>CM075478.1:13115857-13738357 GCA_037950665.1 Hypophthalmichthys nobilis
TATATATAAAAATATTTTAAGATATGTCAGTGCAAGTTGCTTTCAGTTAAAACAGCTCAAACATGTATTTTAGTCTGGGACTAGACTTAGGCCTTGTCTGTTAAACCAGGGGGCAATGTTTTGGGGCCTTTCGGGGGAATTAAAGTCTTTTGTTTAGATTTTTTATATATAGTGAAAAGAACTGCGTAAAGATTCCATGAAATGTCTCCTTATCAGAAAAAAACAAACAAAAAAAAAAGTGAAAAAAAAAGAAAGTTTGGAAATTCATACATACATTTTTCTTGGAAGAAATTAATATTTTTTATTTTAATTCAGCCAGGATGCATTAAATGGATCAAAAGTGACAGTAAAGACATTTACAGAAAGCTATTTCAAATAAATTGTGTTCTTTTAAACTTTCTGTTCATCAAAAAATCCTGAAATAGTATTGAGCGGGTTTTAACATTCATAAGAAATGTTTCTTGAGCAGCAAATCATCATATTAAAATGATGAAGGATCATGTGACACTGAAGAGTGGGGTAATGATTCTAAAAATTTAGCTTTGACATCACATCTCTGTTAAAAGTGGTGCTATACCTCTATAAAAACTGATGTGTTCTGATGAGAACTTGTTGTTGTAAAACATTAGTTATGAGTGCCTGTGTGCGGTAGGCTGACAGTCGCTAACACTGCTCCATTCTAAATTTGCACTCTGTCATTGGGACTCATGGGGGTGATAATGAGAGAGAGAGAACAATGGCCCAATGCTGTCAGATGCAGAAGGTAAATAAGTCTTTGAGTGTGTCTGTGTGTGTGTGTGTGTGTGTGTGTGAGAGAGAGAGAGAGAGCATGTTCAGGGTGGGGGCCACCTAAGCAGTGATGGATGGTCCCGGTCCTTACAGAAAATACACCGCCTACGGATCTTCTCCCTGTGTTTTCACCCCTTTACTGGCACCTTTGCAAAGGATCATTGCACGGCCCACCTCTTTACCATGATCTCCACTATTTTCCCTCAGCTCCTGTAACATAAGTCTCCTTGTGTTTGTCTCTTTGTCTCTGAGGAGGATGGTTCTGAATCTAATTACGAGGTTGTTTTGTAATTAATTTGCAGTAAACACCTCACTCAATTAGGCAGGGAGTCTAATTCTCCTCTCACACAGGAGGCACCGCACTCTCACCGGCAGAGCCGCTCTATTTTCAGCGCTGTGAGTTTGCTTCAAACGCTCAAACGGTGCCAGATCTCTCCCCTTGCCAGAGTGCTTTCGCTGTCTGGCTTTCTGAGGCCTTGAAACTTAATGCGCTGTGATTAAAAAAGTGTTTTGCCCCGGAAAAAATAGTTTAAATTAATGTTCATCAACCAAAACAGAGCATTAGTCCACATTACTGTATGCTGCTAATCCAGCCGTTATAATTTTATAATGATACAATCAAAGTAATGCTTCCACTCCTGTTATTCTTATTATTCGCCAAATAATTTGTCAGTTTCCAGTTCACACCTTAAAACTAGCTATGACTTGTTTTTAAATTTGAACATCCGATCATCCGATATAATATAAACATCTGAACATAATAATATTGTAACATAATATAATATATATTGTTGTATAAACGCAATATCACACTCGTAGCCGTGCGGTATGAGTGTGATATTGCATTTATACAACAGTTCGATGGCACAAGTGTGTAAATAAATAAGAACAACAATGGAGTGTCTTTAAAAACCCTCTTATGTAAGGAACTACTTCCTTACGCCAAAGATTCAAATCTCAAGTTGACAGTATAACAGTTGAGCCCAAGCCTCTGTTACTAATTCTAATACGTCACTTTAGAACTAGTAACGAAGGAACGTTGAGTCGCTTCATTGAAACTCACTGTAATATGTAGATTTTTATGAGAGAGAGATCGCCTGAGCGAGTGTATTACCTGCATCTAGCTGATATTCTTCAGGTCAATCTTATATTCATAATCACAAAATCAGTTTCAGTGTCCGCTGAGGAAAACGATATCTTTGTCCTTTTAACAATTAAGACATTCCCATGACAGCGCTAGTCAATGCATTTGTCAGTTGTGTCGCGTAAAATGTTGTTTAAAGTAAAAACAATGTACTTGTTTCCTTGTTTCAGTCCATTTCAATATAAAAGTCTTTGCGACTCACTCATAAAGACAGTCTTTGCCACCATCTCATGCCATATTAACGTAACTTTCACTGAAGTTGAAATCACTAACGGACTCTTTCTCAATACCAAAAGATATGGCATGTTATTTATATAAAATATTATTTATTGAACAATAATATTTAAAATAACAACATAGCCATTATAACAGTATAATAAGTAAAATAGGAAATAAACACAAGCAAACAGTTCAGTCACACGTACAAAAGCAGTGCTCTAGTTAGTACAGGATTTAATTTCAATGTAAATATAAAGTTATGAAACTTACAACCCAGTCTCATTAGAAAAACGTACCCGTGGAAACGTTTTCGCGAGTCACAAAATACGTACCAATACACACATATCGCTGCAGTTTCGATGTGAAATGTCCACTGAGTGGCGCTAAAAGCGTGTTCATTTTTTTTTTGCTGGAGCAGATAAACGTGAATATGGTACGTTTTTATGACGTTGGTTTTTATACAAATCACCGCGGTTTTGATTTGACATTTGCACTCCATTGCGTTTTAAAATAACATACCACCAACACTGCTACACTTAAACCTACCCGATAGTGTTAACAAAAGCAAATGTGACATAAATAGCATCCGTAATCGTGCCGTTTTAGCTTGTTTAGATCTCTCATCTCTCTTTGAGCTCTTTTACCTCGACTCACCTTTCATGGGATTCGTACCCAGGGCCTCCTCACCTTAAGTCCAACTCCGGATCAGCTGAGCTACCGAGCAAGCTTATTACGTCAGAAAAGCGAAACATATGGAGCTGGTTAAGCGATGCGAAGTCCAAAATTCGTTTACAAATCGTGCGCTTTGGTAAAAAAAAAAAGCGTTTTGAAGTCATAACATAATATTGTGCAAGGAGACGTGAAAACGAGTCTTTATTAATCCACAATCTGACCCTGTAATCGTAACTGTGTAGCCTATGAAAACGATTAAAAAAGCGCTTGCCGTTTTACTGCCTCTAGCATTCATTTCTGTTGGAAACTGCAGTGATATGTACGCGTTGGTTCGTATTTTGGTGACTCGCGAAAACGTTCCCACAGGTACGTCTTTCCTATGAGACTGGGTTGGAAACTTAATATAGCCCTTAAGCCAAATCTATTAGCTCTGGAATAAGTAATAGATTAATAATACCAATGATTGCCCGAAACGAATTATACCTTATGTTTAAATACTGTCTACATAAGAGCCAGCGGCAAATTCCTGAAAGACTGGCCGTGATGAAGCTGTTCTCTGCGGGTACATGAGCGCTGAAAGGTCGCTGACGGCCTGAAGCTCGCATCTCCGAAAGCGTCAAAACAAATTTTTAAATAGGAGCTATGTTCACATACATTGTTTAGACCCCATCTGAGGTCTAAACAATTATATTCTTGCCTAAAAAACTCTTAAAACTACATTCCGTCACAAAATAACAGTAATATCTATAAAAATATGGTGGGTTTGCTCATCCGCCATGACACTCGCTGTGAAAATGCTGACAGCGGAGTGATTCAAACAGTGAAATGGTTCCTGGTAGAATATCGCATGGCTGGAAAGACCTTTCAGCCAATCAGATTCGAGAACCAGAAAGAACTGTTGTATAATATAATATAATATAATATAAAAAGTACTTGGACAAATAACAAATTATGCAAGCGTGTTGAACTTGGGCACTGCATTTTTAGAAGTGTCAAAAACAGCTGGACCTTTTTTTCTTACAGTATATGTTAACACATATCATAGATGTTTACATTTACTGTAAGATAAGAATCCATAGAAAAACAAAAAATGCACTGGTATTTTCTGCCAGGACATTATCTATTAAGTTTCTGGAAATTTCCTTTAACCCCTAAACACAACACAATGAAATGCATAAATCCAATACCTGTGAAAAATCAATACGGAAAATTCCTTCATATTAACACCATGAAAAAATGTAAAAATAAAAAGCAGTGCGCTAGTCTCCTTACTCTCCAATGTGTTTTTGAGGCCACTGTTCAATATATACATTAATATTCACATTCAGCATTTCTATTTGCATAACAAAACTTATTAAAACACAGCAAACGCAATACAGTGAGTCTTCCACAGCTGTACCTCTCAAACTAAGCTTCCAGACACTGACAAGGTCATTTATTCAGTCAAACACTGTTAAAAGAACAAAGCATGCCCCTCCAAGTTTTGTTAACGCCATTTTTGCTTATGGATATTTGACTTGCTTTGGTGTTCTGTCTCCGAAGCCCTTTTGGAAAGAGGGGCCCCGGTGGGATAAATTATAGTTGAAGTAAATGAGGGTTTTCATTAGAAAGCAGTGCTGTCAGCAGTACAGTACATTGAGTACACCAGACTTTGGGCAATGAAACAAAAACACACAAGGGTGAAAGAAACTTTGTCAGTCCCAAGACTCCAATGATTCTTCACTGTGCCCATATCTCATTGGCAATGTAATAAAACTCCTTCACAGCACCTGAAATACGATGTAAACATGGGCCAAATGCAAGAATTTATTGCACAATTCCCTTTTAATTGAGGCTTCTTAAATATGTGAAGCTTCTAAAACTTTCCAATGATTGTTTAAGTGCTTTCTGGCTCATTTGAGTTTTTGTTGTAAATATATAATGAATTACACCAAATTAACATGTTAAATTGACAGCTCAAATCATTAGCATTAGGATAAGGGATCGGGTGCAGAGGGAATACAGAGGTTGAACAAAAACAGAACGATGATGAGAGAGACTGTCACAGGCCTAAATGCATTAATCAAAATGATAAACCTCTCACTTCTCTGCATATGGCTCCTTCCATATTAAACAAAGGAGACAAATCAGTCGACACATTCACCTGGAGGCCTTTTCATCAATCTGAAGAGCACGAGTAGATTTAGATGTGCTTCCAGCGCAGGGCTGTGTGGGTCAAGGCAGATTCCTCATCAAACATCCTGCCGGACAAAAGCTTTTCAGTGATATTTCGCAGCTTATTGCTCTATTTGTGAAGCTTACGGATGTAGGCTTTTGTTTACCGATTAAAAGTGATCCAAGCTGTTTGTGTGGCCCTGGTGGGAGTTAACAGATATTCTACTGCTCTAAAAGCAGACAGCCGCTCTTTACAACATTTACTGTCATGCAAAATTAAACTCAATCAAACTTGGATTCTCATTTAGAGTGTAAATGATACCATTATGATCTATTTTCCAGTTTTGTAATGACATTCATTCTGATCTTTTATATTTTAGCCACATAATCAGAATTGTGTAGATGTATTTATGGCAACATTAAGATGAGGGTTTTATTTTTCAGGAAGATATTGTTATAATTGCAAAATGCCCATTAGATATAACACGCCTCAGACATTAATGTAAATATGATTATGATTATGTATGATTTAGACGTTCTGTGCTGATACCATGAAAATAGGTGACATTTTCGAAAAATTGTGATGCTTAACTGTGTAAAACTAGGCTATGAAATCATTCTAATATGCTGAATTGATGCTTAAGAAACATTTCTTATTGTTATCAGCTGAAAACAATAAATTATTTTTGTGGAAACCATGATATTTTCAGGATTCTTTGATAAACAGAAAGTTCAAAATAATAGCATTTAAAATATTTTTTTGTAACAATGTCCTCAAAGTCTTCACTGTCATATTTAGACCAATTTGATGCATTTTTGCTGAATAAAAGTATTAATTGGTAACACTTCACTAATATGCATCAATCCATGCTTAAAGAGATAGTTCACCCAAAAATGAAAATGATCCCATTATTTACTCACCCTCAAACCATTCTAGGTGTATATGTGAATGGGGGGCCGCGTTTTGAAGTCAAAAATAATGCATCTATCCATAAAAAAGTAATCCATATGACTCCAGTGGGTTAATAAAAGCCTTCTGAAGTGAAGCGATGCGTTTTTGTAAGAAAAATATTCATATTTAAAACTTAACAAATTCAAATAACTAGCTTCCGGCGGATGAGCGTACGCAGAACGCGCAAGTCGACTTGCGCTAAATTAATAACCCCTGACGTGATGTATGACGCAGGATGTTGGAGTATCGTACGCTTAGACAGCTCTCGTGGTTAAAACAAATAGGGCTGTGCAACAAGTTTAAGCTCCTCTTCTCTTATATCGAAATCCTCTGAAATTTCTCTTTAAAAATGATCATTTTAGACTTATAATCCATGACCAGTTATTTGTTTTGCTCTATCCTCTGCGCCTCCGCGTTCGTCATTACATTGTGCGTCAGGTCAAAGGATACTCTTCCGCCGCAAATCGACTTGCGCATTCTGCGTACGGTCGTCCACCGGAAGTCTTTGTCTAACTAATAGTGTAAGTTAATGTTAATTACCACAATGGGTCAAAGCTATGTATTTCAACTTTCAGTTGTCTGCTTTAATGAATAATAGAAGTGGTCTAAATAAAACATGTACATCTTCTGTGGAAGTCTCAGGACAAAAAAATGTTCATCCAATTGGACCAACGATGTCCTACCTGCCTGTGAACATATAGGCCTATTTCCATACCTCCGCGCATCCTGCTCGCACAGACATCAGCACGTTCAGTAAGGCTATTCAGAGTTGTAGACACAGTCATCGGGCGCCGTAAATAAACAGCAGCCGCCTTTTACAGTTACTCCTGAACCAAAACAACAAGCTTATCCTGTGTTTATGCTATGTCATAACCATAATTACGAGATGGCAACCCATGACGTTCTACCCGGAGCAGTTCACGTTATCAGACTCAGATTTATGCTTTACTTTGTCAACACTATCAATGCCGAAATGAATCTGCAGCAGTCAAGTGGTACAAGTAAGAGCTATGTAAGTTATGTTCATTATTATTGTAATGTTATGTGCTTTGAGACATGAGATAATTTAACGTTGTCTCTTGTGACGCTTTGCAGACTCTGCTGTGTGTGTTCATGTGTTTCGGAGGAGGTGTGGCTTTGGAGATGCTCTGAATGGAGAGTGGGATCTCATGCTTTCAAAGCTAGCATGCTATTGCTAGCCTCTCTGAAATTGCCTACCCTACCTTTAAAGTTAAAGTTGAAATACATATCTTCAACCCATTGTGGTAATTATTATTGCTTAAACTTTTAATTAGATTGACTCTTTATTAGTTGCTGATGTGGTAATCGTTAGGCTAATGGAATGGTTTGTTTCTTCATAAGTCATACATTAACTCATGATTATCTGTGCATTAGTTAAAGGGATAGTTTGCCCAAAAATGAAAATGACCCCATGATTTACTCACTCTCAAGCCATCCTAGGTGTATATGACTTTCTTTTTTCAGACGAATACAATCAGAGTTATATTAAATAATGTCCTGGCTCTTCCTAGATGTACAATGGCAGTGAATAGAGGATGAGATTTTGAATAACAAAAAAATGCAACCATCCATCATAAAAGATATCCACATGGCTCCGGGGGGTTAATAAAGGCCTTCTGAAGCGAAGCGATGCATTTGTGTAAGAAAAATATCCAAATTTAAAACTTTAAAAAGTAAAATAACTAGCTAGACGGCTTACGCCAAAAGAGTAACCACTGACGCGATGTAGGAGTGTCGTAAGCTCTGACGCCTCTTGCTGTTCAAACAAATAGGGCTGGGCAACAAACTCTTATATCAAAATTACATTTCTCTTTAAAAATTCTTGTTTTAGACTTCTAATTTGTGATCGGTGTTTTGTTTTGCTCTCTCTCTCTGCGCTTCCGCGTTCGTAAATACGTCATGCATCAGGTCAAAGTTCACTCATTCACCGTAAATCGATGCATACGGCTATTATTTTAAAAAGTTATTTTAGTTTTTTAAGTTTTAAATATGGATATTTTTCACATATGCATCACTTTACTGCAGAAGGCCTTTATTAACCCCCTGGAGCCGTGTGGATATCTTCTTTGATGGATGGTTGCATTTTTTTGAGCTTCAAAATATTATCCTCTATTTATTGCATTATAAAGCTTAAAAGAGCCAGGACATTATTTAATATAACTCCAATTGTATTCATCTGAAAGAAGAAAGTCATATACTCCTAGGATGGCTTGAGGTTAAGTAAATCATGGAGTAATTTTCATTTTTGAGTGAACTAACCCTTTAAGCATGAATTAATGCATATTAGTGCACCTGTATTATAAAGTACAATTATAATTTCTTTCCTTTTTAAAAATCCTAGTCACCTCAGACTTTTAAATAGTAGTGTATTAGCGGTTTTGGTCAATTTTATTGTCCACAAGCCACATAATTTCATTCTTTTCTACAGCACAAACATTGCTGAACAATCTACATACCAAAGTTAAGGTTAGGAATTTATGCAAATCCCTAAACCTATTATGAATAATTCTAGCAACCACATAACATGATGCTGTTCTGTGTCCCTGGTTGTGGCAATAAAATTCTAGATTCTACTCAAAAAACGTTCTGGTTGGGTGAAGCTGTAAAATGCCACCTTAATTGGCAAAGATGGCTCTTGCACTTCTTTAACAGGATTAAGATGGGTTTAAAGTTAATATACTGACATACTGAACTTTCAACGAGGCATAATGCATAAAATATGGTGCCTATCCGCCATGTTGTTCTTTTATAGCGCATAACATTACATCTTTCTTTCTCATTTAACCATTTACTAAATCACCTTGAGTGGTGCAGTCAAAAGCCTGCACAGTCTTTGAAGTGAGGATTTTCTTCTTTCAGTTTCTCTCATCTATCCCGTAGAGTATTTGTTTGTACAGCATGTTAACCAGTGTACTCAGGGAGACAATGAGAGGACAACTTCACCCAAGAGGATCTTGTGCCTTGACATTTTCAAGCTTTTTTGTCAGCTTGTTTTTATTTACCCATGTACCGTTCTAGCCTTGTGACAATACTTGAAGCCAAACCAGACCAACAATGTTCATATATTCTTATTAGCTACACAACGGAAAGTGTGTTATCTTACCTGGCCAGACACACCAGAAAGAAATGCTGGTAAAAATGCACAAATTGGGTTTAGGGCTGAATAAAAGTGTTTTTTCGGTTGGCTGACAGGTCTTCTTCTCATGCAAATAAAATGTACTTGGTTAGAATTATTTTTGTTTGTTTTTTGTGTTTGAAGAGCTGTTTCTGATGCAACTTTAATAAAAATTGCATTAAAAAACAAAGAAAACAGCAGCAAAGCATAGCACTGCAATTCAGTCAACAAAATTACTGACTGAAATATTTTTGTTTGTTTGATTTATTTCAACACTAGCAAAGATTACATAAAACGTTTAATTGGCCAATCGCACCAATGAGTGGCCTGATATTTCCTTATTTTCACCCTGCCACAGAATTAGGGTTAGGTGCTTCTACATCAGTGTTGTTCACCTATCACTTCCCTCTGATTTTAGGGATAACTTATGGGTAGGGTTAGGTTTAGGGGTAGGGATATGGTTATGATTCAATTTTCAGACAGGAATGTTCCAGAATCAACAAAATATGTTGACCCAGAAACACTTATTTAATTTAAAGAAGACTATAAAGTGTTATTTTACATTTGGTTACTTCCTGTTGATAAAGACTGTTCTTTTTTTCTTTTTTATTTCACAGGAATGAGTGTTAAAGGGGCTTTATGTAGGAATGACACCCAGTGGTCAAAATAGGTACTGCAGTCCAAATTCAAAATATTGTTAGCCCCGCCCCCTCCTTCAAAGACGCGGGTGGCCAGCTTGAGGACACGCATCAAGAGGGAGAGCAATTGACAATAAAAGCTGAGGAGACTTACACGCTGTAAGCTGATGGGTTGATTTATCTGTGTTTTAATATGCTGTCGTTCATAGAGATTTTTAGATGGATGCAGAGGCTTTTTAGGTCAGGTAGAATATGCGATTCTCTAACCCAGTTTGTTTGCTGGTTTCCATGGCTGCAATACGCGGTGTTTTCCGCCAACTGGCAACCTGTGATGTTGAAATACTATTGGATAAACTGGCAGCACACGGTTTCGCACAGACCAAAACAAAGACAGACGTTCCGACACGGAACGCGCATTTCAAAGTAGAATATCTGGCTGTAGCATTGTTTTTCTGAGAAACAAGTAGGTGAACTTAGCATGTTTCCTAAATATCTGCAAACATATTGGGGTATTTTTATGCTTTATTAAAGTAAAAATCTTACATATAGCCCCTTTAAAGGGTTAATTCAAACCAAAATGAAAATCAAAAGTCATTAATTACTCACCCTCATGTCGTTCCACACCCGTAAGACTTTCGTTCATCTTTGGAAGACAATGAGGATCTTTTTGATTATAGAATGATGTCAGATTTCCTTCCATTGACTGCCTTTGTAACTACCACTTTGTCGCTCCAAAAACTTAATAAAGAGATCGGAAAGGAATGGAAGGAAATCTGACAGCATTCAGTCATCAAAAAGATCTTCATTTGTCTTCCGAAGATGAACAAAAGTCTTACAGGTTTGGAACAACTTGTGGGTGTGTAATTAATGATAGAATTTTAATTTGGGGGTGAACTAACCCTTTAAGCTCTAAGCTGTTCCTAATCACCTCTAAGGGAGGGAATGGAAAATGCAATAAATATGCAATATTGCCAATAAATAAAGAGCTGTCAATTCATGATACTTTCTCATGATACTATCTCTTTATTGATTTATTTATTTATTTTTACTTTAAATAAATTGTTGTTAAGAATAGTTGGCCTTTTATTTATTTTGGTGATCGTATCGGCAAATACTGCTTCCAGTGATCGGAAATCGGCGATCGCCCAAAAATCCTGATCGGAGCACCCTTATTTACTTTTTATATTGTTGCAGTGTTCGTCTTGCTACTGTTCTGAAAGTTTGAAAATTTAGCCCTTCAACTTTTTTTGTTAGTAAAACGCAAGGGTTGTATATACGCTCCACTTCTGCTGCATTTGCACCGTGCTGTAATTACCGTAAATAAAGCTCGGTATGCTTTCGAATCACTCTCGCTGTACTTTGATGTCATACACAGATCAGTCTGCACTGCATCGCTTCAAGTCAAACACACCATAAATCTGCAGTGGTCAGGTGGTAAAGCGGCCATGTGGCCATACAAGTTGTAGCTCTCAGAAAATTACCATTTTACACATTGTAATTACTAGTTACTAGCACTTGAAGGCTTTTTACAGTTCAGAATCGTTACGGTAATCACGACATGGTGTGAATGCAGCAGTCATCCAGACAAAAAAATAAAAAATAAATAACATGAAAGTAATTCCCCGTCATGTTTGCGTACATGTTTGAGCATAACAACATTGACACATTCTGTAAAAACAGTCCAAATGAATCTCTTCTACAAGGGAAGCAGTGCTAGACAAATGTGTAAATAAAGACAACAATGTCATGCTGCTGTGAGCTCCTTCCAGGGAAATGAAAAGTTGTCAGGGTTCAATGATAAGCTACAGGCCTGATCCCTGGAGAAGTGTTGCATTGAAGATATTAAAGAAGTTTTTTTTTTTCCCTCTTGCCTCTCGGCTAACAACATCTCTGCCAACAAACACTTTTAGTGCAAATTGCAGTGCAAGGATGTCACAAAGTAATTCACACTTACAGATAAAAAAATAATAATAATTTATCTAAATATTAAAAGTGGCACAAGAAACAAGAAGGGTGTTTCAGTGCTTTCTTTTTTTCAAATGCATCTGTAAGAATATACTGTCAAAGGATAATTGGATTACTTCCATATATGACTCTTATGAACACTATGAATCATTTCAAAACTGTGACATCATGCGTCATACTGTATGGATTCCTTATTGTGACTCTCATGCAATTATGTCATTACTGACTGCAAGAAAATTGCTGAGGAAATGGCATCCACCTGCATCAAATGGATGCCTTCAGAGTACTTTCATAAAACCTTGCTGCACAAAACTATGTTGATTTTAAATAGCTGACATAGTGAGCAGCAGCTGTTTGTGTAGTCTCTCAAATCAAGATAAAGTAGATTTAAATTTGAGATAAAGATATCTATTAGATGGATAGTGCTGGCCCCACATGCTGATTGTGGACACAGGTTGTACATTTAACCTGTTCACCCCCCTTTTTGAGCATGGATCTGAACTTAAATGGATAAATGGATGCAATTCATGTTTGCTTTGGAATACAGACCTAAGGCTGGTCTCTTTTTAAAGAAGATACTCAGCAGAATACTGATGTTAAAGCAGCTTTATCAAATGAAAGTGTAAAAAAGTTATAGAAGTTTAAATATACTGTAAAGCAAATGTACACTCCTGGGCAAAAAATAAATAAATATATAAATAATAATAATAAAAAAAAAAGGGCGAAGCCAAAAATGGCAAAATATTTAGTGGTCTTTTAATGGTCTTAAAGGCACAATATGTAAGATTTTTGGATTAAAATATCCAAAAACAACTAAAACAATGTTATATATTTGTACACTACTTACATTATTCCAAATGTTTCCAACAATGTTTAAATCCAGAGAAATCAGCTATTTTAACCAGTGTAACGGTCCATGTCATTGCATTGCCTGTCAATGATGTACCCTTTCCTTCCGTAGAAATCATGGAAACACCAAAGATGCTTTAACATGTTTAAATACTTTTATTGACAGAAAACTAATCATTGTTATATAGTTCAACACAGTTAGTCTTATTGTTTGAATCTCTTGTTTTCTTGATTTACTGCAAGTAATGTTGTACCATGCCTCAGAGACAATGTTATTTTGTCAAGTGGCAAACATAGCATAATCAGAAAGAGCTTTATCTGTAGAAACAGTACATTTTCTCCACCATACAATATATTTTTTAATTAATTGCATTCCATTTAGCAACATAAGTCATTCAGCTTTTATTGATATTCTAATATCAATCTAGCTCACTGCAATGTGCATCAAGTGTCTTATACCAGCCACCGAGCGATTGCTTTAAAACTTTATAACATAACTTTCGACAACTCCCATGATTCCATGCTTATTCACAGCATCATCAGGCTCCGCCTTTTTTAATGTTTTGAAAAAGCGACCTCTAGAGGCAAAACTTACATACTGTGCCTTTGAAGGGTTAAGGCTGATTTATACTTCTGCGTCGAGTGTATGCCGTAGCTATGTCGTAGGCTGTGTTTAACATGCGTAGCCTACGACGTAGCCTGACGTGCACCTCTTCAAAAATGTAACAACGCGTCAATTCTACGCGGACCGCAAGCGCTGTGATTGGTCTGCTAGAGCCCCTCCCTAGGGTCAAAAAACTGGCGCGGAGCAATCGGGGAAGAGCGAGCGTTTTCAACTTCCATATGAATGAAAAAACACTGTGTTTCAGGGGACACATGCAGTCAAACTGCAACAAAAGTCATTACCTATTTGCCGCTTCTAGTTGTAAGCTTCTCTGACAACGTACATGACAAGCTGTTTCTTCTTCGGCTTTTGCCTTGATCCTCAACATGATCACGGACACCGCCTACTAGTGGTCTGCATGCACGTCGATGCGGACAACGACGCAGAAGTATAAATGAAAACAGACACATAGCCTACGGTGCAGAGGCTCCGGCGTAGGTCCGACGCAGAAGTATAAATCAGCCTTTAATTCACCCCAAAATGAAATTTGTCATTAATTACTCACCCTCATGTCGTTCCACACCCGTAAGATCTTCGTTCATCTTCAGAACACAAATTAAGATATTTTTCATCCATGAGGCCTGCATTGCCAGCAAGATAATGAAGACTTTCAATGCCCAGAAAGCTACTAAAGACATATTTATAACAGTTCATGTGAGTACAGTGGTTCAACCTTAATGTTATGAAGCGTCAAGAACATCTCAAAAAAACAAAATAACGACTTTATTCAACAATATATAGTGATGGGCGATTTCAAAACACTGCTTCATGAAGCTTCAAAGTTTTAGGAATCTTTTGTTTTGAATCAGTGGTTTGAAGTGTCTATCAAACTGCCGTGTGGGTAAACTTGCAGGCAGTGTTGTTCCTCTCTAAGCTATGTCTTCAAAGAGTTCATGAGTAGTTAAGAAATCTCTTCAGTTCATTTGAGTTTAATGTAAGACCAAATATTCACTATAGGGTTCAAATTTGGACTCTGACCAGGCCAAAACATGAACTTGTTCTCAAGCCACTTCTCAGATGTCTTTGCAATTTGGGCAGGAGCATTGTCTTGTTGAAAAATATCATCTGATCATTCCACTTTAGATAACAACTTTTCAGTTGTGGGAAGCAAGCATTCTGCAATATTCTCATGTAATTCAAAGCATTAAATGACTTTCCACAGTGAAGTAGCTCACCAATACCAGCAGCTAAAAAGGCTCCCCACACAATGACTATGGTAGAGACGCATTTACTATTACATTTCTCACCAGATTTTCAAAGACACCTCTCTGGAGCATCACCATGCAACTCATGTTTCATTGTGATTCATCACTCCACACAACTCTGCTGAACCACTCTGAATCAAATTTCCCATATTCTGCCAAAAACTTAATTCTGTCTTTGATGTTTTTCTGAGACAGCAATGGATTTTTAAGTAGTGCATTTGCTTAAATTTTGCTAATTTCTTGACCAATAATTTGTGGTAAAGACAATTAAAAGCTTAGTGTTTAGCCATTTTGGGCCTAGCCCACCTTATATATATATATATATATATATATATACACCCATACAGAATATATTTTACAATGCTAAAGTGCTAGAAAATCAAAGCCATATGCCTAACCAAGTTGTGTTCCAAATTTAAAGTTGATATCACAAAGAATTGAGCTATCTAAAAGGTTATAAATTACCATTTACAAGGTAAAACAATTTGTCCAATTTCAGTTTTCACAGGATGAATTTTGAACATTTAAGCTTTCAAATGATACCTAAATTATGATGATTACTAAAATACTTGATAGGGAAAAAAGGCAGTGTGCCAAGTGTCCTACTACCAGGACACTGAGATTTAACCGGCTATACCCCATTAATCCATAAACTATCACCATTGTGTGCTTGTTTAAGACACTTCCTCCAGATAGACTGTCTTTGAACAAAATTGTGATAAAAGAGCAAACTAAACTTCAAAGTAATAGTGAATTTTCTGCTGTTATCTGTCTGAGTGGGCGTTGTTTGTTGAGTGTCTAAAACATTTTGGGCAGTTCATACTGAGACCAGTGGGGACTTTATTAAGGACTTTTAAGAAGTCCTTTTCTGGGCAGCAAACAAAACAGCCCTCAATTAAATCAACTTAAAATGAACTCTAAAAAGTGAAGTACAATAATGCACTTATTTCCCTCCAGACTGGCTGCATTAGTAAGCACTTATTGCCACATTTATACTGTGAGAAGAACAGGTGTTGCACCCACATATTTTGTTTACAACACTTTGCAATGTCAAAGAGTACAAGCAAGAAAAAAAAAAAAAAAAAAACAGAAATAAAAGAAAAAAGTCAACAGCTTAGAATTAGTTGCTAAAAATCTAAAGGCTGGATTGTATCCATTTTTACCACCTTTTTACAAACTTTTCTTTTTTTTACAACTTTTTAGGACCCGACCAGTCTAAAATAGTATGAATATAAACACCTAGGCCTATGTGTATCCTAGTGAGGTAGGGTAGGGTGACCAGACGTCCCGTTTTTTTCCGGGACAGTCCCATATTGCAGCTCTATTTTTAGTGTCCCGACTTATTAAGAAAAAAAATGACCATCCAATCACAACTTGTTATCGATTAACTTGCCGTTAGTGAAGAAAGCGCTCTCTCTCGCGCGCATACTTTCTTTCTCTTTTCTCGCGTGCGATCCCAGTTCTCCTTGCGCCTGAATGTGTCAAATGCACACATAGTTGTTAAAATGTCCGTCGTGTGGAGTATCTCACATAAATACAGTAAGTTATGGCTTAAGTAAGCGTAAACAGGTGGGTGAAAACTGGATGTGTGTAAGTACATTACATCCATAAATTCGGTCTTAAAGGGACAGTAGCCTAATTAAATATCTGTCTGTCATTAATATTAATCAAATAACAAAAGATGTTAAATAAATGTATACATGGTAAATAAACCTACTGTATCTGAAAAACAAGTTTATTTAATTGGTATCTCTATCGTATTTGTCGTATTGTTTGTAGTTTGTAAAGTTAATTTTTATATTACAATATACAGGATAAGACAAAAACACGGTTTGGAAAATGGATTCATGATGTACTCGCTCATTATATACATTTTTTACATTTTGAACAATGAATCGTGTATATCGCCGTATGTAAATATATAGCACTATTGACACTTTACAGTGATTAAACACGTGAATAAGACAATAAAGAGACTCACAGACATTTCAACATTTAACATATTAAACCGAGATAAGAGATCACACTTCACCTTATCATGCAAACAGCACTTAGAAAAAGACAGAAAACAAGTGACCTCTAACAAACCCCCAAGGCTAATGCTTACTATTCACCCTCTGTGATCGTCTGACTAGACTGCCCTCATTTTACACTTGTTCTGCCCAGCAGCACGTTGCAACTGACCTTAACTACAAAATCATAAGAACTACTCATCTTTAACTCCCCATAGAGGCAGCATGCAGCACGGCCAGGGTTGCAGTGACACCAACACACCTGCTTCTACAGCGGGTAGCTGGCAGTTCAGTGACTCACAGTCAGATCACCAACAGTTACAGTGAAAAAAAATACCATTCTACGCCAAAACGCAGATACAGGGACACAGGAGCATCTCTGTGAAGGTAAAGAGTGAATTATTTGATCTTTTTGTATTAGAGAAGGGTGGATGTTGTAACTGTCAGGCTTTTAGGATCTGCTGCAGTTATTTTACACTATTCTGAATAGATTTCACACATCATACAGTAAGAAGTTTATGTGTACAAGAAGAGCTTGAGAACGGAGAACCGTTACAATTTTCACGCCACAATACAAGAACTAGATATCCACAAGTCTGATTTATAGTAATATCCACTTTGCAATGTGTCAGTTGAAGTGCAAATGCTTTGAAAACCTTTCTTCTTTTTTACTGTCAGAAATGCCCGCCCGTACACCTCAGATGTCTCAAACTAAACCTCTTATATGGAGTGAAGAGCACATTTGTTGCAGTTCCAGTCTGAAAGGGAGGGATAAACTGTCAATATGATGTCTGAGGTATTTTCCTGTCGAAAGAGTTTAATGGGAGAGCTTGTGGGGAGGCTGATGGCTGTCCTCTATCTCTGACACAGCCATTTACAAAATGACCATCCTACATGTGTTCTAAAGCACAGAAAAGCCGGGCAGTTACACAGATTGCTAAATGATCCCTCGGATAATCTCGCAAGACTCCTGTATTTTTCTACAGTGTAACTCAAGCTTATAACAAACGAATGTAGCACAAACTACAGCATAACAGTGCCATTCTAAATTCAGCTTCCTCTGAACACAAGAGAATTGAAGGAACAGCAGGAGTTTAGGACTCTGCCATTATTGGTGAAATGTGTTAGGTGCAATGAAAAATACCATTATTGAAATATACAGACGTTTTAAGAAAATTGGCTGGACAGCATTTTCAAACACTGCCAGTAAAGGCTTGCAGACTCTCTGCCATGTGACACATTGTTTGCTTGAATGCTTACACACCTTGAAACTGACTTGCTAACCTAACTAGCTGGAAAATTTGTCATTTGACAACAGGAAAATGCAAATACAAATGTAGGCCTATTATTATCTGCATTTAGCATTTAGGATTTATCTGATTGAAGTTCCATGAAGTCTAACACAGTATAAAATTATAGGCTTATTTAACCCGTTACAAGTAACTTCAGTTACGTAATCAGATTACTTTTTCAAGTAACTAATAAAGTAATGCATTACTTTTTCAATTTACAACAAAATATCTAAGTTACTTTTTTAAATAAGTAATGCAAGTTACTTTTTCACATTTATTGACTGACAGCTCTCCTGTCCCCATGTTGAGAGAAATAAAGTGCAGAGGTGTTGTGTACGCTGTGTGAACATGATGGTTATTGTAGTTCTAGATTAAATGTGAACATGCATTTACTCATCTCACTTGCACAAAAACACATTCAGTATTCCTCAAAATAAATAAAAACAGTGAAATGCAATCTCAGAATTTATGCAAACATGCATTAACTATAGCCCTGTCCCAAATGGCACCCTAAACCCTCACGGTCTTCCTCTGAGTCCGCACTTTCACGACGTAATGCCGCTTTGACTGCCGGGTAAAGTCCTCTGCGTAGCTCACAGTCTTGCGGCCTCAGCAGAAGTGCACATCGAGGGCGAATAGCAGCTGCAAAGGGGGCGCTCATGAGCACACCCTTCTTTTAGCTTAAATGACGAATGGGACACCGTACGGTCTTGTGGACTTAACGGACACGCGCACGCAGCGGCTATTTTAAGTCCACAAGACCAAAAGTGTGCATGAAGTGTGCCATTTGGGACAGGGCCTATATTAAATTACACAAATATACTTTATGTATTTAATCTCACTTTATTAACCAATGTCTTTGCTGCTGACCTTCAATGATCCAATTCAACCATACTAATGAGCAAAATTACTTTAGATTAGATTTAGAACTTCCTTCTCCTGTATCCTATTCTTCTTTCTCTACTGTACAGGCGTAAATATGCTTTTCCTTCAACCTGAGACTTACCGTGCGTTCACACCGAGAGCATCAAAGTGACAGGAAGTCATTAATTTTCAATGTGAGTCGGCGGCGAGCTCCAGCGAGAGCGGCGCGGAACGTTTTGGACGGTGAGAGCGTCGAGGAGAGTTGAAGTCAGGTCAACTTTATGGTAATGAGCTATGACGCGGTTCAGTGGCAACCAATCGGAATGTAGAGGTCCTCGCTTGAGAGGATTCCGATTGGTTGCCACAATTTGTCATTTACTTTGACCCTCCCGCCAGCGGCGGTTTGAACGCACAGTACAGCGTTGTTGGCAGGGCAGCCAAGGCAAATTTTGACGCTCTCGCCGGCGGCGGTGTGAACGCACAGTTATTAATTTCAATTTTGGTGTGAAAGGGCTTTAACATTTGCCAAAAATAGAACTTTTTTTGCTGTTATTAAAAAACAAACAAACAAGCCCAGCCCAGGTGAGAAAAAGTAACGCAAATGTAATGTAACACATTACTTTTTTTTATAAAAGTAACTAAGTAACACAATTAGTTACTTTTTTAGGGAGTAACGCTTTATAGTAATGCAGTACTTTTAAAAGTAACTTTCCCCAACACTGCTTAGGACTATGTATTTGATCATATTTATGTATTTGTTAATTTATTTATTACTTTTACAAGGTATTTAACATAAACATTTACAATGAATTTTCTTGAAATTGCTTTCTTAATTTCACAACACTTAATTCAAGTTGGTAATGCCAGATATACTGGACTGATTCACTGATTCTCATGAATGTGATAGTTTTGTAAATACATTTATGCAATCTTTATAAATAATGCATATGTTGTTTCAGATGCCTTTTTTTTTTTTTTTACATGTAGAAAATTAAATTAATTCAGATTACCGACCTCTGGAATAATTGCAAATTGAGTAGACTAAGACAAGCTAAAAGCTAATGCTTTTACAGAGGTAACCCAAAACTCTCAAAAATTCCTGTGTTTGAGAGACACAGACTGTGATAAAGATCGCAACAGATAAAATCAGTGTGGCAAAATGTCATCTTTTTAGTTTTAGATGTTTGTGTAGCTGCAGGGGTTACAGAATCAGATAAAGACACATCCTCTTAAAGATTCATCAGCCTCTGTCACTGAATGAAACTTGCGGCAATGATTCATGTGGGGAAAGAAAAAGTATTGTTATCTCAACCCAGCACTAACAAAATTGCCAGTTTTAACTCTGAACTCCCTCAAGGAAACAAGCTCTCCCTCAAGATTATATTTGCTGTTTCCCAGTTCTCCTTGTTATTGAGAAAGAAAGGCAGGACAGGTCGGTGGGCAGCCACTGGAGTCTTTAGTCCATCATTTACTGTTAGCATAGCTGTTGTGCCCTTTCTATATCTATTAAAATGCCTGGATTGTGTAAAACAGCCTTCATTAAAATTACAAAATTGCTTTCTTTATACAGTACTTATGAAATGCATCAAATTGTCTGTCTTGGCTGAGTGTCATATATGCTTCATGCTCAGGAACACAAGATCAGCATGAGAAAAAAACAGCATGAAGAGCAACAGTGACCCCTGGAGTTTGAAAGGATGCAGATAGGAATTCATCTCTGTGCAATTACAATGAGAGGTGCAGATTTTCAATATATCAGTTTACTGTATTTTCAATGTACTAGTTAGCATCAGTGGTCAACCCCTGCTGGTATATGTCGCAAATACACTATTATGTATAGCTAAAAGGCATATCTCTACATTGATGGCCATTCAAAAGTAGCCATGTATTCCAAATGAATTGCAATATATATATATATATATATATATATATATATTAGTACAGACAACATGTTTTATCATAGATTTACTAACATATGAGCTCTTAAATTCATGACTTACAGGGCTGTGCGCACCATTGCGATGAATGGAAATCCTAATGGATAGCTTTCTTCAGGTAGGCTAAATCAGACCTCTTGGTGTTATCCTTAAAAGACCTTATTTAATCACTTCTTGACAAAAATAGGACAGTTACAAGTGGCTAGAACATTATTTTAGACTAAAATACTTACAGATGCTTACTGAGATATTCATAGCCTGTTCTTTACACAAAACCTGTGTCTCAGTGTGTCACAAAGGATGTTTTGTTTACAGAGCCACAGTATAGCATTGTACATGAGAGAATGCTAGTATGCGATCTAGGTCATTACTGAAATTGTGCTGAGGCTTGCTAAGGACATGGTAGTATTTAGCATTTGTAAGCTGCAATTCACAGACTGCCCCTCTGACTCTACTTCACCATGAAGGAGCTGCAAATTGATTCGTAGGTGTCTATAGATGTATTCAGACAGTAATTGTTTTACGGTGATGTAATTTCAGCATTTAAACAAGCTAGAAGGTGATTTTATTGTAGCTCTGCTGAAAACCCTTGCTGGTCTCCCATCTTAAGCTAGCTAAGGCCAGCAAACCATCTGGTTTAGACTGTTTTCTTTATAGCAGGGTGATAGCCGGATAAACAACTGTCTAACCCTTTGAAGTAAGATATTGCTGAAGTAATATTATCCACTAAATACACATTACAGATGCAGCTTGTTTTGATTATGTTGTTTAAGCTGCTTGATTTTCAATATCATGCTATCTCTCGACTGCAATGGAGGCAGGGTGTACTTGGCCAACAGTATATTGAAAAATGAATGAAAAATTACAATGCAGCTCCATTGTTCTTGTGAATTAATTGCCATACGAATGCAGTTTTATTACAGATGAGCCATGCAAATGTTCTTTTATAGACATCACCCTGACAAACAATTACCATCCGAACGTGCTTATGTCATAATTCTCATTCCTATAGCCATTTTCAGTTCATTCTGTGGGAAAAAAGGTTGGCTGACATACATTTATATTGGCTATGTCAGCTCAGCGTAAACCACAAAATTGGCAGTTGCAGATAGAGCGAGGGCACTACGAATGACGTTTACATCCTGACAAATCATATCGATGTACACAACTCTAGATTGAAATTTATTGCCTGATAATATGAACTGAATATGGTATAATGCAACTAACAGGTTAAAACAAAGCATAAAACCCTGTAAATGTTTACATCAAGGTAAACTCTAAACAGCACATGCAGGAATAATTCTCATTATGTATTTTACAATAAAGAGAGCAACCTATACACTATCATTCAAAAGTTTGGGGTTGTTACGATTTTTTAATGCATTTGAAAGAGGTATTTATGCTCAATAAGGCTACATTTATTTGATACAGTGAATACGGTAAAACAGCAATACTGTATTATATTGTCATAACTTAAAAGAACTGTTTTCTATTTTAATATATAATAAAATGTCAAAATTGCCCTGAAGAAACTATCAATACATTTAAACTCTTAAAAAAGTCGATAAGACGGAAAAATACGGCCATATTTGGTACTAAAATATGCAAAACAAAAGTAAACAAGCTAAAATTCAGACTACAAACCTGACATTCCCATAACAAATGTTGAAGATTAGCTAAACTGCATTACCGCCATTCCAAGCTATATTTGTCAATGATGGGAGTCATTTTAGATCTGAAACTGATTATTATAGCCTGCCCAGATGGATATTGCCTTTGATTGTTTTAAAGCCAGGAAAGGTTACACACAATTCCCCTAGCCGGCCCTTCTATTCCCCTCTCTCTGGCACCCTTTGCTCCAGAGCTATCAAGAACCAGCAGAGGAGACCTTGACACATCTTTTCTAATATCCATCCCCCTGAGAGCTGTCCCCATTCGAAGTTCAGCCACACTGGGAATGAGAGATGATAGGCCTTATTGAAATCGTTACTGCTCTCTCCTCCGCAATATTTTCACTCTGCAGCCTTGACTGAGAGATTCTTATTGCCCTGCCCCTGGATGAGGGTGAAAAATAGCACTGATAGAAAAAAAACAATAACCCAAAATGAAAACAAGGTGAGCTATTCTTATATGGCTGCCAACACAAGCCTTTCGTACTAGTTTGCTTCCAAATATAAAGGCTAAAAACAAGGACCTACATAAAACTATAGAAGGAATTTAGATTTGACTTTATTTTTCTCCGCGACTCAACATAAAGTTTTACAAAGCACAGCAGAGACTGCCATCCGTATCTCGTACCCATTCTGCACCGTAAAGCTTTAGAAGGATGGGACGAGACAAAGGAACATCAGAGGAGCCCAATCTGCTGCTGGACATGTGAAAGCCTGCCACAGGACATGCCACTTTCCTCCTCTCCCTCATTACAGCCACACCAGAGGACGGAAACCTGAATGTATCTCCTGCTGTTAGCTTAATTACCCCTCCTAATGAATGTATCCTCGTTTCAAAAGACATCTGTGGGAGTGACATTCTCCAGCCGCAGCTATTTTTGCAGCAAGACACTGAAATTAACTTTTTTGTGTCAAGTCTGAACTAACAAGGGGTACGTTTCCCAAAAGCATTGTTAGCCAACTATCTTCACAAGTTCCGTCATTATCAGCGTAGTTTAATGAGTTGGTGTTTCCTGAAGCCACAGTCCCAATGAACATTCGCAAACAGCATCGAAAAGTTGTGTGGTTGGAACGACCGCTCTCGGGCTGTGGTTAGAAGCTTAGTTTCTTGGTTGTATTACATGTGGACTTAATAAATCCTTATCTTGAGCAAAATAAGCAAGCTGACATTCAGTACACTCTATATCTTTTATTCCGAACATATACAAATGTCATTTAGGCTACGTCTTTTAGTTCGTCAAGAGATTTAAAGTGCAGTTTTTGAAGAGTGCGCATGTGCGTACCTTCTCTAGTTCGTAAGAATGTGCCTATGATTGAATCTGGAAATAAAGCAAAATAACTGAGAAAAATGAGAATTAGTCCTCAGATGCCATGTCCGTTTTTATAGCAAAAAAAAAAAATCGGCATTAATTCGATCTCAAACAGATTCATTAAAAGAAGTTATTACTCAACCACCTGTGTGACATCATTAACCAACGTGGTTGAATAGCAAATATGTGTCGAAACGGTTCAGGAAACAGTCATGACCAGTTGATTTCTTCAACGAGCACCCGTACGATGGTAGATAATCAGCTAATACGTCGTATGGGAAACGCACCCCAGGTAACGGTCACTACTTTGTAGTTAGATGTTCTTACATCGGTTCACCAAAGCGGAATGACACACTGAGTAAAATGTTTGTCTCTAAATGTATGTTGCAAGTTGGGGAATCTTCAAAGCCCCTCTGTAGTCAATTTTATCCCTTAAAACTCGTCTTTGATCACCAAAATTACATATTTAAATGTTTTTTTCCTGTGAAAAAAATTCTTAATGCCTTAAAATAACTTGAATGTAACTCTACACCCTTGCCTTATTTAATATACACACATCTATGAATATGATAATTAGCCCTCGCACAAGCTCAGAGATCCACTCAGTCAACTTACTGAGGTAAACGCTGCACAATGGTATCGCTTTTTACAACGTCGGACACATAACGTTTTGCTTGACTATGTTATCAAACAGCTAATGTGTTGCTATTGTTACACAAACCATTGTAAGGAACCCCCATCGGCCCAAAAACGGAATCCGACGGCCTGGGCGAAGGTTAACGCGTGTATGTCTTTTCAGCTCCTCTGTGAAGTTCACTTAATTTCACTCGTTTAATCTGACTCCAATTTCAAATGATTTTTACTCTTAAGTCGTGTTTCCAATTAGAAGTTAATCATTGGTTATGCATTAATTTAGATATTTGATTATTCTGAGTATCTTTTACTTTCAATTATTCGTTCACTGCAGTCCCGGTATCGCTTTAGAAAAGTCACTTCGGCCGATTGAGTGCTTTCTCGGACACAAACTCGTCAGTTCTGACCTTAAACATTGGATGCAGGGTAAATATCTACCTTTAAGTCGGTCGCGCTCTGCTTACTCATAACAAAAAGCATAGTTTTTATATATTTACGAAAACTGCAAACTTATTTAAGGCAGCGATAGTCAGAAATCGAAATGGACTTAATTGACGTGCCCTATGCTCCATCTATTAAACCTTCCGTATGATCTATCCTGAACACAGATTTGCGGTAATACCTTCGCTTTAATCTACTGGAAATAATGAATTAAGAATAATGCAGAATAAACCAAAAATAATATTTATTTGTCAAGTAAAAATGTATCATGCCAATTACATAGTTGGACAATTAGAAGCCAATTCAGAAATAATATATGCATAACATCAATTGCTCAAAGAGTAAGAAATGCACATACACACAGTGGTGGATTAGTGTTTTTAAGACACTTCCCCATCACTGTATGGGGTTTCTGGTTCCAGAAGATCCCCATGACTGCTTTGCACTTTACCTTATATACCCAGACCAGAACAAAAGGACTGTAAATATTTACTACACCAACACCTGTTTTGGGGAAGAGGAGTGGGTTATCAGATCTCTTGAAGAGACAAAAGGAGGACAGAATTCTCCTTAGTTTTCAAACTTCCTCATAACATAAGTGACTGCTGTGAAACTGAGACCATTTTACCAATCGCACTGAGACATTTAAAATGATACCAAACATGAAAGGGGAAAAAACAATAGATACACAAGTTACATTATACATCTTGAAGAACTTTTAGTGACTTGAGTTAGGGGGAAGGGAAGGAGGGTGTGTGTGTGTGTGGGGGGGGGTTGCATCCTGTAGATGTTGTGAGGGCAAGGTGTTGTCCTATGCTATTTCTTTAGATCTTCTCTCCAGATGAGTTTTATTGCTTTATTGCAGGGCACTTGATCTCAGTTTTGTCTTAGCAGGAAAATCAAGTCTTACAGTCCGCCCCTGGCCTATTGGGACAAATTCAAATCAGTCCTGAGGGGCCACTTTTGGACATTTCCTGCTTCCATATATTGGGTGTTGTTTTCAGAGTGTTCATGGGTTGGCACCTAGCAGCACCAGTCGTTGGGTGCAGGAGTCAAGTCGTCACCTGAAATAACAACATTAAGGCAGGTTGAACATTAAGATGAAAGTACTGCAGAATGCATCTCTGTGACACACAGTTCCTTTAGTGTGGATGTACTGTGCTGACTGGATGCTGTAGCCGCTGGACATGATGTCTGTGATCCTCTTGGTCAGGTTTGCATCCACCTGCACTTGGCTGTGGTGGTATTCTGCCTGTAGAATGACTGGTTGTACCAAGTCTGTTGTGTTGGTCAGCATGAGCAGAATGTGTCAGGAAAGTCTCATTACACTTTATGGAAACATCTGTGTCCGCCCCAGGTTTAATTGATCCTGTGAGAAGTCCTCGGTTACCTTCAAGTAGAAGGCTTGTTTTGCCGGGCAGGTCAAATGTCCATGGGTGAAGGATTCATTTCACTGATGATGCTCCATTGCGTGCAGGACACCTGAACAACTTCTGAATGATCATGCAATACTTGAACACTAATGAATTTGGTGTTATTGTAAGAGGGGAAAATGGTTGTTGGAAAAACACAAGAACACAAAATAACACATGATGAACATGTCAAAAGTGCGATGGTAAACAAGGTCTCCTTTTCAGAGTCCTATCTTTGGTGAGCAGGTCTCATTCTAATCACCCGATTCTTCACTATCACTGTGATATGATAGTGGAATTTAGACTTGGTCTGAATGAGTTAAAGGAAAAGTAGCAAAGAGTCAAAATAACTAGTATATTTACCAGTGGTATATGTAATTAAATAGACATAGACATACATAATTTCATAATTACAATTATAAAACTGTCTATAAAATAGTTGTCTTAACTGCAAATCTTTAATGCAAAACTAAGGTTTTAATCAAATCAATTAGAGAATGGAATTTACAGAAACAGAGATTTAAAGTCTCTTGTTTAGCTTTTACAACCATCATCTGTGCATTTGATGTACAGGCTATGTCACACTCAAGAATACAGGTCTGATTGGAAATTATGTAACAGATTGACAGAAATGTCTGCATTTCAGTTTTAACTGTTTAGATAAATTTTCCATTAGTCATATGTTGGAAACTAGGGGGCCCTCCTAGTTTGCAACAATGCCAAGGACTAGACATAATAAACATTTTGTCCAAAGAGACCAGTTGTATTACTGAATAGGTCTCATTTAGATTTGGAATTTAGAATTTGAATGATCAGAAATTCTATTAATTGATATGTGACTAAAGCCATGCACATGTCCTGCATATTACAGTGTTTCCATAACACCTCAAAATTGTTTGACACAATTAAAAAGGAAAGAAATTATGACAATAATTTCCCTTGTCCTATATGTATGAAGGTGAATGATGTATGATGTAGATTTGCATGATGTGAATAATTTTAGCCTAGATAGTCTTATGATCTATGCCAGGTAGAGATGTTGTGAGTTTGTAGTGGAGTGTGTGTTCTGTATGCTTGTGTAGAAGATGGGTGGTGTCTATCCTACCATAATTTGTGTTGCATAATTTAGTTCCAGTTCTACACTGGGAGGCCATTTATCTGTGAGTGTTATGAGGTGTGGATGGCCTCTTGAAGTTTCTACACACCCATCTTCTGCATGTAACGCTGTGTGTCCTGGCTTAATGCAGGTGGGACCAGACCCTTGTGGAATCTGGCCCTAAAAATGGCAGCTGTCAGTTCTGAAAGGAAACAGACACACAGAGAAAAACAGTTGATCCTGAACCTTTAAACAAATTGCATTAAGATAGATGGTGCCATCTTAATTTTCTTGAATGGTCTTATCCAGACAGTTGTTGCAGATGGCTTTAATCTGTTAAGATTTTATGCCATTAGAAGAAAATTTGTTTTAGTTTACAAAGACATAGATCATTATTATGATTATGTTTCTGCAAAGAAAAAGGCCAGATAAAACTGCATGTTAGTGGTCAGTTTAAGCATTGTCAAAGAATCTTGCACCTTAAGTTGCTACTGCAGCTGTGCTTACAGTCTGTTGTGTTGTGAGGATTATGACACCCAGGTCTCCTGGGGGAATCTCACACTAGTCAGATCTGTGATTAGGGCACCAGATCACCATTTGTGGTGTTGTGCTGTTTGTTTAGCAATTGGTATTTATGGTGTCATTCAAATACTTGACCATTTGGACCTCTGTGGTCTGTGAAAACAGAAGAGTTCCTGCCTGATATTAACATTTCACACAACTTTAACTACATGTCCAGTAAAATAACTTCCTGATCAGATCCCATATGATCTAGCGCTCCCAGAGAGGAGTTTGCTAACACTTGTCCACTTTGTTTGTGGTTTTGTTGCAAAGGAAAATCAAAACTTGTACCTCCCTTGTCAATGGGTTACAGAACAATAGAATCAAATTTGAATTCATGTTTTGATCTTGAATGGATTTAGCCTATTCAAGATATGACAATCAGGTTAATAATTCTGGTTGGTAAAAATACTGGGCATTATAATTTTTCTCATTAAAGATTCTCGCACAGATAGAAGATAAAGAAGTTTTTCCCATTACTTTGATTTCTTCCTTCCATTTTTCTTTCCTAACAATTTAATTAAAGCAATTGTGAAGCACATTGTAGCCTTATGGCAATTCTATGCTCCTGTACATGGTTTTCTCCAGCTATATGGAAAATAGCTGAGTGTTCCATTTAGGAGACAAACAAATTCAACATAGACACACATACAACTTGAAATTGTTGTACAATTTCAGTATTACAGTTATTCCAACTTACACAAGACACATGGTCTAGAATGCATAGCATCTACAACCTTAAACCTAAGTGTGTCACGCATCACTTACAGTAAAGCAGTCATGTGTTTTAAAGAATAAACTCAACTAGTCTAGGTGCACATGTAGTAGCACAAACAACTAGAATGTGTGTTCTATGAGAACAATGTGTCTAACACAATTACAAATTTGAATCCTTCTGTTGATCCCTTACAATTCTTCCAGCACTGATAGTGCTCCCAACTTCTGTCTACATTCTAGTTCCATCTTACTACATCCTGATTCCTTCTGCTCTTCTCCAAAAATCTTTCTTCTTCCAAACCATTGCTTGAATCATCATGAGATTAAAGGCCATCCTGGCCATTATAATATAATATATATCATAATGTGATCATAATATAAATTATATTATATTAAAATAGTATAAATTAAAAATAATTTTATTTGCTGGTTTCAAGAGGGTCTTGGCTGAGTAATTTGTCATCTCACTGATCTTTTAGAAGGCGTTTGGCCCTGAAGCTACAGCTGTGCTGACATGAGCAGTGTGTTAACAGCAACAGACCAAACTGGAAACAGTTATAGACTTTGATGCTGTGAATATTGAGTCAAATCATTTAAAGATTTTTGTGACTACAATATAAAATTGGACACAATTTTCTTGTTTTGGACTAAGATGTTATCAATTATATTCTTCTGAGAATCTATTTGGATATGAAAAGAAAGGTTGGACAAACACAGGTCTGATTGAGAGCACAAAGATTAATTTTTGGTCTGTTTGTTCTTTCAGTCTCTTTTGAGACACTAAAAACATACAAGAGTGCAGTAATTTTAAAATCTGAAATAAGACTAAGG
Organism: Hypophthalmichthys nobilis; assembly: GCA_037950665.1. Taxonomy (NCBI): domain Eukaryota; kingdom Metazoa; phylum Chordata; class Actinopteri; order Cypriniformes; family Xenocyprididae; genus Hypophthalmichthys; species Hypophthalmichthys nobilis. The sequence continues at coordinate 13,145,021 of CM075478.1, forward strand.
TAAAAGATATGTTTTATAAGACTGAGTCTTAAACAGTGCTGTTTACACCATTTGTGACATAAGTCGTAAACCTTTTTAGCACCTCTTGAACAATTTCAGTATAGTGATGTGATTCATCTTATTCATTGGCTAAATTTCTTTTATGAAACAAAGACAAGCTGAGCATGTCCTCTGAATGAGTGAAACCCTCAGGCTTGGTTACAAGTCTCTAACATCATAATTATCATTATGTACATCAGTTTTAACATTTAGGGTATTTTCCCAATTGCAGTCCCTAGGACTTCTGCATGGCAGCAGTTCTCCAGGACTGAGACAGAAATATAGCTTCTTTTCTTTTGAAAATTTTTAGTTTCACTACTCTGTTTTGTCCAGCTTTACATTTCACACACAAAGGATTACAGTGAGACATTTTGTTCCTTGTTCTATTTTGGTTTATCCAATCACAAGATTTTTTCACAAGTTAACGTGACCATTTGATTATTTTCAGTGTTGCAACGTCGTTGCAGCAAAGCAAATAAACATGTAGCTGAGCATTCTTTACCTCAGAATTTAGGTTTTAACTTACAGCCCTCTGTTGAATACCAGAATAAAATTTGGATGCTGTTATTCCAATTTAAGGTTAATCTCTTGTTGCGTAGGCAAACAAAGAGATCTTTAAAGTTAACGCAAGGGATATCATTCCTCATTTACGCTGCCGCTATCATGTCCCTGATAAAATGTGGTTGTCTAATTCTCCAGCCCCACCGGATTTCGGTCTTCGGTCTTAAATCTGGGTATGCCGACCCATTCTACAAATGTGTCTATGGGATGCGTCTATCTTTCCCTCAACACTTCTAAAAGGCAAATAAGAATGGACTTACCACAGCAGCTGAAGAAAGAGCTGATCAAACCTCTCGCTTGTTGCAAATCCCAATTTTCCGCTGAAAAGACACTCGCCAACTGGATATGGGAGATCACGTCGGGGTCACCACTTTGTAAGGAACCCCCCATCGGCCCAAAAACGGAATCCGACGGCCTGGGCGAAGGTTAACGCGTGTATGTCTTTTTCAGCTCCTCTGTGAAGTTCACTTAATTTCACTCGTTTAATCTGACTCCAATTTCAAATGATTTTTACTCTTAAGTCGTGTTTCCAATTAGAAGTTAATCATTGGTTATGCATTAATTTAGATATTTGATTATTCTGAGTATCTTTTACTTTCAATTATTCGTTCACTGCAGTCCCGGTATCGCTTTAGAAAAGTCACTTCGCCGATTGAGTGCTTTCTCGGACACAAACTCGTCAGTTCTGACCTTAAACATTGGATGCAGGGTAAATATCTACCTTTAAGTCGGTCGCGCTCTGCTTACTCATAACAAAAAGCATAGTTTTTATATATTTACGAAAACTGCAACTTATTTAAGGCAGCGATAGTCAGAAATCGAAATGGACTTAATTGACGTGCCCTATGCTCCATCTATTAAACCTTCCGTATGATCTATCCTGAACACAGATTTGCGGTAATACCTTCGCTTTAATCTACTGGAAATAATGAATTAAGAATAATGCAGAATAAACCAAAAATAATATTTATTTGTCAAGTAAAAATGTATCATGCCAATTACATAGTTGGACAATTAGAAGCCAATTCAGAAATAATATATGCATAACATCAATTGCTCAAAGAGTAAGAAATGCACATACACACAGTGGTGGATTAGTGTTTTTAAGACACTTCCATCACTGTATGGGGTTTCTGGTTCCAGAAGATCCCCATGACTGCTTTGCACTTTACCTTATATACCCAGACCAGAACAAAAGGACTGTAAATATTTACTACACCAACACCTGTTTTGGGGAAGAGGAGTGGGTTATCAGATCTCTTGAAGAGACAAAAGGAGGACAGAATTCTCCTTAGTTTTCAAACTTCCTCATAACATAAGTGACTGCTGTGAAACTGAGACCATTTTACCAATCGCACTGAGACATTTAAAATGATCCCAAACATGAAAGGGGAAAAAACAATAGATACACAAGTTACATTATACATCTTGAAGAACTTTTAGTGACTTGAGTTAGGGGAAGGGAAGGAGGGTGTGTGTGTGTGTGGGGTTGCATCCTGTAGATGTTGTGAGGGCAAGGTGTTGTCCTATGCTATTTCTTTAGATCTTCTCTCCAGATGAGTTTTATTGCTTTATTGCAGGGCACTTGATCTCAGTTTTGTCTTAGCAGGAAAATCAAGTCTTACACAAACCATGTTCACATGCACGAGTCAGACAGCTGTCTTCTAACAATCCGTGTCATTAGAAACGCTTTGAACAACTCAGAATGTCAGTGGAGAAAGGCATATAGTTCATCATAACATCGTAATATGCATCATACACCCGCCATTTTGAATTTACCCGATTTTTCATATCAACAGAAAAATATACTGGGATAACCTTCTTTTGAGACTCCCTTGCGCGGTCAGTTAATGACTTGCTAAAGCCCGCCGGCACGTTGACGTGATTGGTTACAAGGTAGTTTGTGACTTCAGAAACACCAGCGATTTAAGACTGTATTTGGTTAACTGCAATTTTATAGAGAAAATACTCAGCAATGGTGCTGACTTATAAATTTGCACATGGTTTATCTTAAAGCATATTAAAAAACACCACATAGACATAAACAACATTAAAAACTTGATTTTAACCACAGGGGGACTTTAATAAAACTCTGCTCTCCATTTAATCTCATTTGAGTCCAGGATAAACATCTGGGATAATATGAAATCTCATGTTTTTTCCTATGGGCATCTTATTTTGTTTAATAAATTGATTAATAGATAAAAAACAATGTCATTCTGCTCTGAATGCTCAGGTTGTGTTTAACTATACCCTTCATTTTCAGACAAAACAACAATATGTATTACAGCAATTTTGTCACCTTGTGCTCTTGGAAACATATCTTCACCTCTGTGTCCTACACAGGAATCAAGCATTAGACAAATCAATGAATTGCCATTGGCTGCTGTGGTGCTCACTTTGAAATTCAAGAGCTCCTTCTGGACCTTTAACCTTAAAGATTCCTTCCTGAAACAACAAACAAACACCTACACAAGAAAAAACACCATATATGAACAGGCACATAAAACTATTATGGATTCGACCTCTGTAACCCCTGATCGTAGAAGTGAGTTTACAGAATGTGAGCAGATTCTGAAATTCAAAAAGAAAAAGTAAAGGACAATCGTTGGCACAGGTCATGATCTATATGGTCATCTCAAAACATCTTAAAAGTGCACTCAAAAAATATAATTTCTGTCTTCATTTACTCGCTCTCATGTTGTTCTAAACCTGCATGACTTTTATTCATCAGCTGAACACAAAAGAAATGATCTTTTTTACCCAATTACAATGAATGGAGCTTTTCAAGCTTAAAGGGCCTTTAAAACAAAGGAAACTCATTTGCAATTTTGAAACAATTCGAGAATTTATCCACATCTCTTCAAGTCCTTTATACTTGACGTGACCCGTCCGCTGAAAGAAGCAAAGCTGGCAGGGGGAGACATTTGAAAAAGATTATATCGCAATGAGATATTTTGGAGCTCTGAAAGCTGCTGTGGTAATTTGCCCATCACTCTGGACTTTATGCAAAACTTGACATTTAAAAAGATGAAATGAGGAGGATGTGAGTATGGTATAGAGCCTGTGAGACGGCATTTGGACACTAAATCAAAAGGTTGAACAGGCTCATGGACACCTAACAAGGCCTGAAATCTAGGACACAGATGAGTCTCACTGCAAAGTGTTTGTCCACAGTAAGTTCATTAGAGATTGAGTTGTACAGACACTGTTTGAGCTTCTTTCATCAGTGGCATTCACAACGCAGGCTTGAACTTACACTACTGTTCAAAAGTTTAGGGTCAGTAAGATTTTTTTTTTTCTTTTGAAAACTGGATATTTTTATTCTGCATTAAATCAATCTAAAGTCACAATGAAGACATTGTGTTACAAAGCATTTCTACTTCAAAAAATACTGTTTGTTTAAACTTTTTGTTCATAAAAGAATCCTGAAAAAAAATGTGCCACAAAAATGTGACCCTGGACCACAAGTCGCACCGGTATATTTGTAGCAATAGCCAACAATACATTGTATGGGTCAAAATGATCTATTTTTCTTTTATGCAAAAAATCATTAGAATATTAAGTAAAGATCATGTTCCATGAAGATATTTGGTAAATTTCCTACCGTAAATATATCAAAAAATTATTTTTGCGAGTGGATATTCATTGCTAAGGACGATTTTCCCAATATGTAGATTTTTTGCACCCTCAGATTCAAGATTTTCAGTTGTTTTATTTTAGTCAAATATTGTCCTATCCTAACAAACCATAAATCAATGGAAAGCTTATTTATTCAGCTTTTAGATGATGTATAAATCCTTATGAGTAGTTTTGTGGTTCAGGGTCACAAATATTCAGCAGAACATCAGTTTTCAACATCAATAATAAGAAGACATTTTTCTTGAGCACCAAATCAGCATATTAGAATGATTTCTGAAAGATCATGAATGGAAGACTGGAGTAATAAAACTGAAAATTCAGCTTTGTCATCACAGGAATAAATTACATTTTAAATATATTTAAATATAAAACTTATTTTAAATTGTAATATTTCAAAATACTGTATTTACTGTATCAAATAAATGCAGCCTTAGTGAGCAAAAGAGATTTCTTTCAAAAACATCTCATCGACCCCAAACTTCTGTTGTATTTGAAGGGAAATGGAGTGCCTGCAACCCCTACAGCCGTGACTTATTCACGATACAGCACTAGCCTCGAGTACCTTATTCCTTTTATAAAACGGTTACTGCACAATACAAATATTAAAGCCAGAAATATGTATTAATGCAACTTTCATGAAGTAAACTGTCACTAAAAGCCTTCCTTCCGCCAGAAAAAAATAGTCCCTGACCGTGAACAGCAACAGAAGTTACATTATTACGCCATTAGATGGCGACAAAGACTGTCTTTATGAGTGTGTCAGTCGGTAGCGAAGACTTTTACATGGAAAAGACTGAATTGTTGTGAACACGGAACAAGACGCAACTGACAAATGCTTTGACTAGCGCTATCAGAACCCCTTAAATGTTAAAAGGACAAGATGATACATCGGACATTTAAACAGATTTTTTATTATGAACATAGGACTGACCCGAAGGAAAATGCTAAATCTGAATGCAGGTAATAAACTCGCTCACTCAATCTCTTTCTCACAATACTCTTCTACATAATACAGTAAGCTTCATTGAACAATATCAATTGAGAACATACAGTTTACGTTACTAAGAGTGGTTGCTAAGGGTGTTGTGTAGTGATACACAGAACCGTTGGGTGAAGCGTTCATAGCCGTGTTTTATCATGAATAAAACACAGCTATTGACAAATCAGAATCAAGGACAGGAACTAATCATTTTATAATTGGTTACAAGGTAGTTTGTGACGTCAGAAACACCAGCAATTTCAAACCACGGGATCGAGACTGTCTTTGGTTCACTGCAGTTTAAAGAGAAAATACTCAGCAATGGTGTTGACTTATGAATTTGCACATGGTTTGCCTTAAAGCATGTTAAAAACACTAGATAGACATATAAACAACATTAAAAACTTGATTTTCACCACAGGGGGACTTTAATATGCAATTATACAATGAATGTCAATGGCATCCAATGTTGTTTGGAATATAGCATTCTTCAAAATATCTTTTTTCATGTTCTGCAGAAGAAAGAAAGTCACAGTTTTAAAATGACATGATGCTGGGTAAATAAAGACAGAATATTTTATTTTGGGGTGAAGCTGGGAAAGGAGAAGTATTTTAACTTTGTTTTACACATACAGAGAACTACAGAGAAAATGCTGATCTATTCAACTGGCACCTACAACTTTCAGGCAGCACCTGAAAACCTCAGGCTAGTTTAAATTTAAATATCAGGCTTTTTGATCTGCCACAAATGGCAAGTTTTCAAACGATCAGCCACAAAGCCAGCCTTGGCAGATCTGCAGATGTCTGCCACCAGCAGGTGCCTGAACAGCCTGAAACCGATGAGGATTATGGAGCAGACTCTTAAACAGAGACCCGATGTGCGCGTTTTCCCTCTCGGGTGGCTGAAAACTTTTGTTTGAACACGTGGATTCCCTTGCCATATCCCACATCTGCCGTCACGAATGAGACTGGCTTTGTTATGAGTGCTCCGATAAACTCCTGGCAGCAGTTTGTTTGTTTGCGAGGAGAAAATGAGTAGAATTTATCAGTGGGTTCATCTGTGGTTTTAACTCTCTGACAAAAACTGTTTGTGTTGTGGATGTTCAAATGTGTCCAAACGCAGATAAAAACTGTGTTTCAGATTATAACTTGAGATAGTTTGATCACAATTTAGATGTGTTTTTGGCTGTAACCTCTAAGAGTCTTCAGGGTTGTAAGATAACATCAATTGATCAAAGGAATGTTTACATCTTTATAAAAAAGAAGTTGGAGGACTGAGCAGGAGAGCCCTGGATCAAGTGCTCTAAGAGTGTCTTATTTGAAGCTGTAGAATCTTGTCTGGGAGACGAGACTTGTTTCTGGATTGGTAGGTGCAGATCACATGACCTCTGGCCACAAAGATTAATAGAGCAGCAGAAATGGGGTCGATCAATACCCTGCTGCCTGAAGAAAAATAGCATGGTTTCAATCCACCATTAAATCTGCCCTTGTTGAACTGCTTTTGATCAGAGGCAACACAAACCGCTCTTCAGACTCCATACATGATTGTTAAAGCTTCATTCAGTGCACAGTTCTTCATTGTAGAGTGACTTAATCACGCTCCATAGAGAGACAGATAGATAGTCCGTGAGGTTTATATAGCCTTTCATCTCATGACTGGCATGTAATTTAGCATGTGGAATCAAACTGCATGTTGCTTTATCATCAGTTTTTCTTCAAAAGAAAAGAAAAAGAGGTGAATGATTCTCCTCCACTGGAGCACAATAGTCTGGATGCTTGGTATAGACAATGCTGTTGATACACAGACTTGTTACATATACAGTAGGCCCATGTAAAGGATACTATCTAGTATGTATACTTCAGTACTAAAAGCCAAGGAAACAACATGGATATCTAGTTCACCCAATAAATGAAAACAATTCTGTCACATTTACTCAACCTAAAATCTGTGACTTTTTCTCTAACTCAAAATAAAATATATTACACAAAATATCCAAGCTGCTGTTTGCCATAAAATGAAAGTGGAACATGATTTTTATAGCTAAGCTCCAAAAAAAAAAAAAAAAATTACCATAACTTTTTTCCTTAAAAGTATATAACGAAAAATAAGATCAGTTGTTTTAAATTTTAAAGTTTTAAAAAAAATTATGCATTTTGGCCGCTCATTTACATGACAGTGTTTTGGGGGCCTGAAAACACAAACTTTTGAAAACGGGTTTCAAAGTGCCTGTTTTTGAAAATGATACCGTTATCATCTTCATGTAAACTACAGAAACTCATTTTTAGTTGTTTTCACAGGGATCGTGAACAACTGATGAATGTAAAAAAAAAAAAAGGGGGGTCCAATAATCAATACGGCCCTCATTTATATAATGCATTCATAATTCAATACAAAAGCTCTATGTAAGGAACTGACTGAAATGTAACTCATTTTTAAAAAAAAAAAAAAAAAAAAAAATGCCATTAAAAATGGGAAAATAGGAAACAACATTTTCATTTTTTGGTGAAAATTAATTCACATGATGTTTAAGATTAATTGAGGACCTGTGTGGTTGATGATTATCCCCGAATATCTGAACAGTAAAAAAGAAGGAAAAGGTGAAAAGTGCCTAAAATTGACAGTAAGCGTGAGAACAAAGTTCCTTGCACTAATTATCTTACAGCAATTACACAGGAAGTAGTTTTACACCTCATTATATAAAGCACACCAGGCCTTACTTTACATATTCCTGTGTCATGTGCCTGAACACATGCTGATCTTGTACTCCTGAGATGAAATTTGAGGATGTCTCTAGTTTTACACTTTTTTACACCGATAGGCACCTTTACCACAGCTAGAGAACCGTCAGAGCATGCAGTTCCCTTTTCCCTAATAAGTTGTCATTTTTACAGTTAATTGGATGAAACGTTACTTGGAAAGGAGACAGTTCACTTTTGAAATGTACGTTTGATTTAAACAGATCACACACATTTGCATGAGTGCACTCATACACACACACACACACACACACACACGGGATTTTCATGTTTTATGGGGACTTTCTATAGACAAACATCTGTTTGCTGTAGGCATGAGGAGGACCCTAATTAATTTCCTAAAACGATAGATAGATAGATAGATCACTTTATTTTATTTACATGAATTTTCATTGTCCAACATGTGCTTCAGCTCATGTTCACTATGACAAACATCTTGAAAAGCAGCGCACTTGCTGTCTCAAACTATTAACTACATCACAAGACATAAATAACTGATGAAATACCTTGAAACACCACAGAGACCTCAAGACTTACAACAAACTACCTGATACTTTTGAGTAGTGAAACAAACTCATCTTGACATCACAAGACAACGAGTTACTAAATGTGACAATAAACAACAACAATCAAAAACAATAGAAAATAAATTTATCAGAAAGTCAATTTATTCATTAAATAATCATGCCCCAGTGCATGCTGGGAAGAGGCTGAATGGGACTGAACAACGAAATTGTTTTTGTAGGCCTATTTAACTTTTTAACATTTAACAAAAATGCATTGATAGAACTCACCTGCTTCTTGGATCGAATAAAAAAGGTGTAATAATTAAAATGCTGCATCAAATTGAATCTCTTGAAACAGTGTAAGGGGCCGTTCCCATCTAATGTGTTTTTGCATTCCACTGTGCTGCTTTTCTGTTGTTTTTGTATGCAAACATGCACTAGACAGATGTCTTTAACCATTATGCTCGCGTCTCGTTTGTTTTGCACATTCTAAAAATGCGAAGCTCAAGTTAAAAGTAGTTCAAATTTTTAAAAAGCGTATCTTTTTTTTTATTCACTGCCCTGCACTGTAAAAAAAGAATTTGGATTGGTAATTGTTGGTTTAACTTAAAAAAGTAAGTTACCTGGTTGCCTTAAAAAATATGAGTTCATTGAAATTAAAAATTTGAGTTAATACAATGAAGGCAATTGATTTAATCAACAGAAACTCAAAATATTATGTTATCTGAACCACATGAATTATCTAAGTTGATTTGACAAAAGAAAACATTTTGTGATAAATCATGAAAATCATTTTTAAAATGTAAAAATGTGTTCTGTGTGAATTACCCCTAAGTTAGAACTTTGGAATTATAAGAAAAACAAAAAAACTAAAAAAACAATCAAGCTTTAGTTATTTTTAGCATTATTTTTAAGCAATATAATATAATTTAATATAATAAAATATAATATAAAATGATTTTATGGTTTTTTTGCAGAATTACTTTTTTACAGTATAATTAAGTTTTTTTTTTTTTTTTCTCATTGCATATTCAGTTTTCCTAATCTAACTGGTTGTATGAGAACAAGCCACACTAGAATGTTTTGTGACTCAACCAGAAAATCAGTTTCGGCTCATTTAACAAAACAGCACTTAACACAAAGAATCGGTTTGCAACTGCTTTGAGCACTATGGTCACATTACATATTCATTTGCTCCAAATTGTGCAGAGCGCAGATTTGTGTCCCACATGAGCCTAATTCTGCTGCACATTGCAACTTTGATCTCAAAATAATTTTTCAAAACATTTTTACTTACCATTTTACCTGAGCAAACCGAGTTTAGCATGTAGTTTTATTTTTTAAAGGTAAAAACATACAGCATAATTAAGCAAAAAGCACTCAATTTGCAAAACAGAATGTGTGCAATAGCCTATGCACTTCCAAAACATCAGGGACACTGTGTTGTTTTTGGCAGCATCACAAAAGCACTGAGAGTGACCGCACTCTGACCGGTTAAACATGCAATGCAATGCGCCAGTTAAAAGGAAACTGCTTCAACCACAAAGCACAGTGGGCGCAGTGAGAGACAATCTCACTTTTCTAGAAGTTAGGGGAAACGTACTATACCCACTGATTCAGCATTACATCCTCAGTCCTACTGCCTACATCCAATGTGTAGATTTTTCACCTAGTGACAGGCAAGCAATTAAAGCCAACAGCCTTAGCCAGTGTCGGCCCCCTGGCAGTATCGGTAATGACAGCCCGGGAACAGCGGTGGCAAAGAATGGGAAGAGTAATGTGATTAGAGGCCAGAATTGCAATCTTGTCACATGGAACAGTCCCTGTGTCTTCGTCTCTCTCTGCGGCGACTGAATACCTGATTTATTGGGCCAGGAAGCCTATGAACAAAGTGCAAACAGAAACACAAAGCTAGTTTTGTTGAGTTATAACCACAAAAAACTGCAAACAAGCAACCATTTTTCTCCATGCAGGACCACAAAAGATTGCATGGAGCAGTTTGGAAAGTTTGTTTCGTAGTCGCTATACCCAAAACGCAGGTCTGCTGGGAGAGGCGTCATGAAGATAGTGCTTTTGTGAACCTACACTCCACAAAGATACAAGTGTGAGTGTGTATTCACGTGTCTGTGATTTATAACCTGAGCAGAGAGCGGGTTTCCATAGCAACTGGCGTTATCTCTTTGATAGGAGTTGGCTGACTGGAACCTCGTTGTGCAGGAATAAACCTCACCTGAGGCTCTGAGGCGTTTAAAAATAGAAACCATCGAATTAGCGTCCGTATGTGAAACCTGTCGCAGCACAGAAAACAAGAGCTGCAGGATCAGATCTTTAACGTGGGTGATGTTTCTGGATGAGAGAAATTGTAATTTCGGTGTTTGTTGTGAAGGATAATTGTCAGTGTGTAAAGCAATCTCGAGGAAAGTCAAAAATGAAATGTCTACTTAATTAGACAAATTATGAGAAATGTCAAAACAGGTTGTTTTTGGACATACAATTAGCCTGTTCTGACACAATCTTCATAGTTGTCTGAATGGAATGCAATTTCAACTCACTTTCATTTCAATCAGTCTGTTCTAACCTATGTTAATTATCTCTATGACTCATGACAAAAGTGTTTGACAAAAAAGGTGAACATGCAGATAGATATAACTTTTCCTTACAAAAATGCACCATGATAACCAACCATAGTGCCATATACTTAAAGGATTAGTTCACTTTGAAATAAAATTTTCCTGATAATTTACTCACCCCCATGTCATCCAAGATATTCATGTCTTTCTTTCCTCAGTCGAAAAGAAATTAAGGTTTTTGATGAAAATATTCCAGGATTATTCTCCTTATAATGGACTTCAATGGCCTCCAAACAGTTTAAGGTCAAAATTACAGTTTCAGTGCAGCTTTAAAGGGCTTTAAACGATACCAGATGAGGAATAAGGGTCTTATCTAGCGAAATGATCGGTCATTTTCAAAAACAATTTAAACGTATATGCTTTATATAAACAAATTATCACCATCCAAGTGCTTCCGCCAAAACCGCATTTTCGTATTCTTCAAAAAGCTTACGCTGTACTTCCTACGCCTTCCCTATTCGTTCCGTAAGTAGATGAGCATCAGAACTGGACCACGGAGCAATGGAAGAAGGTGGCCTGGTCTGATGAATCACGTTTTCTTTTACATCACGTGGATGGCCGGGTGCGTGTGCATCGCTTACCTGGGGGACCGGCGTAGGCAGTGTGATGCTTTGGGCAATGTTCTGCTGGGAAACCTTGGGTCCTGCCATCCATGTGGATGTTACTTTGACACGTACCACCTACCTAAGCATTGTTGCAGACCATGTACACCCTTTCATGGAAACGGTATTCCCTGGTGACTGTGGCTTCTTTCACTAGGATAATGCACCCTTGCCACAATGCAAAAATGGTTCAGGAATGGTTTGAGGAGCACAACGACGAGTTTGAGGTGTTGACTTGGCCTCCTAATTCCCCAGATCTCAATACAGTCGAGTATCTGTGGGATGTGCTGAACAAACAAGTCCGATCCATGGAGGCCCCACCTCGCAGCTTACAGGACTTTAAGGATCTGCTGCTAACATCTTGGTGCCAGATACCACAGCACACCTTCAGGGGTCTAGTGGAGTCCATGCCTCGACGGGTCAGGGCTGTTTTCGCAGCAAATGGGGGACCAACACAATATTAGGAAGGTGGTCATAATGTTATCACTGATCGGTGTGTATATATATATATGTGTGTGTGTATGTATATGTGTGTTTACAACAAATAGATAAACATGTAATTTTTTAGAAACTGACATTTTAGAGGTGCGGTCACATTTACCACTGTTTGGCAATTTTTCGCTTTACTGAAAGAATCAATGTTTTGAACAATTTTCTTGAGCGAAATATTCATTTTCTCATTCATAAAGCAATCTCTCTACCCCCTGTCCAGTCATTGACTACTATTCCCTAAATAGTGAATGTCATATAGTGCACCACATGAGGAATGGGTGAATGAAAATGAGCGATCAAATGCAGATATTGAATATCATAAATATCATGCGCTGGAGTTTATTTCACTAGATACAATAATCTCCAATACGGACACCACTACAAATTGTCTGATATTCAAAATTGTTCACTATATAAGGGGCCAGGGGGCAATTTAGGACACAACACCCTTATTTCATTCCTGAATGAATCAGTGTGCTTGAACGAACCGGGGAGTGACTTAATTAATTATTCACAGACAGTCAATTGTTTTGTTCCTAAATTAATCATCTTTTAATAATTATGTTATGATTATCCTTATATACTTTAAGTGAATTGAATTACATGCATTCACAAATAAATCAGCTGCCCATATTTTTTTTTTTTTAAAAGTCAAATTGCAAGGGGAAAGTACTGAAATCTGACTGTCCAGGTAAATAAAACTGCCTGTCTATTTTCAGTTCACCGCTGTCAGAGTTCTTCAATGGAAGAAAAGCACTCACCGCCTGAGTGCTTTTCCTCCACCCAAAAAGACAAGCAGTCCACTTAGAGTTTCCTCCAGGATTGAACAACTGCAAAACAATTGCTCTGGCCCTTCACAGAGATTACTGTACTTCAGAACAAATGACAGACTTGTCTGCTTTGGGGCTCGAGGGACTACGGAGGGTGGTAGGTGCAAGATCGGGGTGAAAGAACTGGCCTTTCAGTAGCCTCCTACGGGATGCGTGTCAGCGCACATGGTTCTGAAGACCCAACAATGGACTGCGGCTACTTGAGCCAGTGGCTTTGGAGTTAAATCCAGAGTCTAAGCCTTAGGCCAGCATGGAGAGGAGGCCAGAGCTTTGTAGTAGGATTTGTCAGAAGAACAATATAAGCATGAGTTTGTCCTTTGCTCTGCAGGCCCGTGTGGGAAAGAACTAGAGTTTCAGGCCCACTTCAGGCTAAAAAGACTGCGATATTTAGGTCTCAATGTGCTGGATTCGCAGATATTATTCTCTTATTTTCTGTGTGGGCTTTTGTGGACATTATGGGGGTGTGCACGGCTCTTACGGATATATTGTATGTATATAAATAAATGAAATCACTTGAGTATTATACTCTGCTAGAATGATTTTCTAAATGTACTGCAAATCTTCTTGTTAAACAGACATATTTAAAGTTTAAGCTGCATTTCATTTCATGCCCCATTTGATGGCATTTCAAACTTATTCTTGGAAAAGCAGGCACAAGGTTTCAAGGTAAAACACATTCAGGTTTTCATGCTCATAGTAGATAAAGTCTGAGATCACTTCCCTGACAGCTTTCAGAGTAAGGTCACCTAAACAAAATGCAGTAAGTGATGAGAGACGACATTTGGTATTTTCAAAATTATGTACATTTGCTCGGCTAACTTGCACTGCAGATTTGCTAGATTTGCTGTTGCCATGGCACTTCACATGACGTCTAAATTTGTGTGCTGCCTTCCAAACTGCCTTCAAGGATCTCGACTGGATGGTGGTGCAGGAACTCAACCAATCCAGACAAAAGGTCTAAAAGAAATGTAAAGCATCAAAGGGAGCCCACCAAAATAGAAATTAGGAGGAAAACTTCAATTTACAATTTAGGGTTGTCTGTGAGGAAAACACACCAGATCTGTCAGAGCATTTGAGATCAGAAACCGCAAAGCTCTGCGGTGGTTCATACATGGTGTAGATTTCTGTTTTGTGCCTTGGAGCTTTCCACACTACATCAAAATGAAAGATTGAATGCTATCTCCCACTGGAACACAGCAGCCGCAGTGCCACATTCAACGCTTAAATGATTGCAAATACTAAGATAAACAGTGTACCTCACATAAATCTAAACATAAAAATGTCACTTGCACTAAATATCATGTTTTGGTCTCATTGGCTGAATTTGGACTCATACTAACATTTTTCTCTTACTGTTTCTGCCAAATAATTTATGGAAGACCTCAACTTCATGCAAATGACAAATTACCAGGAGTGGGGTTTGAAACCCACAAGGACATTCGTCCAATGGATCTTAAGTCCAACGCCTTAACCACTCGGCCATCCTGGTTGGGACAAGCCTCTTTTTTTTACTGCAACAGACCCTCACATTTGAACTCATCAAATGTGAGTCCAAATCCATCTATTCTGTAATTTCAAATGCTTAATTTGTGCTTAAACACCAACATGAAAACTCATTTTTATTACCAGAAGTGGGGTTTGAACCCATGAGGACCTGAACAGACCCTCACATTTGATCTTACCCATCTATGCTGTAATTTCAAATGCTTAATCATCAAATTAATAACCACATTTTTATTACCAGGAGTGGGGATCGAACCCACGAGGACATTTGTCCATTGGATCTTAAGTCCAACGCCTTAACCACTCGGCCATCCTGGTTGGGGCAAGTCTCTTTTTACTGCAACAGACCCTCACATTTGAACTCATCCATATGCTGTAATTTTAAATGCTTAATTTGTGCTTAAACACCAACATGAAAACTCATTTTTATTACCAGAAGTGGGGTTTTAACCCACGAGAACATTCGTCCATTAGATCTTAAGTCCAACGCCTTAACCACTCGGCCATCCTGGTTGTGCCAAGACTGTTTTCATTGCAACAGACCCTCACATTTTAATGCTCACAGAGGTAATATCCAAAATCCAATGGGTATTTGTCCATTAGATCTTAAGTCCAAAGCTTTAAGCACTCTGCCATCCTGGCTGGTTTCAATGTCTTGAGCAGTAAAAAATGGTATTCTACATTTATTTTTAACATAGTTTCCATGACTAGTGTGGTCAAAAATTGTATTTTGCATTTATACCTTGTTACTAGGAGTGGGGGTTGAACCCACAAGGACATTTGTCCATTAGATCTTAAGTCCAACGCCTTAACCACTCGGCCATCCTAGTTGGGACATAATAATATTTACTGCAACAGAACTTACACATTGAAAGCATCTTTTTGTTAGCAGGAGTGAAGTTGGAACCCACAAGGACATTTGTCCATTGGATGAACCCACAGCCATTCTGGTTGGGATAAGTCTTTTACTGCAACAGATGCTCACATTTGAACTTACACATCTATGCTCACAGAGATAATATGCAAAATCCAACGGGTATTTGTCCATTAGATCTTAAGTCTAAAGCTTTAACCACTCTGCCATCCTGGCATAAGCAGGCATAAACTGGTTTCAATGACTCATGCAGTCAGAAATTATATTTTGCAATAATGCTACATTATTATGCATTATCCAATGGGTATTTGTCCATCAGATCTTAGTTCCAGAGCCTTAACCACTTGGTTACATGTGAACAATTTTTCTGTATTTATTTGTAACAGATAAAAAGCAGTTTATGTGACTCGTGCAGACAGAAATTGCATTTTGCATTTATAAAACACTATTTTGTTACCAGGAGTTGGGTTCAAACCTACAAGAACATTTGTCTACTAGATTTTAAGTACAACACCTTAACCATTCAGCCATCCTGTTTAGTGTCAATAACTTGAACAGTCAAAGATTATATTTTGCATTTATTAATTTAAAAAAAAAAAAATGCAAAAACCAAAGGAAATTTATCTTTTAGATCTTAAGTCCAACACCTTAACTATTCGGCCATCTTGGTAAACTCTGAAAGCCTCTGTAGTCAGTTTAATGTCTCATATCTCTACTTCATTGTTCAAAAGGTGTCATTTGGATTGTTTTAAGAAGGACAGAAAACAAATAGAGAACAGTATATGATTTGAAGTGGATTAAAATTTACACAGATCAGGCATAACATTATGATCGGTGAAGTGAAAAACACAGATTATCTCATCACGGTACCTGTTAGTGGGTGGGATATATTAGGCAGCAAGTGAACATTTTGTACTCAAAATTGATGTGTTAGAAGCAGGGCAAATGGCAAGTGTAAGGATTTGAGCGAGTTTGACAAGGGCCAAATTGTGATGGCTAGATGACTGGGTCAGAGCATCTCCAAAACTGCAGCTCTTGTGGGGTGTTCCCGGTCTGCAGTGGTCAGTATCTATCAAAAGTGGTCCAAAGAAGGAACAGTGGTGAACCGGCGATAGGGTCATGGGCGTGTGGTCCGATCCAACAGACGAGCTACTGTAACTCAATTTGCTCAAGAAGTTAATGCTGGTTCTGATAGAAAGGTGTCAGAATTCACAGTGCATCACAGTTTGTTGCGTATGGGGCTGCATAGCCGCAGACTTTGACACGTACCACCTACCTAAGCATTGTTGCAGACCATGTACACCCTTTAATGGAAACAGTATTGCCTGGTGACTGTGGCCTCTTTCAGCAGGATAATGTGCCCTGCCACAAAGCAAAAAAATGGTTCAGGAATGGTTTGAGGAGCACAACAAGTTTGAGGTGTTGACTTGGCCTACAAATTCCCCAGATCTCAATCCAATCGAACATCTGTGGGATGTGCTGAACAAACAAGTCTGATCCATGGAGGCCCCACCTCACAACTTACAGGACTTAAAGGATCTGCTGCTAACATCTTGGTTCCAGATACCACAGCACACCTTCAGGGGTCTAGTGGAGACCATACCTCGACGGGTCAGGGCTGTTTTGGCAGACCAACATAATATTAAGTAGGTGGTCATAATGTTACGCCTGATCGGTGTATTTCACCTGCAAAATAGCACCGGCATTGAAAAAAAAAAAAAAAACTATTTAGACTAAAGAATCTAGAAATGCTTTCATTTTTCTGTGTGAATACAAGTTGCAGAAAGGATGTTGACATCCTCGTGTGATGAGTGAAAAGTAGCCTTGATCAATGCAGCAGCAGATGCCTAGTTGAAACTCACCAGTTACCGAGCTCACCAAAGCAAACTTAACACCAATCTGGTCAGTTTAATTTCTCTATTACAAAGAGAGTCACGAACAGATGCACTCTTGAGACTAGAGTCTGTTCCGATCCCCTGTGAGCCTCACAACTCAGCTTTCGAAAGAACAAACTGTTAAACTTGCCTAAGTGACACATACTATAGTGTCAGTGAACAAGTCAGTTAAGCCATTTATAAGGGACTCCCACATCCGCTTATTAAAAGACCATGGTTTCATTGAGCTGTGCTCAATCATTCTGCCTTTGAAGCTTGGGGGAAAGAATCTTGCTATTGATCTAAAAATCAAACTGTTCTCACATGACCGCTGAGAAAAAAACACTGACCACTGACAGAAAGCACTGCACAGTCACCCACAGACAAAGTGTGGAAGAAAATCATTCATTCATGTCCTAAGAATACTATTCAACTATTAAGACTCATTCAATGAATAAAAACTATAGCATTATCCGCGCAACAGTTTACAATCCCCTATTAAAGAGGTAACTAACCATATGTTGAATGAGAACTTTTTATTTTTTATGTGTTATCATACTCTTGTAATATCTGGTGTTATTATGAAGCATTTCTTAAAAATAAAGGTTCTAAAATAGTTCTGCAAAGAATCCTTTTCTTATGAAGAACTGTTTTTTTTGTTTTGTTTTTTTACAGTTGAATATATGATTCTTTAAAACGCCTCAAACTTCTTTAAAACTTCAAACTGGGGTCTGGGTACTCTTAAAGGGTGCCACCTTAACCACTCGGCCATCCTTGTTGTTTTTGACTCAGGCTGTCAGAAATTGTATTCTGCATTTATTTAACAGATATAAAACAGATTCTACAACTCAGAAAACAGGGACACTTGTTTTTAAGAGTATTTTTAAGAGGTATAAACACCTTTTACATTAAAAAAAAAATAAAAAATACACCTAACTTCATCAAAAAGTTTAAAACCCAACATAGATGGTTTAAAAAAAGAAAAGAAAAAAGAAATAAAAGTTCTGTGGGGAGCAAGTCATTGGGAACAGGGTTCACACATCTTTATTTGCAATGAACTTTCATAACACTTTCCAGTTGCTTGATAATTCGAAGAAGATTTTTTAAAGTAATTTTAAAGAGATTGCACTCATAGTGAAATATCAACTGATTTGAAGTATAACTACAAAACTAGGCCTGTGTGTGTGAAATCCCCATAAAATATATTAATTTCCATGACTCTTATAGGCCAAAAAGACATTTCCGAGTATTTTCAGATTATCAGTGAACGTGAAAAACTTCACCATCAGACTGTAAAGACCTTTTTAAATATCAAATTGTGTACTTCTCATCACATTTAACTTCCAATATCTTTCGATTCTGTCCTATAAGCCGTAAATGACTGTACCACACTTTTTAAAGACGTATAGGTTACAATGAGAAGTAGAAAGCATGATGAAGCTTTTCTTCTCTCCCCTGCATCACCTCTGTGAGCGTCGTGTCCGAGCCGGTCCCCTCTGAGCTGTAACTCTGTCCTGTTTACCCAGCACTTTTTCCTCTGGAGACGGATCAATAGAAAGGCTTCATCATCCCGCTCATCAGAGACAGACACCACTAATGAGGCTCAGAACAGCTGACTGCTCACTTTCCACTGAGCGGGAAGGACCTTAGGGGGCACGGAGGGTTACATTGCAAAGAGGAACAGAGATCCAGTAAGTAATGACCACCCGTAGAGCACAACTTAAAGTCAAAGTGAGTTGACATCCGTAACCCATTTTACTTTTGTGAACTTGTGTATAGGCCTATATTTATGGAGTTAACAATGTGCCATAATTAAACAAACAAATCCAGCATTTTGCAAACGAACACAATCTGCTTTGCAAAGGAAAACTCGACTTGCAAACAAACAGAAAGTGATGTGCAAATACAAAGGTCAGTTTGAGAGAAAACGCAGATGAGTAACAAATATATGTATTGTTTTATAAATATAAATAAATGAGCCTACATCATATTTCACAAATAAATACAAACCATCCTACAAATGGCATGTAATCTTTGGAAAAATACCAAATCTAGTGCATACAAACGCACACCTGTCTGTTACGATTGTAAGACACTTGACTTTCTCACAAATGCAGTTGAGCAACTTCCTCTTCCAAAACAGCAGATGGCGCTTTGCTATGGGTCAATTTACGCTAGTCTCCAGAGAGAAGCCCTGAAACATGCGTTTATAATAATAAACTTTGTTTTATAGCGCCTTTAAAAGTTGCATCTCAAAGCAATTTACAAGAACATACAACACACAACGCACATCACTTTCTGTTTATTAGTCGAGTTTTCCTTTGCAAAGATCGTGTTTGTTTGCAAAATGCTGGATTTGTTAAATTATGGCACAATATTAACTCCATACTATATATTCATAAATATATAACATTATCCAATTACCCCTCAAATAAGCCCACAAATTGAGCATTAAGAAAGTAAACAGGTTTAGTTTTGAGATGGAGACAGAATATTTCTTACATTTCTACAGTCTTTTCATGTTCATACTTTTCAGTTGGCCAAGATTTCTAAAAATCCTTTCTTTGTATTGGTCTTAAGTAATATTCTAATTTTCTGAGATACTGAATTTGGGATTTTCCTTAGTTGTCAGTTATAATCATCAAAATTAAAAGAAATAAACATTTGAAATATATCAGTCTGTGTGTAATGAATGAATGTAATATACAAGTTTCACTTTTTGAATGGAATTAGTGAAATAAATCAACTTTTTGATGATATTCTAATTATATGACCAGCACCTGTATATCTTTAACATTTTTATTTCTATTCTATTAACCATTTTTGTGTTGCGTAGTTCTAAACAACTCACATTCTTTTAAAGTTGATTAAGAGATAGTAATTTGTTCTAAAGTTAATTATTTAGCAATCTGACTGGCCAAAGAAAGCCTACTCTTGCAAATAGCAGGCGAGAATACATATTTATATATCAATTTCAATATGGCCAAGTTTGATAAGAAATTTTATGCAGAGTTGCACTGATGTTGTATTTAACAATGTGGAAACAACCAGATGATTCAGCAGACAAAAACACACCAGAAGACCTGAGGAGATGCAGCATGTTCTCATGGTGCTTTGCAAAGCACTACTGCCACCATGAGGTTGGGAAAAGTACATCATACTACTGTATATATCAATAAGGCTGCATTTTACTAGTTCACACCAGCAATTACTTTTAATTTCTAATTAAGTACAACCTTGTCTCAAGAACATTTGGTTTCTCACAGAATTGTGTGTGCATGTACAAGAAATTTACAAAACATTTACATAAACATGAATCTATTTAATCCCAAATTATGCATCTTAGATTTTATGCATTTTACTCTTTGGATCAGCCAATAAAACAAACTGCATGCCTTCTTTAAAGGAAATTAAGAAACTTGAGAAATTATGCTCTTATTCTGGTCACCATTATAATTACTGGTAAGATTGTTGCTCAACAAAAGAACTGCAAACAATAAAGCAATTTTTAATACAAGGAAATTAATTGGAAAACAACAAATTTTACTTAGTTTTATTAAAATGCAACAAAACTTTTATAACGGGACTTAATCGGTTAGGCTAAAATTGTTTTTTCTAATGTTCAATTAAAAATTCAGCATACATTTTTCAGTTTTGTCAGTCATAATTTTGAAAATATTGTCACAGAATACAGAATCTCAAATGACGCTAAAATTATGTAAATAAATCATTTAGAATACATGTGTGAAAATATGAAAAACCAAGAAGAGAATCATGAAGAGAAATTGTCTTTAATGTTTTTTTCCCCGTTAATGATTTATACAAAAAAAGACGACAATTTTGCTCCAACAAGAAAAAGAACCTCATCACTGCAAGATACTGTCAGAATGGATGCTTGATATTCACTGAATGTTAAAAGTCACGTTAGTATGGCATCACATAACTTAAAAAGTCAGTGGCTACTGTATAACAGGAACTGGCAAGACTGTGGTGGATCAGCATGAGAAGCACATTTCAAGCATTACTTCTGTCAGATAATGTGGAAGTTCTGATATAGCACAAAATCAATACATTTACAGTGATGGCTCGTAAAAGCAGAGTTTATAAATCTTAAAAATTCCAAGATACACTGAAATAACCAGTTGCCAGACAAAACTAGAAGGAGAAAAAAAAAAAAAAAAAAAAAAGACAGATGGAGACTTCAAAATGTAAAACCTACTCATGAAAAACGGCAAGGCAACTGCACCTCAAAAAACTAAGGTAACCACACAACGGCCTTGAAGAAATTATGCAAGACTGGAAGCATCATCTCAACGTCGTTCCTTTCGATCAGACTTCCGATCTCTCTCGCTTCTGGAGGACCTTCTTCCTGACCTGCTTCCTTCTGGACTCCTCTTCCTGTCAGGTTTGGAGTTCTTATCTTTGGACCCCTTGCTTTCCCGTCCGCTGCCTTTGGAGGACTTGTGTCCCCTCTCACTGCCGCTCTTCCTACGCTCCCTGTCCGACGGTCTCCGACGGCGTTTGTGGTCTCGGCCGTCTCTATCCCTGCCACGGCTGCGGGAGCGTGAACTGGAAGACGACGAGGAGGAACCAGAGGAACTGCTGCTGGAGCCACTAGAAGAGGAGCTGGATCCACTGGATGATGAGCTTGAAGAGGAACTGGAAGAGGAGCTGCTGCTACTTCGGCTCTTGCTCCTCTTTTCCCGGACTTTGGCGCGTCCGCGAGCGTCATTGGCCTCCTCGCCAGCTTCCTTTGTCTCCGCTTTGGCTGCTTGCGGTTGGACTGATGGTTCTTGGCTCTGCTCTTGAGAGGGGACTTCTAGGTCAGGTTCAAGCTGTGGCTGTTGGGTCTCAGGCGCAGCGTCATCTTGTTTGGTGTCATGTTCTGTCGCACCAGGGGTTGGGATGTCCAGTTTAGGCTCTTTACACTCTTCAGGCTGTGTTTCCATCTGGCTTTCGGGGGTTTGCTGAGAGTCCGTTACGACATCCTGCTGAGTCTCATTCTCGGTCTCCTGCTCTTCCTCCCTTTTCACATTACCTACCTCCTCAACTATGGCTTCTGGACTCTCAACCTGCAACTTACTCTCCGCCTCAGCCTCCCTCACAACTTCCGTGACCTCCATCTGCTCTTCCTCGTCTTCCTTAACTGCTCCCACATCCTCCTCCTCGTCCTCCTCCTCATCTTCCTCTGCCTTCCTCTCACTCTCCTCATGTTTATCGTTCTCCTCGGCCTGCTCCTGATCCCCCTCCCTCTCCCTAATCTCTGAGCTCTCCTCTCCTTCCTCCTCCACTACATCTTCCTCCTCATCCTCAATCTCCACATCATGCCTGTTACCTGTCCGCCCTACTCCAGCCTTACCCTCCTCTTGATCTTCTTTCTTCGTCTCTTCAGCCCGACGGCTATCCTCCATTTCTCTGTCACCTGTCCTCTGGGACTGACGCCTTGGCCGAGCCTCCATTTTGTTGAGTTGCTCAGCAAAGGCTTCGCGTCTTTCATCAAAAACACCTGGAAAATTCACCCCAAAAAAAAAAAAAAAAAAAAAAAAAGAAGCATACATAAGATCTTCAAATCATTACCCAAGCAGTAGTATTTCATGTGACTGATAAATTATTTTTAAAACACCTTTTTAGCTTCATTACTTCATTTAAAATGGTCCTTCCAGTAGTCCCTTATTAAATAACAGTCATATCTGCAAGCATGATTATACAAGAACTAGCAAAATGTTTAAAACAATTTTAGATGGAATATAGCATGTTGCACTGCAGTACATCAACTTCTGTGTTCAATCAGTGAAAAATACTGTAGAAAACATGCTTTGAATCATATTAGATTTTTACTGTTTTAGTTCTTAAATACCTTAAAACTACTTAAATGTTTGGTTTTGGTGCAATGAACATTAGGTAAAAAGTAAATACCAGGTGCATAAACAGGGTCTAAAAAATTAAGCTGTAAAAATGAAAGAAATAACAAGAAACACTTACCATTTAATTTTTTCTGAGACTCCTCCAGGAGCTTTTGAGTAGCGGAGCACATTCGCCCAGGCAGGTAGAAGATCGGGGGCTTGGTCTTCGTGCGAATGAACTTGATGAGCTTTGTATTGTGTGCATTCCACTCTTCTTGCTGAATTTACATGAGAACAACACATGTATGGAAAAGTCAGACCAAGGACAGTCTATCGAAAAAAATTACTGCAAGCATATAATAAAAGAGCCCAGAAGCTGAGAGACATACCAGTTGAGCGAGCTCCACTTTGTGCTCCAGAAGTCGCAGCTCGGTTTGTTTGGCACGTCTCTCTTCAAAGAGCTCTCTCCTTTCACTCTCAACTTTTTTACGCTCCTGTTCTGCCTGCACTTCCAATTTCTGCTCAATTTCTTGCCGTCTTTTTAACTGGAGGGGGAAAAAAAACATGAAGTTTTAAAATTAAAGCAGCACTTTGTTTCAGATGTAGTTCGACTTAGTGTTGTGTGCAATTCGCTGACTATCAACGTGAACTGAATACAAATAAAGTCATTCAAGACCAGGGATGGGCAGATTTGGTCCTGGAGGGCCACTGTCCTGCATAGTTTAGCTCTCCAACCCTAATCAAACACACCTGAACCAGTTAATCAATACCAGGGCTGAAACAAACGATTATTTCGATAATCGATTAATCTACCGATTATTATAGGAGCGATTAATCGACTAATCATTGATTATTACACCAATTAATCAGTATGCTTTGTTCGATTATTCCACTAGCAATTAGCTAGAATACTGAGTTATACTTTAATAAATAAAACAAGGAAATCACTTCAGCTTTTGAAAGTGTATTTTTAATGAATTTGTTAAAAATACTGTTAAAATGATGTACTGTGTTTTTATTAAGTCTGGGAATTGTAATAACTTTTTAATAAGAGTAAAATTATGAATATGTAATATTGTGCAAAAATTTCTGAAAAATGCTCCTCTCTAGATTTCTTCTTTTTTTTTTTTCTTTTTACTAACTATCGAGTTTATGGTCACTGAATGGCTTTCCTGAGGTAAATGTAACATTGTGTGACATATTTCTTTACAAGCTGTTTTATTGCGGTTGAAACTCTGATTAAGTGATTACATTAGAGCTGGATTCATTTCAGTAAATTATACTGTATCTTTCAACATACTTTTTAATATTCATTCATGTTTATTTCGTGCTGTAATAGCAGAAAAGAGGAAGAGATAATAGGTTCACGTGCCGCTTGACCTGAGGCGCTACAGCGATCTGCCACTCCACATTAAACAGTGCCAAAACCACATGTATTGTTTGAATCCCTTAGTAAAATTGACAGAATTTAAAAGTTAAGACTGTTTTATATCAAAAGTAACCTGATCTGTCGGCACGCTGTCTGTGTCCTCTATGCTCTGCTATGTATCTTTCATTGCGCGAGAAAATGGACGTGTGGCGAACAGTGAGTTTGAATGAGAATTGGTGGCCCTGCATGACAGCATTTTTTGTAGTTATGCTAAACGTTATGTTTTATGCTATGTTAAACTCCCACATTTTACGGGTTCGACTTTGTTTGCACTATGCACTCCGAAGCACAGTGTCTTCTATTGGATTTGATCCGGGAGGGCTGCATTACAGTATTGCGCTACAGCGCCCCACTGGTCAAACCGCATTATTGCAGGCCCAAATAGATCATAGGAGATCAAAAGACTATTCGACAACAAAAATGTGTCAACAATTTTTAATTGTCGACGCTGTCGATAATTTCGACTAATCGTTTCAGCCCTACTTCAGGATTACTAGAAGGCTACAGGCAGGAGAGTTTGATCAGGGTTGGAGCTAAACTCTGCAGCACAGTGGCACTCCAGGACAGTTTACCCATCCCTGTTCTAGATGAATTTCAGAAAATAACAAACAAAAAAAGGCCTAGCACGAAATTCATAGCATGTGTCTACCCGCTCTGTGGACACAGTAGACTCCTGTTTAAACTTCTGCAATGTTCCCATCAATAGGCCAAACATGCGCCGGTTTCTGAATGAGATAAAAGAATATTTTTTAAATTAATTCAAGAAAATTTGCAGTGGAAAAACAAGAAAATAATTGATAAAGTTTTGCAGACATTGCCCAAAATAAAAGCAGTACCTCTGCTTTCCTCTCTCGTCCATGGTCTGATCTTGAATAAGATCTCGGCGCGTACGTTCTTTGGAGGTAGCAACCACAGATGACTGCAACGCTGGCTATAGATAGAAAACAAAAGCAAGATTCAGACAATAAGGGAACAAATCTACATGAGGGAGGTGGGGGGGCAAATGTGGTCTGCATACTTTTTTGACATCGTCATCATCCTCAGCGTCACTGTCATGGCGTGAATCTCTCCTGGCTCGTTGATCCCCTGCCAGCCTAGTTTGAAAGACAAGTTGTAAATACATTTGGAAACCTGCAAACATGAACTTATTTCACAACCTATCCAGAATGACGAGAGATTCCTCACCTCAAGAGTGCCCCTTCGATGTCTCTCTGTTTGGCTGGGGGTCCTACACCGCTATCTGAGAGTCCACGCCTGACAGGGGTTGAAAGAAATTGAGGACAAATCCAACATGTACTTACAGGGCTCCAGACAAACATTTGAGAGCAGTAGCACCAGTGCCACTAAGTACTATAGATAGTGACACCAGCACCTGATTTTTAATCATAAAGTTGATCTAATCATAAAATTACTAATGTTTTGCATTAATAAGCACAGTTACTAATAAAATTACATGCTTGTTTATTGGAAATTTGAGTAAAGCACTCAGCTTGAATTGAGATGCAGATAAAAGTTAACTCTCATTAATAGTAATGTGCAAAACACTAATTTTTATAGGGAAAACTTAAATATTCTATGCTTATTAAATGTACCATTTTCCTCCTATAGTATTATATTGAACTGACAAGACAGCTTCAGTGATTATAAAAGAAGTGCTCTTTACCTGCTTTCTGTGTAATTCAGTCACAATTTGAAGAAAGGTTTTTGTTTTTCAAGAGACTTTGTGACTTCCTACTTTTTTCCCATATATTAGGGAGTGGAAATGTCTAATAAATCAGTAAGTGCTCCTCTGCCACCATCTACTGGTTATAGTGGTAATTTTTTTTTTTTTTTTTTTTTTATATAAAGTGTTTGGTGGCTACGAAGCTTTAGTTTTCCTACATCTTTAAAGTTTTGGAAAAAAATAAAAGCATTAAAATTGGAAAATATTTAGAGCTTTTAAGTGCTGGAAAATGTGTGAAGCCCTTGAATTTCACCCTCAAAAGGCTGTACGAACCCCATGACCAATAATGTAAAAAAAAAAAAAAAAAAAAACTATTTCTGCCATAATACCATGGCTACGACAGCATTACTATTTTAAATCTATGGTAAATGTTGGTGATTTGTGGATTGAAAAGTCTTGAAACTGTTTTGTTCATGGTACAACGTTTCTCCTTGTTTCCACATCAGCGCTGTTTGATCTGATATGGTTTATATCAGAATTCTGCTCTGAATATGAATGCTTCACTATATTTTGCAGCGATGTTATTAATACTGCAGCGAATTTTAATGTTTTCTCACTGGATGTCCCAGCACTGTGTAGTAACGGTGTTGTGTGCTCATGAACGACCCACAAGTACTAGCTCTGAGCTCACGCTGAGCTGACTAATATTGGTCTGGGCTGATAACGGTCCGCGCAGTGTAGCTCAAACAAATAGCGCAGTTTTGTTTCATTTCCCGTTTAATGTTTTTTCATATGCAACAGAAATGGCAGCTCTTATCAGTTGGGCAACATGGTGGTGGCACCAGTGCGGCCTCTAAAATGTAGTCTCACAAGCAGGGGAAAAGTCAAAAAATGCGAACATTTGTTTGCAGTCTGGAGCCCTGACTTATTACAAGTATTTGCCAAGAAAAGAACAGATTCTTACCTCAGCAAATTGATTCCACGCCCCCTACCTCCACCTGGGCCTGTGATGGACAGTCTCCTATTTTGACCCGGTCTGGAAAAGGCAAAAGTTAAAAGATGCAGAGTTAATAAACAGCTTTCAATAAAAGAACAGCAAATTTAAAGACTGACTGTGCAACCTCTTGCTCAGCAACATACAAGCTCCTCAATCACATAATCTTGGTCAGTGGATATTAACTGACAAGCAACAAACATAGACAACAGTAAATGCAATTATAACATACCGACAGGAAGGATTATCAACCTTGAAAATGGAAGAAAAAGTACATTGCATTTGCTGCATCCACTCAAATTCTATAATACTTTGCCACAAATTCATCTCATACAGCACAAAGAACCTAAAACCATCCACAAACCATGAGCAAAACCCTTAAAGGTAAAGATAAAATGCAACAAGAATTAGGCCAACCACAATGTATTTTGCACATTTTAATTATCAGTCGAATAAGCAAAACATGTAATTTCAGACCCCATTAAATCAATATGAGTTTTGTAACCTTTAAGCCTCAAAGCTAACTATCATGTTAGTGTGCATATCTGCACAAATTTAGGAGATATACACACCAAAACATAACTTATTAATTGAGCAAAACTATAGAGGGCAACTGGCATGTTCAAGTAGTAAAATTTCCATTCATTTTCTTCATAACTCTAAAATCACTAAGAAAATTAATGAAACTTCTGGAACCAAAGCCACTGAAAAAAAAGAAGTGGGCAGGCACTGTTGCAATTTACTGATGACTCAACTTGCACTACATAGATGTGTGTCCAATCAAACGCACTCTAGAATAAGAATGATTCCCATAATACCATCTGACACGCGTACCAAAATCATGTTCAAGGCTGTGACGTAAATAAAGACTATTGATATTTATATATATTAAAAAAAAAAAAAAAAAACTCTCCCTTGTCCTGTCCAAACATACAGTTTCAATAAAAAAAATAAATGAACATGGCCTTATAAAGCGCATCTAGAGGACATTGTTGTTGCTTTTGCATGATAACCAATTACGATACTGTGTTGGGTCCCTAAATATTTGGATGAAAAACCAGAAACACGCATCACTTCCCATTAAAACAACAACAGAGCAGAAAGTCCATGTAGGACTAATGTATAACCTTTACAATTTGCAAGTAGTTAAACTCTAATGATTAATCTTCGGAGAGAACCTTGTTTTTAAATCTAATTAATATGTTACTAAAGCTAGATTACGAGCCTTTCATTATACAAAATGTCTTTTGTAAGGCGTATCATTTATGCTTTCAATATGCTGCTAGCTCTCCAGCATACTTATTTATGGGACCTGTGTGGTTTAGATAGCTGTGAGATATCACTGCACAAATATAAAGACAAGCAGTGCATCATGTCGATGGTTTAATCTCTTAAATTAAAATACATGTGATACTTTAGCTTGTGCGTTAGCCGCAGTCTTAGCTTGCTAACAGGCCCTAGCTTATTTTCCATCAATAAACGTCACTAATTAAAATGCTTAAATCAAGTAATACCTTAATTCACTCGGATCTCTGCCGGTTAGTTTCCGAATATTTTCGTCTACGCTCTTTAAGCTTTCCTTGGCTTTTTCGAGCTGGTCTTGCAAACTTCGCACGGCCACCGCCATCTTGCTCTTCGTTTTCCAGCAGCGCGTGGAGCGTCGTGCGCGCGCTCGACTCAATGAAGGCGAGTAGCACTGATCACATGGGCGGTCCTGCATAGAAAAACCCCACACACAGGTGGCGCGCAAGAACCGCCCATGTGATTGACAGGATCACCGTCGAGATGGTAATCGATGATCATGAGAAAAATTAATTAAAGGGTTAGTTCACCCAAAAATGAAATTTCTGTCATTAAATACTCACCGTCATGTCGTTCCAAACCCGCAAGACCTTCGTTCATCTTCGGAACGCAAATTAAGATATTTTTGATAAAAACCGAGAGGTTTTGTATCTTCCATGGAAAGCAACGAAATTACCACATTCAAGGTCCAGAGAGGTAGTAAAGACATAAGGTTGAACCACTGTAGTCACGTTAATGTTATGAAGCGACAAGAATACTTTTTGTACGCAAAAACAAAACAAAAATAACGACTTTATTAAACAATTTCTCCTCTTCCCTGTCATGATTTTGTTCCGAAGATGAACAAAGGTCTTGCGGGTTTGGAATGACACGAGGGTGAGTAATTAATGACAGAAATTTAATTTTTGGGTGAACTAACACTTTAATATACGTGTCAGTGTCAGACCGGCAGATGCAAACATGTTTCTATGTCTCAAATAGATGCTGACCAAGCAGTTTCTTGAAAAATCTCTCTTCATCTTGCATACAACTTCTATGGCATTGTTATCTTTTTATTTATTAAATAAATGCCTATATTTAATAAATATATAATATATAAAATCATATATATATATTTTCATTAAATAAATGTTAATAATTACTTGTGTGAGAAATTTGAAGTGGCATCAACAGTGACATCAAAAATTAATTTAAATTAAAACTTAAAATTACAGAACCATTCTGAAAGTGTCTTACACTTTTTGAAAAAGATATCAAATTTAAAATTATTTTTAATTTAAAAATTTTGGCTGAAACTACCATGATATTTTTTGGAAGGGAAATGTCTTTCATTTTCATAACATTTTCAATAAAAATTGGATGATTTTTTTTGTGAGTCATTTAATAAATCTGACATGGTTTTACTTGGCAGAACAGGACAACAACACCATGACAATGAAATACCAAGAAGCCAAAGATGCATTTGAGTTTTATGTCAAAAATTAGGATTCATTTAACAATACCAATGATTCAAAATGAC
The DNA here is from genome assembly GCA_037950665.1 of Hypophthalmichthys nobilis. Lineage (NCBI taxonomy): Eukaryota > Metazoa > Chordata > Actinopteri > Cypriniformes > Xenocyprididae > Hypophthalmichthys > Hypophthalmichthys nobilis. The sequence goes on from CM075478.1 coordinate 13,175,060, forward strand.
AGTCATTTGTAGATGTAACAGGTCTACTTTAATATTACTTGGAACCCAATGAAATTTGGCAAAATATTATATAGTCTTTCTATATTCTACAAAATCTCCTCCTGAGTATCCCTCATAGTTCCTCCAATTCACATGAATTTTCTTCACAAAGGCTCTTCCATCTGTTTCTCAGTCTTTGTCAGCCAAATCATTTTGCTCAAAATACCTTTAACAGAAAGAATTGTGATTATACTTCATAACAACACCTGCGCATATTTCAGGAAACACTAAATCTGGCTATAACAGCACATGTCAGTTACCTGGCAACAATACAAATCATCAAGTTAAGAGCTGACAAACGATCATCATCTTTGCTCTCCTGAAAGAGAAAATTCAGCCTATTTCAGAGTACCTATTTTAGGCTGTCAACAAACAAGCCTTCACTTGTGCAACTGCAACCGAAGCAATGGAGAAAATAGTGATACCTCAGCTTTTAATTCAGAGCAAACCAAAAGGTGTTTACCAGATTGGCACGCACTGCGGAACAGCGTCTTGCCAACTGTCTGATAAGGGAATGTGCTTCAGGAAGCAGCGGCTTCTCAAGGCACGCTAGCAATGCATATAGCCATCTGCCCTGTGAAGATAAATGTTATAGTGTATGAAATGTACAAATAAACTGAGTAAATAGAGTTTAATAATACCTTTACATAGTATTGTATATGCAATCTTTTAAAGTCACAATGAAATCAAAATTGACAATTCCTTTTTATGGAATATTGCACTATTTGTTATAAATTATTTATTCGTGCACATCATTCTTTTTTTTACTGTGATCTTTAATCAAAATAACTTCTCCATCTTCCAATAACATCTCTTTTATTCTCTGATGATGCGTTAACTGGTGCGAGGGTGGGGCAACCTGTCACTCACATGAGATCGACCAATAGAAAACCACAACCATCCAATCAATTTCTCATGGACAAAATCATGAAAATTTCAAAATTTCAACTGAAACAGGAAGACAGGGCGATTTATCAGCCCTGCCCCTTTTTTAAAATAGACAATAGCGTTTAGTTTATATCACAGCTCGGCCAGAGCTGTAGAGCTCGGTAAAACTTCAGTTTCTTTCTTATCTCTAACCGTTTCTCCTCCTAATCTCCTATATATTAAAATACAGCATTCTGTGCAGAATTCAAATTTGTCCGATACGTTTTGTGGTCTGCGACGACTCACGGATATGATCCGCTCTGTGCTATCGTGTCTCTGAACCAGAGCAGACTGTGTGCGCTGCTGTTCACGTGACACTAACGTGAAACCAGACTTCATTCGCCTCAATGGAAAGCATATTTACACTGTCTGAATCATTCCCTAACCCCTATATAGTGCACTATGTGACTTTCACCATATAGAAACTAGTAAATGTGTGAGCAAATGACCGATTTCAGCCGCATATTCAGCGTCTGTTTATTGTGTAGGAGGGGGCGGGACTTCAGATTCTAGAGAGCATTTGATTGCGCAGAAGATCTGATGAGAAGCTGAAGTCCGCGGTGATGTCATGAAAATCCGTGATCCATTTTAGCGGAAGTGAGAGAATGTAAGTTTTGAATGCTTATATCTCCTAAATGCGAATTTTGTCATTGTTTTGGAACCAAGCAGCAACCTCCCCCAGTTTCTCTTGAAGCCAATACTGAAGCGACTTAAACTGCGATTCATCGACTGGCCGCTAGGGACAGGCTCCAAAAGAGAGCAGAATCCCATTGACCTCCATGTTAAAACAGCCAACTTTACAGCAGAAAAAAAAAAAGTTTACAGCTGGTACAAATTGTGGTTTTGGTCTGTACTGCTAATTTTGCCCTTCATGACAACTCTGAGGGGGGTGAATTTTTTTGTAACTCATCTGTTTAAATTATATTAAGCCTTAAAGTTCTGCATAATTAAGGGCGTGGTCACTTGAGTGACAGGTAGATTGCCACTGCTGTCTATGAGATGTCACTTTACCTCAGCTAATTCCAGCCACTGAACTAGGCATCTCTGCCGTTTTTGTGCTTTTTTCGGGATTACTTTATACAATTAAAAAAATAATATGGCTTGCTGCATTAACGGTCGAGACTCAAGACAGATGTGTGTGTACATGTGCGGGCATGCGGAAGATATACAGAACACAGGTTGGATCATGGCATTAAATAAAATTTTTGTTCGTGAGATTTACTACAGTGACAATAGCAGGAGGATATAAAACTCTGACAGCACTGCTTGGATATAACTAAAACTGCTGCATTTTGAAAAAATATACTTTGGACGCAGGCTCATTGTGAGATACGATCATATACAGTTTTACAACATAAACGCTGCTCAGATTGCATAATTTCTTGAAGAACGATGATGGAGAGCAGATCATTCAGAAGTAATGTGATGCAAACAATGGATAATATATCAATATTTCATGGATTTAACGCTTTTGTGGACAACAAGTACTGTTTTTTGTTTTTCAATGGATACTCATCATTTACCCAGAGCCACGGATTGGATTCATGTCGCAGTCACTACTTCATTATAAAGGTAAGAAGTCCCGTTTGATTTTTCGTGTTGTCATGTGCACACCTGACACAAATTGCAATTACTGGTGTTGCTGGAGCATCTATATCGTAAAAAAGACAATGTAGATTGACAGCAAACCTTTAGAACTTTCTAATGATATAACTTATCTTTATAAAGATAAGTTATATCATTAGAATATTCATATTTTAGATAATATCTTAAATAGATAGATAGCTCCTGCTAACATGATCACGTCGAGCTAAGTGGGCGTGGTTTCAGCAACCAGTCACCTCAGCTCCAACCACGTCCCGCCTCTTTCCCCATTTTCAGTGATGCACTGCTAAGATGGCAGCGGCCTCATTTTCACATCAAAAATGCTCTTCAGAAATCTACAGGTGACGTCACGGACACTACGTCCATATTTTTTTACAGTCTATGTTTGGAACACACCAGCTTATTCATAAACTTAAGGCTAACATATTCATACTAAAAGCTAAAAAACTTAAATTTTGATTTCAGGGGGACTTTAAAGACTTTAAACTCCTTAAACATATCTCAAAAGAACAATATCAGAGTCAGGTCCTGATGCATATGGATACGACAAACTGGAGCAAGTGAACTTACCAACTGAGGCACAAAATCTCTCTCCTCAAACCAATTGATTAAATACTCAAGCACAGCAGAGATGGTTGACTGAACAGAGAATGCAATGAAACGACAATTAAATATATGATTAATATGTGTTTTATATATGAATAATCATCACAGCTGCTATCAAATGACAGTTACCTGGTTTAGTTTGCTGACAATGCTCAGGAAAGGTGGGAAACCAGTCTGATAAAAAGAGATTCAAGGACATCAAATCATGACCGAATGCTCATGATGTGATAATAAATCTACTTTATGCAATCTATTCATGCTGAAAACAACTACCACAATGTGCTGATGATCTGATAAAGGTGGAATTAGTACCTTGACATAATCAAGACCTGGGTTAATGTTGTTGTCTTCTTTCAGCTGAATGTCAAGACAAACATTCTCACCCAAGCAGAACCTTCTCCATCCATCCTCATCTTCACTTTTGGGCTAAAAGCGGGGAGATGCATTTGCTTTTAAAACACCTTTTTCATGTAAAACTTCTGTCCAGATATTAATTGTCTTACCATGACAACATTATCATCCAAAAACTGAGCATTCCAATGCTGACGATGCTTGTTAACACTCTGAAACAAGACAGAGATATAGTGACGATACTAAACAGGCAAATGCTAGATACTTGATTTCGTAACTAGTGCAGTTAAAATTGAACACCTGTCTGATTTCTGAAAACTTGCTGACTTGTTGTTGCTGCCATTTCAAGCTCGGAGAGAAACCCTGAGGTGCAGCCAGACAACCTGTGATCTGTGAAACAAAATATGCAAAATTATAACACACATAAGATTTACAATTCACTAGTCACTCACTTGTCCCACTCACAGACACATTCACAGACTGCTTCTTCTTCAGCTTCTTTGGATCAATTTGTGCAACAACAACATCTGGGCACAGAGACGCTTCCCTCCTGTAAAAAGATAATAATATACAAAACAGATTGAAGTTTTGTAACGTTTTTCATTAAAAATGTTGTATTAAAACTGTGTAATCTCTTTTTTATTCTATTCATTATTTTTCTTCTATTATGTTCTCTTTCAGTACGTAAAGTACTTAATATTTATGTGCGTATGTGAAGCACTTTGTAAAACCTGGTGCTTATATAAATAAAGTTCTACTTGCGTCTACTTTGAAAAGATATAAATATTGAAGAATGATGATGAAGAATGACTTACTGGACCTGTCTAAGATATTCTTGAGGGTTTCTGGGCGGTTCGTTTGAAATAAATTCATCCGTGTCGCAAGACTCCACGGGCAGAAGTCTGGGCATCAACTCCTCCACGTCTGACTTCATGTCTTTGCGTTATTTTCTATGCGCGATCATCAAAATAAATCAACATTCACGAGTCGTTGCACGTTCTCTATGTGCTTGTCAACCTCTCCATTTTGAAAACACTGGAATCGATGACGCCCAATGGACGCGACGGTTACCGTGGTGATTCTTATTCGCTAGCTATGATACAGATAGAAAGATGTGTAGTGACATCTGTTGTTTGGGAGGAATATGAAGGTGGGACTATGAAAATATAATGGATAAGTAAATTTAGAACATAGAAGCATGGAATATGAAGAATTTTCAACGCCATGCATACGTTTTAAGTGGCAATATTTGCCCACTGGAAGTTAATTTCAGGGGTATTTTGATAACTTCATATGACGGGATTTTTATTAAACCACATGAAAGCCCACAGTGTCATCCACGCTATAATATTATGTGAAATACATAAATTGAATCAATTAAATTAAATTAAGCATTAAAATAATATCCACTAGACTGATAAATGAAATAAGGTTTAGTGCTGCTGGCAGAACTTCAGCCTCTGCAGACCTTTGCTCGGTTTGTCACTCCTATCAGTAACCGTTCCTCTAACAACACCATAACAGCACTGGTAGGCTGACATGTTACCCAGATGCACTATGAATAAGTTATTATTGTGCTGGAAAGAGCACTCTGATCTATTATGTTCAAAACTATAATGAAAAGATTCTGACCTGTGTCTTTTAATCACTTTCTGGTATGGGTTGTTAATGAAAAACATGCGTAGGCTAATCTTCATACTGAATATTTTTTGTATTCATCATTTCTTAATTAATTCCAGACAAGTGCACTTTTAGTTATCTAAGTTAAATGATTGAACTGATCATTTAAAGGCCTGTTCACACCAAGAACGATAACTATAACGAGAACTACATTAGCATCTGCACCAAAACACGTTATCTTTCTGTTTATTCTAAGCATCCACAGCAGTTTCTGATTGGCTGTCAACGTTTTTATCATTCATCAGCTGGAAAATACGTTGTAAAAGTGATCCACCAATATTGTTTCGCTGTTTTGTTATCGTCCTTGGTGTGAACAGCCGTTTACTCGCTATAATATCTCAAATAAAATCCAAACAAAGTAAAAAATATTACTGCTTCATGTAGTCTAACATTGTGAAACCTTATCAGTTTGAATGTGGCTTTTGTCCAATGCAAGTTTGTGATGTGGCGTGTGGTGATGTTAATGATTTACTAACAGTAACCTCTAATCCAATCTCAGCTTGTCAGAATGTGATCTCCATAGATTGGCTCATTCTCTGACAAGACAGAGGGAATGACATTTAGCTGGGATTTAGCTTGTCTATCCCTCTGACTATTGGATTTGGAAATGTATATGATCTACTAAGATGAAGGAAATTGCTGGATGAATCCAAACATGGCTGCTGTACATTCATTCATTTTGTTTCATATTGTCTTTGGTTTTTTACACCACGGTTTGGGTTTGATTTCAGACTACAAATTATGTGGGGACCCCGAATGTGAAAGTAAGTTCATCATTTATACTCAAATACTGTAAAAGAAAGGATTAGACTGAAATTGTGATGTGTTTTTACCTGTTCATCTTATGGCTTTGTGCAAAATATTATCTGATTCATGTACAAGTTATTGTCATTCTTTCTTATCTTTGAGTTTTTGTCTATTTCTCATTACTTTAGGCATGATAAGTCGTGTGGAGGCACAGAGAGACCATAGTGCTAAAGACTGCCGCTTTCTAAACTTCAGAAAAGGTGAAATGATCACTGTTTACTACAAACTCACTGGAAAAAGAAATGATCTCTGGGCAGGAAGTGTGAGTCTACTCTTTTCTGGTTCTGTTCTTAATGAAACTGTTGATGAATTAAAAATATGCATGCATGGATTTAATGTTTTTTAAGCTTTTTAAATTTACTGATAAATAAAAACATGTTTTCATTATATTCATAATATTTTACATCTTGCAGATAGAAAAGCTGTCCGGATTGTTCCCAAAAGATGCCGTCAAAGTTGATCAACTGTTTATTGATGAGAAAAAGGAAATCCAGGTGCCAACCCAGGTAATGTACATTGAAAAAATAAAAATAAGGAATGAAGAAAATATTCCAATCCTTTTATCTGCATAAACCCGCCACTTTCTTACAATCAACTGCAAGCTTGCATTCAGAATTGCATCCATCCAAACGAACGAAACAAAACTTTGATGTCAGTGGAAACTTTCTATTGGACAAGAGGTTCTTTACAGTAGAAAAAAGGTTCTTAAAGGGTTAGTTCACCCAAAAAAATGAAAATTTTGTCATTTATTACTTACCCTCATGTCTTTCCAAACCCGTAAGACTTTTGTTCATCTTCGGAACACAAATTAAGATATTTTTGATGAAATCTGAGAAAGCTACGCAACTACCACTTTGACGCTTCAAAAAATTTCATAAAGAGATAGTAAAACTAATCAATATGCATTGAGCTGTTTAGTCCAAATTTTCAGAAGAGACTCAATCGCTATGACTTAATTTAGGCTTTTATTCACATATAAACATTGATCAGTGAACACAAATAGAAGCTCAACCGAACCTGAATGACACGCGAGAACAAACCTCTTGCGGAAGCTCAAACGTGCTGCGTAACACGAGAATGAACCTCATTGGTTCTCGCACACGTCAAGCAAACATGCTTGAACTTCTGTTTACCATATCTGATGTGCGAGTTGATGAATGTTTATATATGAATAAAAGCCTAAATTCAATCTGTTCATCATATAAAGCGATCGAGTCTCTTCAGAAAATTTGGACTAAACCACTCAATTCATGGATTAGTTTTACAATCTCATTTATGAACTTTTTGAAGCGTCAAAGTGTCAGTTGCGTAGCTGTCAATGGAGGGACAGAAAGCTGTCAGATTTCATCAAAAAGATCTTCATTTGTGTTCCGAAGATGAATGAAACGACATGAGGGTGAGTAATTAATGACAGAATTTTCATTTTTGGGTGAACTAACCCTTTAAGATTATTAAAATGTTTTTTAAACTTTTTTATGAACTGTTTACTGAAAGGTTCTTTGGGGAACCAAAAATAATTCTTCTATGGCATCACTGCGAAAACCCCCTTTTTGGAACCATTATTTTGAAGAATCACAACTTTGAGGCACACATCAGGTTTTTCACTTTTTATAGTGTACAGAATCTGACTCAACTTAGCTGGTGTATGTTGACGCCTAAGAAATCTGACAGAATTAATTCTTCCATGTATGCTGATTTGGTTAGAAAAGAGTCTACAAAGAACATAAGTATTAATCATAAATTCTCTCCTCAGGAATATGACTTCATCTGCTTTGATGAAAATGGTTTAGTCATTGAGCGCAGAACTGAATTTGATGATCTAGAAGATTTGACAGAAGAAACCCAAGAAACCAATATCAATGAAGTCCATGATAAACCTACTGAAAGAGAAGAGGACGAACCCAGCAAGATTTCTGTTCAAGATGTTTCTGATCAAAACAGCCCCAAGACAACAGAAAAAGGTGGGTCTTCATGGATAGGCTCTGCGGTTAGTGGATGGTTTGGCAGGAATGAACAAAGCAATGATGAACCACAGGATGAAAGCAGTGAAGAATCCTTCAAAAGCAGAAAAATAGTGATGGATATTGAGGAGAACCATGTGGAGGAGAAGACTAACTCTGGAACGTTTGGTTGGATCAGGGGTGAACTGACCAATGCTTTTGGATTTGGAAATAAGCATCTAAAGACTGACACTCAGGACAATGTTGAGAACCCAACAATTGATAAAGATACCTCATCTCAGCAGTCTAGGATAAGTATGGGTGGAGATGTCTTGGGCTTTAGCGAAGACAATACTCCAGCTGCAACTAAACCTGAAGCTGAGATGGCAGAAAACACAAACATGGAGGACCAAAGCATTCTTAACCCCAGTGAGAACATGGATGTGGATGACAAAATACTGGGAGATGAAAACAACCCAGATGACAGTGTGGAGAATGAGGATGGTCCCATGGAGAACATGAGATCAGACAAAGAAAAAGTAGAGGAACAGACGGGGTGGTACGGCACCATGTACAACAGAATTACAAACCTTTACAAAAAGCAAACTAAACAAGATGAGGATGATGGAGGCAAAGAAAGTTTGTCTGAGGAAGGAAGCCCTGGATTCGATACAAATACTGAGAACATTGAAACCAAAGAGTCAGAATCACAGTCTATATTTTCAGTCAGCGGTCTGACATCAGTGCTTAAACTTCCATTTCAGGGAGACACGGTAGTAAAGAGAGATGAGGAAAAGACAGCAAAGGAAGAAGATCCAGGTAAGGAAGACTTTGAGGAACAAAATAATAATGAGGATCAAGAAGCAAGAATGTTGGCTGATATTGATGAACAGGACTCAAACCCAATAGACAGTGGTGTACTTAGTGAAACTCAGTCGCTGTCTGATAAAACAAAAGATAGCATTGCGTTTGATAGCACTGAAGAATCTAGTATGACAGAAGACAGCACAGACAAGTCAGCAGATAATTCAAATGAAGAACTTAAAAGTGCAAACAATGCTGATGTTTTAGAGGGAGAGGTGGAGCAAGATATGCGAGATGTGCAAAGTGATGAGGAAAAGTCAACAAAGGAGGTAGATTCAGGTAAGGAGGACTTTCTTGAGCAACAGAAGTTCAAAAAGGAAGAAATGTCTGATGTTGACGAGCAAGAATCAACCCCAAAGGATGTTGATTTAATTAGTGAAACTCAGGCACTATCCGATGAAACAATGACTTTAAAAGACAGTGATGACATTATAAAAATAGATGTCTTTTCTCAAGAATCTAACACCCAAAATAATGATGATGTTAAGTCTGCAAATAATTCAGCTGATGAAGTTATTCAGAGCAAAACCAACTTGACTGATTCATCTGATGATATTTCAGAGGACAGGCTGACACAAAGTCTGTCTGATCAAGACAATTTAGACACTATCAAACAGCAAGAAGGTGATTATGATAAAATTAGCACAGACACCGTAACTGGTGCTGATTCATCTGAACTGGCAGAGACAGATATTTATAATGAGTTACACGATCAAAAAACACAAGAATCAAATGTTTTGGATTTGTCCAGATTTGTCACAATTAGTCAAAGTGTAAATGCAGATGTGAATTCGGAACTGAATGTGGATGCATTGTCAGAATATATTAATGAAAATAAATTAGCTGAAGATGACCGAGGTACTTCGAAAGAAGATGATGAGTTAGTTGTGGAAAGAAATAACGAGTTAGTGATGGACAGAAACAATGAGTTAGTTATGGACAAAAATGACAAGTTAGCCAAAGACAGAAATGATGAGTTAGTTATAGACAAAAATGACAAGTTAGATAAGGACAGAAATGATGAGTTAGTTATGGACAAAAATGACAAGTTAGATAAGGTCAGAAATGATGAGTTAGTTATGGACAAAAATGACAAGTTAGATAAGGACAGAAAAGATGAGTTAGTTATGGACAAAAATGACAAGTTAGATAAGGACAGAAAAGATGAGTTAGTTAAGGACAGAAATTATGAGTTAGTGATGGACAGAAACAATGAGTTAGTTATGGACACAAATGACAAGTTAGATAAGGACAGAAAAGATGAGTTAGTTAAGGACAGAAATTATGAGTTAGTGATGGACAGAAACAATGAGTTAGTTATGGACAAAAATGACAAGTTAGATAAGGACAGAAAAGATGAGTTAGTTATGGACAGAAAAGATGAGTTAGTTATGGACAAAAATGACAAGTTAGCCAAGGACAGAAATGATGAGTTAGTTATGGACAAAAATGACAAGTTAGATAAGGACAGAAAAGATGAGTTAGTTATGGACAGAAAAGATGAGTTAGTTATGGACACAAATGACAAGTTAGCCAAGGACAGAAATGATGAGTTAGTTATGGACAGAAAAGATGAGTTAGTTATGGACACAAATGACAAGTTAGCCAAGGACAGAAATGATGAGTTAGTTATGGACAAAAATGACAAGTTAGATAAGGACAGAAAAGATGAGTTAGTTATGGACAGAAAAGATGAGTTAGTTATGGACAAAATGACAAGTTAGCCAAGGACAGAAATGATGAGTTAGTTATGGACAAAAATGACAAGTTAGATAAGGACAGAAAAGATGAGTTAGTTATGGACAGAAAAGATGAGTTAGTTATGGACAAAAATGACAAGTTAGATAAGGACAGAAAAGATGAGTTAGTTATGGACAGAAAAGATGAGTTAGTTATGGACACAAATGACAAGTTAGCCAAGGACAGAAATGATGAGTTAGTTATGGACAAAAATGACAAGTTAGATAAGGACAGAAAAGATGAGTTAGTTATGGACAGAAAAGATGAGTTAGTTATGGACAGAAAAGATGAGTTAGTTATGGACACAAATGACAAGTTAGCCAAAGACAGAAATGATGAGTTAGTTATGGACAAAAATGACAAGTTAGATAAGGACAGAAAAGATGAGTTAGTTAAGGACAGAAATGGTGAGTTAGTTAAGGACAGAAATGATGAGTTACTTATGGAAAGAAATAACGAGTTAGTGATGGACAGAAACAATGAGTTAGTTATGGACAAAAATGACAAGTTAGCCAAGGACAGAAATGATGAGTTAGTTATGGACAAAAATGACAAGTTAGATAAGGACAGAAAAGATGAGTTAGTTAAGGACAAAAATGATGAGTTAGTTAAGGACAGAAATGATGAGTTAGTTATGGACAGATATGAGGCACAATTAGATGAAGCATTATCAAAAGACATGTTTCATGAAGAGAAGTTATCAGATTCAGAAGCTCTTGAAATAAGCAGTGAACATAAATTGGACACAAAAACAAGCCCTCTTGATGGAGGAACTTCTTGTATTCCCACTCTTGGAACAGATGAATTAGCTGTTATTAGTGAAGAAAATATACATTCAGACCTCGAGTCAAATTCAGCCCTAAACGCCACAGATGATGAGATGGATAATACCAGCGACTCGCATGATGTGTTACTGGAGATACAAACGGCAGGTACAAGTATTGTTAAAGATACTGATTCAGAAGGTAAAAATGCAGATGAGGTTGTAGTAAATGGGGAGAGAAAGGATTTAGGTAGAGTTTCTGAACCTACAGAGAATTATTTTGAAACAAAAGAGCTAAAGGGTGACACACAAATCACAAATGAGACTCTGATAGAGGAAACTCATACAAAAAGCCCATCACTAAACACGTCTAATGGATCTCCTGATTCAGAAGATGGTGGTCATGATCTCAGTTTACCAGAAAATGCAGACACTGATAAAATTCTTAACGCTGTTAGTACTGAAGACTATACCAGCTCAGAAGTAACAAAATTAACAGATGATTTCTTCTTGGAGAATGACCCAGTTCAGGATGGCAATATTAATAATATGATTGATCAAAATCAGAGTGTTGAACACAAAGAGGAGACTGACACTGCAAATAAGGAGGATCAAACCGATTTGGAAAGTGTCACGAAAAGGGAGGAAAGTGACACAGGTGCCACCTGGGATCAAAAGGAAGATAGTGACATGGCGGTGCAGTCAGAAGATAAAGAGAAACAGGGTGATGAAGAACAGCCTGGAAGCCCTGAAATTCAAGACAAAAAGACTTTCAACCATTCTACAGAAACTTCTAAAGAATATACAAACTTATATCCTCATCTGAGCGAACAGAATATTCAAGATCTTTTACATTTATTTGGAGACCACAAGTTATCTTGGCTGGATTCCAAAATAGGAAACACTGATGCGGGTCAAGATAATGAAGATCTTGATGAACTCAGTGACTTTGAACAGCTGTTGGAATACCATATGAAGATGAACACAAAATTGGGACATATTCAACAAGATAACGGTTTTCCTGGCAAGAATAATGTTAAAGAATATCCAGCACTACAAAAACTGTTTACCCTCTTATCTACTCTAAGAGAGAAATATTCACCAGTGATAACAGAAGTCAGTGTAGAAAGCCCAGGTACTGATGATTCGAACTGGTCATTTAAAAAAAAAAACATAAAATAACTCCTTAAGAGCATGGCAGATGATAGATTTCTTAATTTTGGTGAATATTGCATGGGATAAAAACTTTTGCATATGTGATTGATGGGAAATCTAGGTTTTGTGATTTTACTCTTTGAGCTATGGTAATGTAAAAGTTGTCATTTTCTATAAATTCTGTCATTCTCTCTTTCATCACAGGGATCAGCGAAGATGACTGTGTTCATGAAGCATGTCTAGATGTGGATAAGAATACAATAATCTCCTCAACAGAGCTAAAAAATAATCAAGTTACCGAAGACAGATCTGATATAAATGATTCGAGCAATCCTCAAAATGAGCAAGTCACTGAGGACTCTATTCACCTTTCAGCGAATAGAGATAATGTGGAGGATTTTCAGACTGATGAGCAGGAAATAAGAAAGCATGAGGATTGGATATCTTCTGAAATCAAGAAAGCTACTTCCCAAAACCATGGTCTGATCTCTGAGGAGCAAGTTAAATCACAGAATGGTAATCACTTTTGTTATAGTTCATCCTAAAATGAAAATTATGTCATAATTTACTCATCCTCCTGTTATTCAAAACAATTATGAATAAATTACATTTGAGGCATGACATTTCACCCTATTAAATAGTATACATGGTAAATGGTAAACACTTAGACATGGTAAATGGAAAAAATATACAAAAAAAAACGTTTTTGTTCTTTTTGACAGGTGAAGGGCAATTTTATCAAATGGTGGTTTTGGTTGAAGTCACAGTTAATGAAATTGCATCTATAGTGGACAAGGTAGGCCTTCATGTGAAATACTGTATGTGTATAATGTATTCTGCTACTTTAAGACAACTGGCATATTATACAAATATGGTACTTTTTTTTTTTTACATAGGCTTTTAGTTACAAATCCTGTTATTTTGTTGTGAGACAAAATTAACCTAATGTCAAAAGTATAGCTAGTGTTTTTAAGTGTTTAAAAAAGATTAAAAACCTTAAATGTCTGTATCTGCCTTTTAAAATTATATTCTTTTGGCCAGTCCCTTTCCGACTGTATCTAACGATTAAAATCAAACAATGTCATAATTCAGACTTAAGTTATTAAATTGATATTCAGTTCATTCTAGTAATATTATTATTCATTATTCACTTTTTAATTATGATTATTTTATGTTATAGAATCAACTAAATCAGTGTTTTTAACAAGCTTAAATGTACAGTAATCAAATTAAAAGTTCATATATTTATCTCCTGTTTATCTCATACAATATTTAGCTCCTGGGGATTACTATAAGCATTTTCTGAAGCCACTATTTGTTCAAAATATGTTTTTAAAACGTTTCATGATATATTTCGTACCTCGTGGAAACTGCCTACGACTACAGTCTATTTTCTGTCTTGACAAACAGTGTCATATTTTGCACTCAAGCCAAGATTTTAATGTCTCTATAACTAAATAAGCCATAAAATCTGTTAAATGGGTAATACATACATAGAAATTTAATGCAGACACAAAAGTAAGTTAAGTAGTAATTTTGAGATGATGCGAATCCAGAAAAGACTTGAGTTGCTGAACCGGTCTGTGGTTCAGTGACTTTGTTTATAGAGCGAGGTACATTTAACTGACACACCTACTAACGAAATATACTTACCCACATTTGAAACTATACACGTTTCATAACCAGCCCATGACAAACACATTTTTCTTGAATGCTTATTGACTAATTCCACAGTGTCGGTCTGTCACTTTAAAACTCGAACATGACGTTGTGGCATTCAGCAATTGGTGACGTATGGAAGAAACCATGACCCATATAGGGGTGTTAATTTGATTTTGTGGAATTTACAGTTTTTCACATAAAAGCAAAATACTGTTTATATGAACAAAATACGTATTTTTGTCTTTAAAAAAACAATACAACATATCACTGGTGTGCTATTTAAATTTAGTGACACAAGATCTTATGCTTTAAGAATCCCCCTAAAAAGGAAGAGTGCGCTCTTCCTCTATGCGCAGTTTTGCGCACTAGCAGTCAGAGTAGAGCAGCATCCGGCACTATGGCATAACAACAGATAAATTAACAGATTACAGCATACAGAATAAGTCAGTTTGAATATAATCATGGCAGAAGAATTTAAGGCCGAGTCGGTCGTCACGGAAGCAACTGACATGAAAGGAGCAGCGAAGATTTACTACACACTCGCGGTGGAGAAAATCAAAGATGTATGTGTCAGTGTGTGAATGATGAAACAGCGTTAGTGTGTGTGTGGCAGCTGTCAGCAGGTGTCATATATATTTCTCAACTATATAAGTCAACTATCATAGTACACATAATTTATTAGATGTATACTGGCTTTTAGATGTGTAAACTGCTTTATATTAAGGCATATAGCAGGTTAGCATTGATGCATCTGGTTCGTTGCTCATTTCAGCTTATATTATCGTTGTATTTATTTAAAGATCGACAACAGCTGACTCTATTTACTAGTTTATAACGGTTTAAATGGTGTACTGTATATCGTTCTTTTTCATTTTATAGTGGCATTGGTTTTGGTTAATTACTGTTGGTCAATGACAAATAAGGATGTCTGAGATAATAAAAATGATAAATATTTTAAAAACCTAGTTTAAAACACGTGTTAGAGTCGTTTATACGATTTCATTTTATTTTAATTAATGTGAGGTGGTGTAACAGGAAAGTAAAAAGAAAAAAATAGTAAAAGTTTCTTTGCAAATAGACCAATATGTGTGATATAAATTATTATTTGTTAATAAATAATAATAAAAGTTTATGCGAAACTACTAAAATTGTGTCCATCTCATCATGAGAAAGTTGTTTTAGGTTATCAATAGGACATGCTGTTTAAAAGCTTGTGTTCACTTTGTATGTGTTTATGACTGAGAGAGGGTTAAGAGACTGATAGTGTTAAAGCTTGTACAATTTTATATTTTATACTTTGTGTGTCCTTTTTCTTGAGAATCAATATAACTGTTTAACTTCTGTTTTAGGTTGTGTCTTCACTTCCTGATGATATCCGGCCTGGTCCTGACTTATATGGACTTCCATGGGAAGCTGTGGTTTTCACTGGATTTTTAGGTTTATTCACACTGCTTCTGTTCAGCTGCAGGTTCATTCATTCTGTAAGTCAGGCATTTCTGCTCAAGAATCATAAATCATAAAACGTGCACACTTTATGAATGTCATAATTTCACTTAAAAAAGTAATTTCTGTTTTGTTTTTCAGGTCAAAAGTCGACTATATGCAAGTGAGTGTTTTCCCATCTCTTTATCTGATCGGCACTCTGCTTTAAACTTATCCTTATTATCTGTTTAACTGATTTTACTGTCAGCTCTCAATTGATCCTGGCTGTTGGCTTTTTTACAGGTAAAGAGAAGCAAATGGCACATAAAGTGGCTGAACTGCTTGATGAAAAGTGCAAGGTGCTGGAGACATTCAGTGAAGTAAAACAGAGGGTGAGAAATGCCTTGTTATACACTTAATACACATAGATGCTTTCATAAATGTACTGTCCTGTATTAGTCTCTCTAAACCAGAAGTTTTCAAACTGGGGTCACAAGGGAATGCTAGGGGGTCTGTGGAAACCTTTAGAGAAAAAGTGTAAACATGTAAAAAATAAAAAGAATAAATAAAAAAGTGAATCAATAAATAAACAGATTCAAATAAATAAGAAAAGGAGTTTAATAGTACAGTACTATAATAAGTAGAAAAAAGTAATAATTTGACTTAATAGTGACCTAACGAAATCTTTTTTAGAATAATATTTTAAACATATTTATAATATTTTTCACAATATACATTGTGTCTTTGTACAAGAAACTATATAGCATGAGGATGGTCATATTTGGGGGTCCATAGCATCTAAAAGACTGAAAACCTTCTTAACAATGCTGTCTATCTGTCTCAACAGTTTGACAAACTAGAGTCCGCACTGCAGAACAATGGCGTGTCTGCTCAAGCTGCAGAAAAAGACAGTTTAGAGGTAAAGGTTTTTTTTTTTCTTCAAATGTTGGTTTCTCAACAATATATGTCTTTTAGGAATTGTTACTAACTTTCAGACATTTTCATTGTACTCATTGTAACTAATTATTAAGTCTGTGTTTTTTTTTTTTTAAATAAGCATAGTTGCAACTCATCTGTCTGTAAAAAACATGCAGTTACTTAGCCACTAATGTTTAAAGTGCCCCTATTATGCTATTTTAAAGGTACCTGTTTTTGTTTTGGAGGTCTCCTACAATAGGTTTACATGCATCCAAGGTCAAAAAACACATTTTCTCGTAATGTACGTTACCTCTCTTATCACAGTGTCTGAAATGGCTTGATCAAGGATTCAGTCTCTAAACCCCTCCTCTCTGAGAGCCTACTCTGCTCTGATTGGTCAGATGGCCCAGTCTGTTGTGATTGGTCTACCGCAGTACGTGTTGAAAACGAAATTCCCATTACTGAATTATTTCCTCAGCACTATATAGTGATACAAACAGTAACAGTGGTTTTACCGTATCAATTTGAGCCCAAATCCTCACCCGTTGAGTTTGTGCAAAGCGGACACACAGCGTCTTCTTGTTGTGTTGACAACACAGACCAAACTCTTCCAGACCTCAGCTACAACTAGAGTGTTTGAGGGCGGGTCAATGTAGACATTGTTCATGAGCAGCCAATGAAGACCATAGGCGGACATTATGCAGGAAATGAGACTGGAATAGCTAACAACTCATTTCGGCAGTTCAGAATTGATTCTTTCTTTTAGGAGACAATAACTTTATTTGTTGTGCACTTTGATCTTTAAAACTTTACAGACCTTTTAAATGAACAAATGCACACTGCATGAAAGATAATTTTTGAAAAAGCATAATAGGGGCCCTTTAAAAATACGTGTCTCCCTGACCACTTTACTTGTTACCTGACCCTTGTCCAATTATGTTCCCCGTAGGTGGCATCACAGAAACTTGAAGAATCAAATGCTCAGATGAAAAAGGAAATTAAGAGGCTACAAGAAGAGCTGTCCCAACAAAACAAAGCAAGAAAACAACAAGAGGATCAGGTAATGTTGTCATAGACATAGTCCCACCCACACCTAAACTAACTTTACATATCCATAATACAATAGTCACCCTGATTTTCATGCTTGATGCCTGTTATGTTGCTTAAATCTGGTTTAACAGCTTTTATATCTGCTTTACAGCTTGCTGAACTCGAACAGATTTTAAGTAATTTAGAAGAAGAGGCTAAAGATCGAAAGTCACAGTTAGAACAGGTATTGACTATGTATATGATGCATATTTCAGTCATATTCCTAAATAATTGTCATTTGTTATTTTATACTGTTAAATGTATTTTCATGTGCAGGACAACACAACGCTGAAGATCCATGAGATCAACACAGAGAGACTACAGAAAAATCTGCAGGCAGCCAAAGAAGAACATGCAATGCTGCTCGAGAGTAAAGCACAGGTGAGATCTATGTGTTTAGTTTGAAGTAGAAAAATTGATATATTTCCAAGCTTTACCATCACTCCATAACTGTAATAAAATCACTGTAATGCAAGACGTTTTATTTACCATGAGTGCATATATACCCATCACCACTACAGCTGGTGCAAGAAGCAGAGGGCTGGGGTGAACGTCTCGGTGAGCGGGAGGAGGAGATGAAAATGTGTGAAAGATCTCATTCTGACATGCTGGAGGACTGCACTAATAAAGACGAACGCATCAAGGTAAAAACACATCGACACCAGACTAGTAGTTGACTATTATGGGTTTATCAATGGCTTGTACCGATGCCAAGTTTGAAATTGTTAAGATTTTTTTTAAAAGATTTAGAAAGAAATTGTTCTTTCATGGAATACTCATCAAGGCTGCATTTATTTATTATAAAAAAACAGTAAAAACCTTAATATTGTGAAATATTGTAACAATTTTAAAGCTGCAGGCTGTAACTTTTGGTGCTCTAGCAGTTAATAAACAAAACTGCATGCGTTTTGTGGAAGAACATTGTAGTCAGAGCTACTGTACTTCTCGCTGTTTATGTCTATGACGAGTCACGCAGGTACTGTGCTGCTCCGCAGTGGTACGACCCGAACCAGTCTAAAATAGTCCGAATATAAGCACTTATTATAGGCGTACCATAGTGATTCAGGATAAGACAAAAGCACGGTTTGGAAAATGGATTCATGATGTACTCGCTCATTATATAATTTTTGGAAATTTTGAACACAAAAAAAGTTAGAGACAGCAGCTTCAAAGAACTGTTTTTTTTTTGTTTTGTTTTTTTTAAATATAATTTATTCCTGTGATGCAAAGCTGAATTTTCAGCATCATTACTCCAGTCTTCAGTGTCACATGATCCTTAAAAAATCATTCTAATATACTGATTTGGTGCTCAAGAAAGATTTATTATTATGTTGAAAACAGAACAGCGTTTATTTGAAATATTTTTATAACAATGTGAAAGTCTTTACTATCACTTTTGCTGAATAAAATGATTAATTTCTTAAAAAAAAAAATGGTAACAGTAGTGTTTGTGATATAATGAAATTATATCAAATTAGATGTACACAAAATTGTGGAAAATAAATAAATATATTATAGAGCTGCATGATTAATTGTTAAAAGATCACAATCTTGATTTAAACACACAATCTTATTCCTAAATGACAACAATTCGCTGTCTATTAACCCTTGACAAGTACGATCACAGCGAAACATTTAAATCTTCGTCGGTGCTGCCGCTGATCCAGAGACAGCAGTTATGTATAGGTATGAAACACCTTCACAAACAGTCTTTTCAACCACACAGTATCATTATTTCTATGTTACAATTATTCAAATCATCACTGGGATACTAGGATAAAAGTTTATAGTTTGAATATAAACAATCAAAAGTAAATCACCTTTTTGAAAGTAACTTGACGCTTCAAATAAAGATTGTATCAGTTACATCATTACACTACTGGGTGATCTCTATTTTTAACAAACGAACAAAAAAAATCGTGATTCTCAAATTATTTAGAGTCGTGCAGCTCTAATATATTATTTACTATATGAAATCAAACTTTTCTCACATCCATAAACAGAGTGATATATCAGTCTGTCCACATAGTCTTGTGCCCAAAACTGCATTGTTAATAAAACTGCATTTCTAAAAATCTGTTTTTCTTTGTTTTTTCTTATATCAGTCACTGACAGAGTGCCTTTTGAAGATGCGAGATTGGGATTCTGAGGATGAGAGCAGCGTTGATGGCAGCACTAATACAGCTGGAACTGAGAATGGTGACAATTCAGGTTAAACTCTTGTGGTTCACTTGGGAATATTGTTAGTCTGTTTTTAAGTCAGGTCTTGAAGTATCGTCTCATGAATTGTGTTATGTTTGCAGAGTTCCATGAGAAGCAAAAAGTACAGAAACTCATTGAAGCAGCCAAGGTATTCCTTCTCACATCCTGGTTGTCTCAAAAATAGTGAACCACCTAAATAGCACATATGACTTCCAAACATGCTGTCTAGGATGGCAGCTCTCTAGGTTTTGAAGCACAATCCTTATGTATTAGATTAAATGAATAACGCCTGTCTACATCCAGAATACTAATAGAATCCTCCTCTTTGTCACAGATGAGTGCAGACTTAAAATCCATGGAGGAGGACAAAAACAGGGTGTTCGCCAAACTCGCAGATGAAATTAAAGCCAAAGAAGATCTCCAAGGTAAGCCGTTTGGTTCCACAAGAGCTTAAACAGGTTTTAAGATGCATGAACCTTTTCATTTGATATATTATTTTATTGATTAAAATAGTTTTGATTGGTTGTAGATAGACAATGTAACCCATTCATACATTAGGCACCTTATGATTTTGTTTCCGATTGATTTGTATTCTTATCTTGCATCACAATGTATTTGCTTTCAAATTCAAATTTATTTATAAAGTGCGTTTAAGAAAACAATTGGTGTTTCACAAAGTTCTGTACAACACAGGGTCACAATAAAACATGTGAAACACATAAAACACAACATTCAACATTTAACAGCTCTTGCAGAAGCAAATTATTCCGAAGTTTTTGGCAGCAACCGCAAAAGCATGGTCTCCTTTGCTTTTCAGTCTTGCTCTGACTCAGAATGACCAAAAGCAAATGGTCAGCAGATCTTTCCTACAAGGTTTTTTTCTAGGAAAGCACCTGCTATGCAAATATTGTTATGAGCAATACAGGTGGAGCTGATTTGCTTTGGCCTGATTATATCAAACACTATCATTTAGACTCAAAATGAAGATTAGACTCATTTCCTTGTTTCTCTGTATTCAGAGGGGATCAAACAACTTGAGGAGCAGAAGGAGGTGTTGGAGTCAGAGAGTGCCAACTATTCTAGTGAAAGCCAGAAACTCCAGCAGAAACTTCAGATCATGACAGAGATGTACCAAGAGAATGAACTCAAACTACACAGGTTTGGACCAGAGCACAGAAGCTCACAAACTTCATCATAAAACACAAACTTCATCTTCTACTAAGTGTCTTCGCACTTTGCAGTGATGCTAATAATTCAATTGTTTCTTAAACTCTGGTCAGGATGTTGACGGTGGAGGAGAAGGAGCGCTCACAGAAGGAGGAGAAGCTCAATAAGGCAGGCAAAAAGATCAGTCTCACTGCAGAGGAGCTCATTACTTATAGGTGAGAGCAACTTATTTAGCACATGAGGAAGTCAAGTTAAGTATGTTAGAGTATGTGATAAAATCAAAGGAAATGTGCTCTGAGAAGGGCAGGAAACATGATGCAAGATGGATGTTCACCAAAACAGGAAGTTTACATTATAGTTTCTTTCACTATGTTTAAATAGACAGCGAGCCAAAGATCTAGAGGAGGAACTGGACCGGACTTCACAGGCTTATAAGAATCAGGTGACACACATGGAATGCCTTACAGAGTTACAGCCTCTCTACATGATTTATAGCGGGAAAGGTTCTTCAGTCGCCTGTACTGATTATCATCATACCCATGATACAATGTTTATTATATATATTTTTTTATACAATATGTACTTAAAATACACTCTCATATAAATTTAAAAAAAATCTTAAAGGGTTAGTTCAGCCAAAAATGAAATTTATGTCATTAAGTACTCACCCTCATGTTGTTCAAAACCCGTAAGACCTTCGTTCATCCTCAGAACACAAATTAATATATTGTTGATGAAATCCAAAGGATATCTGATCCACACATAGGCAGCAACATCATTGCACCTTTTGATGTCCAGATAGGTAGTTAAAAATATGGTTAAAATAGTCAACGTGACTACAGTGGCTCAAACTTAATGTTATGAAGCGACGAGAATACATTTTGTATGCAAAAACAAAACAAAAATAACAACTTAATTCAACAACCATTGTCATACATAGTGAACTCAGTGCAGGCTTCCTTGTTTATGTCCGAATGCCGGCTCATTATTTGTGTTCCGAAGATGAACGAAGGTCTTACGGGTGTGGAACGGCAAGAGGGTGAGCACTTAATGACAGAAATCTAATTTTTGGGTGAACTAACACTTTAATGACAGCAGGAATATTAGGCTCCTGTCACTTTAAGACTGAATGCACATATCCAATATACTGTTTTACATGCAACTTATTTCACAACTGTTTATGTTCACTTAAGACATAACCAATGGTGTTTAAGCGAATACTCACCAAGCCGGGCATTTGGACATATTTCTGTATAGGTGCGAACCTGATGCTCAAAGGCTTTTAGGGAGGAACGAATGCGCACTGCTGAGAAGGAAAGAAATGCACTAAAATATCACAGCCCTAATTTCTTGCTGTCATTAATGTCTCTGCTAAATTATTGTCTTTTTCAGACACCTGGTAGAACTGCTAGACTGGTGAATGTAGAGAAGCAATTTTAGCTGCGCTTTAGAAAAATTGTTAATCGGAGCACCCTTACTTGAATTAGGGGGAGACAAAATCCTCATATCAAAATCATTATGATATAATATAGGATGGATGGATGGATAGATGGATCATCATATTATACATATATAGTACAGCGTTGCCAACTCTCACACATTTGGCATGAGACACACGCTTTCACACTCTGTTTCACACTCTCACGCTGCCTAAATAAATCTCACACCAAGCCAATGTGCTGCGCACAATTAATATTTATTATATGCATTTTTCTTTTTTTCTACCAGATTACTTCTCATGAGAAAAAGGCTCATGATAACTGGGTAAGTTGTTTTCAGACCACTTAAGTTTGATCCATATCAGTCATCAGTAGCTTACAGATGTATGTTGTGTCTGATACTCTTTTTATTCTTGTGTTATAGCTAGCCGCAAGGGCAGCGGATCGAGACCTGGCTGATGTCAAGAGAGAAAACGCTCATCTCCGCCAGAAGTGAGATTGGCTAGAGAGTACTTTACTTTAGTGTTTTATATACAAGAGAAGCAGTATTTATCCAATTATTAATGTGTTTACAATTGCAGGCTGACTGATGCCCAATTTAAAGTCGATATTCTTGAAAAGGATGTACGAGAGGGCAGACCTTTATTTAGAGGTCAGATTATCTGCATTTCCCTTGCATAGTACATGTCTCTATGTTTAAAATGGTATTAAACATGAGATGCATTTCCCCATCTCAAAGGTGAAAGATCTCCATATGGACACTCTCCTCTTGGCCGACCATCCTCAGAAACACGGGCCTTCCTGTCCCCTCCTACACTAATGGACGGCCCCCCTCGACTCTCACCCCAGTTTGTTATGGGTCCAGGCAGAGGTGATTTACACAAATCCCTTTCTTTTCTTTGGAAAAAGTCTATTAGCTTATATGAATAATGAGATTTATTCTTCAGTCTTTAGTTTAGCATGGTTAACTAGCTATATTTTGTGTGTGTGTGTGTGTGTGTGTATGTGTGTGTGTGTGCATGTGTGTGTTTGTGTCACATGCATAAATCCTATTCCCATAAGACATGTTTGCACAAAGGGTAACGGGTCTGATTTCTCATGGTTTGCTTTGCTTTGTGGTTTCAGTATGGTTTGGTAAATACTTGGTATGTGGCTATTAGGGGCCAAGTGTGATATTTTAACATTTACCTATACACTACAGCTCATAAGTTTGGGGTCAGTATGATTTTTTTTTTTTTTTTTAAGAAATTAATACTTTTATTCAGCAAGGACACATTAAATTGACTAAAAGTGACAAAGACTTTTATATTGTTACAAAAGATTACCATTTCAGATAAATGCAGTTCTTTTCTATCAAAGAATTCTGAAAATGTGTATAATGGTTTGCATAAAAATATTAAGAATATTATAAATATTAATACAATTTTCAACATTTATAATAATAATAATAAATGTTCCTTAAGAACCAAATCAGCATATTAAGAGATTTTTGATGGCTTCATCAAATTCAGCTTCATTATCAGCACCATCACAGGAATATAATTAAATAATTTTTGATCAAATAAATGCAGCCTTGGTGAGCATAAGAGACTTCTTTCAAAAACTGACCCCAAACTTTTGAACACTAGTAGGCTATATAAGATTTTAACAGCATTATGATCAAAGTGCCCTCAAACATTTAGTATTTATGAGTTGTTGTTGTTGTTGTTTTTAATACTCTTTAGGTTATTTATTGCATATCACTAATAATTAAACACTTGATATGTACCAGTGCCGTTTTTGCGGTACAAAATGCACACTAAACCGTGGGCAGCAAACCATTCCCCAAGTTTGCATATAGACGAGTCTCTTCATGTTTTATTACCTCATTAATATTTTGTTGGTTGTCTCCCTTTCCTCCCTTTTCCATTCTTAACTTCCTCAAATATTTTTATGTGCTGTCTCTCTCCACTCCATTCATCTTCCTCCACTCTCACTGTCACATAATCAGCATCCCGAGGCCTGGTAGAGCCCCCTAGTGGTGGGCCAGACTTTGAGCGCAGTGGCCCTCACTCTGATAGTGGCTCATTGTCTCCCTCCTGGGACAGGGAACGCAGGGGCCCTCCCGCCCCTCCAGGTACAGTGATGTTCCCACTGCTGTAACTGTCCTGTAGCAGGAGAAAATACTTGGCTAGCTCTTAAAAGTTAAGAATTATTGATGGAAGAACCATGAGCACATTAACATAACTGCCCATTTTTACTTGTCAGTATTGAGTATTCAGTAGCTTTTTCCACGCTGAGGTTAGCCAATCATAACAGGTCATTTACATAGGCCGTTTTTGCTATACTGTACCTTTAAGACTGTTTATTTATGACAATCAGAGAGAGGGAGGAAATGGTTTTGTGAAACTGATTATATCACAAACTTTTACTTATATTATAAATGGACTGAAATGTAGAAAATACCAATCATTTATCTGTCTTGTGCCTGTAATATAGCTAACTGTGTGAAGTGAGAGGCTCAAATAAAGGTGTTTCTGTTACTGAAGCTCAAACTCAGTTATTCAGAGGTCGCTGAGAAGCGCTGACTCAGCCTCACAGCTCATTGAAGAGTCACAGAACTGGGCCTTCTTTGTTCTAGACGTTTCTGCGTTTTTGGCCAGTGCGTCAGGCTTTGTCCCACTGCCCCCTGCTGCTCCTCACTGGTGGGCCTAATACTGTCGGTTCAGCGGCCATGAACTAAATATTCAGTGCAGTGATTAGTTATTTCATACTGCAGGCATGAATAGCACAGGACATCACTGTATTTTTTTAATGTCATTATCATCATAGCCATACCAACATGGTTGTTTTACATTGTGTGTAGTACATCATTACCATTGCATCCTCTGTGTTCATCAATTATTTTTAGGTTTATTTTGTAGGTGCACTTTTAGTATCCTTGTTACAAATGTTACATGTAGTTACTATAGTAATTACTATAAATTGTGCATAATTATATGCAGCTAACCTTAACCACACCCTAATCCTAACCCTAACCCTATAGTAAAGTGTAACCGTAATGTACAATGTTTTTGAAAGCTTCTAGTGTTTAGTAAGGTTCTAGTAGTTTACTAATTTATATTTAAAATATGTTGTTTACTATTTGTTAATTTTTTTTTATTTTATAAATAAATATATACTTTTTTTGGTAACACTTTACAATAAGATTTCATTAGTTAACATTAGTTAACTACTTTAGTTAACATGAACTAATAATAAACTGCACTTATACAGCATTTATTAATCTTAGTTAATGTTAATTTCAACATTTACTAATACATTATTAAAATCAAATGTTGTATTTGTTAACAATAGTGAATGCACTGTGAACTAACATTAACAATCAATGAACAGCTGGATTTTTAACTAATATTAACATTTAAATAAATACTGTAACAAATGCATTGCTCATTGTTAGTTCATGTTAGTTAATACATTAACTAATCTTAACAAATGAGACTTAATTGTAAAGTGTTACCCATTTTCTCATAACTATTTTACATTTTTCCTTTGTTTTTATTTGTAATGTAGGTAACACTTAATTTTACAGTATTTATTACACGTTACATGTAGTTAATAACATAATTACATGCAATAACTCTATAGTAAGTACATGTAGTTAATTTTTATTACTCAGTACTATATGAATATATATATATATATATATATATATATATATATGTGTGTGTGTGTGTAACCTATATTACACTACCAGTCAAAAGTTTGGACACTGTAAGATTGTTAATGTTTTTAAAAGAAGTTTCGTCTGCTCACCAAGGCTGCATTTATTTAATTAAAAATACAGTAAAAACAGTAATATTGTGAAATATTATTACAATTTAAAATAACTGTTTTCTGTTTGAATATATTTTATAAAGTAATTTATTCCTGTGATCAAAGCTGAATTTTCGGCATCATTACTCCAGTCTTCAGTGTCACATGATCCTTCAGAAATCATTCTAATATGATGATCTGATGCTTGAGAAACATTTATGATTATTATCAATGTTGAAAACAGTTGTGTACTTTTTTTTTCAGGATTCCTTGATGAATAGAAAGTTCAAAAGAACAGCATTTATCTGAAATACAAAGCTTTTGTAACATTATACACTACCGTTCAAAAGTTTGGGGTCAGTAAGAATTTTTATTTTTATTTTTTGAAAAGAAATTAAAGAAATGAATACTTTTATTCAGCAAGGATGCATTAAATCAATCAAGTGACAGTAAAGACATTTATAATGTTACAAAAGATTATATTTTAAATAAATGCTGTTCTTTTGAACTTTCTATTCATCAAAGAATCCTGAAAAAAAAAATATTGTACACAAATATTTTGTACAATTGTACAGAATAAATGTTTCTTGAGCAGCAGATCAGCATATTAGAATGATTTCTGAAGGATCATGTGACACTGAAGACTGGAGTAATGATGCTGAAAATTCAGCTTTGATCACAGGAATAAATTACTTTATAAAATATATTCAAACAGAAAACAGTTATTTTAAATTGTAATAATATTTCACAATATTACTGTTTTTACTGTATTTTTAATTAAATAAATGCAGCCTTGGTGAGCAGACAAAACTTCTTTTAAAAACATTAAAAATCTTACCGTGTCCAAACTTTTGTTGTTGTTGAAATATATTGTTTAATATTTATTTTTTTATTTTATAAATATATTCATTTTGTTCATAATTATTTTGATCTGATCCCATTAAAAATGCATTCAAAAGGCTCTAGCGTTTAGTTATAATAATGATAAAAATAAATAATGATAATGATATATAAAATATAAAATCAATATATAAATAATGATAAATAAAAAAATTAATTAATTACATATAAATAAATACATAAATATTTTTATATGTTTATTATGTTTAGGTCACCCTCTCCCAGATCCAGGTTTGCCATACAGGAGGCCTCCTCCAGGTCCATATTCTATGGGTCCTTTGCCTCATAGACCTCCACTTCCTCCTGAACCATACTTTGATGACAAATCAGGTGAGCCGACCTCCTTTACTATATGTTTGACTTCTGCTCTGCTTCTCTTAAAGGTCAACGGTATTGGTAGAACTATAAATAACCCATATGACTCGAATATACAAGGCTAACATAGAAAATAATAGAGAAGAACTGAGCTCCATATTCCCATGGTAAATCAGAGTGCCATTATTGGCAGAAACTCCCTACTGACTTGTTTTTATGTAGCTCATGTAAATTGCATTATCATCGCATGAATGAGCACTTTTTTTCAGCAATCTTCAAGAATTAAATTAAAATGAAAATGTAAGAGTGTGAGCTTGTCTCACAGATCCTTAAAGTATTTATTCTCTCTCCTTTTTTTCAGATCCATCATTTTTAAGAAACAGCTCATCTATCAGTGAGAATGAGAGCAGAGATGTGAGTAAACCTCTGATTGATGAGAAAAATCACTAGATGTAGCTTTTGTACATTGCCATAACTGAAATGTGTCTTCTCACAGGGTCCTCACTCAATGACTGGTGACATGAGATTGCCCTCTGATCCAGATTCAAGAATGGGACCTCCTCCTGGTCCCCCGTTAATGGGAATACCTCCACAGATGGACCCTAGGGATCCACGTTTCCTACACAGGGGTCCTTATGGACCTCCGGAGTTCTTTCCCCCTCGTGGGCCTGGAGTTCTCCCCATTGGCAGTAAGTTCATTTTTTCCACTTGTGTAGGTTGAAACGTTTGTTGAAATGTCAGCTTAAAGACAAAGTGAAGGTGCATTTGAAGCAAATTTAACTTATGAAAATCATATTTATTGGGAAATAAATTTACTCAGCTACTTAGATTTTTTTTACATTTATTTAATTTATATTGAAACTGTGTCTTAGTACACACTGATAACCTTTACTACCACTTCCTCTAGTGCGAGGGCCACTTCCCCCTGGAATGTTTCCCAGAGCTCCAATGCCGCTCCCTCAACATATGGGCTATCTGCCACAAAGACCTCCACCTGACAGTTTCCCCCCTGGACCGCCTCCCAGACCCTCCCCACCAGGCAGCGAGCAGCCGCCCAACCAGTCGCCCTCTCCTCATGATGTCATCTGATCTTCCCATCTCACCCTCTCTTCCTCCCCTGCAGACTGTTTTCAACTTCCTGTTGTTGTGCTCAGGGGGTGTTTCCTTTGATATGTAACCACAGTAACCTTGTGGTTATCTCTTTTGTCTTAGTTGAAACTAGTTTGAAGCATAGCAAAGGATACAGCACATGCCACTGGTTATGTTTTGAAGAGGAAGTTGATGTCTGTATTTCAGGTACAGTGTAAGTGTGCAGCCTTTGTGAACCCATAGGTAAAAAGTCAATGAGACTGCCTTATAGGATTATAGGTGCTCAGGATTGTTATGATGCTTTTTTTTTTAAATTGAAGGTAGTTGATGAAAGGTCCTCATATTTGTCAGACTGTATATATAGAAAGTATACTAAGTATATATTGTGAATAGGATGTTGTTGAAACAAGACTTTGGTAACTAACTTGACAAATCCAAAAACTCAGTCCAGAGAACCGTCCACGTAGCGGATATATTTATAGTTTCCTCGAATAACAATTCATGCCTTAAAAATAAATGGTCTGATGAAATAATGTACATTAATAATAAAGATGTCACTGAAAATGCTGGTTTAGTTTCTGTTTTCTGTGCTAACACCTCATGGTTCCCACAATCATGAAAACTTGGGGGGAGGAAGAGAATGTAATTTCCAGAAATATAGTGCTGGTCAATACTTATAGTTTTTATATTATGCTTGATAACCAATAAATGGCTAGTATTAACTAATTATGGCTAAATTAACTAAAACATTAGAAAAATCTATTGTTTAAATGCTTCAAGTGAATTTAGGCATCACAACAATGTACAGTACGAAATATGAATACACATTGTGATTTGCTAAAGATATATTTAACAGTGTAAAGATTAACTACAAGTGCGCAAAGATAATCTAAATTAATTAGGGGAAATGAGTGTACAAATTGCACTTTTTTACCCATAATTAAGCATTCAAAAATGCTTGTTATTTGGAGTAAACTAAATTGGTGCTTTGGGAAATACCTAACAAATAGAAGTTTTGAAAATTTGTTACAACCACTCAACTTATGTCTTGATTTTATGTGCTTTACTGAGCTCAGGAAGTACAATGTGATCAGAACATGTTTTACACATCAAGTAAAATGAATTGAAACATGAAACTGAAATTCACAGAATTACAATATCTGATAACCAATATCATACTAACATATCATGCATCCCTAATTACCAGACCGGGAAAAGCTTTTGGAAAGATTGCTATAATGAATTTAGGAAGGCCAAGTTGTAAAATATTTAAATCAGTAGAAACCGCTATATATTTTTCATTCAGTCTCCCATTGTGAAGAATAAAAGAAAAAACCTGTACAATTAAAATGAATTGTACATCAGAACTGTATGAATACACAGAGACAAGACTGATTTTTTTTTTTATGCTTTTATTTTACCGATTAAAAGAAAATGCATTCGTTCAACATTAATCCAAATCAACATTCGGCTGGTTTACCCAATATCTGTCAGTTAAGTTTTTCAAAGGTTTTCCTTCTTTATCGTGGAACCTCAAGATCACTTTTTCTCATTAAAATCTTCCCACCTGGCATGTTCACACCTGTGCCAGAGTACTTCCTGTTTGCAGATGTACATATAAAATCCAATGCTATGTGCTCACCAGAGACAAAAAAGTAGACAGAACACACCTGCCCAAATATTAAACATTTAAGATGGTAAAACCATTTTTGCAAAACAACAACGCTTATAAACTTTTTTTTTTTTTCAATGTTCATAAATAGAACCCGGACATGTGTTGCATAAAAGTATATACGTTGATATATATATATACGCATATGCAGGTTTAATGTTATCTTAGTTAACTCCCCGTTAAGTTTATAAGGTAGCAGCGTGGTCTTTGCACTGCTGGTGCCCCATGATGGCCACTTCTTTATTGCAAACTGTCCTGATTTTAAACAAATGCACAACATTCGTACCACTTATAACTGGGGCCTTCTGGCCAGTCTCATAGAGACCATGTCTGTAACCCACGGTCGCCCCTGAAACTGAGTTGGCTTCCGAAGAATCAAGATCTTAAAACAATAATAATAACAATAATAAGGCCAAGTATCATTGCAAGTTAGGTTATTTCCATTTGAGTGACAGAAGGAAAAAAAAAAAAAAAAAAAAAAAAGCGCAAAAGAATGAAAAACAAGTTAAGAGCCATTGGATCGTATGCATTCCGTTTGCATAGTTTTTGACTTTGCCTTTAACGCAAGCCAACCAGAGAGAGAAAGAGAGGCCCGTGTCCAGCTCGAGATCGGACCTGCAGTGGAAACATGGTAACGGTTTGTTTTACCAAAGGCTGGCATGAGGTTTATAATCAGTAAGGTAGCTATCGGAAAAAGCTGTAAAACACTGACTGTCTCAGATGGGGTCATAGCAGCCCTCTTTCTCATTACTACGAGATTGTGAAATGCATATAATGTTTCTGAAAGTAAAAACGCAAAAAAACAAAACAAAAAAACACTGGGATCCAACTGAGTTGTAACAACCGACTGGTCGAATCGATCAAGAATAAAAACCTACGTGCGCTCTCAAATGGCTCAAGAAATTTCATCGTAGGACCAGTCGAACGCTGATTCCAGGATCCCGCCCCTGCCCAAACCAAAACAGAAAAGAATAAAAGAGTAAAAAATAATCATTTCATGCAGACATTTGGCCATTTTAGTTTGTTTGTAACTCCCCAGTGGAATGTTCCTAACACGTCTCATAGCAGCTTATAGGTCTGATAGAACCAACCTTGATTTTCAATAGTTAAATTACATTCACTCTTCACAGTGAAACAGGTGCATTGTAAGAGAGATCTAACGTATGTTGACCAAAGCCACAGCACAGCTGTGGACCATCGCCCAAGTCCAACCACCCCACCCTCCATTAGTACATTTATCTAATAGTAGTTGTCGTAATACGATAGTAGTAGTACATCTCGGCCCATCAGCCATTGGCCCTGCCCTCTGCCAGCATGCGGGCACTTCGAAAAAAAAAGAGAGTCGTATCACCGTTATCTTTGGCAGCTGACGCAGATGATGCGCTGACAGAAGTTAAATCCAGTGACTTTGTTGAGAAGATTCTTCATTTAATGAAAACTTTTATGGTGAGAGGCCTGAGCTATTGGACTCTTGTTTGTTTCCTCCACACATCTAACAGTAACCCTGAGAATGGCTGTTTCCTGTTCACTGCTGAGGAAGTGGTACGTTTTGTACTGAACACACACCTCCTTCTCTGACGTATGCACTTTTTGAACGTTTACACAACACACTTGCAAGCATGCACACACACACACACACACACATAGACAGAGAGATTGCAAAATGAGAAGAACGAGACACAAACTAGAAAACACTGACGGTTTTAAATATGCTATGTCTTTGTAAAGTTTCGTAGACTTGGTTGACCAGGGACGTGCGAATGACATGGGTTTGAAATGAAAGCTATTCTGGGTTTTAGGCACGGTATGAATGCTTTAGCAGTTTGTAACGCGTCATACGCTGTCATTCTCCGCCAACCCTAGTCCTTCGACAAAATCGATGTACAACAAACAAGCTCCGAATTAAGAACACTCTTATTGAAATTGTATTTGGTGCTGTACTAAGTAGAACTTTTTCGAAAATAAACTAAAAAACACAGAATCCCACTACTAGCACACGTTTAAGAGCATTCCAACATATTCATTACAGAATGTTTGGCACCTATGTCAACGCACCTGAAAACAACATTTTTTAAATCCGTGGTTTATTCAAAAAGGGAGTGAATTGAACAGATATTAATCCACAAATGACTTTTCACGAGATCCTTTTTGCGTTCTGTGCCACCAACCACGAAAATCTGCCGTTTTCAATAATGTTGACATGGGTACCACAATAGGTTGTAAACTGGAGCTGGATCTCTGCTTCGCATTTATAAAGTGTCGAATTACATCAACCCTACGAGCAGGCCTTCATGTGCCAAGAGTTGTTCGACCTCATTGGTTAACTGCTTCAAAATCTTTTTTGGACCACAAGATCTAGGTCACCCCTCACTTGATAAGCTTGCATATAAAGATCGTTTTCACGCTGCGAAGGTTTGCTTTGGCTGTTTGTTTTTGTCATAAGCGCGGATCTTCCAGAAAGATTGGGGCGATGGCTTCCATTTCAAACCTGGTTTGGCTTCAGGTAGTCGATACCGCCAAATAACAGGAAGTTCTGAGGCCTGACAGAGTAACAGTTAGCGAGGCAACTTAACGGTTTTAAAACGGTTTCGAATCCACTCTTCGACAATTCGCTTCATTATTAGAGCACGAGAAAATAAAGATATGCTCAGGAAAGAGGGGGATTCTGCAGAGCAAACACGCTGCCGCTTTCAAGAAGGCTTTAGTTTGACATTCACTTATTTCAGCTATGCAAGCAACCACGACCTCCCTCGACTATGATTTTTTTTTTAAAAAAAGGAGCGAATAGACAATATACGTAAAAGCAAAAAACACACGGAGACCTTCGAATGCTAAACTAGGAAAATTAAACAAGTAGAAAAATAAAAACCAGCAACTTCTAAAGCGCATTCTTTTGGAAGAGCTCTCTTTCCTCCAAAAACACCACAAAATCTTGCCCATCGAGCACACCATTTGAACGAAGCTTCAACAAAAGCTTTCTGGAAAAGTACCGCAAGTGCAGGAATCCTGAGATATGGAACAAGCAAACGTCTGTCTCCCGCCATCTAATGTTTGACAGATGAAATACCGTGGCCTGGATTCAATCCGTTCGGAGCGTGTTCAGTTACGATCCAATGAGGATTATGCACTTCGGTTGGGAATTACGGCGACGTTAACGCTGAACAGACCAAGTCCGAGGCCAAAAACACGTTGATTATGAAGAAGTAAGGGGGAGTTCAAGGCAACTGTGACTCGAGAAGAACAATTAAAACTGACCGAACAGCTGATTGTTATCACTCTTACCAAAAATATCATAACCATCATCTTCATCTTCCTTGTCATATAATTTTTGCCTACCTGAGACAGACGGGAAGGACTTCTTACAACAAAAACACACATAAGAAAACAAAAAAAAGAACAAAACACCTATGGCTGGGCCCAGATATTGTGCTGCAGGGCGGTCAGCATGCAGGTGTCATACACCAGACTGAAAACCTCTACGATTGGTTTCACCAGCAGAGGTGCGTCTACTTCCAGGTTGAGAAAAACCAGCGGGATCTACGTCCCGAACACGTCGTTTCCACCAATCCTTATTTCTGAATAACAATTACATACTGATGAACAAAGAGGAAGGTTCGTAATTGTGGATCAGCCCTGTCCCTTGGCTGGAAGACTAATCTCCCTATAAAAAGGTCAATGTGAACATGGGATTTCGTCATTGCAGAAAGCCAAGAAGGATCAACTGATTGTTTGAGGTAACTCCACACTTTCTAGGGGGAAACCAACAAACAGACAAAGCGAGAGAATGAACAACTCACTGTACAACTTTTAAGCTAGCTGTAAAAAAGCCCCTCTCTACCATTCACTCAATTAGCTACTAAACCAATACCCAACTATACTTTCCTAGTAATAAGCAGGATATATAGATATAGATATAAATATAGAGCTAATACTGATTAAACACAGCACATATAAAGGATTAAATTCACACTACAAGAAGAAAACAAAACAAATCAAAAAGCAATGAAAGAAATAAAACAATATGTAAAATGAGAAGGGCCCATTTTGTGAAAGATCACCAAGCACAGGGTTAGAGAGGGCGTTTGGTAACGGGCCCTGGTGCGTCTACATGCCCGCGCTGAAACTCTGCATCTCGCGGTGGAAGTGCTGAGTGGGCTCGTTCAGGACCACGCTATTGTCCATGGAGGGATGCCAGACGCGGTCCAAGCCCAAGGACACCTCCTTGACTAGATTGTGGACGGGATCTCCCTCGATGTACACCGACTGGTCCGGGTCAAAGTCAATGCTCTCTTCGGACACCTCCAGAACTTTGAGGTTGGACCCACGCAGACGAGAGATGGCCACGAGGTTATGGGACCACACAGTGTAACCTGTGGAGCAAGAAAAATGACTTAACCCAGAGGACATGCACAGTAAAACGGATACACTTTTAAAATGAGGAGGCAAAAACTACAGGATCCAAAAGTGTTATTTGATTAATCTGTTAAAATTCTTAATATGGCCTAAATTAAATCTGTTCATCATAAAAAGCGATTTAGTCCCTTCAGAAAATTTGGACTAAACCCCTCAATTTATATGGATTAGTTTTCCGAAACTTTCTGAAGCATCAAAGTTTCAATTGTGTAGCTGTCAATGGAGGGACAGAAAGCTCTCAGATTTCATCAAAAAGATCTTTATTTGTGTTCCAAAGATGAACGAAAGTCTTACAGGTTTGAAACGACATTAAGGTGAGTAATTAATGATGTACTTTTAAGTTTTTGGATGAAACATCCCTTTAAGAATGCAAATCTAGTATTCAAATTAATTACTGAATACTTCGAGATGACAGCACAAAATTATTTTTAGCTTCATCTATTGAACAGTCACAACATTCAAACAGAAAATCTGACAGTCGATGGCTTACAGTTTTGACAAAATATTATGTTGCACATGTTTTCAATCCAGGAGCCATTTTGTTTTACTGCCATTGTTGGCTACAAATGTGGGAAATTAAAAGGAGGGAAACTATTTAAAAACATTGAGGTTATGAAGCTGACATATCATAGAATATAGAGGAAAAACAGATTCAGACATAAGTTATTAAATAAAATTATGTTAAATATAAATAAAAATGCTACATTATAAAGATAATAATTTTAGAAATATGGATAAACAGATTAAATATTAAATAATCACCTGTCATGTTTGATTTTACATAGTCATAATAATACAAACTACAAATGTAACAGATTAGGATACATGGAGCATAAATAAATTTTATGTCATTTTCTTGATATTGATATGTAAATGTGTATGTGTGTGTTAAATTCTATTTTTTTTTTTCTTTATTATTATTATTTCTTCATTATTATTATTATTATTATTATTATCCCCGCTCGAGAATCTCTCGGTCACTATCTGGGACTCAGAGTCCTTGGGAGAGTACTTCGTGAAGGATGTATGCATTCCCACACAGCCACACACGATCTTATGCACTTCTAAGGCACTTGGCTTCCCTGGGATCTGGTCCAAGTATTTGTGGAAACCTTTCTTAATACATCCCAGGCTCCTATCACAACTGGTACTATCCGTGTTCTCGTGTTCCAGGATCTGCTGATGTCGATTCCCAGGCTCTTGTACTTGGTGAGCATGTCGTTCTCCTTCTCCAATATGTTGTGGTCCACTGGGATATTATTATTATTATGATTTTTATCATTATATTTTAATTATTTAATTTGTTATAAAGAGTTAATTTGGGAGGAATGTACAATTTTTGCCATTGTTTTAGGTTAATGCTTCGGAAACGTTTTAAAAATAATATTTAAAAAAATGAAATAAAATAATAAATTAAAGGCACATGATAAACAACAACAATAATAAATTCTCAAATATATATATATATATATATATATATAAGAATTTTTTCTTCTTATTATTTATTTATTTTTATTTTTTTGAATGAATGAATAAATTGAATGAAATGAATGAAAAGGTATTATGGGAATATTTGTCCCATATCTCAAGAATCAGTGGACTATCAAAGGCAAGAGAAAAAGTTTAAAATGTCCACTTACCATGGATGATCAAGACAGCAAGGTGCACACAGCGCCAGGCGAGGAGAACCAGCGGGTCCTCGTTGCGGTTGACGCTGAGGTCTGGGAATCCAGCGTCATCTCTCATCAAGATGAAGTGAGAGAGGGTTTTGTGGTACTGCTGGGAGATGAGCTCCACGACACCATCCGTCACCAGAGTGCTGTAGCTGTCCAGGTGGATGCGCTCCAGGGGCACGCTGGGCTTCAGCACACGCAGAAGGTCCTGGCTGCACACATCCATCGCCATGATGTAGACGCGCAGGTTCGCGCTGCGACGGACCAGGGCTTTCCAATCATCCTCGGCTGCAGTACCATCCAAAGGCTTGGCATCCAAAGCAGCGCCGTTGAGCAAGAGAGAGAGGCGGTGGAGGGGCACTCGGTCACCGCAGGCGAGGAGGCGGCACATGTCGGAGGTGAAGTCGCAGAAGTCTAGCGACAAAGACCGCAGGTGAGCGAGCCTTTCCAGTTCGACTGTGGAAATCAGGCTGGGCAGCTGGTTGTCGATCAGACTGAGGTGCTCGAGGGAGCTGGTGCTGGGGTTGGAGAGAGAGGCCAGAGAGCAGGGGGTCACCACACCGAGCATGAACGCAGATGACAACCACTTCATCTGCCTGCTGTTGGACAGGATCTCTTCGAAGAGTTGCTGGATCCTAGAACAACAGAACACGTTATAAATGGTTAGAAATTTTCATTTTTAAAAACAGATCAATGCAAAGGCAAAACAATTTGACAAAAACATTCACTACCATTCGGAAGTTTGGGAACAGTAAGTTTTTTCTCTCTTTTTTTGAAAGAAATTAATACTTTTATTCAGTAATGATGCAAATCAGCATATTAGAATGATTTCTGTAGGATCATGTGACACTGAAGACTGGAGTAATGATGCTGAAAAATTCAGCTTTGCCAGCACAGGAATAAACAGGGGTAAAATATATTCAAATAGAAAACGGTTATTTTGAATTGTAATAATATTTCACAGTATTACCGTTTTTACTGTATTTTTAAACAAAAATACAGCATTGGTGAACATTAGAGACTTGTAAAAATAAATCTTACAGACCGCAAACTTTTCAATTGTCTAATTAAAGGTGAAGTGTGCAATTTCTATGCAACTAGTGTCAGAAAACTAAACACTCTCTAAATGAAACATACAATGTATAAACTTCATGTAACATACAATTAAATATTTGTTTCCACTACCGTACTATATTGTTTCCATTCATTCCATTTTAAAGGGGTCATGAATTGAGAAATCAATTTTTCCTTGATTTTTTGACATAAGAGGTCATTGTACTAAAAAAAATATTCTGTAAGTTTCAGAACTCAAAACTTCCTCATTAGCCCAAAAACAACTTTTATTGAAACCAAATAAGTCGTTTTAGATTTTGTCACATTATGACGTAATAGTGCGACAAAAGACCACCTCTTCAGAAGAAAATCAACGTCTACTTCTACATCATTGTCTCTTTGGCCCCACCCATTGATTTGCACATCATGTAGCATTAAATAAGAGACACGCAAACAGGATTACTCCAGCAACAAACTGATAGAGATGCTTCTGAGGATTACAAGACATTTTGAAGTGCCAAGTTGTTGAAAAACACAGTCTTTGACATTGCCTTCCTTGCAATCCTATTATTAAGAAACCATGGATGAATTTTATTTTTAATGAAGTTCCAGTCAGTTCGCATCAGTAAGACACTGTTTGTTTGCTTCATTTTACAGCAGATTCCTTTTTTAACAAGACACAGTTTGGCTTTCAGAGAGACTGAAAAAAAAAAAAATGAGAGTGTGAGTAACAATTTTTTACCACGTGTCACTATTGTTTTGTCTGTTTCAGATCGTTTGATATGTACTGAGTATTTATACTGTAGCGCCGCAGTCAAACTGAATAGTTGTGATAGTTGTGATTTGCTGTTCTTTCCTTTACTTCAGCATTTATGGGGTTAATGCGGGAGATTACCAGATATGGAAGAAAGCACGTAGAGAACGCTGCTTTTGTTATTGTTTTGATCAAAGCCATTCTCTGTAAACCTGAATAAAAGTTTCAATGAGTGACATCTTCCGTTTCATCATCAGTAAGTCTCATACAACATGTATAATTTTGTTTAAAACAACACTGCAAATGTATACGTTCTCCACCTTATTGAAAAGGATGAATGCTGAATAGCCTATATGAACGACAGTAAGACAAACGATGGTACATTCATTCATAATTTCATTTACACGAAACACTGCGAGTTATCCTGTCAACTATAACTGTTAACTCAGTTTCATATTGTTGACAAATGTTTCAACTATGTAACGAGATATATTTCAACATCGGAAGTTTTCAAAACAATTCCACAGCTGTAGTGGGGACGCTGAAAATTAATTTAATATGCAGTACTGTTACCCAATCATAGCAGTGGGCGTTTACTTCCAAGTCCTGAATGCGTCACGCCCATCAAAACGGAGTGATTGAAAGAGAGGGTCAAAAACAGGAGAGAAAATAGCTTATTACTTCTAAATTATGATGGGTTTTTTTTTATGTAAAAAGTGTTGATAACATTTTAAGTGGACCTCAGAGAACATTATACAATTAAAAAAATGCAGTCCATGTCCCCTTTAAAAAGCAGGCAGGCAGTATACAGTGTGTGCGCAGTATGCTAGTATTCAATTATGAACACAGCCCAAGACTGACCGAGTACCTACAACTAACAAGATGGCCAGAATATTTGCAAAGCCAGCTTGCAATCAGAGTAAAAGTTAGCTTTAAAACATACTCTTTCATTTTCTTGCCCCCTTGGTCAACCTGGCTGAGGTAAGAGCTGTCCAAAATCCCGTCATCCTGAAGAATGCATGTGTCCCCGTAGAGACTCAGCTTCTGGAGGTTTCTGGAGGGTGAAAAGGGGGAATTTTCAGTGTCATGTCTTGCCAATGTAAACATACAATATATGTGACTTAATATTCATATATGAATGTAAACTTAACCACATTAAATGACCACCAAAAAAACATACATATGATACAAATAATCAACCACTTAATGTGGAATACAACCAATAATCAAACTCTTGCTACACCATACAACCTATATTCAGCTCTTTTTTTCTATTCTTTACGCATTTCAAACTAAAGCCTATTGTTTACATAGCAAGTGCTGGGCCATGAGTCCTTCTAGTGCTTTTCTATTGTACATAAACAGAATTGTAGGTGTACGATCAGCACCAGGAAACATCTATGAAGAGCATGAAAAACAAAGCCGGTCTTGTTTAAACATTGTTTTGTACAATTCTAAAGATTCTGTTAGAATGTTCACAGTGCAGGTTCATGGGAGTTCGGCCAGCAGTTTTACTCCTTAGAACTGACTAGTATTTATTTTTTGTTACAAGTGCTTATTTTCCCCTGCCCCAAGTAATCCAATAGTGCCTAGAATGATTTTCAATTTCACTACAAAATATTCATTAGATGCAAGTTCACTTTGTTACTAGTCACTATGCCAAATTTTGAAATTAAGAATTTATGGATATCCCAACTGTTCTATTAGTTCTATTACCGTTTTACTAATAACTACTCATTAGGTACTAATACTTACAGTAGCAACTGAACAGACACTAGTATCTATGATCCTTCTACCCATCCATCTTCTATCCATCCATATTCCAAGTGTTAATAATAACAACATTTTTTAATCTAATTAGTATTCTTATTTTTAGATGTTTAATTTAACTATAAATTAGGCATTCTAAATAATTACATGCGAGACATAAGCAATTATAACCAGATAAAAAGTCACTAGTAATAAGTGGGATAGATAATGGTGTCTAAAAAATAGGTACTAGTATCAACTAAAGAAGTACTAATGTTGTAACAGATCCTACTAACTATCAGACGTGAAGTTAAACAGAAATAGGTACCAGCAACAATTTGAATTGACTAGATGAAAGAGAAAAGTTAATATCTGAAACACAGATCCCCATAGAACACAATGGCAAAAATTGCAATCTGTTACCAGTAAACAGTGCCTAGTAATACTAGCATCCAATGACACTGAGAAAGATACGAGTCACTATTGGATTACCTACTAGTAAATAAAGTATTAGTAGTAATATAAATTTCTGGCAACAAAAATAGACACTAGTTAGTTGGGCTTGTCATAAGAAAATGAACGCAGTTCGGTTCTGCACAAAGCAGGCAGCCATGCGATGCTTCAGACATGAGCGTTACGTAATGCGCAGGGTTTGTTTATGGCTGCTGGAGCTGGTCAAATGTAAGCAAAGCAAAGCGGGCAGAAAGGATTTGTAATTCCAATGCATGCAAATCGTGACTAGATCCATATACCTGTTATTACGCAGACTGCCGAGCACACACAACACCTGATCCAAATATGTCACCATCGCATCTTTCGCGAACTGCGGGTCGCTCTCGACGGCTTCCATTCCGTGCTGCAGCGGGCTTAGATAGCCGTCCACCGGGGCAAACTCCAGCTGCAGCTCCCGCACGAACGAGCCGAACTTGCGCATGAGGAACTCTAATCGCGGGGTTTGTTCTGATCCAGAGCCACCGCCGTTGGTTCCGCCACCGATGCGCAGCTTGAGCTCCGTCCACAGCGCAGGGTAGAAGAGACACTCCCTCCAGCGAGAGCATACGGCCGAGGCCCGGAGCTTGTCTCGGTCTGACAGGAAGGAAAATATGTGAACAATAAGCTCGCTGGGTAACGCCAAGGCTCCGACGCTACTGCACAGAGCCATGGCAAAAGGCTGGAAAGATGCAATGAGGATTAAAAACGAAACCGTTACACAACTCCGTCCTCTCTTCTCCGCTCTGTTACTGCGCTGACTGAAAACAAACAACTGCGCGATGAGCTTTGCTTTCAATACTACTGGATCAGTCCACTTTCATTTTCCTAATAGGGCGGCGAGAAAATTGTCAGAAGATAATGTGTGCGTACTGAGCGAAAATGAGATGGAAATACATTACATTAAAGCACACATACTATTAGATAAGACTTGTGTCTGCTAATATTAATTTAACAGTGTATTTATTGTATTGCACTTTTAGGCAATTAGGTAGTTGAAGTGGTTT
The DNA here is from genome assembly GCA_037950665.1 of Hypophthalmichthys nobilis. Classification (NCBI taxonomy): domain Eukaryota; kingdom Metazoa; phylum Chordata; class Actinopteri; order Cypriniformes; family Xenocyprididae; genus Hypophthalmichthys; species Hypophthalmichthys nobilis. The sequence continues at coordinate 13,216,345 of CM075478.1, forward strand.
CTTCCGAAATTGCCTTATTTTTGCCATACAGCGAGTGGCCGAAAGAGGGCGCAAGAATTTTGCTTTTACAGTCTATGGCTTTTACCCACTAATTTCTAATCCCTTTCAGACAATCAAATAGCCATGTGCACATGGTAATATGAGGAAATAACTTGTGGAGACCTGGAAAGGATCAAATAAACATGTTTTAATAAATGGATACTTAAACAAATGACATATTGTGATAAACTTTAGACTTTAGATGTGAAAAACACAAGTGAAATCTTTTTGATACCAGGGGTCCCTAAATATGATGGTCCTCTGCAAGGGACACCCTTCCTAATAATAAAAAGACATTTATTTCCATGAAGACCCATTTACACTTTGTGGGAAAAATAAAAAATGTGATATTATAAAGACAGCATGTTGTTTGTGTATTTATACTGTCATTGTGTTAAACAGAAATGATAAAAATAGTCTGATTCTAAAATAATCCAGGAAATATTTACTCTGTAAACAGCATATATTTAACAGATTCCAGCTGCAACCGGCTTAAAACTTTTAAAAAAAAATGCATAATAAAATAAAGGCAGAAATAAACATGAAACAAAACATGAAAAAGGCCTGAGTAAGGAGGTGCTGGCTCTCAATTATTACTCATTTCAAAAACACTACTGACAAGCTTTACTGGGAGTGCAGACAACAGAAAGCCATTCTTTTTTGATTGAACTTGATCCGGGTGAGGAAAGAGAAATCAATCTTGATAATTATTTTGTGTGAAATTATAATCTTAGTCAAGGATTAATCACGCTGAAAAAAAAATGAATCATATATTTGCACAATTAATTAACACAATTAAAATATTTATGTGTTATTATTAACGCATTAAAGGATGAACGAAGAAAAGATTAAGAAAAGATTTCAATTAAAGGGTGAAAGAAGAAAAGAAGCAGTGGCATGTGATGATGCCTAAAACCAAACATGAAATTAAAGTATAACTATAGTGTGTTTATGTAGCCAAAGTTTGCATAAATACTTCAGTATACATTTTTATAGGTTTATATAGAGCTAGATATAGAATCATATTTATATATTTTTTCATAATTATTATTGTACTACTAAAACTACAGAATGAGAGCATTTTAAATGCTTGAAATTACACTGAAACAAAACTGAAACCCTTTTGAAATATTCAGACAGACCTCTGCATCAACTCACATTCAACAAACTGGAGTTAGCTGGAGTTAGGGGATAAAACATCTTTTTATTGTAGAGAACGTTTGTCGTCGTGTTAACGTATTTTATTAAAAAAAAAAAAAAAAAAAAAAACATTCCGTTAATCTAAATAAATAGAAATTGTTTACATGTGACGTCACTTCCTGGTTGACGCTGCCAGAAGGAAGAGCTCGAAGAAAGCAACAGAAAGGGCTGAAGAAGACATGGCTGAACTGTCACTGTACCTCACAAACGTTAACGTGTCTCTGGGACAAACTATGGACACAGAGAAGGTAAAGTCATTTTTAAATATAATAGAATTACATATTTTCTTTTTATAAAGACTACAGTCGGGATATGACGTTCTACTTCCTTGTTCGTTACATCTTTGTCTAGCGAGGAAACGATATGTTGATAAACATAATGTTAGCTATAAATATACAATACTAATAATTATATTATAATAATAACAACGATATACTATATAACAATATAATAAAGTAAATTTGATATATTTATAACAGTGTGTAATGTTCTTAATCTGCTGGTTCAGAGTTCAACTGTGGTGAAAGAGTTTGAAAATGTTGAACTTGGAGATCTGGGCAAAAAGAAGCAAAAGATTCCTCGCAGAACAATCTACTTTGCTAGTGGTGAAACCATGGAGGAGTACAGTACCGATGAAGAGGAGGAAGAAGAACCGGAGAAAAAGAACACTTTAAGTACTATGGATCCGGTGAGTAGCATCAAATCATTAAATATGAATGTAGTTTCAGTTGTCATCTTAATCTTATAGTCACTTTGCATCTCTGATTATAGTCAAAGTTGACCTGGGGTCCATACGTCTGGTTCCAAATGTGGAGAGTGGCTACCTCAACCATCTCAGGTAACGAAACTCTTTCCAGTCTGTGACGTTTGGTTGTACAAAAACGAATCAAATTGAACATTTTAACCCAAATGTTTCAGTTTGTGACTATCTTGGAGAGAAAATGGCCTCATTGCTAGGAATCACAACACCAAAATATCAGTATGCAATTGATGAGTACTACAGGATGAAGAAGGAGGTATGTGCACCAGTATTATTATTCTACAGCCTTCAATGGTTCGCTAATATTCTCAAAAGTAGAGTAGTATGTTTACATGCTTTGAGGGATTTGAACAGCTTTTGCCTTGTGAGACCTAATAACATGTAATCCACAGGAGGAGGAAGAAGAGGAGGAGAACCATCTCTCTGAGGAGGCAGAACGTCGTTTTGAAGAACAGCACAACCAGGAGGGCCAGCAGCCAAAGACTGAGCAACCAGAAGCAACTGCTTCTTTTGTGAATGTGACCTTTGAACTGGAGCAGGAATCACATGCTACACCTGATGCAAATAAAGTGCCTGCACCCATTCCCACCTAAAATATTGTTCAGTGGATTGAGAACATTAGATGGTTTTACCATATTTACCTTAGGTAATAAAGTGTGCTGGTTTCCTTTTTTGGGGAGTAAAGTTTATCATACATGAAGGTAACATGTTGTTTATGCATAGCTGACAATAGTTCTGCTTTGAATGTAGAACTACTTTAATAATCATTTTATAAAGCCATACATGAAACCTCTTTTAGTCACTACAACAATTCACTTTTTTTATAATTAAAAACACCTAACAAGCCTGCTAAAAACTGCATGGATTGCCAATCTTTTGAGATGCTGAGACATTAGTTATAATATTAGACATTTCTATGTTACTAAGAGTTGAAGGTAAACTTAAATGGTCAGATGGGAAGACTCCCTCTTTCATAAGTCAATGCTTTCAGAGCTGACAACTTTGCAAGTTATTTTTCTAACCAAATATTCTTTTTATGTGAACACATTATTTTTGGTATGTACTGTATGTAAATGTGTGCTTTACCCCTGAGATTTGAGTTCAATTTGTCTATCCCTCTCACACAAACACATGCATTTCATTCTGAAGAGTGTATAATTTATTTGTGTACAATAATTTTGTATTGTGTAGGTGAAAATACACCTACGTTTCTGTAATGTAGGTGAAAAAAATACAGTTTGTTTTGTACATAATATTACTTAATAAACAATTCCATGTACAATTGAGCTATTCCTCTTGGCTGAAGGTTTTATCCTCGTTCTGAGCATCACAGTTGGTCCCATAGCACAACTTGACTTGGCTATACAAAGTGATGTCATGTGTCATCTAAATCAGCTGTGTTGCTGTCAGTGTCGTTAGCCACCAGCACCTCTCTGTTCTCGTAAGTCCAGAAGCCATTGAGGTCGATGAGGATACTAGAGACGGTATCACCCTGACCGCTGTTCACCAGGTCCTGTAGTGTGATCTTATATGGATCTTTCGGCTTCACCATATCAAAGATTTCATCCTGTAGACAAATAAAATGTGAATTATAATACATTATGGTCATCATATATAACAACTATTTCTCAGCTTGCTGAAAAACGGCACTGGACTTTAACTATTACTATATAAAGAAGATCTAAAGGCAGTTTACCTTAACATCCTGGAAGGAAACTGGCTCCTGTCCATGAATTTTCATTTGTTCCTGAATGGCCTGATATCACAGATGAATAGGTTAGTTTCTACTTCTTGTAAATATTTGATCAAAAAAGCTAAAAAAAACAAAAAACTCTATTTACCCTGAAGAAGTAGTTGAGGGCAAATACGTTGAGATAGCCTTTGTTTTCCATGTCTAGCAGTTTGAAAATATACTGGAGGGCTGCAGGCTCTTTCCTGTTCTCTAGAGCCAGCACAAAGTCTAGATACGTCTTATAGTCCTAAATGGGGGTGTTGACAAAAATATATTTAAAATTAAAACAACAGAAAAATGCATGTTTATGTTTTTAGATACTGAAAATGTTGATGGATTTTATGTAAGAAATTACATGAATATAATGATGTGCCTATTTTTAGTGATCTTATTCCAGAGTAACAGTTCAAAAGTTTGGGGTCAGTAAGATTCTTTTAAAAGTAATTAATCACAACAGTGTTAAGCAGCACAACATTTTCAGTGTTGATAATAATAAGAAATGTTTTTTGAACAGCAAATCTTGAAGGATCATGTGACACTGAAGACTGGAGTAATGATGCTGAAAATTCAGCTTTGATCTCATACATTTTAAATACACTACCAGTCAAAAGTTTGGAAACATTAATATTTTTAATGTTTTTGAACAAAGTCTCTTATACTCATTAAGGCTGCATTTATTTCATAATAAATACAGAAAAAACAATAATATTGTGAAATATTATTACAATTTAAAATTATGGTTTTCTATTTTAATATACTTTAAAATATAATTTATTTCTGTGATGCAAAGCTGAATTGTCAGCATCATTACTCCAGTCTTCAGTGTCACATGAATCTTCAGAAATCATTGTAATATGCTGATTTATTATCAATGTTGGAAACAGTTGTGCTGCTTAATATTATTTTATAACCTGTGATACTTTTTTAGGATTCTTTGATGTTATAAAAAAATCTTTTGTAACATTATACACTACCGTTCAAAAGTTTGACGTCAGTAATTTTTTTTCTTTCTTTTTTTTGAAAGAAATTAATACTTTTATTCAGCACGGATGTGTTAAATTGATAAAAAGTGATAGTAAAGATTTATATTGTTAGAAAAGATTTATATTTTGAATAAATGCTGTTCTTTTTAACCTTTTATTCATCAGTGAATCCTGAAAAAAGTATCACAGTTTCCAAAAAATATTAAGCAACACAACTGTTTTCAACATTGATAATAACTGAGTATCAAATCAGCATATTAGAATGATTTCTGAAGGATCATGTGACACTGAATACTGGAGTAATGATGCTGAAAATTCAGCTTTGCATCACAGAAATAAATTATATTTTAACGTATATTAAAATAGAAAACCATAATTTTAAATTGTAATAATATTTCACAATATTATTGTTTTTTCTGTAAAACAAAAACAAACAAAAAAAAAGTGTACCAGTCTCCCGAAGAGCTACTGTGCCAAAAACGTATGACTGACATCAGACATTTGTTTTAAAGGATTTTCTCTAATCTAAGTGTGATGCAAATTATTATTAGTCAGAAGGTTATACCATTTCACCATCGTAGGTTAAGCATTCCTGGTAGACACGGTCCAGGAAAACACTAGTTAGAGTTCCGGTGCCGTAACGAGACAGCTCTTCTTTACTGAGCATCCCATTATGGTCCTTATCCAGGTTGAGGTACTGTCCTGTAAACAGGAAATATGATGATTAACATATGAGATTTAACTTATAACTAACATTATTATAACTCTGATAAAGTGAATTTTGCAGTCATACCATAAACTCGAAGAGCAGAAGGTGCAGAGAACCAGTTCGACTCCTGACTCTCCTTTGACAGCTCCTCGTCTCGAAGCTATAAATGAAAAAATCTTATTCATCTTATTAATTATCTTAATGTCGCAGGTCACCCGCATGGGAGAACTTTAGAATAGCTAGCTAACTGGATGGATGGATGGATGGATGGATGGTAAAATAGATAGATAGATAGATTAAAACTACCGTTCAAAAGCTTTCTATTCATCAAAGAATTCTGAAAAAAATTTTATTACAGTATGTTTCACCCCAAACTTGTGAACAGGAGTGTATAAAATATTTTTATATTGGTATATCTTATAGGTTCACTTAAGCGAGAATCTGTACACTACCTCAAGTAGGTCATCCAAGAAACTGCAAGCCAGGATGTCCTGAATTTTTATCTTCCCTGCAGAGCAGGTATAAAACATTAGAATGATTTGTTTCATTCCAGTTTTTCCACAGGATAAAATCTGAATGATCTCTGCAGGTGCTCTGACTTGTAAAGGCAAAGTTAGAATTAAAAAAAAAACAGCACAACCACAAGAGAATTACCAGTGTGTAGAGGATCAAGGAAGAAGAAGAACTTGCGAACGGCAGTGCAAACATAAAACGAGTAGAAGGATTTCTCCAGGCCATCTAGTTGGGGGAGTGTGGGAATTAACTCCAGGATGTAGTTCTCCAAATCCTGCAGAAATAAACAGTCGCACACTGAAGTCTTTCCTTTAAACAATACAGCTTTACTCCTAAGAAGATTCAATACTGTGATTTACTGTTTCAGAGGGTAAAATGAGATTACTTACAGACTCACGAAGATAACCCTGTCCTGCTACATCATAGAGACTCAAACCAATCCTGGTTTGGTGCAGCCACACTGCCAGAGAAGAAATGCAGAAATTCACATATGTATTATTGTGTTCTGCGTCAAATAAAAGATCTAAAAGACTCATAATTAACTGGCGTCATAAGATGAGAATGCAATGAGAGCACACATCACAGAATTATAGTTACCTTTCCTCATGACATAGTTGAAGAACTGCATAATTGAAATCCTCCCATACGGATCATTATGAAGCAGTTTGGCGTAGACTCTGGCAGTGAAGAAAAGCCTGATGGGGAGTAATGATTGTGAAACAAACATCTCAGTAAGTCATAAGCATTGTCCACCTACGAATTATACTGACTTAGAATACAGTTATCAGCCCATCCTACTCAAGGTTTAAGTGATACTAATTGGTCACTACAATTCTCAGCGATGCACTTACTTGCATTTGGCGCCTGCTTGTTCTCCAACCTTTAGGAAACTCTCATAACTGATCATGGCCTCATCACCGGTCGTGGGCGGCACTTGATGCTTATCGAGAAGAAACCAAAGGTTCTGTAGGAAAGAAAAAAAATCATACATTTAGAAGAGAAAATAAAAAACACAAACACATTTAATAACTAAACAAAAGCTGATAATGAATGTTTTGTTTGGGACATAGACCAAATACAATGCTCTCTTACTTGTAACTCTTCATTGTCCAATAGTTCTCGGCTTTTCCTCTGGAGAAAAACTGCCCTCGATTCTTCTCTGAGTTTCTGCAGCAAGACTTCATCTTCTGCAGGAAGCTGAGGTGAAATATTGTGAAGTTAAGATTAAGTAGGTAATACGAACACAACAGTTTGGGGACAGTAACGATTTTTTAAAAGAAATTGCTACTTATATTAAGGCAAATATGCATTATGTTGATCAAAAGTGACAGTAAAATGTTTAAAATGTTACAAAAGATTTCTATTTCAAATATATGCTGTTCTTTTGATCCTTCTATTCATCAAAGAACCCCTTTCACATAAATACATTAAGCTGCACAACTGTTTTCAAGACTGATGATACTAATAAATGTTTCTTGAGCATCAAATCAGCATTAGAATGATTTCTGAAGGATCATGTGACACTGAAGACTGGAGTAATGATGCTGAAAATTCAGCTTTGCCTTCACAGGAATAAATTACATTTTAAAATATATTAACATAGAAAACAGTTATTTTGAATTGTAATACTATTTCTGTTTTTTAATGTATTTTTGATCAAATAAATGCAGCTTTGGTGAGCATAAGAAACTTCTTTCAAAAACATTTAAAAATCTCACTGAACGGTAGTAAAGTAGATGAACAATATGAAAAAGTGGAGCAGCTTCAGTAAGTGTGGTGACCTTCAAATTAATATCTTCAAGACTAGACATTTGTCATGATAGGTCAGATTATGATAAATGGATGTAATTGTAACATTTTAAATATGATATAATATACCACAACCACTGTTAACACTGTATTCTCATTACTGATTAGACCCAGAACAACTCACCCTGTAGTAGAAGCGTGGGATGTGTTTAAACGAGTCATCTTCTCCTTTCTCACCTTCTTTCCAGTCAGTGTAATACTTGGTGAACAGTTCAGTTTCCTCCGCTTTCTTCTCCTCCTCTGTTTTGCCATCTGTTCAGTACAATTAACCCACACATTAAGGTTATTCACTCAGCATTTATCTGAAATAGAAATCTTTTGTAATATTATACACTTCCGTTTAAAAGTTTGGGTTCAGTAAGATTTTTTGGTAACACTTTACAATAAGGTTCATTAGTTAACTACATTAGTTAACATGAACTAATTATGAACTGCACTTATACAGCAAATATTAATCTTTGTTAATGTTAATTTCAACATTTACTAATACATTATTCAAATCTTGTTAACATTAGTTAATGCACTGTGAACTAACATTAACAAACAATGAACAACTGTATTTTCATTAACTAACGTTAACGAAGATTAGTAAATACAGTAACAAATGTATTGCTCATGGTTAGGTCATGTTAGTTAATACATTAACTAATGTTTAACTAATGAACCTAATTGTAAAGTGCTACCTTTTTTTTTTTTTTTAAAGAAATGAATACTTTTATTCAGCAAGGATGCATTAAATTGATCAAAAGTGACAGTAAAGACATTTTAATGTTACAAAAGAATCTATATATAAATAAATGTTGTTATTTTGAAAGAATCCTGGAAAAAATGTACACAACTGTTTTCAATGATATGATAATAATAAACATTTCTTGAGCAGCAAATCATCATGTTAGAATGATTTCTGAAGGATCATGTGACACTGAAGACTGGAGTAATGATGCTGAAAATTCAGCTTTGCCAACTCAGGAATAAATTACATTTTAAAATATATTCAAATACAAAACAGTTCTTTTAAATTGTAATAATATTTCACAATATTACTGTTTTTACTGTATTTTTAATCAAATAAATGCATCCTTGGTGAGCATAAGACACTTCTTTTAAAAACATTAGTTTCATAGTAAAATCATAGTAACCATGAGCAAAACCATAGACGGCTCCTCATTACCAGGATGATTCCTACTTTGCAATACATTTTAATGTCCTCATCATATATGTTTTAATATATTGGATAAAATACTACACTTTTGAGTAGCACTTATACATCTTTACTACATTTTTTTTTACATATGGAAATCATATTAGCCAGTTTACATCTATTACCATGGATAAGATAACTATGGTTTCTACACAACAAACCATCGTACTTGTTGTAACTAATGACCGAGTACATTAAGTCAGTAACGTTACCCTAAAATAATAGTCTAAATCTACAATTTTTTTTTATCAAATATAATGTTTACCACAGTTAGTGCAGAATTAAAGTAAAACCACGGTACATTTTCGCAAGCGACTTTTAAACCTTGTAGATGGTTATACCTATAATTTAGGAAACTTCTATACAATTTTTTTTATTATTTATATATTTTTCTCTCTTTAAACTCACTATAAATCTCTATAGTTATTGATTAGCTAAAGTCATCATCTCACCTTGTTTCGCAGAGGCGAGTCTTTTTCGCAGTAAATCTTTCCAATGTGCTGTTTTGTCGTTTGCCATTGTTAACTTTATTCAGTCATAATATGTTTTAAACTAACAATCTTGAAACTAATTATTAATCAAACTGTAATTTGTTCGAGTATCCAAGGCGGTTGACCGACTGTTTACATCTCTGGCCAAAAGGCGCACGAGTGACGTAATTGAAGTGCGACTACACAGGAGAGTGAATGGCTGCTCGCATTGACATGCTCTTGCTTTCTGGTTAGAATTCAGTAACCTTTGATTAGATTCTGTAAGTTAGATGTTTTTTGCTTAAATTACCGATGATTGTTTTGACAAAATTGCGTTTAAAAGAAAATAAGCGATATCTTAGTGAGTTTATCTATCTGAGGATCTCAATTTTGTGTGCTTAAGTACAGAAGGACATTTCTTTAGCAGATAAGTTGCTGAATATTATTTATATCTATTAATTTTAGGTATATATAAGTATAACTTTATAAAGTTAATCTGTTTTGTATGTACGCTGATCAGTACAAAGTAATGACATTTTGAAACAGAATAAGTAATTTATTATAAGTAGCTCATTTGTTTGTGGTGGGACATTTACATAAATCACCTTTAAAGTAGTGCACAGTCTGAAAAATATAGTAGACTTGTAAGGAAATGGGATCTCTTGTTGTGTCAAATTCAAGGACTTGCATGAAGAATCTATGCACATGGGTTGTCAACCCTCTGTATTTCAGGCCTGGTTTACCACAACATAACATTATGCTTGCTGTCAAGTCTATCATAATTCCACACACACAATTATACAGCACAAAAGGAGGCAAACAAGCACAATTACACAGCCGAGTTACCAAAGAAAAAGGATTCACTCCTAGAACAAGGCCTGCATTCCCAAATTCAGTATTTGCTGCTGGAACAGCCAAAAAAACTGCTGAATTAATGAAAAAGCGAGCTGGGATGGATACAGAAGAGCCGTCAAATAATACACCTGCGAGAAGCAGGGGATCTCTAAAAGTTGCCCTTCCTGATCATCCACTGACCACATCAGAATGGGCAAAGTTCAAAGAGAGTTCCTTTAAACCCGAGCGCTTCGAGGTGCAAATGATGGAAGGACTGCTGGCGGCTAATGCAGATGTCAACATTGCCAAATCTCTCTTGGCGTACGTGGTTCAAGACAAAGGCACCCTTTCTTACGAACTCCTTTTGAGGTACCTCACGCTGTGTGTCACAGCTGGGCACCACTCTGAGGTATTTGACACTTACGACATCATGAGAACTTGTTTTAAGACCCTTGACACTGGAGCCTCATCGCTGTTTATTAAAGGTTTCAGTCAAACTGAACGCTGGAGGGAGGCACTTGCTTTGTTGGAGGGTATGAAAAAGGCCCTCCTGCCATCTCCTCGGAACTATGGTGATGCCATCGCTGGGGCGGCACTTCATGGTGACACTGAGACGAGCTGGAAGCTGTACGATGAGCTGCTAGAACAGGGTCTCGTACCTAATCAGGACACCTGGCAGTGCCTGTTTCAGAGTGGCATCACTCAACGTGGACAGGAGGACAAGCTCTTTTCTGTCCTGTCATATTTTAGAGATAATCAGATCTACCCAGAGGAGCCACTGATTAAAACTATCAAAGCTTGGTTTGAGAGGTAATTGTAAAATAAAGAAATGAATTATATATATATATATATATATATAATGCTGTCACATCGATTAACATAATAATAAAAAAATTGTAATAAATGTGTGTATGCACTTTATATACAGTATATATATGAGTGCTGTCAAAACGATTAATCGTGAATAATCGCAACTAACAAGTTCGTAATTGTGTGTGTATATACACATATGCATACACATATGTATTACAAACTATTGTTTTATGTTAGATGATTAATCATTTTGACAGCACTTTATATACAGTATATATATATATATAAGTGCTGTCAAATCGAATAATTGTGATTAATCGCAACTAACAAAATTTTGTAAATGTGTGTGTATATATACATATGTATACACATAATATATTACAAACCTTTATGTTGTATGTTAGATGCAGTTAATCGTGATTAATTGATTTAAAAGTGCTTGTATAGCTTATATATATATATATATATATATATATATATATATATATATATATATATAAATATATTACAATTACAATGTTATATATATATATGTATATTTTTTTTTACATTATTTTTTCACAGTTTTGTTTTTTTCCCCCATCTGCACAGTTTTCCGGATCAGAAATGGAGTGGGAAGTTCTCATTTGTGGCTCTCAGGTACTTTTCTGTTTTAATTAAATACAATGATCATAAAGACTATTTTTAATAGATTATTGGTATGGATATAACTTGTGTTTTAGTGGAGAGTGCAAAAATTGCAAGTCATCACTGGAATCCATTCAACTGACTGAGGAAGAGTATGCTCAGCTCAAGGATGAAGTGATGAAAAAAGTGATAGAGGGAAGTGACATCTTCAACAAAACCACCCCAGAGGTCTGTCTCCTATATTACAACAACCAATGTTAATTTAATCTAGATACAGAGATAAAATCAACATGCCAGTGTTGTTGTTGATAATTAAAACTATTAAAATAATTTCCTGGAATATTAAATGAGAAACAAATGTTGCCTTGGCAAATAACTGAAATAAATAAGCTTAAGTTAAAAAAATGACAAAAACTAATGTTGAAATAAAAATTAGGCTACATAAAAAAAATATAAAAAATAAATAAAAAATGACAAAAGCACAATTAAAATTAAAAAGAAAACTTTTAAAGCAAAAAAAAAAAAAAATTTAAAGCTAAAATGTATTAGTGTATTAAAATATATAATCAAACTTTTAGGGGGAAATGCTTAATTGTCATGACAATCATGTCACAAATAATCTTAAAGGCCTTAAAACTGATTTAATTTTTTTATATTAAATATTATTTCTTATGTTTGTTTTTGATTTTGCAGTGAAATGTGACCTGTGTTTTTATGAAATTCACCTTTATGTAAAGGAAGTGTGGTTTGAAGATCGTATTATTTAGTGCCCTTTGACTCCACTAGATGGCGATAGCGTCCTATACATCTTATACTCAGTTTTCTACATGACTGATCAAACATGTTATACATGTATGTGACACATTAAACATTAGCCGATTTTTGAATGTTTATTAGATGATTTTCTCCTTGCAAATGATAAAATAATAAAAAAACACCTACGCTAAAAACTAAAGCAACTTTCTGTATGGCACCAAATAGGCTGCAACTACGTGATAGGCAAGTTGGGTAGTTGTCCAGAATTAGAAGATGTTCTATGCAGTTTTGAGCTCCATCTTAAATGAAGTCTGTCCCTGAATTAGATGATGTTGTTGTCCGGACGGCTGCTTATTTCAGGCTGTGGGGTCTATAGATGTCAAAAGCATGTGATCCTGTCTAGTTCCACATTTAGACATGATGTAGGGGCTTTCCAACACATGTTCCTTCATGTGTCTGTCAGGTCCCCGGTTTAGCAAGCTCATGAAAGCAGTCTAACTGAAGACACAAGGTCACAAGGCAAGCGACTCCTCTGAAATTCCATTTGCCAGAAAGAACAGTCTGGTTTGTTTGCAAACGCCATTCTCACGCATGGGAAAAGCATTACATTTCCAAGCGCTGTCTCAGAAGGGGTCATTTTTATACAGTACATCTTGGAAAAACAAAGTACTCAGTATAGCCATAAACAATCTCTAATTTAGTCGTGCACATGATTGATGCTGAGACATGGGTATTGCTTATGTGCATTTTGCTCTTGTAAAACACAATGGGCTTTCACATTTCAGCCCTCAAAAGCCTCTCACATGAGTGACCCTGGAAAGTCCCTGCCTGTCTGCAACTCTGCATGGACTCCAGCCCCCCGCCATCGCTGCAGCAGTGCTTTATGAAGTGAAACCAGTGCAAGGCAGTTAAAACACCCCCAGTCAAAACACTCCAGAAGCATTTAACAACCCCTAGACAATCATTTTGCCTTTAAAGGGAAAAAAAAAAAAATTGTGCTTTTGGGTGGTTGACATGACATTACAACCATGGCCTGCTGTGTAACATGCAATACTTCATTAAAAACAACATTAGATATTGCATAGTTATTATTATGACCTTATATTAAATGTGAGATTACAAGGAATATTTGTACTTATGTGTTAAAAAAAAGAAAATCCACACCACATACATATTCACTAGTTTGGGGTTGGTATGATTTTGAAATGTTTTGAAAGAACCATCTTATTCTCACCAAGGCTGCATTTATCAAAATCCAGTAAAAACAATAATATTGTGAAATATTATTATAATTTAAAATAACTATTTACTATTTTAATGTAATTTATTCCTGTGATGGCAATTCAGAATGTTCAATATGTGTAAACAAGCTCTGACAGACACCAACAGACACTGACAGAGGTAACACAGGGTTAGTTCACCAAAAAATGAAAATTCTGTCATTAATTACTCACCCTTCATTCATCTTCGGAACACAAATTAAGATATTTTTAATGAAATCCAAGAGGTATGTGACTCGTCCATAGACAGCAATATATAATCACCACTTTCAAGGTCCAGAAAGGTACTGAAGACATTGTTAAAACAGTTGACGTGACTGCAGTGGTTCAACCTTAATTTTACAAATTTTATTTTTTGTGCGCAAAAACAAAACAAAAATAACAACTTTATTCAACAATATCTTCTCTTATGTGTCATTCTCATAGGTTGTTTACGTCCAGCGCTTCTAGGTCCGAACACCGACTCATTATTGGCCGGCTCCTGCGTCAGCATCACGCGCATACGTCGTGCTGCTCACGTGATCAGCTTTGCCCAATACTGAGCCGGCATTCTGACGTAAACATGGAAGCCTTCACTGTGCTTACTGTGTCAGCTGTGCAAGGAGAATGACAGGGAAGAGAAGAGATGAATAAAGTCTTTACTTTTTGTGCGCAAAAAAAAAAAATTCTCGTCACTTCATAAAATTAAGGTTGAACCACTGCAGTCACGTCGACTGTTTTAACGATGTCTTTAGTACCTTTCTGGACCTTGAAAGTGGTGGTTAAATTGCTGTCTATGGACGAGTCATATACCTCTCGGATTTCATCAAAAATATCTTAATTTGTGTTCTGAAGATGAACGAAAGCCTTACGGGTGTGGAACGACATGAGGGTGAGTAATTAATGACAGATGTTTCATTTTTGGGTGAACTAACCCTTTAATGTGCTGATTTGCTGCCTTAAGAAACATTTCTTATTATTATCAATGTTGTAAACAGTTGTGCTGCTTCACTTTTTTGCAGAAACGTTTCTGTAAATAAAATACAATTAATAAAATCTTACTGACCCCAAACGTTTGAACCATAGTGTTTTATTACATTATGTAACTTTTGGCCCTCTAGCGGTTAAAAAACAAAACTGCATTTTGCGGAAGAATGTTGCTTTGGTTGCGCTTCGGCTCTGCGTGACTGTGTGGGTGAATATGACCCTTCACAATAAATAATGCTTTAATGAACTCTGTTTGAGAGCTACATATGGCAATTTATCTGTTTAATATAATACCTTAAACTCCTGTCGAGTGATAAAAACGCATCTCTGCGTCGCTTTTACAACATTTCAAATCCCTCAGTTCTCGCCAACTCCGAATAGCTAAGCTAATGTTGATTCTCGTTTCGCACGAGCTCTGTCGTGTTCTCTTTTAGCCAGCAGACTCCTCTGTTCTGTTTTTTTTTTAAAATGGGAGATTCCCCGGAGGTTCAAAATTTAGCAAGCTCCATGTCAACTTTTCCCGCTCATTGTGACAACTAACCTATGTCACTCCCACACCATAGACGTGTCAAAGTAGGTTTTAATATATTAACCTAAAACCTTAGTGTTAAAAATCTTAAATTGTCAGGGGATTTTAAATGTGGCCAGGGCGTTCAGTTAATGCACCATATTATTGTCAACACATTTAAAAATCCAAGTGAAATATGCAGATTAGCATATCAACCATTTTTATTGCTGATTTTTAAAAAGTCCCTTTTCAGTTTCCTCACATTCAGTGGCCTGCAGCTTTTCAGGTCAAGCGTGAGCTTTGGGAAGCCTGTTTTTCCCGTTTCAAAAAGAGCAAGCCTGTAATAAAGAAAAGTACAGGACTTGCAGATGCCTTTTCATTAATGTCTGCTGTGGGGTATGGTGAAGTTGCCACATACTCAAATTTCTTTGTTCTCTGTCTATTTTTGTGTGTCTGCGTTTAATTTTATTGGAATTTCATGCATGCTTTGAACAAAATGGAGCAGGTACTTTAGAGAGTTAAAGAAATGTTTTTTTTTTTTTTTTTAAATGATTCAAACAAAAGTTTGCAATTGAACATTGTGTCCAAGAATCACTCCAAGGCTGAACGAGGGTGTTTAGATTATCATGGGCTATTGTGTATATTCCAAGTAGAAAAAAGTAGACTGATCACTATCAAATCTGGATTCGACTTGTTTTGAACGTGCGTGTACTAAACACACCCATTGTAAGTACACAAAGTCCTGCACATCAAGCTGGTACCGCATACACGTGACCTCTCGACACCATTGGGGAATCCCCAGTGTTCCTGTTCCCATTCATCCTAACCTCTCTATGACCATGAGAGGATGCGGAGCAAAACAAAAACACAATAAAAAACACTTACGATGCTAGACATTCATTGTCAAAATCTTATTGAATGCGCATAGTTAAAACCAGTTGAAACTGCATGTTTGGATGAAATTTCGTCCCATGCTGATAGTCCTAACCCTGCTGCAAGAGTTTTAGAGAGTTAAAAAACTGATCACCAACCGCTAACCCCCACCAAAACTAAAGAGGAATTCCCCAAATATCCTCTCCCCTTCCCCCCTCTCGATGGCACTCAACCCTCCCCCAGTCTTGCACCCTCTCAGCCGCTAGCACAGACATGCTACTTAACACTCTCTTAACAAGATTTTTAGCATGCAAAATAGCTGCAGTTATTTTTGTTTTGATGTCTTGCTTTCAAATGTGGGTCACAGTCTTCTGTTTTGCATATAGGTGCCTTGGAGGGTTGGGAATTTAAATTTTAGAAGGAAAAATTCTCACGCTCCAGGCAGAACTGAAATCGCTGGTTTTCAGCCACCTGACAGTCCAGGAATACTTGTGGTTTTGACAGACAGCTCTGTGTGCATTAAACAGAGGCTTGTGTATTAGCTGTTGGACTTAACTCTACCACATTGTTGTTTTCTCAACTTTGAGAAAGAACGTGCAGAGTTTGCAGTTCCCTCAAAGCAATGAGCTCCGATGCAAGGATTTTCACTCAATAACTAAACTTACGTTAATTGTTCAAAATATCTATTCTTGTGTTTTAGTTTTGGGATGCCTAATAACTTCCTTTTTACTCCACTACATTTCAGAAGAAACCTACTTTTGCTCATTATTTGGAAGTGAAGAAAATGCTATGTGATGGTCATGTCTGATTCGAGATGAATCATTCTTTGAATCGATTCCACGGAATGATTCATTTTTGAATTAGGTCTGATTCTGTGGGTGCTTCTCAGACAGAAAGCTGCATCCAGAGTGAAAGTCTGTTCACTCGGTGGCCATATTTGCAACTCCTCCGGACAGCTATTTGCATCCAAGACCAAGCCATATCTATTTGAGTGGGGGAATCCTGAAATCTTAAAAACTGCTTGGCGAACTCACAATTAAATAACATATTTTAAATCAGCAACAAAATCTGACATGAACTGTCCCGTAAATGTTGTTTCTTATGCTCAAATAGCATTAAAAAGCTTATTTTTAAGGCTAGATGAGCCATTGCGCATGTGCAGTCCTAAGCGCGAGTCTCAGGTTTGTATGGGAAACGGAACCTCTAACGGCAGCTGCAGTGACGCAAAGACTTTACCAATCAGCAATTGGGTCTTTTACTTAGAAGGCGGGACATATTCCGCCTTATTGCGCGTTGCAGTTTCTCCCATTCATAAAAAATACGAGTGAACCATCTTTCTATATCTTTAGTCTTTGATCCCAGTGAGGCTGCATCCATCCTAGTCCAGTCCTACAATGAGACGGTCTAGAAAGTGCGTGTGGCACATGTTCCCGCCCCCTCGGTCTCGGCACGAAAATGCTAATAAATAGAGATGCACTGATGAAGCGGCCAATTTTTGATCAATTTACAACCATCGGCTATAGAATGAAAAAGGCTGATATAACAAACCAATGGTTTATTAATTAACTACATGAAGGCACTGAGCTGTATTATGTCTGTTGCATAATCTAATGTTTTTCTCTGGTAAAATAGTTAAATGCTTGCCAAAGCACAATGAAATCTGTACAAAATACAGCAGTGCTTGTCAATAAGGACTGCACGGGGTCAGCGTGAATAACGCTCGGGACAATTGAACTGTGCAATACTGTCACTGTCCCGAACGGGCCAGTGCTACATCTTTGTGAAAGTTTATCCTTTGCATGTGGTTTTAAGCCTTGCGAATTTAAATATTCAAGCGCAAGAAGACACGAAAGAGTACTCAATTCTAGTCACTGTGTGTGAAGTTCGCACACATCCATAGCACGCACCCGGACGGTGTTTCAGACAGTGCGCGAATACTGAATGGAGATGTCTTTCACTTCTTCTAATTCACACAAAATTACATCAAAATGGCTGTCTTGGTGAGTATCCTTGTAAACATAGTCAGTTATGTCTTAAAAGAACGTAAACCACTGGGAAATAAAATGCTTGTGTAACAGTATATTGGATCCGTGCGGCTCTTAAAGTGACAGCAGCCTAATATTCTTGCTGTGCTGCTGTCTGCATTTTAATGTTAATCAAACAACAAAAGACAAAATAAAAAAAAATCACTCACTACTCTTTACAAAATAACTTTTGTAACCTTAATAAAAAGGATAAATATGTATTTAATTCACACAGTGAAGAATATGCAGTGTTATTTTACATTTGTTTACTGTACCTGAAAACTGCTGTTTAACCAACCTAAAAAGCGCTATTTATTACACGTTTGTTCTGTTGTATTTATGTATTTTTGTTGGCCTGCTGAATGTTAAGAGGAAAAAAAAGAGCTAGAACTTCCTTCTCCTTTGTTGTTGTTTAAGAAGAGGTTGAAATACCTCCACAATTGTCCTTGGGACAACCTGTAAACATCTGAGGGAATTTCCAGCTGAATTGGGGCCAAGTCACTCCCTCACCTGTTTGTCCTCAGGCCTCAGAGCTGCAGATGGGCTTTTGATTTACTAAACATTTGTACAGCTGTGTATATTTACACCTAGAGCTCATCAGTGGTGGACAAAGTACACAAATACTGAGTTAATATACACATCCTTGATGAAATATTACACAAATAAAAGTAGTCATCAACTAGCCAGCATTAGTCAATTAAAAAGATTAGTGGGTGCAGACATTAAATATGTATGATCCACAATTAGGCAAACAAATCAATAATATTACTTAAAATATGAAACTTACAGTCTCAGCTCAAGTTGTATTAATTCCTATCTCAAGAATGGTAGAAATCAGATCATTGTTATATTGCTAAATGAAACTAAAACTATTAAAAATAATTTTGTTAATTTTAATAAAGCTGAAAAAAAATATTAATATTATACGATACCTTAAAAATGTCAAGAAATGTTGTTTTGTTTACAATGCTCTGACAGAAAGAGCGTTAGTATGTTCAGTTCTTGGCCAGTACTTGTCTGTAAACACACTCCTTTATCTCATGGTTACATGATTCACTCTTACAGTATACTTCCTGTACATTCATGAAAGCACATATCTCAGCTCCTCACATAATCTGATTAAATATGTAGCGTTTCATGAGTTTCAGGCAGGATCACTGACGATGATATATATCTGTCTGCAATAAATGTCACCCGCCTGGCCTCGTGATTTTCCAGCAACAATCTTTAGTTTAAAGGTGAAATGTGTAATATCTCTCTGCCACAGAAATGTAAAAACAATGATTGTTTGTCAAACAGAAGATTCCTCAGCTGGTATAGAAGGCTAAAATCCTCACTTGGTGTATTGTTATTGATATACTATTATAGTATTTATTATTATTTTAAATTAGCATTTATTTTTTACATTTTAGTTTGCAGTTTTCCTCAGTCGCTTTGGTACATTTCTTGAATCATTCTTAAGATTTGCAAACCAATAAGTACATTTTTCGAAACAATTCGTACAAACAGCATCACACATTGGATTACCTGCTTGCTCAAAATCCTTAGTTCATCTCTCAAAAATAAGTGTTTATGTGAATAAACATATCACTGCCATGACAAGTTCTTGTGTCATTGTTCGCATACAAGGTAGTCAAAATGCTTAGTCATGTTGTCAGTATAACAGAGTACTCTGTATTTTTAGATTTAAACTATGGCTATGATTTTGACAATGATTGAAAAGGCATATATATATAGTTTTGTCTTTTTCTTTATATCGCAATGACATTACTGACATTAATGACATGCTGTAAATTGTATATATATATATATATATATATATATATATATATATATATATATATATATATATGTATACACACACACTACCAGTCAAAAGTTTGGACACACCCTATCATTTTTTTTTTCTTTATTTTCATTACTATTTACATTGTAGATTCTCACTGAAGACATCAAAACTATGAATGAACACATATGGAATCATGTAGTAAACAAAAAAGTGTGAAATAACTCTAGATATGTTTCATATTTTAGATTCCTCAAAGTAGCCACCCTTTGCTTTGTTGACAGCGCTGTAAACCCTTGGCCTTCTCAATGAGCTTCATGATGTAGTCACCTGAAATGATTTTCATTCACAGGTGTGCCTTGTCAGGGTTCATTTGTGGAATATCTTGCCTTCTTAATGGGGTTGGGACCATCAGTTGTGTTGTGCAGAAGTCAGGTTGGTACACAGATGACAGCCCTATTTGACAACTGTTAGAATTCATATTATGGCAAGAACCAATCAGCTAAGTAAAGAGAAACGACAGTCCATCATTACTTTAAGAACTGAAGGTCAGTCAGTCCAGAAAATTGCAAAAACTTTGAATGTGTCCTCCAAGTGCAGTTGCAAAAACCATCAAGCGCTACGACGAAACTGGCTCACATGAGGACCGCCCCAGGAAAGGAAGACCAAGAGTCACCTCTGCTGCTGAGGATAAATTCATCCGAGTCACCAGCCTCAGAAATCGCAAGTTAACAGGAGCCCAGATTAATGCCACACAGAGTTCTAGTAGCAGACACATCTCTACATCTTCCCATTGACAACTTTCTGGCAGAGGGCAGCAGATTTTCCTCAAGAATTTGACAGTATTTTGCCCCATCCATTTTTTGCCCCATCCAAGTGCTCCAGTCCCTGCTGCAGAGAAACACTCCCATAACAGGACGTTACCACCTCCGTGCTTTACTGTTGGAATGGTGTTATTTGGACGGTGAGCTGTATTGGATTTCCGCCAGACATACCGTTATGAGTTGAGGCCAAATAATTCAAATTTAGTCTCATCTGACCATAACACCTTTTTCCACGTGGCCTCAGAATCTTCAAGGTGCGTTTTGGCAAAGCTCAGTCATGACTGCATGTGGCCTTTCTTGAGGAGTGGCTTTTTTCTTGCAATCCTCCCATACAAGCCACATTTATGGAGAATTTGTGATATTGTTGTCACATGCACACAATGACCACTCTTTATCACAAATTCCTGCAACTGCTTCAGAGTTGCTGTAGGCCTCTTGGTAGCCTCTCTGACCAGTTTCCTCCTTGCTCTTTCATCCAGTTTGAGGTGACGTCCTGATCCAGGGAGGGTCTGTGTTGTACCATATACCTTCCACTTCTTTATGATAGACTTTACTGTGCTTCTAGGCATTGATAAAACCTTTGAATTTTTTTGTATCCATCTCCTGACTTGTGCCTGTCCCCAACTTTATCCCAAAGATCTTTTGACAGTGCCTTGCTACCCATATAATACACACATGCTGTACATACGTATTTGTGTGGGTTACATTTCTGTTCTGTCTACAAATGTTTGAATGATTGAGGTTGTTCTCCCAACATTCGGTTGTACCTTTTGACCTTGGCCATAAGGTCATGACTGAGAACATGGTCAACAATCTTGGCCTCTTCCACTCTTTTGCCTCTGTACCCTTCCACCACACACTCTTCTTCTTCTTCCCAGCCATTGACCCTGTTTGTTTTCTGTTGTTCTTCTTCCATTTACATTTCCCTTCATTAGTGAAATTCAAAATTCACCTCTGCAATTTATAAATTCAGGACACATATGCTTGACAGTTTATGACAACTAGTTCAACCATTGTTATCACAACATTTTTTCTTTTTTCAAATCAACTTCAGTAATTAATGTGGTTCAGATAACACAATATTTTGAGTTTCTGTTGATTAAATCAATCGCCTTCATTGTATTAACTCAAATTTTTAATTTCAATGAACTCAAAATTTTAAAGCAACCAGGTAACTTACTTTTTTAAATTAAACCAACAATTCTTTTTTACAGTGTATACTATTATAGCATTTATCAATATTTTTAATTAGCTTAACTATTTTTATAATTTTAATTTAGTTTGAATTAGTTTAAGTTTTAGATATTTGTGTTTTTGTCATTTTTTTATATTTTTATTTAGCTTTAATTTTTTTGCTTTAGTAATTTTAACTTATTATATTTCAGTAGTAATTCAATTAGTTATCAAGACAACAGTTCTGTTTCTAATCTAATTACTATATATATATATATATATATATATATATATATATATATATATATATATATATATATATATATATGTTTTATTTCAGCTTTATTTCAATTAACAAAAACAACTTTTAGTAGTTATAGTTACAATAACAACACTGGCTTGATAGCTGTAATGCTTCAATTCAGCATAAAGGTTTTCAACTGTCCTCCTTGTCTTGTGCAACACTGGTTGTTTTTCTCTTGTGCAATGTGCTGCACAACACCAAAGTGAAGTAATATACATAGATTATATAGAACCGTTGAAGAAATTGAAGGACGGTTACAAGACTACATAATGTTGTATCTTTACTGCCCCTTTTGTTTTGTAGCTTGGACTTTCAAAGTGTGGCTAGTTTTAGCATCAGAATAAACAACATGGAAATATTGCAATGTACAAAGCATCAAAAGATATGATCTAAACTGTGAAACTGATTTTCTTTTGCTGTTGTTTCAAAACTACGCATATTGTCTGTACCAAATCTATTTGACAGTAGCATATGTTCACTGTATATGGTCATGATTTTGAGATTAACCACTTGTTTGTGTTCCATACAGGAGCTTAAAAGCTTTAAGAGTTTCGTGAAGCAGAGGCCTCCCTTTGATATTGTTGTCGACGGTCTTAATGTGGCTAACACTACACCCAAGGCCACCCACTCTGAGACGGTGAGTGATGGGTCGCTTAACTGTTTGGATGTTCCAAGACAGGGCTGGTTTATCTGTGAGTTATACATGACATTTTAAATCATATAACTGGCTAGACAGTCAACCTACTCTGATTTAAAGCACTAAACGTGGGGAAAAAAAAAAAAAGCTAGCTGTCCCAAAAATAAGTTATGTTTGAGTATTCAACTGATGATTTCAAGAAAACAGTCAAGAAAGTCAAGAAAACAGAAAAGAGTCCAAGAGGATCCACCAGGGGGATGATGCTGAGCATGTTTGTCACGTCTTACTTTTAATGCAACAGAAGAGGTTTAGAGAAGAGCCCCAAATTTCTCATAGTTTCCAACCCAAAAGACCCCCAAACCCACAAAACCCACCATGGTTACTCAAACAAAAAATAGGGAAATTTCAATGTTAATGTAATATAACACAGAATGAGTTACACATCAGCCCTCCTACGAGGTGGTATCAGTCCCAGTAGTGGCTTTACATTTGGTTATACTCCTTTATAATAGTAACTGTTTAGATAAATACCCACACCTGTCCAACACACCCACAACCACCCATTAACTGAAAACCAATGACTTGAAAAGGCAGATAAAGGGTAATTTCACCATATTTCCCAAGCTGAATAATCATTAAGACAATTGTGTTGTATTAGCTTTCTGAAATGTTATGTTTAAATATGCAAGAATATAGACAGGAATAAAACTAAACGTTTGGTGTATGTAAGTGCTATTGAAGATTTCTGGCTCAGTGCAAAAAACTCATTTTGAGAAAACAGACTTTAAAGATATGTATGTTTTCTTTTCACAAGTCTGAAATAAATAAATGTGTACCCTAACCCTATGTTATGGAAGCAATATAGCCCAAAATCAAAAAATTGACCAGTGTATGAAAAACAATGGTTTCGCTTTAGTGTCTTGTCACAACAGTTACGATTAAGTAAGGAATAATTGACGACAGGCTGTTGAATTATTAGAAAATAATGCACACTCAAGGTGGTGATGTGGCCACGAGCGGAGCCATTGATACCAGACTAGTGCATTTATTAATGCAGTTAGAGAGAAATTAAAGGCCTGTTCACACCAAGAACGATAAACAATATCGTTCAGAATGATTTTTTCACAGCTGTTGAACGACAAAACATTGACAGCCAATCAGAATCCAGTCTAATT
This sequence comes from Hypophthalmichthys nobilis, assembly GCA_037950665.1. Lineage (NCBI taxonomy): Eukaryota > Metazoa > Chordata > Actinopteri > Cypriniformes > Xenocyprididae > Hypophthalmichthys > Hypophthalmichthys nobilis. Next base: position 13,240,341 of record CM075478.1, read on the forward strand.
TTAGGGCTCGCGCATTTAAAATTGCAGACGACATTGCGGAGAATTTAATCGCCGAGGTCCAGAAAAAGCCACCACTGTCAAGTCAAACCCCCTTTTCAAGGATACTTTAAAGAAAATAGATATATGGAAAACAATCTGTCATTACCCTCGGAATAAATGGTGAGAATATTAACAATGAGATCATTATGCCAGGCTAGCAAACAGTGTAAAATTAAATGAACTCAGGTATTCAGCGCTAGTTTTGACAACATTGTCTTGCTTCCTTTGAAGTTGCTGTGAAAAAGTCTAGATTGATTACACTAGCTATTCACTCAAAACATAGCAAGGAGAGGAAATCTGCTGGTTAAAGCCGTGCACATGCAACAATAACACTTTAAAACTGCAGCATGTGAGCTTAGAATAAACAGACCATTATTGTTTGTTGGTGTGGACGCAAATATAGTTACAGTTATCTTTATAGTTATTGTTCTTGGTGAGAACGGGCCTTAAGCATGTGTGAATTACCCGAGTCTGTGCGTTTCTCAATGGTGTTTGGCAACAGCATCTCTACTCTACTCTACTCTACGAAGTGATATGGACATGTAATGCAGCCTGGAACTACTTTAGCCATGCGTTTCCTTGGAAATAATTGCACACCTTAGAACATTCGTCAACCAATCTAATTCAAGCATTCAATAGCCCTGTAGTATATCACTAAGTACTTCACTTGACATTAAGCTACAAATTATGGTGTCACATAAACTTCCTTGACCTTTCTGCTCAAGGATCCTTTTTAGATCCTTTTTCTTTCCGCCCACTCATCCACGGCTTCCATCTGCACTTTTCTTTTTTATTCGCACGTCACACATTATTAACACATACATGCCCCATAGCAATTGTAACACGAACGCTGGGGATTTTACACTCATTTTGATATGACTAACCCTGTATTTTAAGTCAGACATGTGTCTTTTGTGGTCAAGTTTATTTTTGGTGGTAACATTTACCCCACTTCCTCGCAAACTGGCGCATTCAATGACATGCTAGTATTAACCGGTTTTCTCTGCACACAGTCTAAGCAAGGCCTGTTGGGTGTGAAAATGAGGTCTTCGGTTAACTTGTAGCCAAAAACAAAGACTATATATTTTGTTTACAAGCTAAGTAACCAGACTGTATGCAAGAAGCATAGGGAAATGAAACTGAGTGCAAATTTACAAGACTAACATGCTGGAAGGAAGATTGTCTGTTTATCTAGAAATCCAAAGATGATTATAGACAAAGGGTTAAAGTTAGATTGTAAAACAGGACACTATCATGTGTACGGTGCTTTCCAGAGTGAAACAGCCTATCTGTGGCTCACCGTCTACTTCCTTATCATGAATTAACAAAAAATGATCACACCTGCAATTCCCTAATTAGCACTTCCTTGTGTCAAAAATATCAAAACAAGGAATACAAGATAGACTGGAATTCATTGGAACTTACTTTGCATATGTATACTGTAGGTCTTAATTTGAGTATGAAATATATTTAGAAGGTCAATACAATGCAACTGGTTGATGCGATAAGAGTCTCATGCGTGTGTGTGTGTATATATAAATAAATGTGTGTGTGTGTGTGTGCATGTTTTTGTGACATATCAGGACACAAATTTGTATAATGACATGGGTATGACATAGGTATTACAAGGAGAGGGTGACTTATGAGGACATTACCCCATGTCCCCATTTTTCAAAAGGCTTATAAATCATACAGAATGAGTTTTTTTGAGAAAGTAAAAATGTGCACAGTTTTCTGTGATGGGTAGGTTTAGGTGTAGGGTTGGTGTAGCGCGATACGAAATATGGTTTGTACAGTATAAAAACCATTACGCCTATGGAATGTTCCCACAATTCACAAAAACAAACCTGTGTGTGTGTGTGTATTGCATATTACTATTGCATGTATGTTTATTTTAGATGAAACTTTTCTGCAAGTTAGATTAGGCTTCAAATTTATTTGATCAAAAAATACAGGAAAAAAACAATAATACTGTAAAAATATTATTACAATTTAAAATAATGGTTTTCTATTTTAATACACTTTTATAAAATTATTTCTGTGATGTAAAGCTGAATTTTCGTCAGTCATTACTCCAGTCTTCAGTGTCACATGATACTTCAGAAATCATTCTAATATGCTGATTTATTATCAGTTGCAAACAGTTGTGCTGCTTAATATATATTAATTTTTTTGTTTTAATTCTTTGATGAATAAAACATTAAAAAATAACTGCATTTATTTAAAATATAAATCTTTTGTAACAATATATACTATACCATTCAAAAGTTTGGGGTTAGTAGTTTTTTTTTTTTTTTTTTTTTTTTTTTTTTTGAAAGAAATTAATACTTTTATTCAGCAAGGACGTGTTAAATTGATAAAAAGTGATAGTAAAGAATTATTTTGTTAGAAAAGATTTCTATTTTGAATAAATGCTGTTTTTTTATTGTTTTATTCATCAATGAATCTACTGTTTCCAATAAATCAGCATATTAGAATGATTTCTGAAGGATCATGGGACACTGAACACTGGAGTAATGATCACAGAAATAAATTATTTTTTAAAGTAAATTAAAATAGAAAACCATTATTTTAAATTGTAATAATATTTATAAAACATATACATATATATATAATATAAAATGGGTTTGAAAAAATTATGACAAAATTGTGATGTAAATGTTTAAATATCAAAATGTATAATAATTATATAGCATGCTTTAACATGAAAACTGACATACAAACATCATGGTTTCAGAAAAGTTCCATCTAAAAAAAAAATTTAATTAATCACTTCCTGCTGCAGGCTACAAAAGACTTGTGTATCTCCTGGAAGAAAAAGTGAGAAAAACAATTATCTACACATAAATTATTTTAAAATATCACATTTATTTGTATATTAAAAATAATTAGGCCGATCTCATGAATAGTTAATGCATGTACAGGGTCTTAAATCTGAACCGCTACATACAAAGATATTTTTAGCACTCTTTTATAACCTTTACTGACCGCACTCTTTGTAAAAGGGTATTGGAAAAACAACTTCCTGTGTAATCAGGAAACTCCCCCCTCTCATGCTGTGTGCATGAGTGGGTGGCACTAAAGTAGGCTAAAACAATGTGAGCAAGAATAATTTTCCCACAGCTGACCTGCTAAAGGTCCCAAATTCATCTGTAATGCCAAGGGAAATTCCTCCAAAAAAGTCACAAGTCGCAGATCATTTTGTAGAGCAAATGATGAATGAACTCAGGTCATTCATTAAAAACTTATGAATGACCTCATTTATTTCTAACTTGGAAAAAGTAAAAGGTCACTGAGAGTGTGAATTATCTCTGCAGTTGCTAGCAGTCGTATCGGAGCTGGAACAGCAGGGTCTGAACATCCTGGTCCTTGGCAGGAAGCATATGCTACAACCTACCCGGAACTGGGACAGACAAAACATGAACAAGATCAAGCAGAAAGCCCACTGCTTCTTCACTGAGAACATGTTAGTATGACCCCCCCTTTCCTCAATCACATAATGTACAGCCTGTTCCAAAACATAGTGAGCTGCCTACGTAAGCAGCAATTTAAGGGATCACAAGCGCGTCTGTAAGAAATGAATACTTATATTCAGCAAGGAAGCATTCATTTGTTTAAAAGACATAATAATGTTCTAGAAATTAATACTTTTATTCAGTAAGGATGCATTAAATTGATCAAAAGTGACAGTAAAGACATTTACAATGTTTTAAAAGATTTGCATTTCAAATGAATGCTGTTTTTTTAAAACTTTTTATTCATGAAAGAAAAAAAAACGTATCACAGTTTCCCCAAAAATATTATAGCAACACAACTGTTTTCAACATTGACAGTAATAAGAAATGTTTTTTGAGCAGCAGATCAGCATATTAGAATGATTTCTGAAGGTTCATGTGACACTGAAGACTGGAGTAATGATGCTGAAAATTCAGCTTTGATCAACAGGAATAAATTATATGTTAAAACATATTTAAATAGAAAACCGCTCTTTTAAATTGTAAAAATATTTCACAATATTAATGTTTTAACTGTATTTTTGATAGATTTTACTCTGTTTTGTGGTCAATTTATTATTATTATTATTGAAGTTAGTATTAAAGTTAAATCTAAAAATACATTGTTTGGAGACTGCAATCCCATAATGCATTGCAAAAAGCTCTATTGATGAAAAAGGCGGTATTGATCCCATAACTCCCGTAACCAAAATTGATGCACCTTTTGACCAACATCTATTTCCATCAAGAAGTGCATCAATTTTTGGTCAAGATCTTGTATTGACAATGCAAGAGGTGAGCACTCTGTAAAGTTTCCTCCAGCACATCCCAAAGACTTTCAATGAAATTACGGTCTGGACTGAGAGGTGCCAATTCATGTGTGAAAATGATTCTTCATGCTCTCTGAACCATTCTTTAACAATTTGAGCCTGATGAATCTTGGCTTCGTCATCCTGGAATATGGCCATGATACGTCTTCCAACATGCTTGTTTAAAAAAAGTTCTGTTCAGTTATCGTTCTATTTAGAAGACCTCACTATGTTTTGTAACAGTTTCAGTCGAATGTGTTAGTAACGCATGTACCAATCACTTCCCTTCTCCGCAAGTCAATAAAAACCCACAATGATTTCATTCACTAAGCATGAAAGGTATTTTTGATACAGTGCACTGTTTTTCTTGGATGACTGCCACAGATCTGAAGATGACCCATTTCTGCTGTATGCTGCTTTGCACTCTGGTGTTCACTGTAATTTTCTTAGTCGTGATCTAATGAGGGACCACAAAGCCTGCTTGCCAGACAGTGCAACCAGACGCCTCTTCTTCAAGTGGCAACGTGGACATCAGTTGGTAATCAGTCATTATGTCCCAGGAAAAAGGGTTAGATTTCAGGTAGGTTTAGGACTGGAAAGACCTAATCAATAGTATTTAAAGGACTAAGATCCTCATTAGGATGAATGATGACTTTACTTTGTTTTTCAGAGGATCTCGGCTTATGACACCATCGTTCAGACCTCCGGTAGCTCCTGGCACATTCCTTACGATGAGAATGGAAGAGATAGAGCTACATATGAAGTTCCTCAGAAATGGCTCTGCCTTACTCAAGAACAATGAGGCTTGAGTTACTGCTACTGTGCTGACTGAAAAATCCATTAAAATCAATTAAAAAATACTTGGTAAAATGTACAATTGTTTCTTCTACTGCTTATCTACTTTTATTTTATATATACACTTACAATCAAAAATATCAAAATTGTTTTTTTTTAAATACATATATAACACTTTAATGGCTATTAAAAGCGATAATATCAATATGTAATGTAATATTTTTGGATTTTTTTATAATACAGCTATGTCATAAATAATTATTCATTCACATTCATTCAATTACCCTTATTCATCATTGCTGTTTTTAAATCACTTACTAGTATGGTAGGGTACAAAATTGTGTTAAAGGGTTAGTTCACCCAAAAATAAAAATTCTGTCATTAATTGCTCACCCTCATGTTATTCCACACCCATAAGACCTTTGTTCATCTTCAGAACACAAATTAAGATATTTTTGATGAAATCCAAGAGGTATATGACTCGTCCATAGACAGCAATATAATCAACACTTTCAAGGTCCAGAAAGGTACTAAAGACATTGTTAAAACAGTCGACGTGACTGCAGTGGTTCAACCTTAATTTTATGAAGCGACGAGAATACTTTTTGTGCGCAAAAACAAAAATAATGACTTTATTCAACAATATCTTCTATTATTTGTCATTATTATTTGGCTTTTTGAACCGGTTCATTGAGCCGAACTGTCCGAAAAGAGCCGGTTCATGGAAATGAATCAGACTTTGCATCACTACTGCAGTCACGTCGACTGTTTTAATGATGTCTTTAGTACCTTTCTGGACCTTGAAAGTGTTGATTATATTGCTGTCTATGGACGAGTCATATACCTCTCAGATTTCATAAAAAATATCTTAATTTGTGTTCTGAAGGTGAATGTCTTACGGGTGTGGAACAACATGAGGGTGAGTAATTAATGACAACATTTTCATATTTGGGTGAACTAACCCTTTAAAACACAATTAAACATTTGGAAACTCAGTTTTGACTCATGTGTAAATTTGAGTAGCAGATATGGCCAAGACAAAAGAGCTCTCACAAAAGCTAAGAGAAGAAGGCTATGGCTACTATTACATTTCCTAGACACTAAGGCCTGGTTTCACAGACAAGGCTTAGATTAAGCCAGGATTAGGCCTTAGTTCAATTAGGACATTTAAGTAGCTTTTATAAACATACTCTAGTAAAAACATTACTGGTGTGCACATATTTTAAGATATGCACTGTAAAAAGTAATACGCTCTATCTACTCAATAAAATTGTGGCAACAGATTACACGCAATATTATTCATTAAATTCAACATATAAGAATTGAGTTATAATTAATCAAATTAATTCCTTAAAAGTCAACCATTTAAAATGTGTAAAATTAGTAAACAACGTTACAAAAATCAAAAACTGACATAAAAAGCAGAGAGTCAAACTGCCCAACTAAATGAAACACTGATCGCCATAATAGTGACTAAACATTTTCAATAAAATCAACATCAACATCTAAACCTCTATTAATTCTTGTGTTTCTCTTTCCTTCAGTGATTCTACTTGTTATCATCAGGTGTCTTCAATATTGGCAATAAAAAATAAAAGAGTTCTTAATTCATCTTTGACATCTGTCTGTCATTCAGATATTTTTGTTTAAATTTTACTTGTTTTAAATGGTTGTTAATTGTATTAATTCTAACTCAATTCTATTTGTTGAATTTAATAATATTGCTTGTAATCTGTTACCAAAATTTTATGGAGTAGATATAGCGTATTACTTTTTACAGTGTGTCAGTGCAAGTTGCTTTCAGTTAAAACATGCATTTTAGTCTGGGACTAGGCTTAGATAAAAAAATAAATAAATAAAAAGCATTAACTTACTGCCAAAGACCTGCTAGATGATCTGATGAACAGAAGAAGAAAAAAAATCAGTGCAGTCTACAAGTAGAACACTAAACAAGCATTGACTTCATGCCCACTTCAACAAGCACTGCTCTTGACCAAGAGAACATAAACGACTGGCTTGAATATGCTAAAGGAATGTGCATAGGCCTGTGGATTTCTGGAAGAATGTTTTATGGAATGATAAGACCAAACTGGAACTTTTTGGACCCCATGGTTCAGCAGTATGTCTGCCACAAAAAAGGCATGGCTTATGACCCAAAGAACACCATTTCCAGAGTTAAACATGAAGTTGGGTCAGTCTTGTTATGGCGTGCTTTGCTGCTGCAGAAAGTGAAAATCTTGACCATTTGATTGGCATCATGGTTTGGCATCAAGTATCAGGCCATTTTGGCAAAGATTTTGATGCCTTCACTGATTAAACTGAAGCTTCACTGGAATTCCAGCAGGACAATGATCCCAAGTATGCATCCAAATCTACCAAAGCTTGGTTCAGGGATTGGTCCTGGATTGTTCTTGAGTGGTCTGCTCAGTCTCCAGATTTAAATCCCCTTGAAAATCTTTGGTGAGATTTGAAGAAAGCAGTGGCAGCATGGAAACAAAGAATATCAGTGAGCTGGAAGCTTTTGCACACAAGGAATGTACAGCATGTCAGAAGCTTGTAAGAACTTACAGGCAATGTTTATTTAATGTTACAATGAATAAAGTATTCTCTACAAAATTTGACATAGATGCTTATTTTCACTAGCTAGGTTAAGTTTTCCATGTAGGTTTGTAGTTAATTGCATACATTTAGGCAAGGTTCAACATTATAATGATAGATTTTAACTGAAAATTTGTACAGTGTTTGCAGGACAAGGGTGTTTTTCATCACAATCAGGTGGTGGCAAACTATAAACAAATAGTAGCCTAATAAAGCATGCTCTTTTTTGCTCTTTACTTATCCTAGTTGTGTAAATGTCAAAATACTATATATTTAAGTTGGCTTGGAAAAGCCAACTTACTGATCTGCTACTTAAGCTTTTTATTCTTCTTCTTCTTAGACTAAATTTCTAAATGCTATTGCTCATAGACTTTTCAAGCTACAACCACCAAACTCGGACTAGACCTTCAGACTGTTCTGACTTAGTGTGCTATATCTTTTCAGACTGATCAGACTTACGGTTTTCCTAAAAATGCTGATTAAAACTTGGAAAAATCCCATTGACTTTCATTGACGGAATGTTCAGATGAGCCAAGACTGTTCAAACTCCAGCTGTCAAAATTCAAACTTTAAACTTTCTGGCTAGGCTTTTTCAAGCCAACTTAAAGTTACATTTTAATCTAGTTTTGTATGTTCCTGTCTGTATCCAGCACTCAAAAATAACCTTATATTTGCCTTTCCTACATCAACAATCCTGAAAACACTCATTATGTCTTCTTGCCTTGACGATTTTTTGCTAGTTGGTGCAAATCTGCAGCGTCGCAAATGCAAAAGCTCCTTGGAACAAAGTTCAGGGCACAAATACTTGTTTTTCATAACAATTGGATAACTGGTCAGTCTGTCCGTCTTCTACTCTGTCATATATATCTCAATGAATGTAAAAACGCCAAAAATAAATCTTAAAAAATAATTATGATTACATTCCCATATGTTCAAAATGTATTCATGACCGAAATTAACTTTTCCATTATGGGGTAATATTTGGATTTGGGAATTATTATTATTAGTATTAGTAGTAGTAATTATTACTATTATTAAGTTTTAGCCTATTTAAATAACATACTGTGTCAAATACTTAAATTAATCCGTTCATTAACATAATTCTAAATGTGATTAATTAGATTGAGAATTTATTATCAAATTAAATCAAATGTTTGCATTAAAATGTATAAATAGATTTTACAATTTCTTAAAACCCCATTTATTTCTGACCCTGGTTGTCCTTAAGTAACACTAACTAGAGAAATATTAAATAACTGATAGCTTACATAATCTTGTATGAAAACATTTTTATAACGAAAATATAGTTTCTAAATGTGTGGCTTTTTTTTATCAGAACAAATAGGTTTACTAAAGTTATATTGATCTAACCATGGTAAGCAAGGAGCCATACCTACATGGGTTTACACTGTAATAATAATTGTACTAAAACACAATGTAATGAACTGCTTATATCTTGCCCTATTTGCAGAAGATTCGTAATATACAAATATAAACTATGGCTCTAAATAAAACTGTCTTTGTAAACATCAAGGGCCAATGCGGCGCGTCATGACATCTCACCCGGATATGAATGCAGGAGCCGGTGGTATCATTTCCGGTGTACAACAGAGCTGTGTGTTTAGATCTGTTTATAAACTTCAATATTAAACAGTAAATCTCTCGCATTATGTCCCGAGGCTCGAGCGCGGGGTTTGACCGACACATCACCATCTTTTCTCCTGAGGGGAGACTTTATCAAGTCGGTGCGTATCGATGAAAGTGTGTCTTTATTAAACCGAAAGAATAAATGCTCAGTCATTTTGCACCAGGTTCATTCTGCACTTATCTTTCCTCATACTACTGTGTTTATGGAAGCATTAAACATTAATTTGTTTAAAACGGATGCAAAAAAATATGAGTGGAATATGTTGTTAAAATTAATTCGCTTTTTGACACATTTATCAGTTCTCGTTTTAGCTTTCACTTACAATCAAATCTGAATCATCTGAACTCATTGTTTTTACCAATATGGATAAATGTACTTTAGGTTGTTAACAATTATGTGTACTATGTATGCAGATATTTCTGTAATATTGTTTACATCATGTCAAACTATTTCACTTGAGCAGCTCATTGTAAAATCCAGGTTCTGTCTTGCAAACAATCACTATTTGTTTTGAATTATTTGCCCCATATATTGTGTATTGTACATACAACTGTATACATTTAGAAATAAAATACAAATTTTATTATTTTAGTTAGAAATAAAATGAAGTAAATATATATATATATATATATATATATTCATATTTCTTGTATGGCTACATATTTTCTTGTATATTAATAAAAGAAAATAAAATGTTAATTTTTTTTCCCCACAGAATATGCATTCAAGGCCATTAATCAGGGAGGTCTTACATCACTAGCTGTTCGAGGGAAAGACTGTGCTGTTGTTATAACTCAAAAGAAAGTTCCAGTAAGTCTGTTTTTACTGTGTGTCGACCAAATTGCTAAATATAAGACTGAATTTGTATTTAATTGAACTTTAATTTTACTTTATATAAAAAAAAAATGTGTTTATATCTCCATGTAACAAATGTTTCAGTGACTCAATGTGTGAGCAGTACTAATGTATGCTGTAAATAATCGTTTCTCTTTTAATCACCAGGATAAGCTTCTCGATGAGTCCACTGTCACTCATTTATTCAGAATAACAGAAAACATTGGCTGTGTGATGTCTGGCATGACAGGTAAACTTATCTCTGTACACAGCAATTGTCCAGCTCATGTTAAGTTTGGAAAATCTCCTTTTGTATGGTGGAATATAAAAGTATGTATTAATTTACACCACACGTGATGTATTCTGTTTCTCTCTGAAGCTGACAGCAGGTCGCAGGTGCAGAGAGCGCGATATGAAGCTGCTAACTGGAAGTATAAATACGGCTATGAGATCCCAGTAGACATGCTGTGCAAGCGCATTGCAGACATCTCACAGGTGTACACACAGAACGCTGAGATGAGACCTCTGGGCTGCTGTAAGTATAGGGTCAGATTGAGGAAGCTGTTCTGAATGGAATCAAGTCATATTCATTTGTATAGCGCTTCATACAATACAGATTGTTTCAAGTGCCCTTTATTATGCTATTTTAAAGGTTCCTATTTTGTTTTGGAGGTCTCCTACAATAGGTTTACTTGTATACAAGATCATAAAACACTTTAATGTTCTCATAATACACATTGAAGCATCACCTCTTTTCTCACATTGTCTGAAACGGTTTGATAAAGGATCTGGTCTCTCTAAACCGCTCCTTTCTGAGAGCCTACATGGAATATCTGAATTTCAAACCTGAAGGCTTCCTCAGCATTTGTATACACAGTGATATGAACAGTAATGATGCCGTTGGTTTTACCATTCCAATTCGAGCGTGGGTCCTCATTCTTTGGAAGTGCATGCAAAGTAGATTTGCTTTCGCAACACTTAAAAAAAAAAAAACAGCGCCTTCTCAACATGTCGACAACATGAACCAAACTCTCCAGGCCTCAGCTACAGTGTTTGAAGGCAGGTCAAAGTAGATGTTGTTCGCGGCAGACAATGAAGACCATAGGGACCCTATGTAGGGTAGTGCAGGAAGTAAAACTGGAATTACTGACGACTCGTTTCAGACAGTTCAGAAACTATTCTTTCTTTTAAGAGACAATAACTTTATTTATTGTGCACTTTGATCTTTAAAACTTTACAGACCTTTTACACTCACAAACCGCTGTATTACACACTACATGAAAAGTAAAAAGCATAATAGGGGCACTTTAAAAGCAGCTTCAAAGAAATAATCTGGAAAATAACAGTGTGGCAAAATTCATCAATTATGAAATGACTTCCATTTCAGCTGTAAAGCATTATTCAGCTCAATTTAGTTCAATAATGGTGTTGCATCAAGGTTGCAGAGTTCATAAATGGTTAAATAAATTCAATTCACTTACAAAGCAGCTGTACAGAAGACAAAGATTTTCAATATTCAGCTCAAGTCTGTTCAATGCTGATTGAATGACAGTGTTGATGTTGCAAACATCAGTTATAACGCATTCATTTTTGATTTAAAACAATAGTGTCATTATTCAGCTTAATTTAGTTCAGCGTTGATTCAGTTTCAAAGGCAGCTCTACAGAAAGCAATAGTGGCTTTTATTAGCATTGACAAAATCAGTGTCTAGAATATCTACATATCGTATACTACATTATGCAGTAGTGTGTGAAACAATGTGTAGTATACAACAATAAATATTGTGGTATGTTAAAACGTTATCGCATGACTTCACTGTTCAGCATCAGCAAGAGGTGTGCAGTTATCGCAAAAATCAATATTTTTGCTATTATTTAATCCAATATGTGTGGGTAAAATGCCCTAAATTTTAGCAGTCAAATGAAGTCATGAGCCTAGAATTAGGTACTATCTAATAACAAGTCTAAAACATTGCATTGTGTGATATAACATTTACATATCACTACATAGCATTTACATATGTCCTGTATGTCCACCACCAAATCATAATATATAAACGGTGAAAAATCCCCTATCAGTTACCAGAACTAGGCTGGCACTTTCATAACTATCTACACACACAAGTGTTCAAAAAAATTGCAGTCAAATAAGATTTGTTTTAAATAAAGAAATTATTTTATTATTTAAAAATATTACTTTATAATGTTACAAAAATGTCTATTTCATGTAAATTCAGTTTTTTTTTAACTTTCTATTAATCAAAAAATCCAGATAAAAAATTATTACAGCTTCAACAAAAAAAATGTTATGCAGCATAACTATTTTTAACATTGATAATGTAGATTTGTCTTGAGCCTAGAAGTCTAACACATTGCATTGTGTCATGCAGTATTATATATAGTGTTCTCTGGTTGTAGACTGCATATTTTGGCAAATGTAGTAGAAAAGTATACATACAGCATGTCTAAGTAAGAAGAGTAAAGTAGTAGGGCATTCAGGACGTACCAGAATTCCATATTACGGAATGTTATTGCTATATAACTAAATTTGTTTATATTGTGTATTGTTCGGACCTGTCAGGTATGATTGTGGTTGGCGTGGATGAGGAGCTGGGGCCGCAGGTCTATAAATGTGACCCTGCAGGCTACTACTGCGGCTTCAAGGCCACTGCTGCGGGTGTGAAACAAACAGAGGCCACAAGCTTCCTGGAGAAAAAGGTGAAGAAGAAATTGGATTGGACCTTTGACCAAACAGTAGAGGTAAAAGTTCATCCTTCTGCATCACTGATGGAATCAATACCCTTTATTATGCTGTGCCCTCTTATTTTGAGTTCTTTTATGCACTTTTCATCCTTACAGACTGCAATAAGTTGCTTGTCTACTGTTCTGTCCATCGACTTCAAGCCTTCAGAGCTGGAGATCGGGGTTGTTACCACAGAGGAGCCCAAGTTCAGGTGGGTTTGTACATTGCAAGTGAAACAGGATGTAACATTTACATATCATTACATAGCATTTACATATTTACACTTGTCCTGCATGTCAACCACCAAACCATATTCTTTAAATGGTGAAAAATCCCCACAAGGTACTACTAGTTACTAGTACTAAGCTGGTATTTTCAGACTATCTACTTACAGTACCAGTCAAAACTTTTATTCAAGTATGCATTAAGTTCAAAAAGTGACAGTTAAGTCATTTATAATGTAATTAAATACACATTTCAAATAAATGTTGTTCCTCAAAGAATCCTGAAAAAATGCATCACAGCTTCCGCAAAAATATTAAGCTGCACAAGAACTTTTTGAGCAGCATATTAGAATGATTTCTTGATGATCATGTGACACTAAAGTCTGGAGTAAATTCAGCTTTGCATCACAGGAATAAATTACATTTTAAAATGTATTAAAAATAGAAAAGTACATTTTAATAATATTTCACTATTTGACTGTATTATTGATCAAATTAACTGCAGCCTTGAAGATAAGAGACTTCTTTCAAAAACAAAACAAATCATACCGACCCCAAATTTTTGAACAGTAGTGTATTTATTTCAAACCATTAGGTCATTGAAACTTTTTGTTGTCGTGTTGTGTAAAAATGATTGAATACACTTATTAAAGTTGTGAAAATTCATTTTGTAGTAATGTATATTTCTATATATTTCAGAATTTTGTCAGAGTCCGAGATTGACACGCACCTCATGGCTCTTACTGAACGGGATTGAGAATATCTGCACGAGTCTTTACCCTGTGATATAAAAAAAAAAGTCTGAGAATTACAATCATGTCATCAATATTCAGGTCAACTGATGTTTTTTTGCTGTTTATGTAGCTTTTTTCTTGCAACAATACAATAAAAATAATTTTTTGGAAAACTGTTATTTTTATCTCTTCAGTAGGATTCAAGTCTAGTGAAAATGTTACTTTATGTATTACTTTAATGGTATTTTTCTAATTTAATCTGTGTGTGTGTGTATGTATGTCTGTATGTATGTGTGTATATATATATATATATATATATATATATATACACACACATACACTGGTATTTTCTAATTTAATCTGTATATACTGTACATACACACACACACACATAAATAAGGATTAAAATTAAGTTAAAAATAAGATAAAAATTGCATATTAAATTGCATATATATATATATATATATAATATACACACACACACATATATAAATATATATATATATATATATATATATAATATACACATGCATGCATACATACACAAACATGCACACACACACATGCAAAGACTGACCTGGAAAGCTACCTGAAAAACTATGCGTAAGTGTACCTGGACAAAAGCTGTTTTAAATGCAAAGGGTGATCACACTAAATATTGATTTGATTTAGTTAATAGAAGTTAATTGATAAAATCTATTTATGACATTATTTTTGAAAGCATCCTCACTTTACAGCATTTTTACACAAGTGACTAAAACTTCTTACAGTACAGTAGCTTTGCAGGAAGGTTTGCAGAACATGTCTACAGTTCTTCTGGATTTAGTCTGTCTTAGTTTCATCTGTTTCTTCATGTAATCAGACACACTCGATAATGGTGAGATCAGATCTCAGTGTGGAGCACCGGCTGTTGTCAGACTCCTTGTGCATACAAAACTGGATTATTACAATTAATGGCAAAATGAATGTTTAGGAATGTGAACTGATATTTCCTACTGACAAACTACAGCAAAAGATATAAATAACTGGCTTAAAACCCTGAAGTAAAACTGGCTTAAAACCCAAAAGTGCCTAAGACTTTTGCACAGTACTGTATATATATATATACACTAATAAAAGTATTAATTTCTTTAATTTCTTTTCAAAAAATTAAAATAAAAATTCTTACTGACCCCAAACTTTTGAACGGTAGTGTATAATGTTACAAAAGCTTTGTATTTCAGATAAATGCTGTTCTTTTGAACTTTCTATTCATCAAGGAATCCTGAAAAAAAAAAGTACACAACTGTTTTCAACTTTGATAATAATCATAAATGTTTCTTGAGCAGCAAATCAGCATATCAGAATGATTTCTGAAGGATCATGTGACACTGAAGACTGGAGTAATGATGCTGAAAATTCAGCTTTGATCACAGGAATAAATTACATTTTAAAATATTTTCAAATAGAACACAGTTATTTTAAATTGTAATAATATTTCACAATATTACTGTTTTTACTGTATTTTTAATTAAATAAATGCAGCCTTGGTGTGCAGACGAAACTTCTTTTAAAAACATTAAAAATCTTACCGTGTTCAAACTTTTGACTGGTAGTGACACACAAAAAAGACATTTATTATTTAATATGCAATATATATGTAAATATGCATGTGTGTGTGTGTATATATATATATATATATATATAAGTAAATGTGTATATATATATATATATATATATATATATATATATAATGTGATTATATGCATGTGATTCGCGGGTCAATTGCAAGTTTAACCGCAATAGAGTGAAAAGTTATCATTTGCACGTGTTTTGTCTTGCTAGTTTACACATTAAATAGATATAAAACCATAAAACCAGCGCTAGAGGAGGCAAAAGAGGATTTAATTCGGTATCACACGCCGCGCTGTTATCGGTGCGCACAGACGCACATACATACAAGGCTCGCGCACACACAGAGAGAGGCGCGTTTCAGATAGCTGCTCGCGAACTCCAAATTGATTTCTCTTTCGCGGCCTAAATGCACTTGGATGGACACATACACGTCAGTCAAAAAAATTCTCGTAAACACATTCGGTTATGTCTTAAGTGAACAAGGTGAGAATTCGGATGTGTATCTACTGAATGTGTGCGTGCATGGAGGCTTACTCTTAAAGTGACAGCAACCTATAAATACCTGTTGTTGTCTGTCATGTAAATCAAACAACAAAACACAGCTTTAACAAAGATTAATCTATATTAAATTTATACAGTGAACAGTGTCATTTTACATTTAATTACTACATATCTGTACACAAAAATTAATACTACAGTTAGACCTTATACTTTATTTGTAACTTTATGATGTATTTATCTATGCTTGTAATTGGTGTACAGTATTTGTTCTTTTTATAGTCTGTTCACTTTCCTTTAATAATGTATTAGTTAGGCTAGTAGTTTCTGCTGTGGTATTGGAGTAGTTAAAGTGGGCTAAGTAATAAATGGAAAGTTACCCCCCAACCCCCCATTTTTAATTTTTTTAAATTTTTTTGGTGCTGATCCGAAAAATGATCCGATCCATGACTTAATAACCGTGATATGATCCGAACCGTGAGTTTTGTGATCCGTTGAACCACTAATACGTATACAAAAAAGCCGTTTAATATCATGTTTAACTCATATATATATATACATATACACACACACACACACACACAAAATCCATTTAATATGCAATTTTATTCTTTAACTTGAACTTACGCACACCATATTATATTGCAAACTGTCACAGTCACCCGAATCAATTTCCCGCTTTTTAGAATGAATTTTATTTAGAGTCAGCCTTCTGGGGTCTCACAGTCCCCTTCATTTATGGTAAGCGGTGTGAGCTGCCACCTGTCTGGTTTTCTCACACTTTCTTTAAGATGTAAATAACATTTCCTAAACTCTCACTACAGAATCCCCTCCAGACATGGTATTTGCATAGATGTAGTACTGCTTACTTTATAGAAAGACGGCAAACGAGAGCCGGATTTTCCAAGTGCCGGCACTGCTGTCATTTCTCGTATCTGGCTGAATCATATGAGTATTCTCCTGTAGTTACAGGAGCTGCGAAAGAGCCCTGCATGTCCTAACCAGACTCCTCAGGGCTCGGAGTGCTATGACTAAATCATTTGCATGGAACTGTTTAAGAGGTGTCTTAGGGACTAGAGAGGCACAACGGTATCTCACAATCAAAAAGGCGTGCTGTCCGGATTCACGTTCGGAAATAAGCAGAGTTGAGCTGAAAGGTGGATTCCCTTTAAAGATCTCAGGTTTGTATTCAAATCAAGAAAACCACACACACTTCTTGACTTTTCTTTACTGTAAAGCATAAGACGAAAGCAAAGTGTGACTGTGAGTTGAACTGCATGACTTTTAGGTTGTGAATATGAAAGTTTGAGGAAATTTTCAAGGAGTTTCACTTCACACTGTTGGCTTGAGTGTGATTTTTAAATTGAAATGGCAAATATGCTAATTGATGAATATAAGTTTTGTTTTAAAATCTTTAGACCAGAGGGATGAACAATGTTCAGCTTTCATGCCAAATGAACACTACACCCTTTTCCAAGAACGTCAACAGGGAAGGAACTTCCTAGTAATATATCAATCTAAAAATGTTCCCTGTGGGTAAATTGTTGACTATTTTACTACTATTCTGCATAAAGCGGCATTGTGCAGTTCCACACGTTCCTTATTTTGGAAATTCAGGAAGTCGGGGAACTTTCAGCATTGCCAATTTTGTCTGAATGGCTCTTCCTGCTCAGGAAATTCCAGGGCACTCAGCTGACGGAAAACAGAGTACAAGTTTTTTCAGTTACAAGCACTTCTCCTCAGTGACACAAAAGGATATTTAAACTTCCTCATTTCTCTTGAACCATTCAAATGCATTTCCAAGAAACGACACAAAGTAAAGTTTAAGGTTTTAATTTAATATGCGTTATTGTCTTTCCACAAAAAAGTTTCAATCTTCTATATACACATTTACATGTTAATATAAAAATAAATCTGTCTGTATACACAATATTTTACATCACAGTACAACAGAAACACAGCCGTTGATTTCAGCTGACAGTACGGTCCATCATAGAGAGCCAACGGTACGGTTTTGTCGGCCTCTCTCCAGTGTTGCTCTAATACACCCTTTGTTTCCGGGCCTCCTTCTACATGAGCCGCGAGCCGCCCCGTGATCCTGGGATCTCCAGGGACTCATTCCTGGGCACCTTGAGTGAGAACATCCATCTCTTTCTCCATACAACAGAAATCCTTCTGCAAGTCCTTCCTTCCTACTGCCCCATCATTTTAATATCATCATACATCTGTGAAATGAGCAAAAAGCAAATTAGAAAAACATTGACCTATTTATTATCTGTAAGAAATCAAAAAATGAACATCAGATAAGTAACACTTACATCTTCATCATCAGATGTACACTGGTCTTCATAATCCTCATCGCTATCCTCTGACTCACTATCTGGAAGTTCCCTTAGGTGTGGCGCCGTGAGCTCATACAGGACTTTTTGGATGTCAGTGTTCGCCCGGCCATAGGTCAGGTGATAAGGCGTGTGACCGCCGTACGTGAAGCTGTGAACATCAGCACCTTTGCTGATTAGAAGTTTAACCAGCTCAAAGTTCTGAAGGTCCACTGCTAAGTGTAGAGCGGTTCGCCCATTACACTGCTCCTAAAAGACAAATACAAGTATTTTTAGCCAATGGCTTTTGCAATGCGGTTATTAAATTTTTAAGACACAAACAGATTCGTGTTGCTAGAGAAAATCTCATTTTTTACCTGTGCGTTGATGTCTGCTCCAAGCTGGATGAGGCTTTCCAGCAACGACAGGTAGCTGTGGATGGCGACCACGTGTATGCATTTCTGACCTGAAGAGTAAATGAGATTCAGTTTAGATCAAAAATGTCCAAATGAAGGTCAGAGAAGCAAAGCGTCCATAGAAAACACCCTCTTACCATTATAGTTTGGTGTCTGGAGGATGGCTGGGAGGTGCTGCGGACAGCCCTGTGTTAGGAGGCCAAAGCAGGCCATAGAACCTTTTCTGCAGGCGATATGGAGGGCGGTATTACCACAGTCATCCACCAGAGAAGCATCACAGCCGGCCTTTAGTAACTGCTCTACTATATGTGGCTGCTCTGTGATGACGGCCAAATGCAAGGCAGTCTGAAATAAGAAGAGAGTGGTTTAGTGTGGGGGAAAAAATCATAAATAGAGCTAAAGTTTGATATTATACACACGATAATAAAATTAATATCCTGATGTACCTGTCTCTGGTTGTTCTGAATGTTGAGGAAGGGGTCACCATAGGATAAATCAATCATTTTTAATGCAGCATCTTTGGCCTCGTGAATAATGGCAAGATGTAAAAACCTTTAAAAAAAAAAAGTAATAAACACTGTTATGCAACCGTAAGAACATTTTTTATTTATAAAACAACTCTTTTTTGGTGTGCAGAGAACTGTATTTTTCCTAGTAGGTACATGCGTGTCTGACTCTCTGGCACGCTGCCCGGGACTTTCCGAGTTCACCCAGCCCCGCCCTCATTGACGCCAGGCCAGAGACCTGCAGAAGCCCCGCCCACATCGACGCAGTGCCAGAGAACAGTCCGTACTGATGCAGCGTTTCTGTTTACATAAAGCCCATTATGACTGCAGGGTGCCTGGGCATGCGCACTACGGTTTGTGAATGGAATGAGAAGGACTTTAACTGTGCTTAAGAACAATCAACTTTTAACTCTGAAGATTTTTTTTTTTTTTTGCATTACAATAAATACTGTGAAACAATTATAAATAATTAATAAAATTATAATTATAATAAAGTTCTTTGCAAACTACGTTATTTTAGTCCTTTTTTGCTTAAAATTGCTTTAACTGTGCTCAAGAACGATCTTAAACTTTAAAGACTTTTTGTATTATATTAATAACTTGCTAAAAAAACAATGGGTAAAGAAATAAATAAATAAACAAACAGTTCTCTGCAACCTAAAAGTTATGTATTTTCCATGCGTCGTGCATTATGTATACCATTTCTAAATATCAGATGCACATAATTGCTTTTGCATGAGCTGCATAAGACTGTTTTAAAAACTCAGTGCACTTACGTGTCTCCGTCTTCGGTGAGCTCTTTCCTCCAGGGCTCGTCCTGCCGCTCGTCCACTTTCATCCGCCTGAAATCAGACACCACGTCCGGGTATTCATCCTCTTTAAGCGAATCCAAACCGCTGTCTAAACGGTCGTCGTTGCTCGCAGTCATTTTCCCAGATTTGGGTCCGCGGCCATCGTCATTATAATCCATTTGGTTGGTGTTGCTGCCTCGATAAAGCTCCATGTTTGTGTCGGAAGTCTGTGTAGCTCTTCTGGACTGTGAGAGTTTGTGGAGTGTTAAAGAGACTAACATATGGAGGCGGAGCTTAACTGAGGGTAGGGGATTTCCAAAGTGTGATTGACGTCTGAATTGTGTCTAGAGAGGGAATTAACTGCGCCAGGAGTTTGGGGAAATTTTCTCTGCTTCGTTTAACACACTATCAGATCAGTAATACTGAAAGCTTGACTTTTCCAGTTGCAAAATATTCCAGAATCCAGTTGGGGCTGGCTAAAATGAAAAAAAAAAAACCTAAACATTTTGTGTCAGAAAAGAAAATATTTAGTGCACAACACTACAAAGTGTACTTTGGTGGTTTGCAAAATGCCCTTTTTTTAAACATCTCAAAATTTTTGCAGAAAGATATTGAATCATGCATATAGATGAGTCCTATAATTCTGACATTGCAAAATGTGAACAAAACAAGAGAATACATAAAATATGATGACGCATAATGTATGATATAAAATAAAATGACATATAAAAAAAAACCGATGAAAATAAATTTTATATTTTTAATCAATTTTCAAATAATTTTAATACTTTACATTACACTACATTATAATTTTATATATAACTTTTAAAAATTGTTTACAAATTTTTGCTGAAAGATATTGAATTATGCATATAGATTTTAGATGGTTTAAATAATTTAGACATTGCAACATAAACAAAAATGGTACATATAATGTATAATATAAAAAAAAAATTGAAATATTTTAATATGTATAATATTGTATATAAAATATACAGAGGGGTCCAAAAGTGGGATTACATTTTTGTAATTTTTTTAATTGTTTTGATTATAAATTAACAACTTTAGTAAAATATCAAATTGAAAAAATCTAAATTAATTACCCTGCATGGAAACACACACACACACACTATATATATATATATATATATATATATATATATATATATATAAATCAGGAAAAATCTATACATAATAGAATAAGTTTATATACATATATAATATGTATATAAATAATATATAATCATAAATAAATATAAATGTATATATATATATATATATATGTATATATATATACACATAAATCTATATACATTAAGTAATATACATTAATGTAAAGTCAAGGAAGTAGACTGTATGGTGCCAACATCTTAGCACTTCCTCATAATCTGAAGAGTGGGAAACTCCTCTGTTCTTAGTTCTGCTGTGAGAGTTTGCCCACAAAGGCATTTACTCAGAGGAACCAAAGAATGTGTAGTTTTTGCTCAAGACCCATGTGTAAACTCCAAGACAGCCTGTTCTCAAACACAACTACCATAGTAACAGTAACTATGGATGGTAAACCCCGAGGGCAGAGGGTGTTCCACTAAAACGCAACTGTATTTGCAATTCACATTGTGCACATGCACAACAGAAAGCTATCTCCCATGAGGAAAGGCTTTTACTATTGTAAACTTATATCAGTGACCTATAAACAGGCTCAGTAACTTGCTGAAGTGTTTTGTATCTGATACAACCTAATTAATTCAAGTAAGATAAGATGATGTGTGGATGATGTTGGAATAAGTACAAAGTGACGTACAAATCACAACAATGCATTTGCTTTGCAGTGCTATATCAGGAAGTCTAACTCATTTAATCTGATCAAATACTGGAAACTTTGAAAATGTTCCTTTCCGGTATCATGTGATCAGTGTGGATAGGACGTCCTGTCCAGCTCCCAACACATAGCTCTTACATAGATAGGTGACGAGAGTTCACATCGGCATGTTTATGAGCGGGAATCTTTGGTGGGAGAACAGTGGGCTGACCATTACTAAACCTGTTTTAAACCAGCATAAACAGACACTTCCTCAAGTGAGTTCACTGGCCAAACATGACAAGGCCATCCATCACATTTAAACGTAATTATTATCTCATCATCTACCTTATGCCATATATGTAGCATTGTTAAAAAAGAAAATAAAACAATAACAAGTTCATATATGGATGTGATGCTAAAGGAATAGACCTTAGTCAGATTAGACGCCATATTGAATTTAACACATGTGAAAACGAAGCTGTGAGGGATAGACTTACAGTCTTTACAGTGGTGCGCAATGAATAAAGCTCCTAGATTTTCATAACTCACAACTTTCAAAACCATTTTATGGAGTTTTTGTCTACTTTTTTTTTTCTGGAAAGACGTCTTGTCAGCCTGTATGGACAATCACTATGTTGTTACCAGTGCTGCTGGGTAGATTACTTACAAATTGTAGTCCGTTACTGATTCCAAATTACATGAGAACAATTGTAGTTAGTAACATATTGATGTTATATGCAATGTTGCGAAGCTGAAAAAAAAACACTCATTAAAAGTGAAATGATTTCTGTAAATCCAGTGTTTAAATGCTGTGTGGCCTCTCAATTTTCCATGTAATTATAGACCTTATGCATCAGATAAACAAGCATTCAACCATCTTTAGAATTTGGTGATTGAACTTCCGTTTTTGCGGTAGTTCTGTACATTTCTATGGCATCATTATCGAAGAGTAATTAGCTGGTGAAGTGGATTTACTTAGTGTAGAGTTAACGAACGTTATCATGAGCATTGTAATGTTTGAAGCGGATGTCATAACAAATGTCAGTAGACCGGGAAGATTTCATAAATCTTGCTGAATAATCGAATCAATACAGTATGTTACTAACTACAATTGTTCTCATGTAATTTGGAATCAGTAACGGACTACAATTTGTAAGTAATCTACCCAGCACTGGTAACAACAACATGCTGATTGTCCATAAAACTTTCTGAATGTGTATAAGCGATAGGCTTTTTAGAAAAGAAAAAGATGAAAATGAAGAATTAGGCACAATCAATAAATTATGAATGATTTACTGCCATTGTGTGAAAGGGTTAGTTCACCCAAAAATTAAAATAATGTCATTTATTACTCGCCGTCATGTCGTTCTACACCCGTAAGACCTTCGTTCATCTTCGGAACGCAAATTAAGATATTTTTGCTGAAATCCGATGGCTCAGTGAGGCCTGCATAGCCAGCAATGACACTTCCTCTCTCAAAATCCATTAATGTACTAAAAACATATTTAAATCAGTTCATGTGAGTACAGTGGTTCAATATTAATATTGTAAAGCAACAAGAATATTTTTTTGTGCACCAAAAAAAACAAAATAACGACTTGTATTAGTGATGGCTGATTTCAAAACACTCATGAAGCTTCGGAGCGTTATGAATCTTTTGTGTGGAATCAGCGGTTCGGAGCACCAGAGTCACGTGATTTCAGCAGTTTGGCGGTTTGATATGTGATCCGAATCATGATTCGACACAAAAGATTCATAACGCTCCGAAGCTTAATGAAGCCGTGTTTTGAAATCGGCCATCACTATATAAGTCGTTATTTTGTTTTTTGCCGCACCAAAAATATTCTCGTCGCTTTATAATATTAATATTGAACCACTGTAGTCACATGAACTGATTTGAATATGTTTTTAGTACATTAATGGATCTTGAGAGAGGAAATGTCATTGCTGGCTATGGAGGCCTCACTGAACCATCGGATTTCAACAAAAATATCTTAATTTGTGTTCCGAAGACGAACGAAGGTCTTACGGGTGTAGAACGGCATGAGGGCGAGTAATAAATGACATTATTTTTATTTTTGGGTGAACTAACCCTTGAATAATATGTAATCATGTAACCAATAAAAACTACAAGTATTTTAAAATGTAATATAATCTAATTACAAGTACTTAATTTTTGGAATCTGATTATGTATTCCAAATGACATGTAATCAGTTATTACCTAGCATTGGTTGTTAGTATCCAACTGATATCCCTATCATTCTGATTCTATCCCTCACAGCCTTCTTTTAACCCTAACAGATGGCGTGTGTATCTTTTCTTTTCTTAAAAAAACATGTCGGAAGACGTATCATGGCCATATTCCAGGATGACATTAGGGTTAAAATTGTGAAAGAATGGTTCAGAGAGCATGAATAATCATTTTCACACATGAATTGGCACCTCTTAGTCCTGACATCAAGATCAGTGTAAGTCTTTGGGATGTGCTGGAAGAGACTTTACAGAGTGCTCACCTCTTGCATTGTCAATACAAGATCTTGACCAAAAATTGATGCACTTCTTGATGGAAATAACATCACAACATTTATTTCCATCGAGAGGTGCACCAATTTTTGGTCAAATTATTGTATTGACAATGCCTCCAGCACATCCCAAAGACTCAGAGGTGCCAATTCATGTGTGAAAATGATTCTTCACGCTCCCTCCCAACCATTCTTTCACAGTTTGAGCCTGATGAATCTTGACATTGTCATCCTGGAATATGGCCATGATGCATCTTAATACATGGTTGTTTAAGAAATGAAAAGCTACACACTCCATCTGTTAGGTTGCCAAACGTAAAACATACTAGAAACATAATAATCACTGTAATAATGATGATCCATCCATAGACTCTTAAGTATTTGCATATTAAAATCCAAACAGCGGCTGGGCAGTGTATTTTAATCAGCAAGGAGCTATTTAAGGGATAGACACACAAAAATTTACACACAAAAATTTTAATTCTGTCATCATTTACTCACCCTCAAGTTTTTTCCAAACCTGTGTGAATTTCTTCTGCTGAACACAGAAGAAGATATTTTGAAGAATGTTGGTAACCAAACAGTCCCATTGACTTCGATAGTATGGGGGGGGATACTTTGGAAGTCAGTGGGTCCCATCAAATGTTTGGTTACCGACATTCCTAAAAATATTTCTTCTTTTGTGTTCAGCAGAAGAAAGAAATTCATACAGGTTTGGAACAACTTGAGAGTGAGTAAATGATGACAGAATTTAATTTTTTGGGTGAACTATCCCTTTAAATTGATCAAAAGTGACAGTGAAGATATTGTATAATGTTACAAAAAAAATTCTTTAACTATCTGTTCATCAAAGAATCCTAAAAAATGTATCACGGTTTCAAAAGAAATATAAACTGTTTTCAGCACTGATAATAATAAGAAAGAGCAGCAAATCAACATATTAGAATGATTTCTGAAGGATCATGTGACACAGTATATTTCACGGTATTACCTTTTTACTGTATTTTGGTTCAAATAAATGCAGCCAACCCCAAACTTCAACTATAATGTATATAAATTCATGTCAGTCATTTGATCATTCTTTAAAACTGGTTAAACAAAGCACCAGGTGTACAATGATAGTGACTTTCCCAATAGCTTGTCAGGCTAAAAAAATGCCATATTTCACTCATATGTAAGCAAAATGTCATTTTATATGAAACTTGCTCACATGAAATGGCATGTTCTGACACACCATCTGCTGACTCACAGTGAATGACACTGAATGTTTAGATACAGCGTGGCATGTGTGACCCACCCTCTCCACACACCACCGGAATTTCCATTTTCTTCCAGACTCCTTTAGTGTCACTTACATATCTTGGGCTATATACTTAAGAGATTTGGCTGCTATGACTTTTCAAAACTGAAAGCAGGGTAAATCACTAACCTGTTTACCTTCTCTTTAGGCTTCCCCCATCTTTCCCTAAACAGACACACTGTTTAAAGTCCCAGAGGTGTCAAAGGGGATTCTGAAGTGTGTGTCACTGCACAGGACTTTTAAACAAATCATCACAGTTTTCCCAGTTAAAAGCAGTGGACATTCCATGCAGTGGGGAATCCTGAAGCTCAGTCCATGAATCACACAGGTAAATCAGTATGAATGGAATGTTACTCCACACCAGTCTCAACCGAAAGGGTGCGGTAGTCCTGCAGGTTATGTAATGGGTATGAGTAGTTTAACCTTTAAGCAGGAGAGTATGGACTGTATTGACTTTAAAGGGACAGTGCATTCCCTGCATATTTCCTTCACAGGGTTCTCTCTCACGCAAGAGTTGCCCAGACAAAGCATAATATAGTGTAGGTGGTGGTGTCTACACTATATGCATATGCATATATATGCATATGCATTTTTTGTCTAACGAGACAATTCAGTTCTAGTTCTCTATCTATCTATCTTTATAACATGTTTTATAGACACAATAGAAAAGTTTTTTTTATTAAATAGATTAAATAAATAAATATTCATACTATAGAAAATATTAAGAAACACATTTAATTGCATAAACTAGCCTATTGGTGCAGTGTAACAGTCCCAAACGTAACATAGTATACTAAGTATAGACGCCATCTTTGATTTTTAACAGGAGTTTCCAAGAAATGTAAGTAGACAAAAACTCCACACAACATGAGCTGTGGAAAATTATAAGTGATTTAGGAGCTTTATACAGCTTTTTACAGCGGATGCCATTGAAAACGCGGTAAGTTTATCCCTCTCTGCCTCGCTTGTTTCATACCTGTCATTGCGCTGCTCTGAATAAGGTCTATGAAGGATTTTACGTTTTACACACACTAGCATAGAAGTTTCTGCGCCCTAGCGCCCTCTAATGGATACATATATTACTTTGATACTTTTGCATAAAAATAAGAATTTTTTTTTTATGCTTCTCGAAAACGATACACACTTTTGTTGACTAAATTATCATACAGCCTTAATAAAATTTAATGTTATTAGGAGCAGGTCAGCATAATTTTTTTTTTTTTTTGCTGTTGACCGTTCCATGTTCTCTAAATGCTTAGTTCTAGATTGATTTGTTTTTTTTATTATTATTATTATTTATCAAATATATTTTTTACACATACGTGTGTGAAACATTTTAAAATAGCTGTTTATATACAACTGGGCTGTTTTGCAACATTCTTTGTTTTAGAAAGCGCAATTACTCGAATAATCCAGCAGATGGCGACAGACTGTAATAAACAGTATTCAGGGCGCTCATACAGTTTCCGCTAGAGATAAATGTCTCAGTGATACGCAGTCTCTAATGTAGCTATATCACCTTTGAATTTAATGATGATATCTTCAATAACCTCTCAAATGAAATATGCTTTAGTAAAATCTAACATTTAAGATAATCTAAATTTTAGTCCAAAAGTTCCAGATTTATGGTAACCTAGGCTACTTAAGGCATAAAACAAAATCATCAGTAGGCTAGATGTTTTGTTTTTGTTAAAGTGATTAACAGAAAAAGAAAGTGAACCGTAGATTTTAAATTAAGAGGACATCAAATTGGTTCAAATTCGCATCAAATGGACAACATTGCATTATTAAATATCCTAAAATTGCCACTATCAAATTCAAATTAAAAATAGATCAAAAGGTGCAAATGCTTATTCAAACTTATTAAACTTAATTTTAAAACATAAAAATTACTAATATAGTAATATTTTTAAACATGAAATGTAATAAAATGATTTAAAAATTGATTTTAATTTTAAATGTTTTATGTAAAATCAATTGATATATATGTTCTGTATATGTATAAATAGACATTTATAATAACAAAAATAATATAATAATTATATATATATATATATATATATATATATATATATATATATATAGTCAAACCACAAATTATTCAGCCATTTTTGATATATTTTTACTAGTGGGTGCAGGACACTATAGTTCATTTTGAGGATAGCAAAATAAAGTAAACTGTGACATATTATACCAAAAACATTTTCATACAGTGGACAACCAGGAAAACTGATAAAAAATTTGGAGTCAAAAATTATTCAGACTCTTTGACCTGACCATGTTTTGCTTAAGTGTTATCTGACATAATTGAAATTATTTTTTTTCTGACACAGTTTATATATATATATATATATATATATATATATATATAAAATTATGTATAAAAGCATTTGCACCTTTTTATCAGGAATTTTCAATTTGAATTTGATAGTGGCAATTTTATCATTTAATAATAATGTTTCAGTTTAATTGATGTCCGTGATCATTTTTAGCTAATAGACCAAAACTGTGTTAGTGATAAATACAACACGGGCCCTAATTAGTGATGATTAAACATGAATTATTCAACAGCCTGTCTGAGTAAAGCTGCCAGAGTCTGATGCTGAAGCTGTCCACCTCCTGCAGAGCGAAATCAAGAGGCAACCTGTGTGAAAACATCAAGTGATGCTTCATCATTCCACACCTCCAGATCTTGTATGAAATATATAATTGGTTATAAATATAGTAATTGATTACATGTACCACAGTCTTCTTGAATAAAATCTTTAACCACTGTGTAAATGATCATCGCCTCAACAAATTGGCCAAGCGTCTCCATTAGTGGTTTCTCACGCTCATTTTCCGTCCAGATGAGTGTCCTGGGAGGAGAATCCCAGCTAAACACAAATGGATCCTAACAGGTTTGTGGCTTCAGCATCTCCACCCCCTCCACATGATAAAGAGATGCGTCTCTTATCAGCGTCTGCAGCCTCTGCAGGTTATCAGCAGCCTGTCTGACTCCAAACACCCTCACATGGGAAAAACAGAGGAACATATTCCCATCGTTCACGGCACAGATGTGTTCATCACTCACACATGAGCTCAGCCACCAATTACAACGTAATCTATTCTTGTATTGTACTGCTGAATTTTAATAGTTCGTTCTTGTGCGCTACGTAAAACAATAATAATAAAACAATCTGTTAAAGCAGTCAAAAGATGGCTATTTCTGTAGGCTTATATGGACATTTTATTTAAAAGTAAATTTGAAATATGCTTCCCTGTCCTCCGAGACAAAATGTTAGTTTAACTTTAATTATATAAAAAACGTTACGATAAACATTACGATAAAGATAATATTAGTTTGCTAAATTAAACGGGACATGATAATCAGAATTTTAAAATGTAAAAAAATATATATTTTACTAATATTTTTAAACATGAAATGTAATAAAATAATTTTTTAAAATGAATAAATTAAATGTTTTACTTAAAATCAATTGCTGTAGATGGACTGATCTCAGATTACTGAACAGGAAACTGGAAAACATGGGAAGGTTAAAGAGCCCATCGATCCCTTGAGACATTTGAGATAATCTGCTGCCCATTAGAAATGATTCTGTAACCGGATCAGCTCATTAATGCTCGTCCCGCCCCTTCGTTTGAATGCCAGCGCTGATTGGGCACAACCGCGGCATTGACACTGACCTCACACAGAACCTGAAGGCGACCCAAAGGATAAAACGCGAGCGGGACGCATCACTGTGACAGTGTCCAGCCCGCATCCTCTCCTCAGTACTTTCATCTGGACTTTAGTAAAACCCGACGAGAAGATGCCACGAGGATTTTTAGTGAAAAGGAGTAAACGTGCCTCATCAGCATCCTACAAGGTGCGTGCGCAAGAAGAAAAAGAGCCGCGCAAAGAGGACCTCCCCAGCCAAACTCCAAATGCAAGTGTCCCGGACGTGCTGGAACCAATTAGAGAATCATGGGCAAGTGGTATAAGCTCTAAAAATGAGCAGACGCGTTTTCTGGGGGACTCTGGGGTTGTTGGAGAGAACGTCGATTACGCACAGAGTTACTTCAGCCACCCGGAACAGAGCGCGTCATCTCCGCGCAACAGCACCGACTCCTACAGCCCGATTAAACCCATCAGCACGGAGCTTTTGGACAGGTGTCTAAGCTCCCCAGCCATGGCAGAGTCCTTTCCCTTGGTCACTCCGGTGACTTCAATCGAGCGTCTGCTAATGAACCACTCTGACATGAAGTTTGGCACACCGGTGCCCTCTTCGGTGCCCACCTACCCTGCGTTTCATCAATGCGTAAAACGCGCGTTCATGGACTCAGAGCGTAAGAGCAAAGCACCAAAAAAGCCTAAAGTCATCAGAAAACTCAATTTTGAAGACGAAGTCACCACCTCACCAGTCCTCGGGCTTAAAATAAAAAAAGAAAGTCCTGAATCAAAGCTGGCACCGCAAAGTGGCAGAAAAAAGCCGCTGGGTGAGTTCATCTGCCAGCTTTGTAAGGAAGAATATCCTGATCCGTTTTCTCTGGCCCAGCACAAGTGCTCCAGAATCGTGCGGGTTGAATACCGCTGCCCGGAGTGCGACAAAGTTTTCAGCTGCCCTGCTAACCTCGCGTCTCATCGCAGGTGGCACAAACCTCGCGGCCTGAGCACCGGAGACGCGAAGAAGTCTCAGCTGGAGGCGCGTAACCACGAGAAGACCTCGGTGGAGGGGAAGGAGAACGCCAGCAAGATGAGTGGGAACAATCAGCACCAGCTGAGTCCGGACAGCTCCCAGCATCACAGATCAGCACCGGACAGCAACATGATGCACAGGGTATCCCAAGACCCTCCTCTGGACCAAAGGTACCCATCCTCCGAGAAATGCTTTGAGATGCGCATTAGCTCCCCGGACAGCTCCAGGTTGTTCGATCACTGCCCCGACGAGCCTGACAGGTCCACCACCCCCTACTTGCCCTCTCCCGGCCCAGAAGAAGTGTATGAATGCCACTACTGCAGCAAGAAGTTTCGCAGGCAAGCCTACCTGAGGAAACACCTGGCCGCGCACGAGACAATCAAAGCATCCTCGTACAGTCACATCGAGAGCGGACAGATCACGTTCCCGTGTCACCTGTGCGGAGCGCACTTCCCCTCCGCGGAGATCAGGGACAAACACAGACTCTGGCACGCGGTCAGAGATGACTTACTGCTCAGACCCGATCTGAGCCCTGGAGAACAGCAGATATTCTCATGCAAACACTGTCCCTCCACGTTCTTCAGTTCTCCGGGTTTGACCAGACACATCAACAAGACTCATCCCACAGAGAACAGACAGGTGATGCTCTTACAGATGGCCGTCAGGCCGGGATGCTGATCTCACTTCAGAAACATTTACGATTATGTCTAACGGTTTGTTGTTAATATTATCACTCAATAGGCTACATCCAGTGTCTTTATGTGGGGATATCGAACTTGGAGGTTTTCTTTATTGACAACAGAGATAGTTTATGTATCCTTGATAATCTTGGGTAACACTATATAACTTTTATTAACAGACATTATCCACCTTATTTTTCAGGTAAGAACGAGCGCGGCCATTTGTAAATTTAATGTGTTTGACTTCCGGTGTCATTCGCTACCAGTTATTTTTAGTTGTACAAAACAGATCGTTATGCTGCTTGATATGGCAAACTGGTATTTCTTACCATGTTGTTTTAATGTATTGTCTTAATTATAAACACACTGATTTGCAGTTTACATCACTTTGATATTCTTCTCGTTATTTTCCTATAGCAGCTAATAAATCGCAAATCTCGCACATTCACAGAAAACACTTTACTTCCGCGTTGAAAAATAAGGTGGATAGGATTAAGGGTGTAACGATACCTTCATGTCACGATACGATACATATCACGGTACGATATTATTGCGATACTTCAAGACATATGGTAAAAGGTTAACAAACAATGTACTGTTGATTAAAATGCTAAATTTGGTATTACATTGGGGGTGGAAATGAATAGGCTTGGACAATGGGTATTTTAGATAAATATGCTTGCACTTTGTCACTAACTAGATATATTTAAAATAATGTAGGCCACTTTTTACTGGTAACACAAGGCATTTGGCATTACCAGGACCCACATATATTCCCCAATTTCATTATTATACATTATATTCAACATTAGTAGTTTAACATAGTACTGACTCTTACACAGTAATTTTCATTTTGGATGAACTATACACAATACAGATTGTCACTATCCACAATACATGTTGTTGCTTTTTTGTATTGCCATATATTGTGACATGATATATTGTTACACCCCTAATATATATATATATATATATATATATATATATATATATATATATATATAAATATAAATTAGTTTATATATATTAGATATGAAATATAAATATTGCTTTATTTTTTTATTATTTTAAAATGTCAAGGATTTTATTAATTTATGTAACTTTTCCAAGCCTGTACATCTCAATTTTCTGAAAATTCCCAGTTTTCCACAACTGCGTGAACTCTGTATATAATTCTTTACATATCAGTTCATACACATTCAAATATGAATATCATGTTCACTTAATTCAATGTTTAATTCACCTCTATTTCAAATTCATTACTGATAATATCATTTTGATAAAGTTATGAAGTGTTATCCATAAAAGGTACTTAATGTTGCCAATTTAATTTAATTCATGAATCTGTTTATAGTGGTAAAGACATCAAATCTATCAGGCTTGAGACTCAAAGCTCACAGCAGGTTATTTCATTAACATTCATCATTATATTATGGGAAAAATTTAATTAATATATTTTGTGTCTCATTGTAAAAGCAACTCCCATGAAAAGCTTGTTTAGTCTCAATCGTATTAGAAGGTGCTTTGATTTCTAGATCATGAATTAAAGTACTGTACGTTTCATTATTTTAAATGACAACAGTAGCTGCAAAAAAGAAAATGTATTTATATGATAAATAACTGCCAAGAAATGCCATAGCATACATCAAGACTATTAGAGGCCTACATGTAATAATAAACCATAAGTGTCATATTTATATTTTCATATGTAGTCATTTTCAGCTGTTATGAAGAGGTTAATAAATCGACTTGTCTTCGAATACCCTTACAAATGTAGCTTATTTGCACAAATTCACTGGAGAAGCTGCTATTAAAACAGAAAATAAGAAATCAGAACACTTAAAAATATCAAAAAACATTTGATTCACCCAGTAACTACACAGGATTTGCTATGTTGTAAGAATACTTTTATTCTTAAGTGTAGTTGCACATCCACTCTCCTTCGACATCCGATACAAATGTATAGATATACTACCGTATGACAACATCTGTGCGTGTGCTTGTGTGTTGTGCAGCTGTTATATCAACACATGCAGTTAGTACTGGAATCATGCAGCATTTGGTCAGTAGTAACACACAAAATCTACTCATGAGGACTTTTTTTTTTTAACCTCTTGAAATTACGCGCAGGTTTCAGTTGCTTGTGTGCAGGCCTTTAATATACACAGTATAATTTCAATCCAGAAGGGTGCTGCATGATTTCAACTCCACACATATATTTTTTTTTTTGTGAAAAACTTCTAAATGATTTCAAATTAAAAGAAAAATAATGAAAATCTGACCCTCATTAAGTCCCGCATAGCTTTCAAGAAAATATACAAACTTGACTTTATCTTAAACATGGCAACAGTCATAACTTGCATCCGTAGTCTAGGGTCAGTTACCCTTTAATCCCTTAACCGTGAAGAAATGCTAGTGTCAAAGATGTTTTTCGCACACGTCTACGCGTAAAAAAAAAAAAAAAAATGAACAAAGATTACATTAAAGGCTTTTGAACTAGCTCAAAACGTCCTGAAGCGGGTAGTTTGGATCAATTTGGCAACGTCGCCGTCTCCCTGCAAGACCTGTTAATGTGGCAACTCATTCACACTTTCCTTAAAAATCCCATCCAAGATGAGATGAATCAAAAAGAGCGCTGCAGTCAAATGATTTATGCTGTAAATGAGCTGATAAACCTGCGTGGGCTCGTCTCCATACAGACAGACATTCAAGCTGAAGACTTGTTCTAAGTGGCCTTTTGATTTTTTTTTTTTTGGTTGATTTAAATACTGTTAAATATGTACACAGATCAGATACTGTTCATACACTATACACATACATTAAATATGTATATATTTTATATTTATAGATATATACACACAAATAACAGTTACAAATGACAAAGGGGCGGTTCAGTATAACATAAAAAAAAAAAAAAAAATCAGTAACATTCTAATGAAGAGAAAACTAAATTTACAAATTGCAATAAACCGTAATCCATAAAGAAAACCAGCAAAAAAACAAATGTGAGAGTCAAAGTTATATAAAAACATGTTCCACATTAGGAGTGAAAATAAACCGAAATAAACATAACAGCAAGAAGTGCTTCAGTTTAAACGTAAATCTCCTCCACGAACATGTTTCGAGCACGTCTCCAGCCGTCAAATTGTCGAAAACCTTAGCGTGTCTTCTGTACAAATATAAAAAAAGTTGTAGTTGATACGATGGTCAATCAAAAAGAAACATTTTTGAGACTAAGATTTTTTTTTACGATCGCTGGCACTCTGAGTGGAGGGCAGCTTCAGTGGCACCAGCTACGGCAACAGCAGTGGAAGTTATTTAAGTAAAATGCAATGCGATATCCATCAGCGATCGACAAAAAATAAACATTTCAGTTGTCTTTGATCTTTCTGGCTCTGGATGGGAGGAGTCCGACAGCTATCGCAGGCAAGAGGGTGTGTTTGTCTCTGACAGTGCAGTGGGCGGAGTTCTGGAGTGAGCGCGAACGGCGTGGAGTGTCCCGTAGGAAGTTGTCGTGTGTGTTTGCTCACTTAGGTCAAGTCTTGTTGGCGGAACCCGAGGAACGGCGAAGCTTCATGGACATCCGGCTCTTGCTAGCACGAGGTGACATTGGCGAGGCTAAGTCGCTGCCGTCTACCTGCATTGCTGGACTTTCGGCCAGCTGACTCTCGAGGCATGAGCCTGTTGGGGAGGGAAGGGAGGAGGAAGAAGAAAAAAAGACAGATCAGAATGTCACGATGGCTAGATTGTTCGCACATTGTTCTCAAACATCTACTCAAATGTGGCATCTCATTAAAGGGCTAAATTTAACTTGGGTTTGTGAATTAGAATATGAAATGGAAATTGGGTCTATAATGTCTATACTAAACAAAATCGACTTTTTTTGTAATGTCAAATCAGTCTCATTGTGAATTTCACTCAGATTGGAAAGGGAAAAACCTCTCTGATACTTCGGTTGAAGTCATTTTGGCAAATTTGTACTTAAAGGCCAGATCTGATATGGGGTACTACAATAAATGTAACCAATTGAGAGCAAAATAAGTGTGAAAACCCCTTCTTGAGGGGCGTGAGAGGTTAATGCACCAGTGCATTGTGGGTGAATTTCACAGAGCGAATCACAAGGGATGCTGGGACTAATCAACGCTGAAATCTGACACCTCGTCCCTCAGATGAGACCAACGGGGGTGCAGTTATGATATCGCAACACGAACTACATTGTAAAAAGGAATGGGGAGGAAAAAACACAAAGAGGGTACTTTGCTGTTTTCAGGTCCAGCATACCATTCACAGCTAGCGTGAAAGACCTTCCGTTTCAAGCCTTTTCCCTTTACCTTGATGAGCCCAATGTTTTCTAGTGGAGGTTTGGGAAGGAGCAGAAAAATCACAGCATTTCTCTCTTGGGGTGTGAGAATGGACAGAATTGACAGGAGGACGAGAGAGGTGTGGATGAGGATGGGAAAAGGACAGGAGAGAGGGGCAGGAAAGATGCAAAGTGATGGGCATGGATGTGGAATGTAAATGGAAGCAAAGAAAGAATATAAAAAGACAGGAGGAAGGAAAAGAGAAGAAGAGATATAAGATAAAGATATGAGCAGGTTGGGAGGGAAAACAGTAGCAGGTGCACATAAAATACAAGACAATAAATGTAAAAGTTGAACTCTCCATATGCTCACAAATGTTTATTATTCAAACACACACACTTACACTGAACTAAAAAAGATGTCAGAATTACCACCCACTAGTAACTAAATTCTAAAAACGAATGCTGTGACACCAATCTCACCGAAAAGATGTTGCAAAACCACATTTAATACTCTGTTTTGAATAACAAGAATATCATCTGTAAAACTGTACCTGAATTACTTCTGTAAATCAAATCGCACTCAGCAATAGGGTTCGAGGTAAAAGGCCATTCACATAATCATATAATGCAACATTATTCATAAAAATATTTTAAAACAGATTACACATGAGCTCTGAGGTTTTTGATATACTACCATTCAAAAGCATTTTTTTTTTTTAAAGATGTCTCTTATGCTTATCAAAAATACAGTGAAAACAGTATTAATGTGAAATATTACAATTTAAAATTGTTTTTATTTGAATATATAATTTATTCCTGATAGACAAGATGTCAAAGCTGAATGTTCAGCATCATTACTCTTCAGTGTCACATGATCCTTCAGAAATCATTCTAATATGCTGATTTGCTACTCAAGGAACATTTATATTTAATATCAATGTTTGAAACAGTTAATATGTTTATGGAAAATGTGATACTTTTTTTTTTTTTTTCAGGATTCTGAGATGAATAGAAAATTCAACAGAACATCATTTATTTGAATTAGAAATGAAATGTCTTGTAACAATAAATGTCTTTTCTGTGATTTCTGATTAAATTAATGCATCGTTTCTGAATAAAAAAAGAAAATAATTAATTTCCTTAAAAAAAAAAAAAAAAAAAAAAAAAATCATACTGACAATCAAATGATTATTATTGTAAATGAAACAGGCAATCTCCACACTGGTGAGTTTTTAGCAGGCTAACAGAAGCATGGTAGGAAACTTTAGCTAGCCAGCTACCTAACATTAATTAAAATAGGATGTTAGCATTACAGCACAGTGGTAGTAGTGTTCACTGATGAGAAAAGTTGGTAAAAATGTGTAAAAAAATCTCAGATTTAATTATGTGCAATGATTTAAGGACAAGTGGTTCATTCCACACAGAAAAGACATTAGAATTGTTGTAATGTTGTGGATAAGTCAAGAGTTGATTGAAGGATTCTTTAAAAAGAATCTTCTGAAATACTTATGGAACAGGGAAAAAGGCTGCTGAAAAAAGCTGCCAGCCACCGTTAAGCTCTATTATCTATATGAAAGCTGTTATATAGTACCATTCTGGTGCTTACATTCAACATTTACACAAACAGACAGACAGATGTGTGATATAAAGAAAAGAAGATGAGGTGAGTGAAGCTGTAAGATCATGCCAGACACAGACATGACTTTGGGTGTGTTCACACTTGGCAGGTTTGGTTCTATTAAAATAAAATCTGGTGCGATTGCTCAGGTAATGCGGTTCAAGTGGGAAGGCTGCCATCCGAACTCTGGTGCACACCAAACAAGCAGTAGGTCTCAGTACACTTTCAAACGAACTCTGGTGCTGTTTGACTGAAATATGAATGCAAGATGGACCAAACACATCTAAACGAAACAAAATAAAGATGTGATTTCACAAGATACGACTCTAAAAAGGACAGGATGCTCAAGCATATTGTTTTTTTCTCATTATTTAGAGCGATGTTGCCCATTACAGTTTAGTACAGATATCAGACCTACGTCTCCTCGCAGATCTTCATTTGTGTGTAAGAGAGGAATTCCTTGTGCTTTTTTGACTTCTTTACACATTTCATAAGCTGCATACTTATAATATTTTATAAGAACCCTAACGCTCAAAATAATTAATTGGTTTAAATAGGACAAACTTAAATTAAACAAATTAGTTCAGTCAAATTAACTTTCATGAGTATTTAGCACTTTGTTTTTCTTTCAAGTTCACAGAACTGATATATTTTAAGTAAACTGAACCGTTTCATTGTTTTGAGTTTTATGAACTTATTTCTTTTAATTTAGACAAACTTAAGTTTAACAAACTGGGCTGGGATTTCTATTTCCCAGCATTATTTGCCCGTGGCACTCAAAAGGGAGAGTAAATGCTTAAAAAAAAAAAAAAAAAAAAAAAAATATATATATATATATATATATAGCAAGAATAATGTTAAGTGGGAGATTTAGTAGTGATTAATGTTTTGTTATGCTAATTTAGAAGAGGTTCTGTTAATGTGTGTTTTTGGAGAGTTACCATCATGGCTTAGTGAACGCTAAGAGAACCAGGACTTAATGTATCAGTTTCGTATTTGGTCCAGACCAAAAGAACCAAGAGAACACACCTTAGAGGAACCTAGTGGAGTGACATCTGAGAGTGGTAAAGAGTGTAAATGTTGGTCAGTGTTAGGGATCTGGTGTGAACATGCCATGCAATGAATGTTGCAGACTTCCCATTGAACAAAATATAGAGAACATGGAAAAAGAAGGGAACGTATTTCAATCTAGATAGGAATCAAACAAACAAGATACAGCAAAAAGAGAAAGAGCTCATAACGTTGTTACAAGCCAAACAAACGCATAAGACAATCAGGCAGTCTCAGTGTACGGCATCTTCAAAAATCTTACCTTTAGATATACACAAGTGATAGATTATGATCTGAAGGGGAAACATAAGATAAACAAAATAAAAATAAAATGGGAATGAAAGAGAAAATAAAGAAAAAGAAAAGAAAAATGATCATTTGTGTTTAGACAGGTACCAGGAGGCCAACACAAATGGCAGAATAAAACTTTGGGTTTGAAAAACAACTTCATTTGCATAAATCAAAAGATTATTTTTCAGCCCCAAAAGCAAATTGTTTTGCAATGACTGAAAAATGACAAAAAAAAAAAAAAAAAAAAAAAAAAGATTTGTGCACAGGCATGCGTGTATCCACAAATGAAAGGCTTAATGACTCGTCTCTATCTGTGTATTACATTGTGTGTGACTGGGGGAAAATATCAATGAACTCCCTTGAAATGAATTTATCCTAAATTATTTTCCCAGAAACTTCTCCCACAAAAGTGGCTTAATGCTATTTCTGGACTGCCTTTGGTTCAAGTTCAGCTGCCATGTTCATTGTAAGGTTAGCATTCCTGTAGCTCAAATAGTAGAGCATGGCACTATAGCAAGGCCATGGGTCTGATTCCCAGAGAACGCAAATAGTTCTTAAAATGCTCTACCATTCAAAAGTTTTAGGTCAGTAAGGTTTTTGTTTTGAAAGAAATTAACACTTTTATTCAGCAAAGATGCATTACATTGATCAAAAGTGACAGTAAAGAAATTTACAAAGCTTACATAAGATTTCCATTTCAAATAAATGCTGTTCTTTCCATTAATCAAAAAATGTATCATGGTTTCTACAAAAACATTAAGCAGCACAACATTTTTCAACATTGATTACTCAAGTTGGTGTTTAAATTGTAATAATATTTCACAATATTACTGTTTTGACTGTTTGATCCAATAAATCAATGGTTCTCAAAATTCACGCCCCCTCCTTTAAACCTTTAAAAAAAATCTGGTGCCCCCCAATTTTTTTAATTGAAAAACTTGCAATGAAATGTTTCACTTTGCAATGAATCATTGAAAATTATAACAGTAATAAATGCAGCTTTGGTGAGCATAAGAGACTTCTTTGAGAAAAAAAAAAAAAAAGAAAAAAAAATATCTTACCGACCTCAAGTTTTGAATGGTAGTGCAAATATATATATTGAATGCAATGCAAGTCACTTTGGATAAAAGAGTATGTCAAATGC
Organism: Hypophthalmichthys nobilis; assembly: GCA_037950665.1. Classification (NCBI taxonomy): domain Eukaryota; kingdom Metazoa; phylum Chordata; class Actinopteri; order Cypriniformes; family Xenocyprididae; genus Hypophthalmichthys; species Hypophthalmichthys nobilis. Next base: position 13,279,790 of record CM075478.1, read on the forward strand.
ATAAAAATGTTAATGTAAAAATAATCAAGTGTGATTTTACAGTCTGAACTGATGGGGCAATGACACATGCAACAAGGTCAGAGAGTCTAGAACTGGATGGAATTGTCAAGGTGAATGACGAATGGTGTAAAATGACAGATGAATTAAGAATCCATTCATTAAGTCAATGACGCCCACCTGCTTCAGATGGGAGATGGTGGAAAGGTGCAGGGCAGAAAACACGGGCCGCGTAGTCCTCGAACGTTGTTGGTTCCAAGTGGTGCTGGACTATCGTCTCCAGATATCTTGCTCTCTCTTCGTAGCTGATAGACGTACGAGTTAAGGTCAAACATGGTTGGTGCATCGATTTCAAAAGCAACACAAACACACACATCAATAGGGGTCAAACAGTTAACCAGGATGCCATGGGTTAATAATTCTCCCATCATACTGTAAACTGTATTACAAAGCTGTCATTGCTTTACGTATGGTGACACTGGGTATCAATGGACATCTTACTGTCTGTGTTATTCGGTTAAGAAAAATGATGGTATTGAGTAAATGGAAGGGATTGGATTATGCTGCTGTGTATGGGTTTAAAAACGGAGGGATTCTGTTAATGGGGACGATTTGATTAAATAGTCCAGTGGCATATGGTCTTTGCTGCATTCATAACTTCGTAAACCAAGAACATGCGGTTCAGATAACGACGGATGCTGCGTCACTGGAGAAACTTGATGAAGCAGCGGTGAGAAATGGAGCGTGCGAGAGACAAAAAGACAAGAGCGAAACGGAGGCCCTGCTGGGACGAGGCAGGGGGAGGATATTCTCGGCTCATGTTTGGGTGTTTCTGCGGGTGAAGAGGCACACAGAGCATCTCCACTAGGAAATGCAACACTCACGCAGATCTGTCGTTTGCCTTTTCCTATCTCCAGCAGACCCGCTTCCTGCCGACGGATCCTGCTGTTTGAGAGCAAACCCTGGAGTGAATGAGTGAGAGGTTCCCACAGAGGAGAAAAGAAAGCAGCTAGCGAAAGTGTCAGTGGGTGCGACACAATTAGACACGTGCAGTACTACATCTATAGGCAGAACGTTACAGAGCTGGTGATGCTCTTGACAGTCGTGTTAACAGCTCAGAATTGCACTCATACAGTCTTAATGACTGAAACATTCAGTCACGGCTGATATAAATGAATTCAAAGCTTCTGGATTGTAGACTTAGACTGTGGCCCCTCTGTTTTGCACTTCCATATTATTGAGAGTAAGAGTAGAACTACCTCATGAACCACTAACAGATCACTGTCAAGTGCATAATGCACACACAAATTACCAGCTAAAATACATATCCAGGACCCTATTCAGATTTAATCTGACATATACACAACATAAAAATAATATAGAACTACTGTTCTAAGGTTTGGGATAAGTTTTTTTTTTTTTTTTTTTTAAATGGAATTAATACTTTTATTTAGCAAGGATGCATTAAATTGATCAAATGTGACAGTAAAGACATTTATAATGTTTGAAATAAATGTTTTATTCAAACTTTCTGTTCATCAAAAAATCCTGAAAAAAATGTTCTCCACAAAAAATGAACCAGCACAACTGTTTTTAACATTGATAATAAGCAGGGCTCGACAAGAAGGACTGCCTGATGGCCCGGGGCCAGCGTGGACAACGCTTGGGACAGTTGACGGAACTGTCTCTTGCCCGATTGGGCTAGTGCTGCATCATAGGATTGTGCAATATAGGCCTAAATTGTCTACATACGATAATATCTAATTGTTGTTTTAACAATCTGGCATTATCGAGTATGTCTCTCACTTTACAAAATGGAAACAAAAACACACCCATAGAGTGCACGCGTTTACTACGTGATATAGTCTAATAGGTTAGACGAGTGCATGTGCGAATTTAGAGTGCATATTTTCTAGTCTATTAAAATGCATTTAGATTACCCCCAAAATTCAAGATAAGGGGCAAAAATGCCACAGTATGTCTTTGATATTTATATAATTTAATATAGTTAACCAATATCACATCAAGAGTGCAGTTTTTTTTTCTCCAAATATGACCATGATTACAAATGTGACATTGATTTTATTCCACAGTTAAATCAATAATAAGTGACTTACATTTTAGACAACATATTGCCTGTTTTTGCTCTATTTAACCAACGAAAATGGTTTCAAACAATGAATCGGTTAAAAGAATAATTCAATGGCTCACTCATTAAGGCAGTCAAATGCTTCGTTCCTGAATGAATCAGCCTTTTGAATGAATCGGTTGAATCTCAATGACTCACTCATTAACAGTGACATGTTTCACATTTAAGGTATGTTTTCATTTTTAAAATAATTTCAATTATCAATATTCAACGTTTTATGTTTAAAAAATAAAAATGCGAAAGTACCTATGCCGCTTTATTTTATGCTATTTTATTTAAATACAATAAAATAACATAAAATAACTTTTTTTTTCTTTTTTGGTGGGGTCAGTGAAAATTTTGCAGGGCAAGCAAAAATTTGAGCCAAAAAATCCTTAGCGTTAAGCCCTGATAAGAAATGTTTCTTAAGCACCAAGTTCTGTTAATAGCTGTTTTCAGCTTTGCCATCACAAGAATAAATTACATTTTAAAAATATTAAAATAGAAAACATTTATAATTGTAATAATATTTCACAATATTACTGTTTTTACTATGTTTTTGATCAAATAAATGCAGCCTTGGTGAGACATTAAAAAAAATCTTAGACCTCAAACTTTTCAACGGAAGTACAAAAAAAAACAGAATATGGAAATTAGAAGCCATTCTATTCAGTGTAGAATTTCTTAAATTGAATGACATTACTGAATATTTACAAAATTTGAAATATAATTTTGTCAAAAGTAAAAAAAACTTTAAAAATGAACAGACCAAAAAGTGTTTGAAGCTGCAATGAAATCAGCCTTTTTCTCCATTTCAGGTCTCTAAAATGGAAAACCTGGTTATTGGATTGAAAGGTCAAGGTCTTGAAGGGTCTAGTATTGGTCTTTAATTATCTGGTATTAGTCAGGATCTGGATCTTGGGGATTTGATATTGGTCTGTCACTACGACTACATAGATGGTTCATGGCCAGAATAAACTGCAAAGTGGACCATATTTTATGCCGATAGTCCGGCTACAAGGGGGCAACCACTCCAAACAGCGAGAGCAAAGCATGAGCAGCACCGCTGTGCGTCTTAATAGCCCTCTCAGAGCCGCCCAACATGTGGCCGCCATCCTGAACCTGAGATGAGCCTCTAATGCCACCCTGTCACCAAGACAACAAATCCTCTCCGCTGTTGACTTCAGATGCTCTTTGTGTGTCACAAAGAGAGAGGTAAAGGGAAAAACAGTTCTTCTTTTTCCTTCTCATACATGGTGCTTTTTTTTTTCCACCATGTATTCACCCAAATAACCCGGGCCTTGCATCCACTGTAATTGAATTTTTGATGGGTGGTGTTTTTTTATGACGGCTTGTTAAAAAGGAGAAAGTCCTTTTAAGAGAGTGCGTGCCGGGTTCTTGCGCCCTCTCTAGTATCACATGCTAGTAGAGAAGAGGAGGATAAAAAAGAGCCTTTTGTGCATTACCAGAAACTCATTTTCCCTGTGGATGAAAGGCAGAAGGGGGGAAAAAATACTCCTGGCCTCTTCCCCCCCTCCTACGGAGCTTTTCATTGTCACCGCGCTGAACTCCTGGGCTCTGGAAGGAAAGAGAGAAATTGCCACTGAAGAGACAGCAAAAGTGAGCTTGTTAGCACATTAGGAGTGAAGGGCTCGTGGTGGGCTCCAGGAACAGTCCCTGGTGGTGTGTTAATTCAGCACTCCGAACATGCTGGTGCTGATAGCCTCCAAATTGATCACTCCTGCTACCCCCGATTTTGTTCCCTCCCCCTCTCAAAGCTGGCGGCAGTAGTGGAGAACACAAGAGCGCCTCTAGAAAGGAGAAGCTTTTTATAATGTCAAAGTCATGTCAGCCACCTTGACTCTGACAACTCTCTGATGACATGGTGTTTGGTGAACACTTCTAGGTAGATGTCAACGACCTCTGAGAGACATCATAACTGGCATAAGAACACAATCACCATGGTGAACTGGCTGTCTTTCAATTCTTGAGTGTTAATTTGAATTGAATTGGCCACACCCCACAGGAAGTTGGAATTGAAACCTGAACTGAAATGTAATTTAAAAAAAAAAAAATTCAACACAGGTAATGCATTCCTAGAACATGAAGTTCTCTTCCACAATATTTTAATTTACTCAATATGATGAAATTTACATGACCGTTCAAAAGTTTGGGGGTCAGTAGGATTTTTTTTTTTTTTTCTCAACAAGGAGGCATTAAATTGATCAAAAATTACAGTAAAGACATTTATAATGCTACAAGAGATTTCTATTTGAAATAAATGCTGTTCTTTCTACTCATCAAGGAATCCTGAAAATGTATTATGATTTCCACAATAGCACAACTGCTGTTTGATAATAATAAATGTTTCTTCAGCATATCAGAATGATTTCCGAAGGATCATGTGACACTGAAGACTGGAGTAATGATGCTGAAAATTCAGCTGTGTCATCACAGGAAAAAAAAAAAAACATTTTAAAATTTATATCTAAACAGAAAATAGTTATTTTGTATTATAATAGTAGTATAGTAATAATATTTCACAAGATTACAGTTTTTACTATTTTTTTGATCAAATAAATGCAGCATTGGTGGCTTTAAGAGACTGCATAAACAAAATAAATCTTACTGACCCTAAACTTTAGAACAGTAGTGTATAAGCTAAATATATTTATATAGGTTGCATTTCATCCATCTATCTCTGTCTGTCTATCCATGCATCCATCCATCCATCTTCAAATGACAAGGCTTTCTTAACTTAAAATTTTCAAAAAAGACTAAGTAATCATTCAAAGTTTGTCTTTATATAAAAAATTAGTCATATTCATTTTGATTTATACTCTTTGACATTCAAATTTTAACATTCAGTTCAATTCTGCATCCTGTCTGCATCTCAAATTTAATTCAAATTAAGGAACTGAACTGGAATTTAAAAGGCAGTCTCAATTCAGTTTTAGAGCACCAGAACATATTCATTATACTGAACTGATGTCTGAATTAATCAGAAAATACAGTGAGAACACAAACAAAAACGGGGTATCTCAAAGGACACTTGTGCTTGGAGACATCAGTGCAGCCAAGAGTTCTGGGACAATCGGATGTGTGACAGCACAAGGAGGACACATGGCCAATATCTCCACTCTCCGAGAGCATAGCTATTCCCTGCTCTCGCCTTGCAAATTAACACAGCACAGTAGCTGAAGAGCGCGTTGAGAGCACAGTCCCAAATCGCACACACACACAGCTCATTTTAATTACACACATGATCAGTCATTTTCTCCACATGGTGTGGTAGTTATTATCTGTGCTGAGAATTCCTCCGTAGGACATCGTTGGCACCTTTCAAAAGAAACCGAGAGAAGGATCCGCAGACCCACAGAGAGAGCCACTGCCCGGCTGCCGAACGGCTCTCGTATCCTCACACACAACCCGGTGGGATATGCACGGAGGAGTCCGCTCACTCAAACCACAAACCACAAGGTCTCCACAGGTGCTTTTGTCAGGACATGTCTGTCAAACCCTGTGAGAAATCACTTAACCGATAAACAGTTCTCAGTCGCACCACTTTAATGGAGTCACCATGAAAATCATATTAAAGTCACCATGAAATCAAAATGGATAATTCTTGTTTTATGGAATATTGCACGGTTTATTTTAAATGATTTATCCATGCACTTCATTATATTTTAATAATCATGCCCTCATAATCTTTAATCAAAAGGATTTCCCCTCCCTCTTACAGCGACATCTCTTCTCTGATGACATGTTTACTGGTGCGAGGGCGGGACAATCTGTCACTCACATGAGCTCGATCAATAACAAACCACAACCATCTAATCAATTCCTGATGGACAAAATCAAGTCCCACCCTACATTTTTATCTTATTTGAGAAGCTGATTCACTTGGATAAATGTCACAATAGGGAAGAAAAGATGATGGCAATTTCCATTTCATGATGAGTTTAAGATCAAAAATCCCTGAATTTGAATTGAGGTAGCAAACAGAACGCAGAATTGCAACTAATTGGAATGTAAGGAGCCAAAATTAATATGAATGGAAATTCATAAAACTGTAATTTGGAAATTCATAACTACAAAAGCAATTTTTTCAAAACAAACTTTCAAACAAGGGTTTTTCAAGATTTTGCAAAATTCAAAATTTCAAAAGATTCAAAAAAAAAAAAAAAAAAAAAAAAAAAAAAAGAATGATAAAACGATAGATCTGCCATTGACTAAGCAATCTAATCACATCTACCCAATTATGCATGCTGAAAAAATATGAATCAAATGTCTGTGTCAAGACAAACCGTAAAAAAAAAAAAAAACAGTTACCAAGATTTAGGAAGCCAAAATCCACCAATATAAATACATCTGCATTGATGTTGGAGAGAGAGAGAGAGAGAGAGAGAGAGAGAGAGAGAGAGAGAAAGAGAGAGAGAGAGAGAGAGAGAGAGAAAGGGAGAGAGAGAGAGAGAGAGCGAGAGAACAAGATCAGAAAAGTGACAGAGAAAAACATCACACAAATAATCAAATTTGAGGAGTTTTACAGAGTATAATTACAGAAATCTATGTGTGCCCTGAAGTGCAGGCTAATCGGTTTATTTTTCCATCTGATGCCTGCTGATATCGTGGCCCTAACAGTGATTTTATTAGCGAGGCACGGTGCTGCGGCTGGCTGCCATAGCCTCGTCATTACGGCCAATGTCTCCGTGTGGCACAAGCAGATGAGAGGAGAGATAGCCCAAGCTAATGCACTGTTGCCTGGGGCTCCGAGACACTGATCTGGGCCCGGGCTCCAGCATCACAGCCTCTCCTATTAATCTCCGCTGAAACCAAATTGGAGGGCTCGTGAAATACAGCCCCAAGAGCGTCCGGCCCGATTTATCGCCCTGCGTCCCATCCCCGCGCCCCAGGGGGAAAGTGATGTGCGTGCTGCCGTTACAAATGCAACATTTATTTAACATTCACAACGCACAAGTCAGCGCTAATGCTATCAGAGAGGGGTGTGCGTACACTGAGCTACACGTACATGGAGGTCCTGATTAGTATGAATGAATGAAGGTGGCCTAGCCATCTGCCTCTTTTTTAAACAGTAACCTGATTTTGTGGTTCTACGGGAAGTGGGGATTTTTCACCACGGCTTTCAAATGCCATGGCTATTAATTCTTTAAATCGCATTTAGCTTTGCAGAAATGGTCGAGGTCTGAATTTGCACAAGGAGTGTTTATCTTCTAACATGTTTCAGCAGGTTTTGATGCGCAGATGGACAAACCTGCAACATTTTAAAAAATAAATTATCCAGTTCTATGGACTATCTTCACACCTCCACCAGTCAAAACAATATCAAATGTGAAGATAATTTTCTCTTATCATCTAGCATTCAGGATATCTAGTTTTAACAAAGATGGCCTCTATTCATCCATAGGCAATTTTAGACCCAAGAATCCACCAGAATTAAGAGATTGTGTTATTTCTTTTCATACTTACTGAGAACAGAGGCTGCAAACAATTTTTAGGGGTATTCCACTCTTAATTCATCCCTTACAAGTCATTTAAAAAAGTGAAATTTTGTTATATTATCATCCTCTGTATTGGGTCCAGCATACCAGGGTCACGAGTTATTGAACTGAATTGAGAATGTCTTCTAAAAATTTCCTGTTTTTGAATTGAGGTAGCAATTTGGAAATTCGTAACTACAAAAGCAAGTTTTTCCAAACAAACTTTCAAACAAGGCTTTTTCAAGCCAAGATTCAAAATTTTGCAAAAAGTTTAAAAAGCCTTAAAATTACACAGAACGATGGAATGACAGACAGACAGACAGACAGACAGATAGATAGATAGATAGAATGAGACAAAACAATAGAAGACAGACAGAATGACAGACAGAGATATAGACAGAACGAGAGACAGAACGAGAGACAGACAGATAGATAGAGACAAAACAATAGAAGACAGACAGAATGACAGACAGAGATATAGACAGGATGACAGACAGAACGACAGACAGAACGACAGACAGAACGACAGACAGAACGACAGACAGACAGATAGATAGATAGAGACAAAACAATAGAATACAGACAGACAGAATGACAGGCAGAATGAGAGACAGGATGATAGATAGACAGATAAATAGACAGATAGATAGACAGACAGAAAGATAGAGACAGACTGACCGATAGATAGAGACAGACTGACCGATAGAGACAGACAGATATCTGCTACACTAACCACAAACTCCATGTCAGAAGCCTGCAGCGCATCCTAAACACCTCGTAAGAGTCAGACCCACATTCCCCATCACCACGCACCCCCAGGGAGCTTGTTGTTTACCAATCTATTCCAAACCTGAGGGGGCCACACAACAACATTTTTTTTGTTAACACACCCTGCACCTCACTCATTCACACACGGCCTGTGCTCGACTGACTGGAAAGTCCGAGGATGAAGCTGTCGGTGCTAACAGGTCAAAACAGGAGAGAAGTTAGGAGGAGTGTCTCAGTGATTGATCGACATATTAATGCCATCGGCGGGTGAACTGTGCTGGAAAAAAAAAAAACAACACTGACATGAACAGCGACGGGGGTCGCTTGTGCAGTTACAATAATTACTAATGCACAAAATAAAGAGAAAGAAAATGGCAAAAGCAATTAAGGACTGACTCCACCAATACCCAACCCCCCCTTAATCAGTTCCAACCCCTTTTCAGCACTGACGGGACAATTAGTGAATAGCGCAACCTTCCATCCCCCTTCACACACACACACCAACAAACCACGTTGTTACTGGGACACAATGGGGCCCATTGTGAGATCTGGCAGTGTGTGGCAGCACTGCCCGTTAGGCGTTTGGCTGTGGCTACGTTGAGTGTGTGTGTGCGTGCAGGCCGCTCAAGCATGGGGACAAAAGGGGAAGCGCTGGCCTGCTGCTTCCATCAGCTCGGTTGCCTTTGGAAAAGCCAGAGTCAGAAGGAAGGAGGCTATGACCCAAAGCTCTTCCACTCTCTCCGCTATCACGCCCTGCCATATGCTGACCCCAGCAGCCCGGCACTTATCGCTGCCAATCAGCAGCCAGCGGGCCTGCCCCCACTGTCACGCCGGAGCTGGCGCAGTCCCACACACACCACTGGACTGGCACGGCCAATGGGGAAGCCGCTTAGCACGTCCCCTCCTCTCCCCCTGCGTCCCAATCGACCACTGACAGATGGAAGATGGCCGTGACTCTTAGACTTGCGTGTTTTTTTTTTTTTATCGAGTCCAAGCCAACAACACCCAATCTCCCCCTGGCCAACTCGCAGCCGCAAGCCAGACGGATCAGATAATGTGGGTTTCTCACAGCACAATCGGGGGTTGAAGGACCAGATCTAGATCCACTTCATTCCAGGATGTGTTACAAGGAACCGAGCAGCTGTAACGATCCGGTAGCCTGGGGGCGAGACAGGTCAACTAGCTCTAATCGAAATGGGGTGTTTAAAACACACACATACACTTCCACATATGGCAGCCCAGACTGTAGCAGAACATTTTATCACTCAGGCCCAACATGATGCCCTCAGAGACTGAGGCTGGCTGGAAGGCCCTGAGCTCAGGCTCTTTTTTTTTTTTTTTTTTTCTCCACACATGGCCCTTTGGATTACTCCTGTGCTATCTGCAGTTTAACCCTGTTATTTTGTCTGCCCAGCATTCATAACACTGACCCAAGCCAGCTACCTGCTATCTGCTGTTTTTTTTTCTTCTTTCCCTCCAACAGGCATTAAGACCAAAGAGGCCCCTTTCTCTCCATTCCAGGCCCTAATTTCACAGTCATGCCGAATGAGGGATCAGTGCGCGGGGAGGCAGATGGACGCAGCCCGGGGCCAAGAGAAAGAACTGGAACTTAGAGTCAGGCACAAGAGAGGTTGAGGCGTGTTGGCTTACAGAACGAAAAAAGGGAAGAGATGAAGGAAAAAAGTGAGAACAGCAGATGAAAAAGTCTGAGTTTATTGAGTTTAAGTGCAAAAATTAGAGAAAAAAGGGCTGTTTTGACGTGGCTTGACTGTGGACTCTTTACAAAAGGAAAATGCTGGTCTGTCTTAAATCTAAATCATTTACTTCACAACACGTCTCTGCTGAGCTAAAAGGGGATTATGATGACCATGTGTCAGTTGATAGCTACGAAAGCGGCTGGTGCACCATTTAAACATTTCTAAATGAGGAGCTCTACAGCAAGAACAGCACCTGACGTGTATCCAGAGAAAATCTAATTGTCTCTGTTCTTGTGTGAAACAAAAGGAAATGAATTGAGGCTCAGCGTATGATGCAGTTCAGGTGGAAGAAAATTAGCTTGATTATACAGATGAAAAAAAGACGCGACGGAAGCCTTGAAAGTTACCTTAACTACTTCCACTTCTTTCAAATTACACAAATCAATCCAAACACTGTGATTGACTAACAATGCAACCAGTGTAGCCCAATTTACCTAATGAATGACTCTTAAAAGTCAGTTCTTTTAGTGAATCAAAGCATATGGTGCATTCAATAAACTAGAATTTATGAACAAATAATCCTTATAAGTCAGTTCTTTTAGTGAATTAAAAACAGAGCACGATCATTGAAGCCTAAATCCTGGAACGAATGACTATCATGAGTCGGTTCTTTTAATGAATTAAAAACACATAGCGTGACCAATGTAGTCCAATCCATGAGCAAATGACTCTTAAGAGATGGTTCTTTTAGTGAATCAAAAACAAACAGCACAGTCAGCTTAGCTTGTATCCCAAAACAAATGACTCTTATTAGAGTCTTAAAAAACTCTTACTCTTTTCTTTTAGGGAATCAAAATGTATAGCACAAACAGTGTAGCTTTAACCCTCCCCCCCTAAAAAATGACTCTTAATGAGCCAGTTCTTTTACTGAATCAAAAACACACTGAGTGACTGATGTAGTAGCCCAATTTAAGAACGAATGACTCTTTTGAACAGTGTTCTTTTAGTGAATCAAAAACATACAGCACAATCAGCCTAGCTTGAAACCCAAAACAAATGACTCTTATGAGCCAGTTCCTTTAGTGAATCAAAACGTACAGCACAAACAGTGTAGCTTGAAAACCCAAAACAAATGACTCTTATGAGATGATGAACAAATTACTCTCACAGGTCAGTTCTTTTAGTGAATCAAAATCAAAGCACAATCAGTGTAGCCTAAATCCTGAAACAAACAACTCTCATCATCTGCTTTTTAAACGAATCAACAACATATAGTGCAGCAAGTGCAATCCTGATCTCAAAACAAATGAAATTAATAATGAATGTAATTTACAATGTGTCGTATAATTTACAGCAAAGAATTTTTTATATGTAAGCAAGTATAACAAAAATATCTATAACTGAATCAAACTAAATCAAATTGAAAGCTTCTGGATCGGAATCAAATCAAATCTAGGTTTCAAATCAAAACCATGACGTTGCCACAGAGCGATGTCATGAATTAATTACATTGATGATGGCTCATGGCTAGCTCCTTATGAGGACTGAACCAGCAACTTTACCAGCTCTGCACTTTAACAACTAACCCTACCCCACCCGTATGTGATTGATTTAGAGATACAAGGATGTTAAGGGGACAATTAGGTTACATCACTTTCTCTCTCTCTGCAATGACTTCATGTGGCGGCACTATCAACAGGTAAGCAGGAGATACTGTGACTTCCTTCCTCGCATCCCTGGGGTCCTCTCAGTCTCACGGGCCGTTTTCCACGTAGGAGAGCAGCCGTTCTGGCACATAGATCTTCTAATCACTGCTACCCTGCCATCCATCCTTCACAGTCATCAATTATTCGCACAGGACAGAAAGAAAATAAGGTGCGAGGGCGCTCAAAGAAAGGAAAAAAAAAGAGGGGAGGGATAGTTTCAAAATAAAGAGAATCAGACTGAAAGAAAAACAGACGGAGAGAGAGAAAAGGTTTGGAGAGACATCCGTCGATAATGACAGATTACTGTAATTCAGGCTGTCAGGAGCATCGACCTGTGCGGCTCACGCCAATCAATAGCTCAGTCCACTATCGAGCTCCGCGCAGGCACACAGATGGGCGAGATTGCTGCGAGCGAAAGACTCAAGCTGAGCCAAACAATCTCTCTGGCTTGGAGGACATGGCAGATGAGAATCGCTTTCCCCCCCTTTTCTGTGTCTCATTTTCTCCCCTCCTCTCCCATCTTTGCTTTGTTTTCTGGAAGTAGCATCTCTATGATAAGAAAAGAACGCTCTTAAAGAAAGGTTAAAGGTCTTCTGTAACAAAAAGCCAGAGAGACTGGATTTGGACTTGGAAATGTTTAGATATTGAACCTTATCTAAAGCATACAGTGGATGAAATTGTGGTTGTAAACAGTTTGAAAACAAAAAAAAAAGCAAATATTTGTAAAACAAATGACATTTTTTTAGTGCCACTTGTCCATGCAAAATTGGTATGATGGGTGGGTGGTTGCTTACAAGTTCAGATCAGCTTGTGTGGCTCATTCAGACTGAAGGCCTTCAACCTTTCTTTAAAGGGGTGCTTGATGATGATTTCACTTTTTTAACTTTAGTTAGTGTGTAAATTTGAGCATAAACAACATCTGCAAAGTTACGATGATCAAAGTTCAATGCAAAGGGAGAAAGGGACTACAACAAGCTTCTTCCTGGGTTGGTGACATCACAAACCCCAAAACTGACATAAACCCTGCCCCCGAGAACACGCAACAAAGGGGGCGAGGCCATGTTGGGCTGCTTTAGAGAAGAGGAAGAGTTGTTGTAGTAGAGTGTTGTTACCATGCCGTCATTTTACACCGGACTGCGTCACAAATGAGGTTCAATTCAATGCTGGATTTGCACAAAATATTAACATGACGGCACATGCTAGTCGATGAGTTACTAGGCAGTTTAGAATGATTTCTGAAGGATCATATGACACTGTGGCTGCCGAAAACTCAGCTTTGACATCATAGGGATAAATTACACTTTAAAAAAAATATTAAAATAGTAAACAGTTATTTTAAATTGTAATAATGTTTCAACAACAATATTACTTAAATAAATGCAGCCTTGGTAAGCATAAAAGACTTCTTTCAAAATTATATCTACAACCCCAAAGTTTTGAATGGTAGTACAAATGACGCTACTTTTAAACGTTCCATATGGCTTCGATTTATAAAAAACAATTTCTATTAAAGTTTTTCACATTAATTTGACAGCCCTGATAATTATGTAAATTTAAACAAGCAAACACTAGTACTTATATAAGATTTTTTTTTAAGATACAATGCATGTTGTGCATGTATAAATATCACTGAAAAGGGGTCGAAAAGACCCAAACAATAAGATAAAGAACCACAGCAGAGATTCAGATTGTGTGACCGAGGAAAAACAGCAAATTGCCAGAGAAGGATTTCAAAAGCAAATGGCAGTGCATCATGGTTAGCAGGCACTGAGGGGTGATCAGAATGATTCCATCACCCGCCTGACTGGGTGAGCAGAGAGCGGTGCTCTACATGTGCAGAGCTGAGAAATAAGATGTCAATAATTATCGAGCGGCTCTACCTGCTCCCGCTCTGAGAGAGAGACCAACCTGACCGCTTGCAAGTCAATCCGTACATATGTGAGCCAGGTCTGTACGGCAGGAGGAGAGAGAGCAGAAAACGAACCAAGCAGGCGGTAACAATGATAATAGGCTTCATGACAAAATGTGCACTCATTAGTCTGGGAAAAGGATACAAATTTTGGTAAAGAGTAATGAGGGATTTCAGAGCTCTGCTGGCGTTGATGGCTGTGGCTCGCACCACTGTGGGTAAGATATTTCCATCCACTATGGCTCCATCAAACAAAGGGCCGAAGAATGGCACCTGTGGAAAGTGAGATGACATGATAAATGAACACTTATTGGACTGTGAAGAGCAAAATGTGAGACGCTCCAATAGGAATAAAATACACATTTAAATCAGTATAAAGGGCTATTCACACACCCACAAGTCCACATTTTCATCATGAAAAATGTGCATGACAAGATTGTAAAACAAAACAATGAATCTCTATTAACTTCTTCACACTGAGTCTAAAATATCATATTGTGATGGTCTATTTTTTATATTTTGATCCATTTTATTTTATACACTAGTTCAGTGTCACATGATTCTTCAGAAATCATTCTAAAATGTTGATTTCCTGCACAAGGAACATTTCATACTATCATCAATGTTGAAAACAATGTTGTGCAGCTTAATATTTTTATGGTAACTGTGATACTTTTTTTTCCCAGAATTTTTTGATGAATAGAGAGTTCAAAAGAACAGCATTTATTTGAAACCGAAAACGTAATTTTTGATCAATTTAATGTGTCCTTGCTGAATAAAAGCATTAATTAAAATAAATAAATAAATAAATAAATCTTACTGACCCCAAACATTTGAACAGTAGTGTATTTTTTTTGTTCTCACATACCAAACATTTTATTCAGTTTATTCAAGTATCTAAAACTTTGTTTTCAGTCAGAGTGAATAGTTTTGGTATAAAAATTGTTTTCAAATACATAGTTGTATTAGAATTTCTATGAAAAAGCCTTTACTCACCATATAAGCTAGTAGCTTTATCCTTCAAATAAAAGGAGGCATGGAAATGTCAAAACCTTCAACATATTTCAGCTGGTTACATAAAAACCCCTGACATTAAGCAGAAAAGACACAGTGAATAGTCCTCATGCACTGAAATGGGGTCTAAATGGACTTTCATAAAAGCCAGGCCTCGTCTTTCTTTATCTCTCCATCTTTCTACATTTCCTCAGACCGCATGAAAGACTGAGCCTCTCGTCTCGGATCCATCTCCACAGCGGAATTCGATTCTGAGAATCCCATTCATTCAATTAGCCCTGACATAACTGAGCAGGAAGCAATGGCTGGTAGTACCCAAAGACAGATACGCTTCCACTGTCTCCTGTACGAAGCATTGAGCTCATTTACAGAAAAACAAATGGGTGTGATGCACAAACAAATACCTCTATTTTACTGTATATCGATCTCTTTCTTTGACATTCATTAAAATCGTTTTTTCCCCTCAAAGTGTGGACGAGGGTTTTGGGAACTTTGGATGCATAGGCCCATCAGACAGTTTGCTTCAATTAACTGGATCAAAAAATGGACTCAAAAGTGCCAAAAAGAGTCAAAGGTGTCAAATGTTCTTATTAGGTTTTTAAGGTTTATACACTACCATTCAAAAGTTGGTAAGATTTTTAAAAATGTCTTTAAAAGAAGTCTTTTATGCATGTTTAAACAAAAATACAGTAAAAACATTTGCACTGTGAAATATTATTACCATTTAAAATTACTTTCTATTTTAATATATTTTGAAATGTAGTTTATTCCAGTGATAGCAAAGCTGAATTTTCAGCATCTTTACTCCAGTCTTCAGTGTCAGAAATCATTCTAATATGTTGCACATAGGAATCATTTATTATTATTATTATTATCACAGTTAAAATTAAAAACTTACCCAATTACCCAAAAACGTATAACACTAGAGTATATTTCAACATATCCCTTGAATCCCTCAGGTTTTCTCAAAGTTTTCTAATGGAATCAAGTGATTTAAATATGTTTTACAAATCTATTTGAAGAAATAAAATAAAAAACTCTTTATGACATGTCTAGTTACAGACAGGAATCAAAAGTAATTAAATGATTTTGTTACTCTGAACCATTACATCAGCGTTCCTTCTTCAGTGTTGATCTCACCTCAGGTTTTTTGATGATCTGGATGCTGTACATGTGGTTCTTCATTGGGTAGATGATGATGAGCACGTCTCCAAACTCAGTAGGAATGATGCCTCTCCGGTAGTCCCGCGAATGCTCGGACCACACGATGTGCACTTCATCGTTACCCAGGTGTCTTAACTGTATGGAGAGAGTGGATATATAGGAGACACGATTTAGATTATACTTTTGTCCAAACATTTGGTTCCTCTACAGTGACCTCAGGCAGAATGGTGATTCCTCACTTTGCTTATGAAGTTCACATTCATAATACAACAACTGTATGCATTGTTTACACTGCAAAAGAAGCCTTGAGCTTGTGTGCCATACTTTATGAACATCACGTTCTCTAAAACAAAAGTAACTGGTCTGAATTGAATCTCAACTGTGCGTTGTCGGAGTCGTGGTGCAGCGCTATCCAGTAAAGCATTTATTAACCTTGCGCTATGACAGTTGCGAGAACGGCCACTCTGTCTCTCTCTTCCCTTCTCATCTATCTTCCCACGATCACTCCATCTTTCTGGGACCCGCTCAATCACTGCCATGGCCATGGGCGCAGTGACCCGTCAACTGTCCCAAATGACAGCCGCAACCTTTATGCAACTAATGACAAACTCTGTCCTTTGGACTCAGCGATGGACATTGGTCATTTTTTAACTGCAGTGTTCTGCTCTGCAGCTTCGGCTGAAGTTATTTAAAACGGTGTGGGTCATAGGAAGGCTGTCCCTTAAGTTGTAAAATACCCAAATAGACTAGCTTGCTACAAGGAAAATTAAACATAAAAATAACTATATGTATATATATAGTTACACACACATATATATATTTTTTTTTTTCCGTAGACTATGACAAACATTTATGTCCAATATATTTTTTTCAATTCACTCACAATTGGAAAGTGTGGCAAAAAGTTAATATTGGATCCTTTACAGTGTATGGTTAGCGTAAGGCAATAAACAGTGCATAAAGCCACAGCTGTAAAGGAAGGAAAAAAAGCAGAAAAATAAAAGTGTGTGCGTGTGGCACCGGCGGTCGCGCTGACACGCTTTAGTGTCTAGTTAACATGGTTTAGAGTTGCTATCGGAAGATCGTGCTCTGGATAGCCTCTCCAGCAGCCCTTGCAAATCCAATTTGCCTCTGAGGAGTCATGATAGGCGATGCAGCACAGGGACGGACCCAATCTAATTTGGGCGGAATATAGCCGTGCGTGGCGTGGAGGTCCCCTCAGCTCCCCTGCAGGGCAGGGACGGCAGTCCAAAACCCCTCCACCGGGCCCAGCAACCCCGCACATCACTTCACCCCACGCCTCGTGCTCAAATTACAGCCATGAATTACATCCAGCCTTCAGCTGCACTGCCGCAGAATGGCGGCTGCCATTTCGTTCCAGGGTGTGTGTCCGTGTGACAAAATGATTGGAGTTTTATTGGACGATAAGGTGGTCTGGACTGAGAGATTCTCTTTCATCTGGGCCATCTTTGTTTAATCATGTAATATCATTCTGAGAAATGCCACATTCGCTTGGTGGCCCGTGGTGCAGATCATGGCAACGTTGCAGGAGAAATTCAAACGGCCTGTCCTCAATGTGATAAGAAGATATAGATCTCCATTAGATTTATTATTGCATGATATGCTCTGTCACCTCTATGACACAAAATAAGGCAGGAAAGAAATGTCTTAATTATATTAAAAAAAGGTGATCGGCCTAACTAGAGCATAAATCCAGGGTTTTGCGGTGTTAAAAGGGGTTATTTTGAATATCTTCTGACCGGAACTCTGTTTGTCTGATGACAATCCAAATAACAGTTGACAGATGTAAATGCGATAACTTTTTGTTGTGTCGAACACAACGAATATATTCACCTCAGAGAAGAAAGTGCATTGTATTTCATGTCACTTTTCATTTTTATCTTTAAGAGCAGGATTTTCTTTTTTTAATTCTCCTTTTGTGGCCTTGAAAAAGAAAGAAGGGCCTATGAACAACATCAGGGTAATTAAAAAAAAAAAAAAATCATTGAAGGGTGAAAAAACTTCTACATGAAAATGACCACTTATGACTTAACATGTGAAATGAGCAAAAATAAGTATTTAATAGCCATTGATGCATAAATGTTGACCTGGTTTCATTTCTTAAATAACCCACTTTTCATTATTCACAATCAAATACTTGTGAACAAAAAGTCCTGCACTCGAATATACTTGGATTAAGATTTAAGATAAACAGGTTGCAAACAACATTTCAGTTTGCCTTGATGTTAAAAAGTAAATAAAAATTACAACATATCCCTTCATCGTTCATCTGTGCAAGCATCAAACAAAAAAGACAAACATCTTTTTATAAAACAGTGGGCCCTGAAAATGGACCTTACATCTTGTCACCCTTCTGCAAAGCCAATTACAGCCCAGCATCATCCCGACAATATCCCAATACCCCCCTTCAGCATACCTGCTCAGCTCATAAAAGCAGAGAAGACACAAAAAGCTGTAGGCGAGACCATTTAGATTAAACGTGGTAATCTAATTAGAGCCCCCCTTTCCCACCCTAACTAACGCCCCATGAAATGTCCCTCTTATGGTCCACTGTAGCCCTCCCTCCTTCTCCACTGTGTCACTCGCCGGAATATCACATTTCTATCAGTGTTCATTAATAAGTCTTTGGGGCGCATTAGCACCTTATCGCCTCGTCTCTGCCCCAGAAGACGTATGAGTGAGGAAGTGAGGGGACAGCTCTAATGACAAGCGATTGGTCATTCGGCATGGGGCTGGCCGCTCCACAAACAACCCCATATCACAGCCTTCCAGCCAAGCTCATTAAGGATAATGCTGCACATTATTAGATTTGTGCTGCCCATGTGAACAGAAAAAAATACCCATGCAGACAGATTTTTGCGGGTGTTTCTTCAACTACTGACACTTTAATGCCCCATGGGTTGTTTTTTATTAAATCTAATAGCTTTCAACATTGTACTTTTTGTTATATGAAGGTCACATTAAAACAGACTTGGTAACTTTTTACAATGCCTCAAATGTTTTGATTTTGCTACTAGATTTTATTGTTTACCTTTGTCCTAGACCCAGAATTTATTCTTAAAATGTGAAAATCCATCTTAAAAATATTATTATTTTTTAAACTATGATAATCTTTAAAAAATAATCATAACACATTTAAAACTTTATTATGTGAAAAAAATATCACATTATTGATCAAATGTACAGACATGGACTGTGTACAGACATTAACTGTTTGTTAGTGGTGGTGTCATTACCATCACAACCAACAAATTTGCCAATACTAAGAATAATAACAATAATAATAATTTTATTATTATTATTGTTAACGTACTTGTTTACCAAGCAGACAAAAGTCAGTGGTCAAAGTGTGCTTGAGATGAAATATAAGACTTGATGTGAAGTAAAAAAGGTAAATATAACTTGAACAGAATATTTTAATAACACAATTTACAATCAACTTCTAATTTTGTCAATTTAAGCAAGAAAATAACAATTTTGTATATTTGGGATGCTTAAAATGTTATGAAATTAGCCTTAGCAAGGTAAAAGAGTCTGTACTTTCTTTCTTTCTTTTCAAAAATGTTTTTTGAGTCATCATTTCCACAACTGAATCCTATTAAACTACATAATTTGCGATGTGTATTCACTGTTGGATTTTATTAGTAAACAAAAAAAACTAGTCAGAATGTAAAAAGTGTGTTTTAAGAGCGTTTAATTCATAAAAGCCCACAGGCCAAAAAAAGTGGCCATAGTTGAAGAAACAGCATAGTAGAAAAAAAATTTTTTTTTAGCAATGTTTCTCTGTGAGGTCACATCAACTGTGAGGAACAGTGAGAAAAAGAAAGGGTGCGACATCCCTCTTTAAATAAAAGAGAGACAGAGATAAAAGCCAGTGGGTTAGGCAGAACGAGAGAATAAAGTACGGCTGTTAGGAGTCATTACTCTCTCTTTTTCTCTGTTCTGATAGCAGAGAGGACCTTTTCTCTCTACGGGGAACCCAGAAACACAAAAGTGCCGCTCTCGGCAGGTATAAGTGTCCCACCCCTCAGATTAGCCTGGGTTAGGTTTTATGACGAGGTGTGAATGCACAGGTCAGTGAGGTTCAGTTTCCCACTTCACCCACAGCACAGGAAAAGCAGAGCTGCACTGCTGGAGAAAACTCAAGACAGAAGAATGAAAGAAAAGAAATCACACAGACTATAGTCTAAAAGGCCTTCCACAGGTGAGCAGGCAGGGGGAGAGTTTAAATCTTTAGAGAATCAACAGTTTGAGTGATGGAAAACAGGTTTTTTTCTTTTCCTTTGAGATTAGTGTACTATGTAGATATGTTAATGACGCAAAGCTCCCATCCCAGTTGGTGAAGCTGCAAAAATGAGTCATTTAGATGTTGTTTTGTATCCCCCTGACTTTCATTTTATGGATTGAAATGTTCTTCAAAATATGTGTTTTGCAGAAATTAAAATCTATACTGAAAGCAGAGATGTGGTAGAAATCAGTGTTGTTATTGTTGAATAAAACTATTAAAATGGTTTGTTAATTGCAAACTAAAAATAAAATATAAATATTAAATGAAAAACTTAAACTTAAAAAAGTACATAAAAATGAGAAATGTTGCATTGGCAACTAAGAGAAATGAAGTTGAAGTACTAAAATTACTAAAATGGAAATAAAATTTATATGGAAATATAAAAAAAAACTAATTAAAACAAAAGCACAGAACAAAATTAATAAAACTAAAATTAAACCTTAAAGTATAAAAAGCTAATTGAAAATATTAATAAATACTATAATAGTATCTAAACAAAAATTGGTCATGTAACCCAAATAAAATCATAAATACTTTAAAATGGCAACTTTTACAAGTTCACCTTTTTAGTGAGCGAATCATCGGAGTCTGGAGGCATGCGTGTGGAGACATGGAACATCACTTCAACTGTAGAGGTGGCAAAGTAGGGCATGGTCAAACCCGTGCTCTTGTTCCGCTGCAGGCCACCCATGAAACCACAATGACTCGTTAGGTTCACCTGAACATAGAGGAAAGAGTTTGTTGGGGCCCATGCATAAATATCCTATAAAACATTACAGGTAATGCTTAAATATACAGGACACAATCACATAATTAATTGACAAGATCTTACCTCCCAGCCCAGGCCTGACACAAAGTCTTCATACGCCTGACTCCCAGCTGTGTTGGACAGAATTGAGTGCTTGTCTTCCTGCCCTTCTGCCACATAAAACACAGCAATCTTGTGTGTTTCACGACTGCAGAAGGTAAACGAAGAAGAAAGCAAATTTAGGAGCCAAACAGGAGTACACTTTCATGAGGTGAACTCTAAGACTATAGAAACGGTGAACTACAGCTACAGTGAATGATATCATTTCCCCCCCTGCCCTTACAACAATGTTCCTAATGACTTTAAAGAAACAACACTGGATAAAAAGTAGCATAACATACCACTGTCTTGAATCCAGATTCTTCAGCTCTCTCAGTAGTTTTTCATTCTTCTTCAGCAGGTGGAAACTGTTCCTAGAGACGGGACATTTTAACATAAGAGCTAATGAAGAGAAATATTCTACCAAATTACTCATTTTTGATCACTTCAGGTTAATTAGTGATCAACAACATCTATATATTGAAAAAGAAAGAAGGTAGACAGATAGATAAACAGATAGATACTTAGATAAATAAAGAACAATAGACAAATATACAGACAGACGGATAGAACAACATATAGATAGAAAAACAGACAGAGGCTAATAGGTATATAAAACAGACAGAACAACAGAGAGAGAATAAAATTATACATAATAGACAGACAGACAGATAGATAGTTAGATAAATAGTTTTGATGCCCTTGGTATGGTCCACGGACCCCATTTGGAGAAGCGCTGCTCTAGACTGTGCGTTAGATTTCTTTCATTATGTGCCCGCCTGCTTAATTATAGTCTTCCTTGTTTTTCTCACAGACTCCTGGGAAAGTCTGACCCCGCAAATGAAACGCAAATAAAAACAAAAACAATAGAAGAGCCAATGTGGAAAACATCTTATGACACAATAAACCATAAAATGAAAAACCTACACATGATGCCATGAATAAATATATATATATATATATATATATATATATATATATATATACACTAGCAGTCAAAAGTTTGGAAACATTACTATTTTTAATGTTTTTGAGCGAAGTCTCTTATGCTCATTAAGGCTGCATTTATTTCATAATAAATATAGAAAAAAAATAATATTGTGAAATATTATTACAATTTAAAATTATGGTTTTCTATTTTAATATACTTTAGTATATTAAAATAGAAAACCATAATTTTAAATTGTAATAATATTTCACAATAATAATAGTTTTTTCTGTATATGAAATAAATGCAGCCTTAATGAGCATAAAAGACTTCGTTCAAAAACATTAAAAATAGTAATGTTTCCAAACTTTTGACTGCTAGAATATATATATATTGCATATATAGATAAAGATAATGCAACTTTTTTTCCTGTCTGCAGCTTTTATAGTCCAGAGTTCAGTTACTTTCTCCCTCTCCCCCGCTTTATCATTCCCTCCCTCCAAGTGGCTGCATGAGTCATGTGGAAAAGCCACACGATGCTCTCTAAAAGGACTTTTTGTTTTGTTCTCCTTTTCTTTGAGCA
Source organism: Hypophthalmichthys nobilis (assembly GCA_037950665.1). NCBI lineage: Eukaryota > Metazoa > Chordata > Actinopteri > Cypriniformes > Xenocyprididae > Hypophthalmichthys > Hypophthalmichthys nobilis. The sequence continues at coordinate 13,302,338 of CM075478.1, forward strand.
GGGGTCTCTTTATTAGCTTGTTGCAATGTAATGGTCTTCATTTTCTCCATTGAAAGTGAGCCATTTCAGGAGGCGAACGCGTGAACGGCATAAAAGGCTGACATTAGGTGCGCGCTCACACACACAATGGGCTGGCGGATTGCAATGCCTTAGTCTCTGACCACGGATAAATGATACATGAATGCCTGGAGAGCGGCAGCAGGACAATTCCTCATTAAACAGCCCCTATGCATTTTCTCTCAGCTCTCCAACTCATAATAACCCTCCAGCCACATTCGAAAGGTAGCAGCCTTTTATTTTCACCCGGCGTATCAGGCAAGAATGAAAAGTACCACGGCTGCTCGGCAGATAACAGACCCCTCAAGAATTAATCCCCCATAAAAGCTGCGTGCGTGCACACACACACCGTACCCAGAGCTGTTGAAGAAAAGCCACCCCCCCGCCCCGACAACTCTATGAGGGAATGGTGAAAAAACAATTTTCATGCATTAATCTCATAACACAGAGCATGTATATCATGAAAATTAATGCCATTACATTCAAGGAGAAAAATAACCCCAATTTTCCAATTATTTGTCATCCGGAAATATTTAACCATTCTCTGTAATACCACAAAATGGAATTGGATTGAACCTTTACAGTGAAATGCAATGTGGGGAACCATTATGAATTAGTGAGGGGGATGGACACTGAGATTGAGCAGTAAGTGAGCAGCACTGTAGTGTCTATTGGTGGATAAGCTAATCAAAAAGATGTTGACTGTTTAAAGCAGATTAACACGGCTCTGCACAATCAGGGAGAGGTGCGAGCAAACAGGATGTTTACATGTATTATCTGCCTTCAACAACATCACCCAGATTGTGCTAACAAACTCTAGCAAACCAATGTAGTGATTCTCTTGGGGGGAAATGACAGGGTGGTTTGATGAAGTATTGCTGAACGCTTAATTCACATAATTTTAATTCATTATTAAACTTTCTGATATGGCGGTTAAAAGAGTTAGGGACTATTTCTGGTAATTTTTATTTAATTTTTTTTAAATCAATGTACCATCTATTTCAACAAATCTTAATTGCACTGACTGAAGACTCACACGCTCAAACAACAAATAATAAAACAGTTCACTGTTCATTTTTTTAGGTGAAAGTAATAACTTGGAAAGTAATAACTTGAAAGTAATAATTTGAGTTCATGAAGAACTGCAATAACTGATAGTATTACTTGAGACAGGCTTTTTTTTTTTTTTTATACATCTTTAAAATACATAGCACTCCAAGTGCTGAACTCCCACTAATTATGGTTATTATACTAATTATATAATTATACTAATTATATAACTTCTTAAGTTTTTCATGAATCTGGTCTTCGGACAAAAACTTCTAAGTTCTCAGTTAGCAACTCTAGTGTAGGGAAACCGCACTTGCCCACCATGCTTCCTGGTGTTTGCAAGTGGACATTTTCTGAAGGATCGGTCCTATAGATGTTCGACATTGCAAATATTTAGCTACCATCCCAAACCTGTAATCAGTAGGGTAAACCAGTGTTTCCTAACCCTGTTCCTGGAGGCACCCCAATACTCTTACTAATCAAACACACCAGAATCAATTCATAAAAAGACTTCAGGAAGTGAAATGGAAGGGTCAGATAAGGGAGACATCCAAAATGTGTACTGTTGGGGTGCCTCAGTGACAAGGTTGGTAAACACTAGGGTAAACCACCCCAAAGAACATTTGTTACAAATAGGATTTGTACCTGTGAATACTCTGATGGATTTCCAGGCGTTTGCAACTACAATATGTGTCGTCATGGTCATCAGTCTTACCTCTTCTCCCAGGAGTTCATGCCCAGTATGTTGAGGAGCAGTTTGCAGTAGTAGAAGGCTGACTGGGGTCTCTGCGGGCTTGGCTCTTGCTGCACTACGGCCCTCATGTTCAGCTCATTCCCACGATGCAGCGCGAAGTCCCGCTCCTCGGCACACTGCTTCAGGATGGCGTTGATGACGTCGTTCTCCTGCTTCTCGGACACGCAGGTGGGTTGTGGGGCTGGAATGTTCAGTGGTGCACCAGTACACTGTAGGCACTCTGGGCTGGAGCATCCCAGGTACTGCAGCATCTCATCCAGAGCATCCTCCCCATCCTGCAGGGAGTCCCAGCTCGGGATCACCTCTCTGCACCGCCGTTTGGCCTGTGGGGCCATTAGTTCCAGACCCGCCTCTTCCTCCTCGTCCTCTTCTTCAAGTTCTTCCTCCTCCCGGTCTTCTTTCATCTCCTCCTCGTGCTCATCTAGGTCCTCCTCATTCTCCTGAAAAGCTTCATCCTCTGGTTCTTCTTGACTGCCTTTCTCTAGACTGTCCTCATCTCTGCCACGCTCTCTACCATCTCCTGCTTGATTGGAGGATGTGTAGAGGTGCAAAGTTTGACTAGGCATGATGCAATGAGGTGAACCATACAGTACAGCCGAGTCCCAGGAGTGTTTGCCGGAAATGTCTCTCACGATCACCCGAACGCAGGCACTGGTGGTCGTAAGGCCAGCTGACATCCCGCCACCAGGCAGGCCGTCCTCTGCCCGGATTTGTAGGTAGGACAGCAGGGTGGTACCATTAAGCACGAAGAACTGCAAGTTGGGTGCATCAAAGAGTTCTTGGGTCAGGTCTGCGCTCTCGCTGTACGGGTTATCCTGGTTCTCGCACACCTGGCTGGTCAAAGTGGCCGGACCACCACTCATCGGATAGTGACCCAGGTGGTTGACCAGGTGAGATATGACCGTGCGTGCCGCAATTGAAATCAGGCCTTGCTGAATACGGCTCCTCACTACAAACAGACAGAAATAGAAAGACGTATTTGTAACATGAAATTTTCATAGATTTTCAAAGACAATTAGAGTGCCCATTATTCACATATCCCACTCCTTAAGTGGTAATGTATGAAATATTTGGGCTAATTTGAACATGCTTTCAGTGACTATGAACAGGGAAGTTCTCTCAGCTTAAGTTTAATCATCTTAAGCACTCTTAGTTTAAATTCATTTGGAAACTAAATTCTGTAGTCCTCATCTTAATTAACATCGTGTTGACAAATCAGTATTATGTCAGTTATTCCAGTTATTTTTAGCTGTACAAAAAAGATCGTTATGCTGCTTGATATTGCAAACTGGTATGTCTTACCATATTATTTTAATGTATTGCCTTAATTATAAACATGCTGGTTTGTAGCGCAAACAGTTTTACAGTTTACTGCACTTTGATATTCCTCTCGTTATTTCCTTATAGTGGCTAATAAATCGGAAATCTCGCACATTCAAAGAAAACACCTTATTTCTGCGTTAAAGAATAAGGTGGATGAAAGTGAGATTAATATATATATATATATATATACACACTGCAATGATGACAAGGTGTCAGAAACAAGTAAAGGAAAAAAGTTTAAGCGCTTGTTTCATCAGGGATGTAGCGATTTTCAGATCTATCAGTGTTAAACTCCTGCAGAGCCGGGATGAGTGAAGGTGCAGACAGCTCGTGTGAATACGGGGACATTAGGGTGTGATAAAGAATGCAGGATGCCTGGCGAGAGGTGCAGATGCCTCGATGCTGGTAAGAAGCTCCCACCGGAGACGCTCCCTCTACACACTGCCAGAACTTACAAAGAAACCATGCAGAGAGCAGCCCAATACCAGTACACTCGACGTGCCAGAGGCCCACTACCCCCAATCAACACACCACACCAATCACATTCAGCGACACCCTCCATTGCCTTAATGAGCCAAAACATTCTTAGACTGGAGCTCTCAGGGGGAGGGATTTTATCCTGATGAAGCAGTCTTCTGATCGGACCACCTCAGCTGCAGAGTGCCCTCTGATACAGCAAGAATTCAGCGCTAGGAGTAAGAGTAATTTCAAGAGTAATGGAGGTAGGAAAGTGGTGGACACATGTCTCACTCAGGGTTGTAATGATTAGTCATTTTCGTCTGATGGAGAGAAACACAGCACCGGCAGCACAGGAAACCAGCACCCTGCTGTCAATCTCAAGCCCATCCTCTCCCTGATCGGTTTGCTCCCTCACACTGAAACTGGTATGAGGGAGCAAACCGATTCATTGATGAAGACATTTAGAATGAAGACATTCCTGCTTCTGATTTGTTCTACTACTGTTCTACTTGTTTTAAGACAGGTTTTACAGAAAGTGATAAAGATAGGAGAAACATGGGTGAGTGGTGTTAAACACAAGTCAGATTCTTCCATGTCAATCCATGTTTTTGTCTTAACCTGTAACAACGGAACGGAAATGATCATTTCAGTTCTACGTTAGTCTGAGTAAAAAGCTGCTATGTAATGAAAAGTTAGAAAAGCATTTCGTTAGTCATCTTCGGTAGCTCCACCCACAGTGACCTGATCTCATTGGGGCAATACATTTTTGCAATAAATCAATAAATGATTTGGGAGCGATTTTGAGATTTTCCGAATGTATCGCGATTCTCTCTCAAATCGTTTCTGAGCTTAGTTTTTAACAGCAGACGGCACTGCATGCTTTACAAACATCTGACCTCTGCTTGCTTCCTTACACACGCCACTTGAACCTTCTATAAAATAATCATTCATAAAGTTTGAAAAGGTTGAGGCAAATTACAAGGGTGTTTGCAGTGAGAGGTTTACATTAATCTTGCGTCATAAAAGCATTCTGAGGTCCAAGTACATTCTCAGAATCAGCCGAACACACGAGTGCTCTTCAGCGCTCTTCTTCATGAGCATTTGAGCGCGCGGTTAAAAACTAGCCTAGAGAGCCATCTGCTGTTAAAAACTAAGCTCAGAATTAATTCAAGAGAGTATCGCGACGCATTCAGAAAATCTCAGAATTGATCCACAAATCGAGACTAATCGATTTATTGTCCCAGCCCTAGTGCAAATTGGTGCTTTTCGTAGCTGCATATTAAACAGTTAATCGTTCTGATTGGCTGCCTTGTGATTTTGCTTTCTGTGAGAACAGAATGACTTGTCATGTCACACCTGGTTAGGACATGGTGTAAGAAAAGGAGAAAGACAAGAGAGCAGAACCTGACTGAAATATCAGATGCATAAACACAACAATGAAATGGACGAGATGAAAGAAGGTCAAAACAAGTACAAGACATGAACTCACCTTCAGTGACGGGCTGCAGTTTGGAGGAGCGTTCAGAGTCGGGTGAATGGAGTGGCTCTGGCTCCTTCAGGTTCTCCAGTAGTAGAAAGGGGTCATAGTCTGGGCTGCATAAGTCTGACAGGTGAATGGGAAAGTAATTGGGGTTACTGAAGCTCTGCGCCCCATACACACAGCCATGGAGGACCTGTAAGATGGACAAAGGGGTTAGAAATACAAAGAAATAAAGCATGATGCACACACATCTTTAGTTGTTTCACAGAGTCTTAATTTACAGATAAAAATAATATTTAATAGATGATGTGAGGATTGGTCTCATACTTTATAGATGCAGCTTAGGACAGACTTGTCAGTCTTCTCCTTGTCTGAGGCACCTTGGACTGGCTGGAGGAGAGTTTTTGGAGGTAGAGCCATCACCCAGTCCAGCAAACATAGCAGCAGAGACACAACCAGCTGGAAAGAGAGTTTTATATATATATATATATATATATATATATATATATATATTATACATACACACACAGTCAAACCAAAAATTACATTTTTGATATATTTTTTACTAGTGGGTAAAAATATAGTAGCAGGACACTATAGTTCATTTATGTAAGTGAAGATAGCAAAATAAAGTAAACTGTGACATATTATACCCCAAAATTTTTCTTACAGTGGACTACCAGTAAAATTGATAAAAATTTACACTTTTACCTGACCATGTTTTGCTTAAATTGCTTAAGTGACATAATTAAGATAATTTTTTTTTTTTTGACACAGTTTAACTCTGAGATCTTGTCATATTTTATTAACATTTTTTTTTTATTTATAGTGAATGAACTGTATTAATGAATGAAATGTTCAAGGTGTCTGAATAAATTTTGGTTTGACTGTATATATATAAATTTATACACACTACCGGTCAAAAGTTTGGACACGGTAAGATTTTTAATGTTTTTAAAAGAAATTTCGTCTGCTCACCAAGGCTGCATTTATTTACTTAAAAATTCAGTAAAAACAGTAATATTGTAAAATATTATTACAATTTAAAATAACTGTTTTCTGTTTGAATATATTTTATAAAGCAATTTATTCCTGTGATGGCAAAGATAAATTTTCAGCATCATTACTCCAGTCTTCAGTGTCACATGATCCTTCAGAAATCATTCTAATATGCTGATCTGCTGCTCAAGAAACATTTATTGTGTACAATTGTACAAAATTTGTGTGTACAATTTTTTTTTTTTTAGGATTCTTTGATGAATAGAAATTTCAAAAGAACAGCATTTATTTAAAAAAAATAATCTTTTGTAACATTATAAATGTCTTTACTGTCACTTTTGATCGATTTAATGCATCCTTGCTGAATAAAAGTATTTATTTCTTTAATTTCTTTTCAAAAAAATAAAAATAAAAATTCTTACTGACCCCAAACTTTTGAACAGTAGTGTTATAATGTTGCAAAAGCTTTGTATTTCAGATAAATGCTGTTCTTTTAAACTTTCTATTAATCAAGGAATCCTGAAAAGAAGTACACAACTGTTTTCAACATTGATAATAATCATAAATGTTTCTTGAGCAGCAAATCATCATATCAGAATGATTTCTGAAGGATCATGTGACAATATGTTCACAATATTACTGTTTTTACTGTATTTTTAATTAAATAAATACAGCCTTGGTGAGCAGACGAAACTTCTTTTAAAAACATTAAAAATCTTACAGTGTCCAAACTTTTGACTGGTAGTGTGTATATATATATATATATATATATATATATATATATATATATATATATATATATATATATATATATATATACTGTGAAATTATTACAATGTAAAATAAATGCTTCATATTTCAATATATTTTAAAATGTAATTTATTCCTGTGATGGCAAAAGCAGAACTTTCAGCATCATTACAGTCTTCAGTGTCACATGATCATTTTAATCATTTTAAGAAATCATTTTAATATGGTGATTCAGAGATCAAGAAAAATTTCTTATTATCAACGTTGAAAGCAGCTGAGCTGCTTAATATTTCTGTTAAAACATTTCTTGAAAAAGGGATAGATTTTTTTAAATAAACAGCAGTTTTTTGAAATATATATATTTTTGTAACAATGATAAAGTCGTTACTGTCACTTCTGATCATTTTATTGCATCCTTGCTGAAACAAGGTATTACTAAAAAATGTGTGTGTATATAGGAATTACATTCTGGTGTATAATTGTGAAAAGTCAGACAATCTGGTGACCAAGACAGTAAAGGAAAGTACACCCAATTCAGCATCACCCTCATGTCACCCAAAACCAGAATGGCAATTTCAGCCTATTCCTCACACAAAGCTATCAATCTGCTTAGACTTAGAACGTAGGGTGCAAGTCATTAAGTTGCTTTGCACAGCATTTCTTTTTTAGTAAGAACAGGAAAATGACTTGATATGTTGCATCAAGCTAGGACAAAGTGTTAACCCCCTCTACTTTTTATTTAGAGGAAAGCACACAGGTGAGGAAATGATATTGAAAAGATATGATGGTGAGCAGAATTTTCCTTTTTAGGTATACTTTCTCTTTAATAAAAATCATCATAAACTGTTGGCCGAACAAAAAAAGCATTCATTTCACATTTATATGAGTGTGTTCTTTCATTGTTTTGGGGTGCACATGTTAATGAGACATACCTTCTTGTCCAGCTCATGAGGGGAGGACTCTGTGACTGGAAGAAGGTAAGTGATGGTTGCAATAAGGACCTAAAAGAAGCAGGAAATTAATGTTACTTTCTAACAAATCACATCAGGCTTAACTTAAAATACACCTTACTTGCAGTGTGACCGACTTTACCTCCACTATTTTCTTTGGAGTGTTAGGCGGGAATTTCTGCAGTTCGTCGACATAGTTTATGAGCAGGTGCAAAATGTCCGAGGCCACCAGGGCAACGGTTTTATTTGAGAACTGCAAGGAAGGTATTAGTGGTTAAAATAGAAGCAATCAGCAACTTTAATGTGCTCAGACATGTGTGGAGAAAAACAACAAAATTGCGTTGTAGGCCTCATCCGAGCTGATTAAGACGGGATGAGTCTTTGCCTAATTCTACTTCATGGAACGCACCCAAAAGAAAGAGACCCTCACGTCTAACCCTCCACTGACAACAGATTCTCAGAAAAGCCAATAAAATCGACCCGATCACAAACAGGCTTTTCTGATTGGACCAGAGTTTGAGTATGTGTGTGTCTGTTGGCCCTAGCCTTCATTTCAGACAGAAATAAAATAATTCCTCAAACTCTCTGAAGCGTACATTCTTCAGTGGATTAGCCTTCTGTCTGTGAGAAGCAGAGAAGCCAAACATGTTGACGGTCCAGATTTAGGAAGGCTGGTAGGGGTGGGTGCAGGGAGTATGGAATAATCTTCTTCTGGATGAACAGAACACACTTGTGCCAGTGCAGTGAGCCCAGGCATCAGGAACGGCTTCAGAAGACTCAGGCCAAGGGCAATGCCATCATTTCTCTGCTGTGCTCACTTTACAGTGCCAGTGAAGGTTCTTTTACAACACAGATGCTTCTGTTCCATTTATAATCAATCTTTAACAGCAGAATACATGTATATTTTGTTGTATAACCAAGCATTTGTTACCTTGAGAGTAACACAGATGACATTAAGCGCCTCTTTGATCTGTGGATGCTGAGTGCCATGGACCAGCTCTTCACAGAGCCAAATACCCAGACTACAGAGTGCCACACACCTGAAAAAAAGAAACCGAGATAACTTTTAGATCTTATGTAAAATAAATGGATAAATATACAAACATGAAATGAGACAAAACAGAAAATGCACAATCCCTTTGAAAATACTTGTGTTTTAGATCAGGAAATGGAAATGTTTGACATGCATAAATATACATAAAAATAAATGTTATAAAAAAGTTATTTATATATAAAGTTACATATATACAGTGTTTATATACACACTGAATTTATGTAGCATTATAAATGTCTTTACTGTCACTTTTAATCAATTTAATGTGTCCTTGCTGAATATAAGTAATAATTTCTTAGCAAAAAAAGATCTTACCGACCACAACTGTAGTGTATGTGTCTTTATATAAAGTGTATTATATATAGTGTATATCACAGAAGTACTGGGATAAAAGTTTAGTTTAAAAGCTTGACACTTCAAATAAAGACTGTATCGAGTAGGTGGCGACAAATGACTGTTAAAAAAATTTATTTGTCAGTGAATCATTCAAAAATGCTGATTCATCCAGGAATGAAACAAGTGAAGTCTTATTATGAGTGAATCATTAAGCGCATTTACATGCACATACATTACATATGTTCTTAACCCCATTATGCTTAATAAGCTGACAATGCACGCGGTCATGTAAATGCGTTAACCCGTTTTCCTTTAACGGAGTAAGGTCACAAACGGCTTAAGCATAAACCGATTGTCACAGCTAGATTTTTGCCCCTTACCCTGATTTCACCTGGCATGTAAACGCATTAACCTGCTTCCTGTTGGTTTATTTAAGTGCGCATGTATGATATGCGACAGGAAAGCGCCCTTATACTGCGGATTTAAGCACATCAAGACAGAGCAAGCTCTGGGAGGAGGAAATATATTGCTAACTCAGACTCTATCTTGACCCAAAAAAAAAAAAAAAAAAATGTGTTCATGCCGTGCAGCAGAAGTATACGTGGTACAGTCAAAATTCTGCATCTGTAACTGAATGAGGGGATTATATATGAGTCCGTAAGTTTCCCGCTGACATGTTGCAGTACTCTTCATCAGTTTTTAATGCTTTATTTAACATCACAACCGACATGACATAAATGGAATACTCAGAGTCATATACACAAATTATTACGTTTTGACATCACTACCGAGAAATAACCTGATTTATTAATAAAGTCTTGTAAACGCGGTTTACTTGCGTTGGTTGGTTATTGGTTTGCACATAAACCTAGACAACAGTGTGATTTTCATAAAACTGTATTTTTCAGCTTTTTTCAAGGTAAATTTAGATGTCTTTTTCAGGACACTTGCAGACTCCAAAAGGACACCAAATAACCAATTGATATGATTCCATATAATTCATACACCAAAGCATAAAAAAATCATAAGCAAAAAAAAAAAAAAACCTTTCAGAATTCACAGTGTATAGTATCTGCAACAGCAAAGAGCTTGAGAACCACATGGAGATGCCAAAAAAACCTAAACCAACCGCCTTGACCTGCATATACTAAAGTACATAGCAACATACACAGGACAAATACAAACATTATCCTGAATGTGTGTGAAAACAATGTGAATGCACTGAAATGTGCATAAATACAATGTACAATCAGTGCGTTGAGAGCGCTCATACATGATTTGTTTGCGCATCAATATAACAGATTCATGCTTGACAGCCGTTGACAATATATATATATATATATATATATATATATATATATATATATATATATACACACACACACCTTCAATAGATAGATAGATAGATAGATAGAGAAGGTGTTTTGTTTCAAAAGATCAAGTATGACTCAAATTGAGGTCCCCAGCTCAATGTTTTGGGGGTCGTGTCCTAACCTCTAGGCCATAGATATTTAATCCTGCCTCCTGTCTGCTCCTTCTATGATCTAAGGCTTTCCTCAGCTTTTCTCCAAAAAAACACCCAAACTTTTTCCACAGGGAGTTATGGGGGCTTCTAATGACTTGAGCCCCATAAGGATCCAGTCTAATCCTACTGAGTACTGGATTACTTTAAATGACACTGCTCCTAATCTGTCTAGATATGACCAGACATGTTGCCCCACACCAGTTTAACACCGTCCGTAATGTACAGAGCAATTAATCTGTCATGGGGCATGGGGCTTGCTTGCTTGCTTCTTTTTCAAAACCAAATATAACAAGGAGTATGCACTGACCTGGAAACATTCTAATATTAAAACATGAAGCAGGGCTATCGTAATACGACAAGGCTACTAAACCAGCTACAACATGAGATGATTAATGAATTAATGATACAATCACCTTTTAAATAATATGATTAATATTTATGACGATATTTCTCGTCAAGGTTAAAAGAAGTCTTGTAATATCAGCACATTAAAACCAATTAAAATCATAATATAACATAGTGCTATTGCGAATTCACAAATGCTGGGATTTAATTAAATAAATATATGTGCTGCAGGTGAAACGTGACACTCCGTTAACAGTAAATGCTGCTCCACACAAACTCAGTCTCATGCTGTAAAGTGTAACAACAACAATCACCAGGCAGCCCTCTGCCGGCATTTGTTATAATACATAATGTAGTCGATTAAGTTTATATTATGTAATTACATTGTGTATTTTAACAGTGTTGTTCAATAAATCCAAATGACTTGTTTTGATACCTTATTTGAACCCATTATTATTTCTTCATTGTTATTATATATGTACTTAAAGGGTTAGTTCACACCAAAATGAAAACTCTGTCATTAATTACTCACCCTCTTGTCATTCCACACCTGTAAGACCTTCGCTCATCTTCGGAACACAAATTAAGATATTTTTGAGGTATATGACTCCTTCAACTGACACTTTCAAGGTCCAGAAAGGTACTAAAGACATCATTAAAACAGTCAACGGGACTGCAGTGGTTAAACTTTAATTTTATGAAGCGACAAGAATACTTTTTGTGCGCAAAAACAAACGACTTTATTCAACAATATCTTCTCTTCCCTGTCATTATCCTTGCACAGCTGACACAGTAAGCACAGTGAAGGCTTCCGTGTTTACGTCCAAATGCCAGCTCAGTTTTGGCCAAAGCTGATCACGTGAGCAACACGACGCATGCGTGTGATGCTGACGCAGGAGCCAGCCAATAATGAGTCTGCGTTCTGATGTAGAACCTGGAAGCACTAGACGTAAACAACGTATAAGAATGACACGGAAGAGAAGATATTGTTGAGAAAAGTTGTTATTTTTGCGCACAAAAAGTATTCTTGTCGCTTCATAAAATTAAGTTTTAACCACTGCAGTCACGTCGACTGTTTTAACAATGCCTTTAGTACCTTTCTGGACCTTGAAATTGCTATCTATGGACGAGTCATATACCTCTCAGATTTCATCAAAAACATCTTAATTTGTGTTCCGAAGATGAACGAAGGTCTTAAGGGTGTGGAACGACATGAGGGTGAGTAATTAATGACAGATGTTTTCATTTTTTCATTTTGTAACTTTCAGTCAAATAAAATATTTTTTTTTCCAGTCATATAGTTTGTCATTGAAGATTTCTTAAAAATAGTGTTAAAATATTGTCTCGTTCTTATGAACCCAATATCATGTATTGTCTTGTGAGCTAAGTGAGCTAAATTAGCTTGTGAACTAATTTACATTCATCTTTTTTTGGTCCTCTGATTGAAATTTAATTTGTCAAAAATCCTGGTACAGGATTGTATATTTAAATATGTTTGACTGAAATTTAGTTGCTTCATGCAGAATTTCACATTCGGTAAGGAAATTTACTTAGTGCACCTAGCTGAGACAACATATTTTTAGGACAGGAAATGTGGAAAGTGAGGGGCAAATGGGAATAGGAAACATTGCGAGCCAAATTCAAACTTGTGTCGTTTACATAAGCACCACAGCAGTCTACGTGAGAGTAAATGTGGTAACTGCAAAGGCACAGCTATGACTAGGTCAAGGTGTTGGTGTTCAGGGTTTGTACCTTGCTGGTGCAGAAGGCTCATCTCTGGCAGAGGTCAGGATGTGCTTGATTATATGCTCCTGAAACACAAAAACAAAAAAATTACTATTAAAGTTGTCACATCATACATATTTTTATTATTTATTTTTTTGTTTATATATTTTTCCTCTGAAGTTTAAAGTGCATTTTAAACCTTTAAGCTATTAAAGGTTTAAAATGCACTTTAAACTTAAGAGGAAACAATATATAAAGATGTAAAAATAATTAAAATAATTAAAAAAATAAATAAATCAGCTGCTAGTAATATGTATGATATAATTAAATATAAGCAATACACTACCACATTTCAAAAGTTCGGTAAGATTTTTTTCATTTTTTGAAAGAAGTCTCACCAAAGTTGCATTTATTTGATCAAAACACAATAAAACTATTACAATGTGAAATACTATTACAATTTAAAACAATTGTTTTCTAATTTAAAATATTTTATAATTTATTCCTGTGATGGCAAAGCTGAATTTTCAGCATCATTACTCCAGTCTTCAGAGTCACATGATCCTTTAGAAATCAGTCTAATATGCTGATTTGCTGCTCAAGTAACATTTATTAGTATCATCAATGTTAAAAACACTTGTGCTGCTCAATATTTTTGTGGAAACTGTGATACATCGCTACATTGTTGAATAAAAGTATTAATTTCTTTTAAAAAAAAAAAACTTTTAAAAGGGGTCAAAAAATTACTTTGCCAGAACACATGAACAATTCTGAATGGGCGTCAATGAAAATACAGGATAAATAAAATCCTGTTCAAGGACTTGGCGACATCCTGATACCGATCTATTTCATTCCATCTAGGGAGAGTCAGATTATATGCCACCCATTTCTCAGCCACACAGACTTTCACATTTGCACTCAGAAACATACACAATACCACACACACTCCCACCAGAGACACAGATGCACAGAGTGAGATAATGCAGACAGACAAACAGATAATGATCAGAACCGCTCACAACAGACACAAAATCTGACATAAAACCAGCAATCTGGCAACTCGGAACACGACATATCCAACCATCTGGAAAAGAAGCATCTGTGAACGCGCACACACGCACACACACACACAAAAAGATCACGTTAACCACAGTCTTGTCATTCATGGCCTGCTCCTGGTTATCAGATGCCATCATGTGAATTTCTGCATGCGAGTGACGGACGCTTCCCTGCATGGTATTAGATCCTTACTGTCGCACAGAACAACACGGCAACACAATAACAACAGCCCTGTGGAGCTCGGCTCAATGCAGCCTGCATTGCTGATCGCCCATTAGCACATTAGTGCCAGCAGGAACAATTACAGCAGATTTTCCTGCACTCTAAACAACCGTTGGAGTGGCATACATTCAGCCACTTGGATCTGCATAAGGGCAGGCAGTGGATCGGAGGTTAAGCGCAGACTACAGATACGAGCACATTAGGGAAGCCCTGATTGAAGGTTGGTGGTCCAATGTAGCTGCATGAAATGTCAGAGGAAAGATATTTCTAGGAAAGTTACACAAAACTGTGTACTTTTTCCCAGACTGATTAGTTGATGTGTTGTCTGAACAACTAGTCAATATTAAAGTGTGTAACTTTGTTAAATGTCAATTTATGATCTGTCCCATTATCGATTGTCATTTAAATTAAGGATCAATGAATTGAATGTGATTATGTGAAATTAATGTGATTATGAGCATTTAATAAAATGAAGCGAACGTGCCGTTGTTACATTTGGGATCATTTTACTTTAAACAGAGATTATTGTTGGCTGTATAGTTTCATATCCTGTCACGGAGACCGCTGAATGCGTTTTTTTCAAATGGCAGCCTACCATGTTGCTCGTTGTTGTATTGTATTTTAAAACACAATCACAATGTTTGCAATTTATCATTAATCGCCACTTAAAGTAAAATGATCCCAAACATAACTATGGTGTGTAGGGCTGTGCTGGTCAGCGTGAATAAGGTACATCAAGTTTATTTGTATAGTACAGTACCCTGGACATGACATGTGGGGGAAAAATTGAAAGCTATCATGGCCACAAATTAGGAATTAATTCCCACAACTTATTAATTTGTCCCCTCATTTTAGTTAAATCATGGCCATGTTGTAAAGTTTTAATTTGACGAGGGAACAAATTAATAAAATGTGGACTGTGGCCACGAATTAATATGTCATTGAATGAATTATTAATATTAGAGATGCACCGATACTAAAATTCTCTGCCGATACCGATAGTTTGATTTTTAAGGAAAAAAAATCTCTCCCAAATAATGCTGCAAATTATACAGGGAACCCTCTCATTTACACTATAATATTAGAAGTTACAATAAACAACAGAGGTATTATATTTAGCTGCTGTTTATTTTCAGATATAATAATTACACTCAAATAAAAAACTGAAATGTTTGTATACAACTCAGTTGCACATAAGGTAGGGCTGGACGATTAATCGAAAAGTAATCGAAACTGAAATTCATAACCTCTAACCGACGTAATTTTCCCATGTCGGTTATTTCGCTTTTTTAATCCTGTTAATACTTCCCACTTAAAAACATAGAAGCGTCCAGTCAACACGCAGGTGAACGCAGAGTCAACACAGAGACGGCGCGCGAGCGGTTAGCCTTGCGTCTTCACTAAGCTTTGTCAGTTGTATGTGTATTACGGTTTGCCAGATTAGACTTTCAAGCAATTAGACGATCGGATATGTATTATTATATCGAGCTACCGTGCTCGCGCAGCTGCATTGTGGCACGGACACAGACATTCATACAGACAGTAGCTGCGCAAAACGTGAAGATCGCGCACACTGAGGGGCAGAAACTGGTTGTCAGCATTGACTCGTGATTTATCAATAAAGTAGCTTAGAAACTCAAAACTTATTATAGCATGTATTTTTCTACTTTTGAAGTAACTATTTACAACCCACAGCTTCACAATTAATAGACAGACGGCATGACTAATTTACACATGCAATCGCTCTCATTACATAGGCTGGTACTGTGCTAATTTATCTTTATCTGATTTACAATGAGCAGAAATCTAAGAAATGTTACGAACCATAGATAAAATAACAGCTGAGAGTGAGCTGTTATGTCAGATCACTCTTTCAAAAGGAAAAAATATCCCACCTTTAATAGTCAAGCATATTTACAGTACAAACCTTGTAAGTGAACTATGAGGGCAAAAACAAACAAACAAACAAACAAAATAACCGTTCATTAATCGTAATCGAGGTAAAATGTTCAATTAATCGAGGTTTTGATTTTAGGTCATAATCATCCAGCCCTAACATAAGGTACTTTTCATAAGCACTTGTTTTCATGCCAAATTTATTCAAACATATAATTAACAGTAAATAAGCTCCTCTCTAGTGTTTTTTATAGCTAAGGAACTGTGAACACTGGAAAACATTCCTAAGGTAAATGTAACATTATGTGACATTTTGTTCACAAGTTGTTTTATTGACGTGTTTCCATGGTTGAAACACAGATTAAAGGGTTAGTTCACCCAAAAATGAAAATTCTGTCATTTATTACTCACCCTCATGCTGTTCCACAGCCGTAAGACCTTCGTTAATCTTCGGAACGCAAATTAAGATATTTTTGTTGAAATCCGATGGATCATGATTCGATAAGCTGATTCATAAGGCTCCGAAGCTTCCTGAAGCAGTGTTTTGAAATCGGCCATCACTAAATAAGTCGTTATTTTGTTTTTTTTGACGCACCAAAAATATTCTCGTCACTTTATAACATTAATATTGAACCACTGTACTCACATGAACTCATTTAAATATGTTTTTAGTACATTAATGGATCTTGAGAGAGGAAATATCTTTGCTGGCTATGGAGGCCTCACTGAGCCATCGGAATTCAACAAAAATATCTTAATTTGTGTTCCGAAGATTAACAAAGGTCTTACGGGTGTGGAACGGCATGAGGGTCAGTAATAAATGACATTATTTTCATTTTTGGGTGAACTAACCCTTTAAGTGATTACATGAGACATGACATTCTATTAAGTTGTACTGCATCTTTCAACATACCTTTTGATGTTCATGCATGTTTTTCGAGATATAACTTCGAGAAAAGACTCACACTCTGCGATGCCACTTGAACTGAGCATCAAAACATCATTTAATGTTTGAATTTCATGATAAAATGGACAAAATTTGAAAACTGAAACTTTGTTTCTTATCAGAAGTAACAAAGCACAAAGCTCTTTGCCATTATTGGATGGGAGGCGCTACAAATAATGTTTGATATAGCAAAAGACCTGGCAACCCAGGCCTGAACTACAGGTGATTTATAGGGTCAAAAAGAGCCTGCTTTAACGTCGCTATTTTTTAACTGTTAATGCATTATTGTCGAGTTAACTAAATTCAACACAAGAGAGATTTTCTTCACACACAGTACGAGTTGCAGTCTGAACATGTTTTTCTGCACCCTTTTGATTGACAGGATATAATTGGCCCTGATCATCGGTTGTTTTTAAACAATCAGCCGATGGCCGATAGTGATAATAGCTTTCATCAGCCGATACCGATTGTTGGCCGATACATTGGTGCATCTCTAGTTAATATATATATATATATATATATATATATCCATTTATTCAGCATGTCACTCCATAGTAGGAGTATTTCACACATGCCAGTATTCAGTTTTGCTTTCCCTGACAGCGCAACATCATGCCATGCTTGTGCGGAAGATATAATTTGCTTTTCTGAACATGTGGTCAAATGTTCTCAGTTGCTTTGCAATAGTGGGAGAAAACATGAAGATATGAGACAAGAGATGGGCTCTGCCCTGCTCGTGTCCCACAGCCCTATCAAAGCGCACAGCCTGGTATATGATGAAATAATTATCTTTGTGGGGAAATAGAATTAAACTTGACTTAGTTACTAAATTTCTATTGCTTTCCATGTTCAAGGACTTTTTCTATTTTGATGCACTTTGCAATTTGTTAGCATCCCGAATACATAATTTCTTAAAATATTATAAAATTATAGAAAGGACAAAGAGTAGACAAACAGCTGACCTCACAAATGCATCCATGTGACCTGACCCAAGAATTTTTTTTTTTTTTTAATTTAATTTTCTGTTGTATTTATACAAAAAATACCTTGACATCTGTGAATTTCGTCATGATGATGTCAGCTGTTGTAGGGTGCAGTGCAGGAAGCTCATTGTACAAGTTTGGGAGGCACACCAAGGAACCCAACAAGATCTGAGCCTCTACCCGTGGAGCCTGGGAAAAAGATAGAGAGGAGAGAAAGACAAAAGCAATTAACAAAAACTACAAAGTTAAACCTTATGTGTTGTTGGGGATGTTTTCATCCAACATGGGGTGTTTTTGAGTCTTAATTTGGCCACAACTTTCTCTGTGTTTCAGCAAATGGAATGATTTTTGGTGACAAATCTTATTTTGATACTTATTATGGGAAAATGCTTTAAAAATTTTTTCAAAACCTCAAAAATACACTGTGGGCAAATTTACTACCCTTTCGTTATGTTCGGGATGAAAACATCCACTAAATTAAGCTGCTGTAAAAATGTATCAGATAAATATTTTTTTCAAAAAATCCAGGATTTTTACTCTTTAATTGCCAAGTTCATAAATGATGTCACTGATTTAGTGAAAAAAAAAAACACACAAAATGACTTATTTTCAATATAAAAAGTGATTGTGGACTGGATATTTTTTTACCTTTTATCACAGTCTTGGGCATGTCAAAGATTAGTAACAACATTGGCTTTGATGCATTGTTAGTTTTTGTGCAGCATCAGATTTTAATTTTTTCTCCCTCATTTACTGTTCGTGGCTGTTTTTGCCCCATTGACTTCCATTATAACAACATTTTTTGATTGCAAAGCCATGACATTTGTGAGCACATCAGCATAGATGTTGGCGTGTGTAGGGGCAGTGATGTCTGGAAGCAGTTTTCTCACATTAAGGGACGAGCAGGCGGTTACACGGCTCGCTGCCACGATGAAGTCCAGAATTAGCATAGTGGCTCCCGGAAGTCCAATAGAGAAGAAGCGTGGAGAGCAGTGCTTAATGATAGTGTTCACAATGTCCTGTGAGACAAAGAGAAAGAGGTCAACAATAAAGTTTTGTACAAATTTGTCAACCCACATGGTCACCAGGTACACGCAAACACACCTGGTCTTGGTGAAGCAGGCCGCAGTGCATGATGTTGTAGAAGTGCGTGAGAAAGTCAGAGTTGGGTGAAACATCCTGTCTCCTCTTCATGATCTTACAGATGAGCTTGTAGGCGTGGAGTTTCCCCTGCTTATATCGTTCGCCCAACATAGTGGCCTGCACACAGACAGCAAATAAACCTTTATGATCGGATCCTGGCTCACAGAGAACTACTTCTAATGAAACGTTGTGTGACACAGCAATGAAGCACCAAATCAACAGATACACGGGTATATTTTATTAATCCCATGAGTGAAGTTAAATAGACAAAAACAGAATGAACAACTAAACAAAAAATAGGTTGAACAGATGTTGAACAATAAACAGAACAACAGATCGAATGAATGATAGAAAGATCGAACAAACAAACAATAGATAGCTAGGAAAGATAGAACAATAGAAAGAACGAACAAACAAACAAATGAACAGCAGACAGAAAGATAAACAGAACGATAGATTGAAAGATAGACAGAAAAACAGATAGAACAAACAAACGGACAATAGACAGACAGAAAGGCAGAATGAATGATAGACAGAATGACAGAATAATCGATAGATAGAACGATCGAATAATCGATCAATAGATAGAATGATAGAATAATTGATAGACAGAACAATGGATGTATGGATAGATGGACCAACAATAGAATGAACGATAGATGGAGTGATGAATAGAATAATCGATAGATAGAATGATGGATGGATGGATGGACAAACGATAGAATGAACGATGGATGGATGGATGAGTGGATTAACCAACGATAGAACGAATGATAGAAAGAACGATAGATAGATGGATAGGTAGGTAAAATTTAAATTGTCAATGGTATCTTTGTCATTCAGATAAACAGTGAAGTGGATTTGCTTAAAAAGATAACATATTGATACACTCACTTTGAAAAGCCAGGGAGTCAGAATCCGCAGAGGTGGAATAAGATCTGGCGGGGGTGGAGACGACTGGTTGTCAAGGGAGATCCCGAGATTGTCTCTGATCTACAGAGACAGAAAAAACAGAGACACAAGGACGTTTGTTTCAACTTGAATTTGATTAGTAACTGCACTGTAAATCATCCTTTCAGAGCACCCTGAAGGACTCTGCATGAGAGTGTGTTTGTTTGTGTGTGTGTTCACCTTGGCCAGGTTCTGCCAGAGTTCGCAGAGGTAGTCAAAGACCTGTGCGTGGATCTCAGGGTCCTTGATGGAGTTGACATCTCCCAGAATGCCTAGCATTCTCCTCCACATCACTGTGGCGACGTCAGCGTGCCAGCCGGTCAGAGTGCCGCCAGCCATCACGCTACAGTCCTCGGTCGGAAACTCGCTGGTTTCTTAACAGTGCAATCAAGCAGGATCATTACAAAGATGTCAAAGATTCAACAGATAGTGTACTAGCTTGCATACCCAGTTATGTCTGATGAAGGGAAGATCTCTTATCTATGTACATTACCGAGGTCATCAGGGGTCTGCAGCACAGAGTGGTGCATTTTCTCATCCAGCTGCAGGTCTTTATGCTGGACATGTTCAGCGGTCAGCATGGCGGGGGATGGCGTCTGTGATCGGGAACCTCCCAGAGAGTGCATTGGAGATGCGCTCTCAGAACCTGAGGCAATATCAAGTGCATCAGCTCTCAGATCTCTAATCATGACATGGCAATATGTTGTAATGCCTCACTAAAAGTTGATGATACACGGGGCAACTTTTTGAGCAATGTTGCCGGGCAATGTTGCGAAGCGATGTTGTTTAGGCACTTTCCCACTGAGAATGAGCAACTAATTTCGATCTAAAATATCCATTTGTTGCCCATTCTCAATGGGAAAGTGACCAAGCAACATCGCTCGGCAACATTGCTCAAAAAGTTGCTCCGTGTATCATCACCTTAACAGTAAAACAGGATATGGAAAACGTGTGACTGATATTAGAGTTTGTTTTTGACTAGGTTTTGTTGCAAGGAATCATATAGCAGATGCTTTTTCCAAAGAAACTTTCAGAATACTTATGGGGAATGTTCGTTGGTTTGGCTGGGATTTACCAAATAACACCCTAGTGTTCCTGAAAAGAAGGCTCAGAGATGCTGTTCATGTGACGTGAAGTATGGTATGCAATCAAAATGAAAGCAATCTGGGTTAATCGCCCAAGGGAACCACTATTGATGAATTATTTGCCTATTAGAGTATAATGCAGGGTTCCTCAAATCTTGCCCTGGAGGGCCAATGCGCTGCAGAGTTTAGCTCTAATCCTGATCAAACTCACCTACCTGTGATTTTCTAATGATCCTGAAGACACTGATTAGCATGCTCAGGTGTGTTTGATTAGGGTTAGAGCTAAATTCTGCAGGAAAGTGGATCTCGTGGGCCAGATTTGAGGATCCCTGGTATAATGCATTTCTCATTGCTGCTTGTCTTCACTGAAATTGTGTTTAGTGAGCAGTTTAAATTCTGTTACTTGCAATGCAACCATCACAGCAACTGGTTTATTAGGCTGCTTGTGACCTGTCGCTGCCGAACATGACAGAGATCTGACGCGCATCTCATTTTCTCACAACTCTTTAAGTTAATTTAAGGCGTTATTTAACTCATTTAAGACAGCTCTTATGAGGATCCTCAACAAAACAGACATTTTGGCATAATTCTGTGTGATTGTTTGTTCAAATGTGAAATTTTTTTTTTAAACACCATTAGATAGTTGCTTACAGTGATGCCAGGAATTTAAACCTACAACCTTTCAGTTACCAGCCCACGACACCATTTTATATGTGCGTTTGAGAGAATGTACCAGTAATGGTGACCGTGTCAGCAGACAGGCCGTGCTGACTAAGGCTGCTTGTCTCAGAGTCGATGTGGAGTGTTGTGAGACTGGAAAGCTCCTGTTCCTCTGCGGTCTGCCCTGCTCCTCCCAAACTATCCTGATCCACAGAGGCCGGAGTGCACGTCTCAGGAGGAAAGCTGAAATCTGCACACAAATGCATACATATATATATCCAACCTCTCACCAAGCTTGCCCTTTTTCAACTCAAGTTAAACTACTCTGATCCACTTACTTTCAAACTTGTTGTCATACTGAAAAGCATTGAAGGAATCTGATTGGCTGTCAGAGCTTATGAGGTCACTTCCACTGGCACTGGCTGGGGAGGTCCACTCAGAGGGCACACCGGGGTCGTCTGCAGGGCGTGTGGAGTTCTGGCGGTTCAGGAGCTCTGGTAGATCTTTAGGGATCTCCAGACTTCCCGGGCTACTGCCACGCCTTGTCATGCCCTAAAAAGAACATAACAAAATCATATCAAATATGTATTAACAACATTATATATAAATTAAATTATAATTTATTAGATTATATTATATTTGTTTACATATATTTAAATTCTTGTATAAATAATTAGCAGAATCTATGCGTGTTTCAAACTACATCTTCAAGAACAGAATGAAAAATTGGATTATTTACACAGTAGTTGAAATTATGCAGTATTCAGCTAATATTCCATAAAGTTTGTAGTCCCAAAAACTATTATAAACAGTATATTTTCATTAGTTTATAATTATAAGTGCTGTCCATTTAATGCAATCATTTAGTGTGATTAATTATATAAAAAAATAATGCAACTAAATTAATTAATAATGCCCTGTAACATGCAAATTTTGTAATTTTCCTACCATCTGAGCAGTTCAAGTTTGAAGCACATGCATCAACTACCCCTTAGCTAGACTTTAGATGTTTTAGACACTATGCATACTGAATGTGGATATACAGAAGTGTCTCGGGCCCTCAGTCTCTCCTGGATGAACTCGTCCATGAGGTCACTGACATTAGGGTTGCTGCTGCCAGCATCGTTGGACATAGGCCTCATCTTCGGTGTCAGCTCATCTTTATTGGCTAAGACAACAGGTACAGAACGACACATCAGTCATTTTACAGAGACCTCACAAAAATTGTGAGTGCAAACGCAAATGACCTAGTAGAGTGGCATGAACTGGCTGACTTCCTCTTTGTGGTGGTGTCTGTCTCTGTCTACTGGTACATCTCTTGAAACTAATTATGAATTAGTTTATATGAGTTTGGGGACAGTG
Organism: Hypophthalmichthys nobilis; assembly: GCA_037950665.1. Taxonomy (NCBI): domain Eukaryota; kingdom Metazoa; phylum Chordata; class Actinopteri; order Cypriniformes; family Xenocyprididae; genus Hypophthalmichthys; species Hypophthalmichthys nobilis. Next base: position 13,325,452 of record CM075478.1, read on the forward strand.
AGTAAATACACAATTTTCTTAAAGGACAACAGTGCCATTAAGTTTTTTTTTGTTTTGTTTTGTTTACATTATGGCAACCTGTTCACATTCAATAAGTAAAATATATCTTATAAGTCACTTTGGGAGGAAAGCATGTTGCAGTTACACTACCAGTCAAAGATTTGAGGTTGGAAAGATTTTTAATTTTTTTTTTTTTAAGAATTCTCAGTAACACTCTACAATAAGGTTCATTAGTTAACTACATTAGTTGACATGAACTAATAATGAACTGCACTTCTACAGCATTTATTAATCTTTGTTAATGTTAATTTCAACATTTACTAATACATTATTAAAATCAAGAGTTGTATTTGTTATCATTAGTTAATGCACTGTGAACTAACATGAACAATGAACGACAGTATTTTTATTAACAACCATTAACAAAGATTAATAAATACTGATTAGTTCATGTTAGTTAATACATTATCTAATGTTAACAAATGAACCTTATTGTAAAGTGTTATCGAAGTCTCATGACAAAAATACATTAAAATAATAATTGTGAATTATTAAAATTTAAATGAAAGTTCAAAAGAACAGCATTTACATAAATTATAAATGCTTTTCTGTCACTTTTGATCAGTGTCCTTGCCAGATAAAAGTGTTAATTTCTTTAAAAACAAATCTTACTGACCCCAAACTTTTGAATGGAAGTGTATGTTTGTCATATTACGCTAAAAACTTAATCTCGTTTCACCAACATAGTAACAGGATGCTTGAACCTGCATTAAGCATCAACAAGAACATAAAATTGTTTGTGTTGATAAACTGAGCGAATGAAACTCAACACTATTGCCCTTTAAACACAACCAAAATCCTTTGACATTAAACTCATAAAATGCTAAAGAAGAACACAGAAATAGAAAACAAAATCTTTAATGGAAGCCACAAAACTGATTCCATCCAGTGAAGCAATGCAATTACTCACAGTTCATGCAGTCCCCAAACAGAGACAGACAGAGAGAGAGACAGAGCAAACCCTGGAATTTCAAACCCAGGAGTTAGTGAGCCTTTGTGGTGGCTGAGGTTAAAGTGAGATAGCAGTGAGTATGTTAGAGGAGCCACCCACAGCCTTCATCCCAAAGCAAAGGGTTAGGGAGCCACTGGTTAAAAACAAATCATATGAACACGACAGCTCTCTTGGTAGGTTGGTGACTTTGGTGATTTTGGGATAATCCTAGAAGTCTTGTTAGTTTAGACTACAAGCTGTGTTTAAGTCATGAAGGCCCTGATTAACGTATACCTTGTGCAACTAAACTGTACACAGGAGGCGTTCTAAGAGGTGATGCCTGCTACTACACTATATACAAGCCGGCAAGCTTTTAACACAAAATAACACAAGCTACAGACTTTAGTTTGGAAAACAGTCCACTTTGAGAGGGATAGTGCTGCCCTCTACTGGCCATACAAAACACTGTAACTATGGCAACTACAACTGCTTACTGTTAGGGTTTGATCACACTTAAATGAAAATTCTGTCATCATATACACAACCTTATGTTGTTCCAAACACTGTATAACTCAAAGGATTATGTACCTCAGAGAGTTCAGAGCGCTTTTTTCCATAATGGGAAACAGTTGAGGCTCAAAAATGAAGAAAAAAGCCCACATAAGTAGGGGTGTGCAATATATACTGTCTACGATAATTGTTGTTTTGACAATGTGCAAGCTGAAATAATCGAGTATGTCATTCACTTTGAAAAAAACAAATATATATATATATATATATATATATATATATACAGTCAAACCAACATTTATTCAGACACCTTGAACATTTCATTCATTAATACAGCTTATTCACTATAGTAAAAAAATGGTAATAAAATATGATAAGATCTCAGAGTTAAACTGTGTCAGAAAAAAATAATCTTAATTATGTCAGATAACACTAAAGCAAAACATGGTCAGGTCAAAGTGTCTGAATAATGTTTGGTCCCAAATTTTTAATCAATTTTACTGGTAGTCCACTGTATGAAGAATTTTTGGGTATAATATGTCACAGTTTACTTTATTTTGCTATCCTCACTTACATAAATGAACTATAGTGTCCTGCACCCACTAGTAAAAATATATCAAAAATGTCTGAATAATTTTTGGTTTGACTGTATATGCGTGTGCACACGTGTATTCATGCATCCTCTTAGTTTAATTTAAAGTGTCATTTAGCTTTTTACATTTTTTCATATTGTAATATTCATATTTGATTGACAACAGCTCTATAGAGCGTTATTATTCAAATTCACTGCTGCAAACTAACAACGGCACAGAATATTAAAGCATGACAGGCCTAAACCAGCCAAGGTACCAGCACAAAAACACATTGTTATCATCAAAATCCAATATCTTGAAATAATCAAGATATCATTTTCTGTCACTATCGCACAGCCCTATTGTCTGGCTAAGAAAGACTACTACTTTTAAGGTGCTTTTTTGTCATTTTTGAAGCCCCAGTTCCCATTATGGAAAAGAACACACAGAAAACAACATGAGTATATAAAAGAAGGCAGAATTATCATTTTGGGTGCTCTACTCCTTTTAAAATGACATTATTAACTATTCGTCCCCTTGGAATTATAAGGTTCTATCTGACATTTTTGTCAAAATTGAGTTATTCACATATTCTTATTCTGTGACAACGTATTTACATTATGTGATGTTTTTGGTAATGTTGAGTACATTTAGGGACTTTTTATTTAGAAAACAAAAAGGTTCTATCTACAAAGCGGAATGGAATGCAAAAACTTTGAAGCTCAATATCTTAAAACTGCTTAGAATGCAGATAGAACCTTCTAATTCCAAGGGGATGAATTATATAGATTAAAATACATAACATTAGGTTATATGAAATATCATTGTGTTTTTATGAATGTGTCAGTGAGCATGTGTATGTGTGTGCATGTACGTGTACGTGTGTGAGAGATTGACAGAGGGCGGGGAGGTAGGCATGAGGTCGCATGCAGCATCCAGGGAAGAGGGGCAGCAGAGATTAGGTCCCAGAAGCTTGAGGAGGAGGGGAAGCCGTCCCACAGGTGGGTGGCTGTTGGTCTTTTGGGAGTCTTTTTTTTATTTTTTGGAATTGAGCTACTTTGAAAGAAAATACAAAAAGAGGCTTCAATTCAATCCACATTCAGCAAAAATCAAACAGTCACAAGAAAAGAGAGAAAAAAAAAGGAAAACGCACAGGCGCTTTGGTTTCATGTCTTCCATGATGACATCGAGCCGATCAAGTCCTCACCTGATGTTTTTCTTCCAAAATAGCCCATTACGTGAGTGTACAGGTCCTTCAGGTGGGCCTCAGAGGCGGGCGCTTTGCCTTGACGCTGGGGCGACGCCGCCTGGGCCTTGGGTTTGGAGAGAGCGTGGACCATAGACTTATACACACCCAACAGCGCCACCTGCTGCTGCCGTGAGGGACTGCAACCTGACTCCTGAGACCTAGAGCGGGATCCCCGCGGGCGGAGAGTCGGACGGCCGAGTCGGCCACGTCTAGCCCCGCTGATGGAGCCTCTATCAGGCTCAACCGCTTCGCAACAGGTGACCCCCTCCCCCACGCCCTTTGCTGCTGCCCCGCTCGCCCCAACCGAGTGGCTGCTGAAGTGGCCAAGACGACGAAGTCGGGTCTTCCAGTGTGCCTCTTTGGGGTCCAGAGGGTTGTGAAACTGCACGGACTCTGTGGATGGGCGGAAGCTGACATGGACCCCACCGCTGTGGCGTTTTTTGGGGTCAAGATGGGACAGCTTGGGCCTCGGTGCAAACTGGGAAGCCTGCGGACTAAGCTCACTCTCGCTAGCCCTGTCTGTGGCGTTCTGTCGTTGTAGCTGCGTGGCTTTGCTGCACTCTGCTGGCTGTGTACTATCACTCAAATCCCAGTTGCACTGCTCTAAGCACTCGTAAAAACTCTTCTCACTTTGCTCCATCTCTTTATCCCATTCTAGCGCCCAATCCCCACTTCCCTCAAACTGCACCTGCTTGTTAATTGCACCTGCTTCCATTTTCACGTCCTCCTTGCTACAAAACTCCCTAAAAGCGCTGAAGACGTCCTCCTCCCCTTCGCCCTCGGTTTGATTGGTCAAGGCCGCGGCCGGACAGGACCAATTGGGGATAAAGGGAGGCTGCTGCCCTGGCATCTGGCAGAGATGGTCATAGATGCTTTCGCCCACCTCCAGGGATGCCTGGCTGTCGGGGGGTTGGTGTGGGTCAGTAAGCTGGTATGGGGTCGGGGAACTGTGGGGGGACTCAGAAGTGGTGGTGGTAAAGTGGGAGGAGTGAGAGGGACTGTCAGAGACAGGAAGTGCACCTTTGACCCGTTCTGCGATGAAGGGCTCCATGATGTCAGAAGCGCTGCTGCTGCGGGGAAGAGGGGGCTGCTCCAGCTCACCGGAGGCGGAAAACACCTCGGATGACGGGGTCTCCTCGCTCTGAGAGCAGTGGCGGATCCGCGGCCCACGCTGAACCATGGGAGGTTCCTCCAGGTCTGAACACGAACAGATATGCAACAATCAGCATTTTTAAGGATGCAAGTGTGTTTATGCAATAATATGGTCAGTAATATCTTAATGACACAAGTTAAGGAACAAGTCTTAAAATTTCAGATACCTAAGAGTTGATGGAAGGACCTAGAAAGTATTATCACATTAACTGATCCACTGTGGCCACATTTTACATGCAAAAAAAAACATGCATGTATATGTAAAACAATAAAATCAAAATAAAATTTACAACTGAATCTCAAAGGTTCTAATCATGATTACATTTGGACATTTTCCTAAATAATTCAGAAAAACATGATGATGAAGAAATGCAGACAAAGGTAAACCATGTAGAGGGCATTTTTTCTCAAAAGTGTGGAAGAGGGATTATATTGAATGAAATGTGATGCAAGAAAGATAATACTGTATATTCACAAAGACAAGGAAAAAAATTAAAGAAACACATGCAGGACTGTTGGCTGAAGTGCATACAAAGAAAAAGAAATATATTTGGGTCATATTGCACCCCAAAATCAAATAAAAGAAAAAAAAATTGTGTGTGTGTGTGTGTATATGTGTGTGTGTATATATATATATATATATACATATATATATATTTATTTATATTTATATATATATATATATATATATACACATATACACACACACACACACAAGTTAAAATTACTCGATAAATTTAACTAATACATTTAAATTAATGTACTATGAACAAACAAATGAACCATATTTATGTTAACATTAACTTAGATTAATAAATGCTGCAAAAATTACTGTTCATTGTTAGTTCATGACAAATACTGAATTAAGTAATGTTAACAAATTTAATCTTTTTGTAAAGTGTTACCAATAATTTTAGAGACAGAGTATTTATATCCAAAAAAAAACAAAACAAAAAACAACAAAAAAAAACTTTAGAACTGAGCAAAAAAAAAAAAAAAAGGGAAAAAGAATATTGAATATTGAAGAATTTTTTCAATGATATTTAGGATTTTATGACTTTTCCCAGCTTGAAAAATTACACTTTTGGAATTCCTTAAATTTTCAACCTGAAAATTTAAGGAATTCCAAAACTTTTTTCTCTTTTTTATTTTTCTTTAAGAAAAATATAACATACTCTTTATTCTTGTTAATTTGGGGATAAATGTGGCCAAAACCTTTCTTAACATTTGATTCATCTTATCAGAAAGCAACTGCATAAGTGCATGAGGCTTTAAAGAAATGATGAGTGAGAAGGGAATCTTCCACATTAAACTAATGAAAAAAACATTCAGGTTTATTGAATGAAAACCACTATACACATGCAACAATATAAGTGACAGGATGGTGCTGCTAACTACAGGAAGTGTGCACACATACGTATACATGCACATCCATAGGCCAGGACGCAGTCAGAGGCGAGAGTGCCGATATGGGCGTAGAGGGCTCTACCTGACAGCTCGTCAGCTAGGGGAGTGAGGACAGAATCAGGCAGGAGAGGGTGTACGGGGTGGATCAGGACAGGTGCGCTTTTAGCACTGCGGATAAAGGCTGAGGACAGCAGACTGTCCCCCGTAGAGCAACTACGCAGAGCTACAGACCACGCACACACACCCAGAGAGAAAAAGAGAAGAATGACAACAACACAGAGAGAGAAGGGAAATGGGGCAGAGAGAGATAAGGAGTGATGGAGGAACACACAGGAGGCGTTAGGGAAGAGAAAGACATGATGGAGAGAGAGAAAAAGAGAAAGTGATGGCAAAAAGCAGTGAGCATCACAAAGAAGAGGTAAAGAAATGACCCTATCAGTGCATCTTAAATCAGCACTGACTGGTGAACACATGAACATCATGTCTCTGGAAAATCTAGACTGTTAACTTTATAAGAGAAAAATGGCATGTTAAAGATCTTCCATTATGTTCTGGTTTAGTCACATGGCTGTTTTTTTTTTTTTTTTTAGCCTAAGGCTGCGTTTCTGTTTACATACTATGCACACTATGGAGTCTGCGAGATTAGGTGTTATTTATTGTCATAAATGAGGTATTAAAATTAGGTAATATAAATTTACATGATCATAGAATCAGTGTTGGGAGTAACGCATTACAAGTAATGTAATCAGATTACTTTTTCCAAGCAACTAGTAAAGTAACGCATTATTTTTAAATTTACAACTAAATATCTGAGTTACTTTTTCAAATAAGTAACGCAAGTTACTTTGATTTCCCATTAATTGACTGACAGCTCTCCTGTCGCCATGTTGAGAGAAATCGTAAGTGCCGAGGTGTTGTGTGCGCTGTGTAAACATGATGGTAATTGTAGTTCTAGACTAAATGTGAGCATTTACTAATCTCACTTGCACAAAAACAGATTCGGTATTCCACAAAATTAATAAAAACAGTGAAATGCTAACTCAGAATATTACGCGAACCTGCACTTATGTTAAATAACACAAACATGCTTTATGTATTTAATCTCACTTTATTAACCAATGTCTTTGCTGCTGACCTTCCATGATCCAATTCAATCACACTAATAAGCAAAAATTACTTCAGATAAACATCATGTGTGTTTCATTTTTAGTTTTTATTGTTGAAGAGTGCAGAACTTTCTTGTCCGAGTTGGCCCTCTACTGTACAGGTGTGAAATTGCATTTCCTTCAGCCTGAGGCTTATTCAATGACTGCTAAAAATTCAGCTTTCCATCAGAGGAATAAATTACATTTTAACATTCTTTAACATTTGAATTTTCAAATAGAAAACAGTTATTTTAATTTATAATAATATTTCACAATATTACTATTGATTAATGCAGCCTTGGTGAGAATATGAGACTTCTTTAAAAAAAAATAAATAAATAAATTTCGCACCAACCTCAAGTGTATTAAGTGTACGTCAGTGCATGTGCTTTGGGGTAATATTACCCACAATCTCTAGCATTATAGAAAAGGAGTTTGTGCATTCTATTTAACTTCAATTGTAGAGGAATGCAGGAGTGCAGACCTCACAATGTTAAGTATGAACATGTTAGCAGTAGTAATAATAATGAATTTAACTAGAAGCTAACGCCTATGCGATAGACGAGTATGTGGTATCAAATAACGTTTTATGTTATGACGTTATATTACTTTACTATATATATAAAAAAAAAAAAAATGTACTACTGACAAAAAAGTACATACTAAGTATGCAAACTGTGATGCAGTCTAATGGTGCAGTCAAATTTACCACTGGATTTCAGCCGCAGGAATTCGCCGAACAGTCATTTCAACAGGAATCCACGTGATCAGGAATTTCCCGTGAGGGTGAAAGATTTCCCCATGCAAATTTTATAACAGTTTCGCCACGTTTGACCAACAGAAAGCTTGTCCATTAGAAAGTGATATCTGTGTGAGCTGTGTTTCATACATCTCTCCATTATTTACAACAGACCTTTTTGCCTGCAAAATTTCACTAAAATTTCACTAATGTGACTGCACCTTAATAAAGGACATAATTTAACGCAATCTTGTTCTCTTCTTGTAAATATCTTCATCTTTGCTCATCTTTGTCTTTCTGAACTATGGTAACAGCGTAATGCAGATAAAAGCATAAGCAAAGGTTATATGATTTAAAAGGACCTAAAATAGATTTAAATTGACAGGAAGGGTTTGAAACACACTCACCCACAGTCTTCTGTCTGACGATGCTTCTGGCCTTCTCGATGCCTGGTGAGCCAGCAGTGGTAGCGCTGCGCTGTCTCATAGCAGCAGCTTGGCCTGGTGGGTCTCGACTCCAGCCTTTGGAGAAAGACCGATCCACAGTGATTTTCTGGCCTTCGTGGATGCCACCTAGAAGTAGTGGGGACAAATATGTATGTATATTATACACAGATGAATGATAGTGAAGCTGGTATGTTAAATTAAAGGGGTCATGAACTGTGTTGTTTTATTGGTTTATAATGTTTCCTGGGGTGTACCTATAATGTTAGTATGCTTTTTACATCAAAAATTGTCAATTTAGAAATAAAAGATTTTTCCTACCCTGATTTTAGCCCTTTTATTTGAACACACTGCTTGAAGGGAAGTGTCTGCTGCAAGACTTTAGTGTAATGTTTTTACTATTACAGCTCTCAAGGTTAACTAATTGTGAAAAGTGTTGATTATAGCATTATATGTAGTCTGTGGAATGAAAAGTTGCAGTAAAGAGCATGTAGCCAATCACAGACATGTTGATGTGCGCATGAAAGCAGTGATCTCGTCATTGCAACTCAATTTCTGCAAACTAACAAATGCTTTCATCATAACTAGCAGTGCAAATGCGATGTAACTAAGAGATTTGTTGAATAAAAAAAAAAAAAGAGTCTTGGCTATAGCTCCAGTGCGCGCTGTTTGATTGACAGCTCCAGTGTGTAAAGAGAGCGTTCTTTGATAGCTTTCTATATATAATTTAATCACTGTTTAAATAACAGATTATTTTCATCCTACTAAAAGAAACAACGTGAAGTTGACCGTTTAGTCAATGGTTTGATTTACTGACACATAGACAAAGAACATCTGACTGTACATGAATCATTAATATCAGATCAGGCATAAGAATTAACACAGTTACTTACATGTTGTTGCATTACTGTCAAGTCCATATCATAAAAGTCTGTTTGCAAAGTCTGCATCAAAATGCAATTGATTTACCAAAATAATCCACAGTGAAATGTACTGAATACAAATCAATAAAGCTCAACTGAGACATTCACACTGTTGAAAATAAATAACCATATTCCTAGCATTATGATCCTTTGAAAGGTAATGCTATTTTTAGTCCTGTTTTGCTCTTCTCTCCTCGTCATCTCACTAACATGCCAGTGGGCGGGGCTAAAGTTGCAATGATGAAGTAGGCGTTGATTTCTTCGTCGGAGGTGGCATTGCACCTATCTATAGATAGGCACGTTCCGGGAAATGTCATTCACTGGGTCTGGTGTCAATAAAAGCTTTTATTGGACTAACAAGGAAGTTTTTAGTTCTGAAATTTACAGGATATTCTTATAGTACGATGACCTCTGATATATCAAAAGCTCAAGGAAAAGCTGATTTCTCAATTCATGACCCCTTTAAAGGCATGAGTGTGTTACACAACTACCTTATTCTATGTGCAAGATGTGAAAGTATTCATGTGATTTTGTATTTTTATATAAACTCACCTTTGCCTTTGTGTTTCTTCTGCTTCTGCTCACTGAGTTTGTCCAGGGGCAGCTCGTTCAGGTCCAGGCTGTAAAGGTTGCGTGCTAGTACCTTGGTAAGTGTCTCCATGGTGAGGGACCACTCGGTGACCAGCTCCTCCCAGCATGTGAGAGAGGAGAGTACAGACAGCAGGTCGTCCCACAGCTCCCGAGAGATGTACACGTTCAGATTCCCTTTGATCCAGGCCACAATCAGAGTCTGAACAGGAAGACAGACCACACAGTATGGACTTCATCAGACCCTTTGACAGATGAACTAGAAATAATTATTTTTGTATTATTTATACATTATATTAAATTAATATTTTGAATGAGCTTTTATTTTGATTTTATTTTAGTTTTAGAAAATGTTATGTGCTTTTGTCATTTTTTATTATCTTTTTAACATGCAGCTTTAATTTATTTTAGTTGCGGGTAGATTTCAGCTGTGGCGGATAAGTCACTCCCACTAGCCACTTTGGCGGTTGAATATAATTTCAGCCTACAGCCTAATCAAAGGTAGCCAAGCTCGTCGTAGCACAAAATTACAATCTGATCACAATTCGTTGTCGATTAACTTGCAGTTAGTGAAGACGCGATGACACACAACAGAAGCACTCTCTCATGTGCGCTCTGTCTCCCTCTGTAGCGTGCGCGATCAGTTCTCCTTGCGCCTGAATAGTCAAATACACGCACACACAGATGTCAAAATGTCCATTGTGTGGAGTATCTCGTGAGAATACAGTCGGTTATGGCTTAAGTGGACGTGAACAGGTGGGTAAAAAGTGGATGTGTCAGTAGCCTATATTATAGTACATGCATTCAGCAGCCCAATTAAGTAACTGTCTGTCATTAATGTTAATCAAAATATGTTAAATAAACCTACTGTATCTGAAAAAAAGAGTTTAGGCTTTTTAATTTACTGTTGTTTTTGTAATTTGCCAATTTGCTTATATGTTCTTTTAATATACACTACCAGTCAAAAGTTTGGACACGGTAAGATTTTTAATGTTTTTAAAAGAAGTTTCGTCTGCACACCAAGGCTGCATTTATTTAATTAAAAATACAGTAAAAACAGTAATTTTGTGAAATATTATTACAATTTAAAATAACTGTTTTCTGTTTGAATATATTTTATAAAGTAATTTATTCTTGTGTTGGTAAAGCTGAATTTTCGGCATCATTACTCCATTCTTCAGTGTCACATGATCCTTCAGAAATCATTCTAATATGATGATTTGCTGCTCAAGAAAAATTTATGATTATTATCAAAGTTGAAAACAGTTGTGTACTTTTTTTTTTTTTTTTTTTTCAGGATTCCTTGATGAATAGAAAGTTCAAAAGAACAGCATTTATCTGAAATACAAAGCTTTTGTAACATTATACACTACCGTTCAAAAGTTTGGGGTCAGTAAGAAGTTTTTTATTTTTTTGAAAAGAAATGAAAGAAATTAATACTTTTATTCAGCAAGGATGCATTGAATCAATCAAAAATGACAGTAAAGACATTTATAATGTTACAAAAGATTCTATTTCAAATAAATGCTGTTCTTTTCAACTTTCTATTCATCAAAGAATCCAGAAAAAAAAATATTGTACACAAATATTTTGTACAATTGTACACAATAAATGTTTCTTGAGCAGCAGATCAGCATATTAGAATGATTTCTGAAGGATCATGTGACACTGAAGACTGGAGTAATGATGCTGAAAATTCAGCTTTGATCACACGAATAAATTACTTTATAATATTACTGTTTTTACTGAATTTTTAATTAAATAAATGCAGCCTTGGTGAGCAGACGAAACTTTTAAAAACATTAAAAATCTTACAGTGTACAAACTTTTGACTGGTAGTGTAGCTTAACAAAAATAACTTATAATATTATCAAATTTATCATATTATGGTCATATTACCCACTCCTTGCCCACCCATACACACCAGCTGATATACCATGTAGGCCTAGTCTTGATTTAGGTGGTCAATCTGCATTTGAAAGTTTGAAAGGGTTTTAAATCTAGCTAATCAAGAAAAATGACTCAAAATCAAGCAATTTTAGCATGCCAAAGTCAACTTTAATCATATAAAATGTAATTTCCCCACAGCAAAACTGTGGCTAGTGAAAATGCTGAGTGGCTAGTAACTTTGGAAAAACCACTAGCCACAGTGGCTGGTGTGCAAAAAAAGTTTAAGTCAAGCCCTGATCGTAAGACTTCTACTTAAACTTATTTAGATTGTTCGTCTGTGCAGTTATCTTTGTAGTTGTGGTGTGGACATGATCGATTTTTAGAAATATATCTTTATTGTTATAGTTCTTGGTGTGAACGGGCCTTAACATGGACTAGCAAAGAACTGATTTCTACTGGCTGTGTGTCCTAACCAAGTTTCCAACAGCAAGTAATTTTTCTGTCCAACTGAAAGTGAAATACTGTGCAAAAAAAAAAAAAGCTGACTATCATAATATGTTGGTGGGTGGTACCTGAAAAATGGCCCCAGCCAAACGGCCTGATAAAGTGTTACTCTTCTTCCCATGAGGCATAATGGATGGAGGCCTCTTCATCACACACTCAGTTACCCTTAGCAACACCAACAAGATCTGTTCCCTGTGACGGACACAAACACACTCAGGATGAGCTGGACAAGAGCTTGAGCAGATATTCCAAGCAGACGCCTGAGTAATGAAATGTAATGTGTATGCATACCAGGTCTTCTGGTTCATGGTTTCATGCATAACCAGACTGCGGTATATGTTGAGCACACGCTTGCACATGTCAACATGCTCTTCCAGAAGTGACTTCAGCTCATTGGCTGCCTCTAGAAGGAAGACGTTAGAGGAGTTGGTGATGAAAACCTGCAAGGAGAAAGAAATTGTGGGAGAAATTTTAATTATTCACAAACTGAACTCTACTGGTTTGAACCTCACAAAGACCATTTCATTTCAGTTACCAGTCTAGATCTTGAACCCTTAGTTACCTGTACACCTGGACTCACCTGTAGTGTGGCCTGGACACCAGCGTGGACGTTGTACTCCAAAACCTCAGAATCAGAATATTTATTCCCAGAACTCCTGCACCAATTAGGGTTTCGATTGTGAACAGACACTGTAAGCCCAATGTCCTGCACAAGCAAAACACACATTGATTGGTGAACAATAACAGTACAGTGCTATTGCTATATATTTTTGTTATGCTTGACAACCATTAGGATGTTCATTATTAAAAATGTATGCAGATTTGCCTGTTTATATATTTAACAAATATAAAAATATAAATATAATATAATTTAATATAACTTATACTAAAACTTGAATGGCTGGAAATGGCTGAGATTCACCAGGGAGACTTTAGTTGTTTCATTACTGGATGAAACAGCATTTTTGAACAAATTTCTTGAATGATCAATGACAAATACATTTTTAACAGTCACCTGTCGCCACCTGGTGGTGTAACAGTGTAATTGAAACAATCTTTATTTGAAACATCAAGTTATTTTCATACATGATAACTGCTCTCTCTGAATCAGTGGCAGTGCCAACTCAGATCTGAATGTTCACTGTGATTCTTGTCAAAGGTTTAATAGACAGAGCCGAATCACTGTCATTTAGAAGTAAGGTGGTGTAGATGTTTGAATTGAGATTGTGATCTTTTAATGATTAATCATGCTATTTTATTGCGCTTTGTGCTGAATTTGTATTATTTTCATAGGTTATTGATAGAATAAAAAGGAGAAATCCCTTTATTTACCTAAAAAAAAAAAAAAATCTAACCAACTGGAACACTGTCCCCCCTTGAAATTTACTCCCTGGACTCCATCTCCCCACGTTACCCTACATTTCCAGGCCTGAATTGAATTGAATTGAATTGAATTAAATAATATAATATAATATAATATAATATAATATATAAAGTGGGTGACTATTTAATACCTAGCCAGACTGATGCCGATAATTTAATAAGTGGATATTAGCCAATATCACCACAGATATATCTGGAACAAAGAATCTAGGGAACAAGCTGTTGTGCAGGCTGACTCAGAGTGTAATAACCGCTTTAGCATTCCTCTGTTGTCAACTTCAGAGATGCCTACCTCCTCCTCTTTATCAGTTCTCTGCTCGTGGGCAGAGTCCAGCTGGCCTGCGAATCGGTCTTCCTCCGGCTCTCTCATAAACACAGGCTTATCCTGCTGAGAGATCCACTCTTGATACACCCGCACCACCTTACGCATAGCTGCAGCCTCACACATGGGCAACAGAAACGCCTGCAGAATATAATACACTCACTTATAATCACAGACAGAATCATTGTATGTACATATTGAAATCAGTGACAAAAGATGAGATTCATTAGCTGGCCGTCTTTCTTCTTAATGGGTGAAAACTTGACAGTCATCGCCAGTCCACTTTAAGTGAACCGTTTTGAACAAGGTCTTTGAGTTCTTCAAAAATATGGGCTGTAACAATCCATATTCATGTTCCTCTTTGTGAAATCTAATCATCTTTTCTTTCACTAGGACACAGAAGTTTCCGAAAAGAACAATCAACCTCTCTCATAAGCACTTCTTCAAAATGATCCAGACTTCTTCCTCTTTCACTGATATTTAGATTAAGAGAAGCCCTTCTGTTCTACATGGGAGAAGTACCTGTCGAAAGATCTCAGTGATGAAGTTGACATTGGTTCTAGAGGAGCACAGGACCCGGCGCACCACCTCAATGTCAGTGAGGTGCTCTTCGTCCATGCTGCAGAGGCTGGAGGAGCTGGGCTCTCTCTCTGTCAGGGTGCTGGTGTTGGAGTGTGACTGCTCCGGCTCGCCAGTCACACCCCCATCCAGACTATCTTGTCTTGGGCCGCCTTCATCCCCTCGGGCAGCCAGGCCCGCTGCCGCTCTCTGAAACAGCAGCAACATTGCAAAAATGCACGTTCACAGCTTGTTCAATGTTCCTGGACAACCTCAGGACCAACCTGGGGTTGAATGAGCAGCGTTAGGCATTGGCTATGACATTGTGGTTACTAACCCAAACCTTAAAGGGTTAGTTCACCCAAAAATGAGAACTCCACTGAAAGTCCAGGTAACCAAAACTTTGAAGACCCGAAAAGGTCATTATGAGGTGTCATAAAATTAATCCACATGAATCAAATGGCTTAATCCATGATTAGCTTTATATGCTGAGCAAATTTAATTTAGGCTTTTATTCACATTCAAACACTCAAGCATTGCATTCCTTAAACATGGAAGCTCATGTGTCACATCCTAGAACGAACCTCATTGTTCGTTCTGTCTCGTGTTTACTATATGTGATGTGCTCACTGTATGTATGCCAATCATTGGTTAGATGTAAATAAAAGCCTACACTGAATCTGTTAATCATATAAAGCAATCCTGTCTCTTCACAAGACTTGGAGTTAACCTCTCAATTCATAATATGGATTCACATTTTTGAGTGAAATTTCCCTTTAAAAACCCTAATAGTGCTTTACATCCATTACTGCATCATACATGTGAAGAAGATCTGTGTTGCTACCTGAATATTCTTTGGCACGTTTTCTCCTTCCATGCCAGGGATGTTTGTTCCTGTGTTTGACCGTGGCTCCAGCCAGAAGGAGACCAGCCAGCGGATAAATATGACTCTGGCATTGAGGAAGTTCTCTTTAGTGCAGTACAGGGCTTCATTGGTCTCTGGGTCTCTTTTAACAACTATGTAGTAAGGCTTTGGTCTCATGGGTGGAACCTCTATTATAAAACAGGACACAAATCCAAATTAGACATCTTATCATCCTGAGCATTTATAACTGGCTTATAAATTAATATATAAAATTGTGTTTACTTTGACATGAAGGTATATCATAAGCTCTTACCCAGAATAGGATTGTACAAACTGGTCTCCTTGGAGAAGTTGGGGAAGATATGGGGCAGGTAATACTTTTTGAAATTAGCAAACAGGAAGGCAAACCCCTTCTCGTGGTTCTCCTTGCACTTCCACTCCAGACTTTTGGCCTGTAAGGGTACAGAACATACGTGGCAAGCTGAGCACATAAACAGCAGCTGGGACAGAACAGCCTGTTTGTGTTTTGTGAAGGACAGAGGGTTGGTGGAGGCAGGCAGAGAGTGGTGCAGTTGTTTATGTTGGGGAGGGTGTGAAGCAGAGCAGCCGTTGCAGCACCAAGGAAACACACCGCTGCAGCAAGGGTATCTGGCATCAACTGCATGCAGATCTGGGGTCAGTGGCATGTAAGTTTGGTTTCCGCAGCTTTAGCATTGGGTCTGTGCTAGCCGTGTTAGCATCAGCAGTGTTAGTAGGAAGAGGGGAGTACCTGGTTTACCATGTATTTTAGTAGAGCCTCCAGGAAGTAGCCAGTGAGATCCTCCTGGGATTTATCACCTGACTGAGGCGGCACCAGGGGGCTGATCTCCTCTGGAGTCACTTGAGCTGCAGTAATGGACAAAAAGATGCGTTTTAAAGGGGATTTAATTTACTATGCAGATATACTCAAAAAGCTCCCTGCACAGTACACAAAAACATTTATGGAAACTAAGCTACAGAACAGGTCACTCAGAAAAGTTGTGGTTTTATAGGGGCTTCCACACTGGCCATGTTTACTGTGGTCCAAGTGTGACTGGCAGCACTGGTCTGGCTTCACACTCACACTCACTTGGTGCATTTGAGTTCATCTTACGTCATCGCAAACGTGCACGGCTCATTTTATTAATTTGGTGCTATTATGCTCAGCAGAGTGAAGGACACTTTGGTTTACTGCAGGTGCGTCACATGAAGGCTTTCTGCTGCTTGAAAACAGATTCTTTTGAGGAGACAGAGGATTGCGAGTCATTCATTTGCCGCTCTGACTGCACTCTGCACGATGACACTGCACTCTCACTCTCGCTCGTATCCAAGGTAAATCATCACCACTGTCAACCCCTAGTATGTGCTTTGTTGAATTAGTGATGTCGTCATTGGCTGGTTACTTTACTTACTGAACAAGTGTGAACAAGTGTGAGTCTCGGGTTCGTTAGCTTAGTGCGCTCCTGGGTCTGTATGACAGCTTTCACATTACAACTTTTCATGTGAACTGTGCCCCATTTTTAGCTAAACTTCCAGTGTGAAAGCACCCTATGACATCCTAATTATGAGCCTGCATTATTTATAATTAAAATAAAATAAAATTTTACTTAAAAAAAAAAAAAAACTAAACGAAAATTTGAAACGTTGCCTTGGCAAATAAATGAAATAAAATAAGTTGAAGTACTAAAATTACAAAAACATTAAGTAAGTAAACAAATTAAAGCTAAATAGATATATAATGAAGATAAAAGCACAAACTTTAATTTAAACTAAAATTTAAAAAAATAATTAATTTAAACTTTAAATTTAAACTAAAATTAAAATGAAAAAAATAAATAAAAGCAAAATATTAATAAATACAATAACTGGTTGGAAAGAGGATGGAAAATGGTCATGAAAATGAAATGATGACTATTTTGGTGAGAGAAATCTTGACTAACATTATACATGACCTTAAGGGACACAATATAAATATTACAAAAGTGTAAAAAAAAAAAAAAAAAGCTCATATTCATGAGACATAAGGTGTGAGAGACAGCATACAAACACTCACTCTCCTGAAGGTTAAGGGGAGGGCTGATCAGGTTATCCAGGGTTCGAGGGCCCAGCTCAGACTGTGGTGCAGGGAATCCTGGGATCAGACAGGCGAAGATCCAGAGCTGCTCTCTCAGAGCATTGTGCTGCAGAGCCTGCATCCACAGAAGGAACAGACGCACTCCTTCCCTCCGGATCTATGCACCATAATACAACCACACTATTGATTAAAATTTTTGGCTAACCTCACAGCCTTGGTTATGTCAGCAGAAAAAAGAAGTTGCCTCAGAGGATATACAGTTGCAAGAAAAAGTATGTGAACCACTTGCAGAATCTGTGAAAATGTTAATAATTTTAACAAAATAAGGGAGATAATACAAAATGCATGTTATTTTTTATTTAGTACTGTCCTGAGTAAGATATTTTACATAAAAGATGTTTACATATAATCCACAAGACAAAAAAAAAAAATAGCTGAATTTATTAAAATAACCCCATTCATAAGTATGTGAACCATTGATTCTTAATACTGTGTGTCATTACCTGGATGATCTACGACTGCTTTTTTGTTTTGTGATGGTTGTTCATGAGTCCCTTGTTTGTCCTGAGCAGTTAAACT
The DNA here is from genome assembly GCA_037950665.1 of Hypophthalmichthys nobilis. NCBI lineage: Eukaryota > Metazoa > Chordata > Actinopteri > Cypriniformes > Xenocyprididae > Hypophthalmichthys > Hypophthalmichthys nobilis. Next base: position 13,343,364 of record CM075478.1, read on the forward strand.
GAGCTCTGTTCTTCAGAAAAAATCTCCAGGTCCTGCAGATTCTTCAGTTTTCCAGCATTGTTTGCATATCTGAACCCTTTACAGCAGTGACTGAATGATTTTCAGATCCGTCTTTTCACACTGAGGACAACTGAGGGACTCAAACACAACTTTTAAAAAAGGTTCAAACATTCACTGATGCCCCAGAAAAAAACATGATGCATTAATAGATGGGGGGTGAAAACATTTGGAACTTGAAGATCAAGGTAAATTGTATTTAATTTGTCTTCCGGGAAACATGCAAGTATCTTCTGTTGCTTCCGAAGAACAGTACTAAATGAAAAAAATTATATTTAAGCGAAATAAGAAAAATGTGGACCTCTTCATCCTGTTCAAAAGTTTTCACCCCCCGACTCTTAATGCATCAGTGAATGTTTGAACCTTTTTTAATAGTTGTGTTTGAGTCCTTCAGTTGTCCTCCATGTGAAAAGTTAGATCTCAAAATCATTCAGTCACGGTTGTAAAGGGTTCAAATATGCAAAAGATGGTGGAAAACTGAAGAATTTTTGGGACCTGGAGATTTTTTCTGAAGAACAGAGCTCAGTTTAACTGCTCAGAACAAACAAAGGACTCATGAACAACCATCACACAACAAAAAAACAGTCGTAGAACATCCAGGTAATGACACACAGTATTAAGAATCAATGGTTCACAAACTTTTGAACTGGGTCATTTTAATAAATTCAGCTATTTTTTTGTCTTGTGGATTATATGTAAACATCTTTTATGTAAAATATCTTACTCAGGACAGTACTAAATAAAAAATAACATGCATTTTGTATGATCTCTCTTATTTTGTTAAAATTTTGCAAATTCACAGATTCTGCAAGTGGTTCACATACTTATTCTTGCAACTGTATTTTACACAAGTCATAATAAAAAGTAAGGATTGAAAACAATTTCTTGTTTAAGATTCATAAAAATGAACAAAAACTAATACAATGATTATTTATTGACATTTACTACCTTTAGGGAGTTTCCAGTGTGTAGCAGTTTCTTGAGAACAAGACCTATGAATAAACACAGTTGTTTAGTCTGAGGAACAAATTCATAACTTTCAAATAAGCTGGCTTACTGAGCTAACTGGATAATTCTGGGAAACTCGTTTGCTCTGTTCTCTGCTTAAAAAGCTGTCAGTGATGTTTGTTTGTATGCAATTTGGATTTATTGAGAAAAGAGCAAAACAAAATAAAACTGAAAATTATTTATTCTTCATGTTAAAGGCAGTCTAAGTATAGTTTATCTCTTTAAGTAAGTGATGAAGGACAGTAATGTCAGAGTTCTCGGTCAGATCTGGGTGTTTCTGGGCCCCAGGTCCTTGGCATTCTCTGTGTTTATCTTGGTGGTCTGTGTATCCTTCTGCTAAAAGACTTCAAAGCAGAGGAAAAGGAGAGACCACCGGCTAATACAAGATGTTAAGTCACTAAAACCAGGTGCAAAGCATCACAAGATACATCACATCTCTTCCATGGTAATTAGGCTTGCTGCGATAGTCGTCACAAAAATTAAATCCGACACTGACCTTACTGTGTGTTCGTCCGTACACCGATTACATTACTTGCCCACCATGACATTGTCCGCACCGTATTGCAGAGTCGGATTTTCAGTGTCGGATTTAACTTTTGTGACGAGCGTAAGGAGAGATGACTGACAGGACGATGGCAGAGGATTTGGTGCACATCCTGAGCAGAATTGACAAATATCTTATCTTGTAAAATGTGGGGTCAGTACAGCCTCTCCCTATACACAAAGTACGAGTGATCGTGAATTCGATCATTCAAAATCAATTTCACTACTCTGCATATTGATAGCAGCTCTCTGATGCCCACAAATTATATAAAATATCTCCCACTCTGTCTTATCGGTAATACTGGTGTTGTCACTTTTTTTACCAGTGTGAAAAATTCCTCACCATTTCCTCACCTAATGGTAATCTCAAATAAGACTTAAAAAAAAAATTAAATTAAAATACTAATAATAAAGGATGCATTATATTGATCAAAAGCGAAGACATTTATAATGTTACTAAAGATTTCCATTTCAAATAAATGCTGATCTTTTAGACTTTTGTTCGTCAAAGGAAAAAAAGCTGCACAAAATTGTATAATTGTAAAATATTAAGTATCTGTTTTCAACAATGATAATGAGAATAAACGTTTCTTGAGCACCAGATCAGCATATTAGAATGAGTAGAAATGGTCACCTATGCTGTGGAACTGCCATCTTCCTTGTATTCGCTCTGGTAACAGCTGTAGGATTTTCTGCAAGATAAGCACATGGATTTGACTGCAGACATGCCTATATTTGTTAGTACATGTATTTAAACATCTCAGTCTATATAGCGAGAGATTGCAGCACATATTTACATTTCAAAACAGAGGAGCAGATTTGTGCAAACACGCATTACTGGGCTTCCTTGCGACATTAAAACTGGAATGTTGAAATAGCTCTACTACACAGGCCATAGGGGCATACAGGTGAGCAAAAGCTAAAGCGTGACTCATAAGAAGTGTTTTTGGGTGCGGCAAAGAACACCTGTTTTCTGTTTGAGAGACAAATCAGTTATCTGTCAGTTATCTGCACGTCAATCACTCTCTTATCAATGATCTCATTTTTCACTGTCTCAGCAAATACTCATACATGGATCATACATATAACAATGTGAGAGCTGACACAATGAAACCAAACCTAATGAGGTTGAGCTAATGTGTTTAAATAGCCATCAAGTGATTATCTACATTTCTTACCTCAAATATAAAGAGAATAGAATCAAGCTCCTCTCGTTGTGATTTGTGACCTTCAGGAAAGAGAAAATACAAAACACGTTGAACATCATTAAGAGATCACAAAACCCTCAGGGCTGATATTAATAGCTCAACAAACAAGGATTACGTATCTGCTCTGGAAAAATTGGGAACTAAACATGTGGCATCAAAGCAATCCTTTTAATCAATTTTAATGAAAGATGTACAAGCATTAAAAAAAGTAAAGCTTGATAGAGAGCAGCCAAACAATTTGTGTCAAAATTTTATTATTTAAAGTCACATTAAATGAAAATTCTATTTTTTAAAAAATGTTATAAAACAGTTAGTTCCAGTCCTTGATTCTGATTGGTCAATAGCTGTGTTTTATTCACGATAAAACACGGCTGTAACCGCTTCACCCAACGGTTCTGTGTATCACTACACAACACCCTTAGCAACCACTCATAGCAACGTAAACTGTATGTTCTCAATTGATATTGTTCATTGAAGCTTACTATATTATGTAGAAGAGTATTGTGAGAAAGAAAACGAGTGAGTGAGTTTATTACCTGCATACAGATTTAGCATTTTCCTTCAGGTCAGTCCTATGTTCATAATAAAAAATCTGTTTAAATGTCCGATGTATCATCTTGTCCTTTTAACATATAAGGGCTTCTGATAGCGCTAGTCAAAGCATTTGTCAGTTGCGTCTTGTTCCGTGTTCACAACAATTCAGTCTTTTCAATATAAAAGTCTTCGCTACTGACTGACACACTCATAAAGACAGTCTTTGCCGCCATCTAATGACGTGAAAATGTAACTTCTGTTGCTGTTCACAGTCAGGGACTGTTTTTTCAGACGGAAGGAAGGCTTTTAGAAAAAGTTTACTTCATGAAAGTTGCATTGATACATATTTCTGGCTTTAATATTTGTATTGTGTGGTAACCATTTTATAAAAGAAATAAGGTACTTGAGGCTAGTGCTGTATCGTGAATAAGTCACAGCTGAAGGGGTTGCAGACACTCCGCTTCGCGTCGTGCCCAAGTCACGGCTGAAGGGCTTGTTATTCACAATACAGCACAGCCTCGAGTACCTTATTGCTTACTTACAGATCTTATTGTGAATGATTCATCCATGCATAGGTTTCATTTTCAAAATGTTTTGCTGACCTTGTAATTTTTAATCAAAATGTAATAACTCAATCTCCAGTTAAAAAGACAAACTTTTCTCTGGTAATGTATGCAGGACTTCTCCAATCATTTTGTCCACTTAAAGGGCTATATGTAAGAATTTTCATGTATTTATCGCTTTTTATTCTGAATGTGATAACCGCTTGTAATGAAAATGAGACCTTCCTAGAGTTCCTTGGTTGTCTATGAAAGCCTGTAGATTGATCTTTATGCGAAGGACTCGGGATGTTTTTGCCAGGAAACTCAAAAGGATGCGACATTTATACATGCAGCCAAAAACCTCTATTCCGGTCAATGACACATGAAACAAAATGGTTATACAATGTTCAGGATAATGCCAAAAAAAGCCATTCTGTACTGTAATATCAATGTGTCATGAAAAGAAAAGAGACTAATTCAAACTATAGTCTCACATAGATCTATATAGTCTACAGTCTATAGATCTATATAGTCTACAGTCTCAAATATACTTCATAATCAATCATAACAGTGTGATTTTCATTCATCTGTTGCCATGATGCCAGTGAATTGCAGAGCTTGTGCAAACATATCCACATCGCCATGATAAGATGCTTTCTTAACTTCTGTTTTTTCACCACTGAATCACCTTGAATCACGTTCAGTCTCTTGTACGATATGTGCAAGTGCGCAAACACGAGCAATAAGTTGCTGGCTGCAGTTCACTTAATGGCCACCAGTGTCGCTAATAACAAGGGTTTCTGAATTCTACATATAGCCCCTTTAGACCCCAACCTTTTTTTTCTTCTTTTTTTACAAAAATTTGTCAAAAAAAAAAATTGTACATTCAGTCAAAACCAAATCGCCTACACTACATTTTTTTTCTTTTTCAATAATCAATTTCCTTCGACTTTAAGAACCTACTCTATGCATATACTGAAATGAGTTGTCTTTCCCTGTTAATTGCGCTTCAACGGTTTAAAACCACTTGTTTTTAAACCGCAGTGCTTAAAAACGCATGCAAATGATAAGCTTTCGTGACCGCGCAGCACAGCAACGTCACGTGAATGTAACCGCGATAGAGACGATAGAGAGTCCAAAATCTCTACTGGTTGACAAATTTCTACCGGTTAATCGTGTCTACCGGTATATCGCCCACCCCAACCGAAAATTTAATCATAACCATATCCCTACCCCTAAACCTAACCCTACCCATTAAAATCAAAGGGAAATGATAGGTGAATAACACTGATGTAGAAGCACCTTGGTTGTAAGCCTAAACTTGACAAACTGTAAACGTGACCCTCAAATCTGATTGGTTGATTGGAATGTTGTTGGAATGTTGTTCCAGGATCAACAGAGATGTTAACCCAGGAACATGTTACACTTGGTGAAATCAGGTTTTGCAAGCAATGTAAAGGGGGGCGCACATAAACTCTTATGTTCATTTTCCTCTTTCAGGTCAACATGGTGGTACAACAATCTGAAAAAAGTTCTGCTGAACAAGTTAGTTAAAGTAACTTAAACTGTCGATGTTTATATACAAATACCTGAATAATAACATATCTGTCTTTATTGAAACAAGCATTTGATGGTAACAGAGTACTGACGTTTGTTAGCACCACAGTAAGAGAAGAATGCATGTTAAGTGGGAAAAGTCAAAGCTGATCATGATTTCATTCCACCTCTCTCACCCTTTCTTTCTCCTATCCACAATTGAGTGTCCAACAAAATAAAGGCAAACTACCTAAAAAATAAAATTGTAAAGAAAGTATGTGGGGAGACTAGGACAATTGCTTTTACTAAGCAAGGATAACAAACTGAACCAGTAAAACAAGAGAAAATGGTAAGACATTAAATGAGAGGTCAAAGGCAGTGAGCAGCTCTCTGAATACTCAATGAGCAACTTCAGTGAACCGAGACACTGGCTGTGCTCTCTGTGCACTATAATGAGCCTGTGTGACCGGACATGGCTAACTGAGGGCTGGCTAATTTTCGTCATAAGCCATTTCATGGAAACTTGCTCATTAACACTGTGACTTGTGACTTGTTTGCAGAGAGCACACAATGAGTAGGCCAGCTAAAAAACAATGCAATCGAACCTTGAAAAACATTAAACTATCAAAAAACAGTACAGAAAAAAATTCTCATAAGACGATATAAAAACAGTGGGTGAGAGAAAATAAAGCGTTGTAGGTCTTACCTTTCTGTTTCAGGTTAACCTCAATGGTGACAAAGTTTTCAAAGAACACATAGTAGATGTGCGAGTAATTCTGCTCGAAGAGGTGTTTGAGTTCAGCAGGCTCCGCATTTTCTACAAAAAAACAAAACAAAAAACAATGAATCAGCTGACATTTAGCAAATGCTGCTTTTCCTTCACGATCTGATTTCACAATTGTACAGAGAAAAACTGGGCATCATACACTAAACGACAAATAAATTTCAAATAATTCCGAGCACAGCAAACTCACACAGAAACATGTGCCTCGCTGCTAGGAGACACATGACAGATGAAACAAACATGGATGTGCAGGATGTAACCCCAGTTGTTGTAGAGATCTGGGTAGGAAGACGTGGTCAGTATGGACTCTACAGATTACAATGGGAGTTAGAGGTGAGTGGTGCAGTCAGTTGTTTTCTTTGCTGAGTTCTGTTAACTTACTTTTGTATTGTTATTGTATTTGCAACATTGGTAGATAGAGAATAGCTTCAGTTACACACACTACGATATGTATTCTAAAATCAGTTCAAAATATAGCTGCAAGCAGCGATGACGGGTCCAAGCCCTGCCGCCACCACCACCCCGGTGGCTTAAGGAAACCTGTGCATGGCGGGCAAAATACAATCTTAATTTAAATCAAACAATGATTTTACACGATATGACACACTTCCTGTTTCCCAATTTTTGTCATTACTTTAATCCCTCGCCATGGCAACACTGTTAAAGATATCCTATAATCATTCACAATTTAGCATCTTCAGTGTCTTTGTTTCATGTTGGCCGAGTTTGGTGGTAACTGCATGAAGCCCCTACGAGGAGTACTTAAAAACTCAAGAGCCTGATTATTAAAAAAAAAAAATCCACATTCAAACCAAATTATCTGACTTCCTGTTGGTTGGAGCTAATGACTAAATTAGAAAGTTGTCTGGCTTAATGAGAACAATATATGTACAGAGTTTAGTGATTGTAGGTAAAACTAACCCCCAACTTTAGACAAAAGGTGGCGCTATAAAGCCCCTCCTCCATGCTCATTTCTAAGGCTTTGTTCATGTCTTCTGGATGACAACTCTGACGTTTGTGTCGAGTTTCATGCAATTTGAAGCATGCTAAGATCCTCAAAAACACCCAAGAATATTGTTACAGTGTAATGCGTTGCCATGACAACAGTATTCAAGATATCAAGAATCCTTTCACAGGTCTACATCTGCCATGTCTTGACATTATTCTGACGAAGCCTGAAGCAAATCGGGTTAAAATTAGAGGTCGATTTCAAAGCATTTTGAAAGTGACACACTTCCTGCTGCCAGTTGGTGGCGGTATGACTTTGACTCACAATAGTCACATCCATGTGATCAGCCTCATACAACAAACACACAGCTGAAGTTTCATCAAAATCAGTTAAAGTATGTAGAAGTTATAACATTTCTTGTTTACCTCTTCTGCCCATAAAATTGTTTCAACGCCACAGCCAAACCATTCGAGAAAGCAAAAAATCTGCTCACAATTTAGCATCCTCAATGTCTTGGCTTCATGCTGACCGAGTTTGGTGGTGATCAGATGAATTCCCTAGGAGGAGTATAACAAATTCCAGAGCATTAATTTCTCAAACAACCCTAAATAGCCAAAATCCTGTTGGGCTGGCTTATGACTTAAGAGTGTGAAATTTGTTCGGCCCTATGAGATCTATAACTATATGACGTTTGGTTACTGTAGGTGAAAAGGGGTGCCACAGAGAGCTCCCCCACAACAACTTGTGACTGGCCCTGACGGCCGACGATTCCTACGTTTTTGCAAAGTTTCAGGAGTTTTTGAGCGGTATATATCTCGGTATTTTCTACATTTTTCTATTTGGATTTAGAAAAAAAAAAATCTGTATTTACTTTTTAAAAATTTAATTTAATTTAACATCCTGCCTAATGTTGTCCTACAAATACTGTGTTTATATTGAAAGCTATTAATACAATAGGGAATGTAACCACGTAGTCTGGCACACTAATAGGCCTACGGTATGTGCGAAAGAGAGAAAGTTACTTTACATTCTAACACCGTAACATTACAATCTAAAAATAAAAATAATGCTTTTTAAAGCAGAAGTTAAATTCACTACACTAAAAAAAAAAAAAAAGGACAGACTAATTAGCTATATATATATATATATTATTAGTTGCTGCTATCATAAAAATACACTTACTTGTAGGTTTAAAATTCTAGATATGGCACATTTATTATTCAACAACAAACATTTTTTCAAAATGTATATTTTAGTCAGAATTATGGCGATCCCATTCTATTGAGCTCCGTCTGTTTGGTGTGAATAAGTGCGGTGGCGCTCGTTCACGGAAGTCTATGAAGTTTAGAGGAGAATGAGATTCGCTAGCAGAAGGCTCGTCCACTCCTGACAGCAAAATGGAAATATGAATATTGTTACTTATTACTTTCGGCAACAATTGTCGACTCATAAATCTGAAAATTGGGGCAAAAATCTGAATAAAAGTCATGTAGTATATCCCAGCCTTTAAGTGTGACTTAATTAATGTGTTAGTTTCATGAAGAAATACATGCATAATATTTTTTTTTAGACTTCAAAACTAGGTATTTATGTATAATAAACCTTTAGATCAAAAGATCTTTAGGATCATGACAAACAAACTTCATTGTATACTGTGTAAAATGCCCATTTATGCTTGGTCTCTTTTTCACGCACACAATCAGTCAAGCTTATAATTTGCCTCTTTCAGCACAGGGTGTGAGCGGGTCTCTTTACTGATGCTGAAGTCTATTGCAACCTGCAGCCCAGCAACACAAGTCAATATTTGTACTTTAAAGCTCCTCCACACAGTCCAGCTCCACTCATTATCCTAATGCAGCGGCCAGCTCTGGTCACACGTTCCCGCAGCATCCAGAGACCTCATTCAAGTGCCTGCTTCATTCTGTTTATAGAGCTGTGAGCCAGCATGAACACCAGAGCCAACACAGAGACCTGGGGTAGCGAGTGCCTTTGGGCATACTAGAAATGTGCACATAATCGACTAGTAAAAATACTATTCAAACTTTGCAAATGTAATTAATTCCTGTGACAGTAAAGCTGAATTTTCAGCATCATTAATCCAGTCTTCAGTGTCATATGATCATTTAGATATCATTCTAATATGCTGATTTGGCATTATTATTATTGTTATTATTGACAAGAGTGCTGCTTATTTTTTGTGGAAACAGTGAAATTAGCTACTGCAATTTTGACAACCTTAGTGTTAGGGTACAAAATTCCTCAAAATGCCCATCCCGAATTCAAACTGACAAAGTGCAGCAGTGAGCCAGAGCCCAACATTTACAGATTGTGGTGTATATCAAAAAGCTTTGAGAACAGACAGACAGAGGGGAATTTTGGCTGAAACTACAGTACATGAGAGAGAACAGACCAAAGGATGGTGCTACACTGGCTGTTGGAAATATCTGTGATCTAAAATAGAACACAGCCGAGACCCCAAGTGCCTGACGGTGTTTTAGAATCACTCAAAGATAATGGCCCTCATCTTTAAAGATGAAAGGAACACTAGAGCAGCACGAATTGAGAATCATGATTTTTTTGTTTAAAATAGAGACTGCGATTCTCCCACGTTTCTGAATAGACAACTAAACAAATTAACATGATATTTCCTAAAGGTTCTAACAATATATGTTAATTGCTGCCGCAGAAAATACAAGCGTACTGTAACATGGTGTGGTAGAGCTGTGCTGGGCAACGCTGGTAAAATGACGCTACCCTCTCGTTCACTGATCCACCGCCTGCTATCTGCTCACATGCTCTGATAATAATAACTTTGTAGGACTATACTTTATTTTGATAATTGGTCAAAAATAAATCTGGTAAATCTGATTCTGTTGCATAGGACTGAATGAAGAATAATATATTGATATTAATATACTGATATTTTTATACGATATATACGATAACATTATTTTAATACAGGCCTATTTTCTGCCCAATTTTTCTTACTTTAGTATTAGTATTAACTTTAGTAAAGTGTGGTTATTTAATATATTTAATTGTATTTTTTGAAATCAGATTCAGTAAAATTGGATTCCGTTTTTTTTCCATTTTAATTATTTGGACTCGATTTTAATGGTTAAATTAAATTTTAATAATCAAAAAGAATGTCTAATTAATTGAATTCTTAAAAACAAATTTATTAATTAAAAATTTTATTTTTATGAAAAAAAATTCAGAAATTCTGTTGCGTATTTTAATTTTTCTGGCAATCAAATGAACGGATTACATTAATTTAATTTATCTTTTAATCATGAAATTAAACTTTTTTTAATCAAACAACATGCTGCACAACAGAGCTTTAAAAATATAGTTTTAATAATTTATTACTATTATTTTTAAATCTATTAGTGTTATGGTATGACAATAGATTTTCTCAAACAAAGCGGTAAAATGCTGATGAAGTGACTCAGAGCAGCTCTGGAGATTAATTTTGTGCGTTCATGTTCTCATATAGTGAGGCGACAGAGGATGAAAACACCGCGAGCGTCACATGTGCTTCATTGTGCGTGTGAGGTAAATGAAACCGCGCTTCTGCGCCATTCATTTCAGAGACACACATATGCAGGATTCATATTTATATAGTCTTTTTGTCACAGACACTAGTCTATATCGCGATTTAATTTAAGTGTACTGACCTGCTTTTTATTCATTCATCAAAATTTTGACAAATTCCGTGACATTCCGCGTTATACATGATAACTGCTCTCTCTAGCTTAGCGGCAGCGCCAACGCAGGTCTAAATGTTGATCGTACACTGTGATCACTTAATAATACTGAACAAATAGACTTGTTAGGCTGAATCGTTGCCATTTAGGAATAAGATCACGTGGGTGTTTGAATCGAGATTGTGATCTTTTAATGATTAATCTTGCAGCTCTACTGAATTCCATGGAAAGAATGACAGACGCTCCCAAACGTTCATTCTCAAGGAATGCACAATGTATAATGCATCTTAAAACCAGAATGAACTAAGATTTTGATGCTTTTGATGCTAGGATGTTGTGGGTGGTTGTCAGGATGTGTTTGCTAAGGTATTCTGAGTGGTTGCTAGATGGCCACTTTCTGGCCAAAGTCAAAAGAATGTAAGTCTATGGGATTTTTTGCAGAACACAAACATGCAAAATCATAATTTCAATCACTTAGAAAAGTACCTCTTCTCAATGAAATACCATTCATAGTACAAATTGTGCAGGACAACTTACATGTCAAAGTTTAATACTCTGGTATTAAAGGATTAATTTGTACAAATCTCTAATATGTGCAATAGTAATAGTGGTGTAGTCATTTCAATATTGGCAATCAATCAACCTTAAGATCTCAATCTGTTAAGAGCCCATTGACTTCATATAAAATATGACTGTTGATCACATCAGCAATTCTCAAAATCAGCATGCTAAAGATGGCAATTGATCTAATGCACAGAAAGACAGGACTTAAGCAGACTACAGTTTTGAACTAAATATTTCTTATATTCACATCAGAAGTTCATTTCAAAAAGTCGCAGATGTATTCGAATAACAAGTATCAAAAACCAAACAACATCTCAAACAGTATTGTGTGCTTCCTATCAGAGCAGTTTCTCTGCAAACACACCCATCCGTTTATTTAGGCTATTTCACTTCCTCAGGTCCACAAATGCACAAAAGCTGTTGTGCACAAGGTCTGATCTAGGCCATAATAAGTGGACACGTGAATAATGTTTAATATGTGAATGTTGAACTTGATGCTTAGGGAAACTTCACTTCATTGCTGTATAATATGCATTGACCTGGTGATCAATAATAAATAAACAATTTGGTCATGATACCAAGATATTTTGCAATTCTTTATGTTAAGTGCACTCAAAACTGTGATATAGCCTTCTTTTATATGCAATCTTTTTACTGATTCACTTCAGTGCTTTGTGCAGGTACACTACCATTCAAAAATTTAGAATAACATTAAAGGGGACCTATTATGTCCCTTTTCACAAGATGTAATATAAGTCTCTGGTGTCCCCAGAATGTGTCTGTGAAGTTTCAGCTCAAAATACCCCAGAGATAATTTATTATAGCTTGTCAAATTTGCCCCTATTTGGGTGTGAGCAAAAACACACCGTTTTTGTGTGTCTCCCTTTAAATGCAAATGAGCTGCTGCTCCCAGCCCGCTTTCCAGAAGAGGGCGGAGCTTTAACAACTCGCGCTTCGGTTGCTCAACAACAACAAAGCTGAAGAATCTCACACAGCCAAAATGATGATTGTCAGTAACGGTGTTCAGCCTTACTTTGTTCAAACCAGAGTCGGACACTGATAGAGAAACTCAGGAAGAAGTTACAACTTACAGAATGAAATGGTTAGTGGGTAAATTTATGTAGTTGCTGTGGAGTTGATTCAACTCATCGACTAGCATGTGCTGTCATGTTAATCTTTTGTACAAATCCAGCGTTCATTTGTGAAGCAGTTCGTCGTAAAATGACGGCATGGCAACAACACTCTAGTACAACTCTTCCTCTTCTCTAAAGCAGCCCAACATGGCCTCATCCCATTTGTTGCGTGTTCTCGGGGGCAGGGTTTATGTAAATTTTAGGGTTAGTGATGTCACTAACCAGAGAAGAAGCTCATTGTAGTCCCTACCAGCCACTTGTTGTAGTCCTTAAAAAGCGACTTCTGTAAAAGAAAATATCTCCCTTTGCATTGAACTTTGAGCGTTGTAACTGTTGTTTATGCTCTAACAGCAACATTACACACAAACTAAAGTTAAAAAAAGTGAAATCATAATCAAGGACCCCTTTAAAACATAGAATATGGAGTTATATGGAACAGTCACCGGCACAATGACATTTTAACAATCCTTTTTTGCTGAAATGGAGGCCATTCATAGCAACATCACGTTTACAGTTTCAAAAACAATCATCAGCATAACACAATGGCACCAGGAAGCCAGATAACACCACCTAGAGCAATTCAGGAACAGGTTCGTGATTGGACAGTAACTACTCCAAGGCAGGCCAACATCTCTAAAAGGACACTGCACCTTCACTCAAAAATCTGTGATGTTACACAAACCATCCACATGTCCAACATTCAGGAAGTCAGTGCAACTAAACAACTCAGGAATCTGAGGGAACTGGCCTGAGATGGATTCCTTCTCTGACTTCCTTGACTAATCCCAAAGGAAGTGCTGGTTTATTTCTGTTATTCGGTGATGTCCCACCCAGTACTAAAGAAGCAAATCTTTGCTGTCCCCCACCCAAAACATGAACTAATCTCCACCGGCCAAGAGGAATATTTTACCTTTTATTGCATTATGTATGAAAGGTCATGAATATGACAGTGAGATTTTTTTTTTCTCTTGCTCAAAAAAAAAAAAAAAAAAAAAACAAGTTCAGATCTTTGAACATTTCTTACTTCATTTAAGCAAATTGCACATGTTTGGCACGAGTTCAAAAGAGAATAATGGAGTATATGAGTATGATGATTCTCAGTAAAATTGTCATACTCTTCTAAACATTCTTTCATTGTGTGAGCCATGTGATCAATTCAATTATATGTATATGTAAATAAGGTAAAATAATATACACACATAAATACACAGGTTAATAAACCTAATGTTCATCATTTAATCACTTGCAGACAGAATAACCAATTGAACTTAATAGCAAAACAGTCTAAATATGCAAACACAACATTTATTCAACTTCAGATTCACTGACATCTAAAGAGGTTCCAGTGAAATCAATGCATAGTCATATCAAAACAAAACCCACTGCAAAAACACTCAACCACACAAGAGAAAGACATAAGACCCTATAAAATCATTGTATATCAGACCAAACTTCTAAATGCAAGCTTGTCAGTTACTGTCAAAGGTTTCAAAGCACAAAAATACAGGTAAACAAACGCCATATGATTGGTGCCTTCATTCCCCTCTCTACATAGCATGTTAGCTCCCTGCAAGGCAACATTAGGTTCATAAAATGAATACAAATAATTTTATTTCTCACCAATAACGATTCGAAGATGTTTCAATCTTGTCAGCACGTCTTTCTTGGGGTCCAAGACTTTCTGTGTCGATTTCCTGACATCCCCATGAGGTTTTTTAGAGAACATTCCGAGATGTTTTGAAGAGCTAATGATAATCTTCCGTTAATTCCCTCATACATAGAAGGGGTTGTCAAATTTACGGCTCGAAAGCAGTTATAGGTTGTAAGGAAACGTGAGGAATTAGTGGTGAGGCGTGCATTTTTGCAGAGGAGGTCAGACAAAAGAAAAGAGCAGCCAGCCCTCCTCTGTGTGTGTGTCTTGTGAACTACACACCTCTCTGAAGATCTGAAAACATGGCGGAGGACGCGACATGAAAAACACCTTCATCGATGCCAGAGTCATTCAACGCTCAGACGTCATCCGAGGCACAATCACATATCCAGAATCCTCCGGACAAGCGAAATATTTTATAAACAATGTTTTGGGATAATTTGTATAAAAATAGATAATTCCACTTAATATTTGATGATAAAAAAGTGTAAGACATTTCTACACTGTTATTAACGAGGTCTGTTTATGTATTTTTGTATTCTTGTTTTCTTTATTGAAAGGTTTTATGTTTTTATATTTTTAATTGATATCTCTTTTTCTATGTTTCATTATATGTCTTGCCTTTGTGAGTCAATGAAGGGTCAATTTCTATTTGCTCAAATTAAATTATATCAATTTGCACAATTCAAAACTGAAAAAACAAAAAAAAAAAAACTGGTTTATCCACAGGAAAAACTTGACAAATAGGTTGACTGAAACAACAACAACAAAACATTCAAAACAACCTTTTTTTTCTTCTTATTATAATGTTGTTAAAGTTTTTGGACAGTATTATGTATTTATCATTGTGAATATAAATTATAATTTACAACAAAGACAATATTTTATGAAATAGGTAATGTATTCAACATCTTTTTGTTTGTGTTGATTCATAAGCAGAAGTCTACACTTGACTCCTAAGTTCCAGATTTATGAGTTTTGAAATATTTTTTCAATCAAATAAAAGTAAGGTAGTACAGTAGTAAATATTTGTTGTATGTTGTTTCCCCTTGTTCTGTTCTACTAGTAACAAGAAAAAAATAACTAAATAAACATAATACAACTTCAAACTTCATTGTTCAGTATAACAAAACTAGTTTTAATTTAAAAAAAAATATTGTATTTCTAAAATAATGTATGTTTTCTTCTTATATTATATCCTTTATTTTTGTGCCATATTCCTTTAAGACTAAATAAATAAAAAGCAAAATAAAAATGGGAAAAATGTAAGAAAGAGGTCTATTTAATATTTGAACTTATATTATATCCTTTATTTTTGTGCCATATTCCTTTAAAAATAAATAAAAAGAAAATAGAAAAAATGTAAGAAAAAGGTCTATTTAATATTTTAATCAATTTTTAATATTTTAATGCTTGGTTTGAGTATTATTTTTTGATTGTAAATTTGTCTAAAGATGAAACTGGATGAACAGTAACTCTATTTCAAAATAAATAAAATAATAATAAATGAGAATTTAGACGTTTACTTGCTAAACCACTGAAAATAACACAATCATTTCATCCAGTCGTCCATTGATTTATACAGCCTGTTTTTATAGTCGTAAACACGCTCTCCACAGTACGAGTGACGGCGGGGAACTGTAGTTCTTCAGTCCACTAAGAACAACAAAACCGGAGGGACTCGTGTCACCATAAAAACTACAAACCCCAGAGCGCCACAACAGCGCACATTCCG
Source organism: Hypophthalmichthys nobilis (assembly GCA_037950665.1). Taxonomy (NCBI): domain Eukaryota; kingdom Metazoa; phylum Chordata; class Actinopteri; order Cypriniformes; family Xenocyprididae; genus Hypophthalmichthys; species Hypophthalmichthys nobilis. The sequence continues at coordinate 13,359,315 of CM075478.1, forward strand.
CGCCACCGTCCCAGCTTTTCACAGGGTTGCATGGCTTAATGAAGCAAAACAGAGATTTTTGGTGGTATACAAAAATACTAAAACAGCTAAAGCGACTTAATAAGCAAATGCATCTCGTTTTGGTTTTATCAAATCCAGACTAAACGATAATTACTAGTCATTCGCAGGATTTAAACGTTTGTTAGTATGATACATCTAGATGTTTATGTATCTATTTTGTTTTTAGCAATAACATCAAGCTAACAAAAACATCTGCTTACAAAAAGGATTGGCTGAAAGGTGAGAAGTGGTTCACAGATTTGTCGGTAATCTTAGTTTAATAAAAGACCTTTAATAAGGATGCCAGTGCACTCGAGAGAAAAGAAGGAGAGCAACCATGAAGAGATGGAGGTGGATTTCGGTGAGCAAGAGGGGAGCAGTTCAGAAGATGAGGATACAGAGAGCTCTTCTGTCTCTGAAGATGGAGAAAGTTCAGGTGCATTATCTATCTGTCTGTACAATATTTTATATAGCCTATGTATTCTTGTATTAAAGAATTTCTGGTCCCTGTTTGACAGTGTCTGCAAGTCAGTTGACACTTCACGTAGCCTACTGCACCTGATTCAGTTACTTCTAATTTTCTTGAAAGAAAGAAACAATCTGTTTAATTTCAGAAATGGACGATGAGGACTGTGAAAGGAGAAGGATGGAATGCATTGACGAAATGACCAATCTAGAAAAACAATTCACTGACCTCAAAGACCAGTATGTACAATCTTCTTGTTTGAATTTAATCTGTGCATGCACAAGTTCAATTTACATGTGCATTTTCCACTATTCCACATTGGTCACTAAGTTTGTATGCTTTTATCAGGTTATATAAAGAGAGACTAAGTCAAGTTGACGCCAAACTCCAGGAAGTGATGTCAGGAAAGGCCCCCGAGTACCTGGAACCTCTTGCAACTCTTCAAGAGAATATGCAAGTTAGAACTAAAGTTGCAGGTCAGTCTGATGTCCAAACCAAACATGGGATTATTGTTCTTTGAAAGTGCATTTTAGTGATATTTATTACGTAACAAAGTGCATTATCTCATTGATTTAAATAATACATTTATGCATAGGTATCTACAGAGAGTTGTGCTTGGAGTCAGTGAAGAATAAATACGACTGTGAAACCCAAGCAGCGCTCCAGCACTGGGAGGTGAGATTTACAGATTTAATCCACTATTACCTAAACAATGGTGCATGTTTGAAATGTCTTGCCGAGTCATAACAGAGCCATACTGAAGTGTTTATATATCTTCAGCTGTTGTAATATCTCTAAAAGCCAGTTGCCACATTTGAAGCATGCATCTATTTAATTGCACTTTCAGAATTAAAGTCAGCATGAAACAGAAGTTAGTGTTTTCTTCCATATTGTGACGTATATCCGAGTGAAACGGCTTCTCAAATAAGAAAAAAATTAGGATGGGACTTGATTTTGTCCATGGGGAATTGGTTGGATGGTTGTGGTTTGCTATTGGTCGATCTCATGTGAGTGACAGGTTGCCCCGCCCTCTCGCCAATAAACACATCAGAGAAGAGATGTCACTGCAAGAGAGGGAAAGTTGTTTAGATTAATGATTATGAAGGCACATACATTTTCAAAAAATAATGATGTGCACGGATAAATCATTTGTAATAAATACAGCGATATTCCAAAAAAGGTCAGATTTGATTTCATTGTGACTTTAAATGTGACTAATTTGGTTCATTTTATTTCTTCTAGAGTGAGAAACTCTTATTATTTGATACGGTTCAAAGTGAACTGGAGGAGAAGATCAGACGTTTGGAGGAAGACCGCCATAGTATAGATATTACCTCAGGTACTGGAATTGTTAGTATGGTCACAAATAATTTTTGTGCTTTTGTTGTTATTTATGCTATCTTTGTCATATATCCCCTACAGAGCTCTGGAATGATGAGTTACAATCAAGAAAAAACAAGAAGAAAGATCCCTTCAGTCCAGACAAAAAGAAAAAGCCTGTTGTTGTGTCAGATATCCTTTACTTCATCCTGCTGTATATAACTACAATATGTCTATCTAAAATTTGCTTGAATAACAGTATGATTTGTGAGTTTCTTAACATGTTCACGCCCATATATAGTTTACATGCTGCAAGATCTGGATATACTGGAGGACTGGACTGCTATTAGAAAGGTTAGACTGTCAAAAACCACTCTTTTTATGTGAAGAGATTTTTATTATATTGTAAGTGATGTATCATGTTACTATCTTGTAGGCCATGGCAACATTAGGACCTCACAGAGTAAAGACTGATGGTAAGATCATATTTATTATTAATATATTTAATATTCATAATTATAGTGAAAAATAAAAAAAAATAAAAAATATAGACCACTACTGTTAAAAAGTTTTGGGGTTAGTAAGATTTTTTTTTAATCAAAAATACAGTAATACTGTGAAATATTATTACAATTTAAAATACTTGTTTTCTATTTGAATATATTTTAAGATGTAATTTATTCCTGTGATCAAAGCTGAATTTTCAGCATCATTACTCCAGTCTTCAGTGTCACATGATCCTTCAGAAATCATTCTAATATGCTGATTTGCTGCTCAAGAAACATTTCTTATTATTATCAATGTTGCTGCTTGATATTTTTGTGGAAACAGGATCCAGGATTCTTTGATTGGTCAATTTAATGTGTCCTTGCTGAATAAATGTATTAATTTCTTTCTTTCAAAAAAAAAAAATCTTACTAACTTCAAAGTTTTGAAGTGTAGTGTATGTAATTATGTATCACATCTTGAGTGATTATAACCTTCAATGTTTCATATCTTTAACACCTAGACTAACTGCTGTAATGGGTTTGGCAGAAATGTTACAGAAAACTCATGAATTTTCCTAGAAGTCTCTTTTGCTCTGGGCAACTTCTTGGAGTGGTGCATAATAATTTCATTAAATGGTAACTTGTTAACAAATGGCAGTTAAATATAGACACAGCATGTTTGTATGGTTAGTGCAGTTGTTTTGGTTTGTACTACAGGTGCTTTATTGTCATCTTTTTAAGTTGATTTTTGTTATATTAGTAACAGTAGAACTTTGCATAATTTGTTCTAGTCTCTTCAAAGAGTGACAAACACCAGCACAATGCCCGCTCGGAGGATGGACGCTTGTTTTACGACGGGGAATGGTACAGCCGTGGGCAAGCCATATGTATTGACAAGAAAGACGAGTATCCTACGAGGTGAGGGTTCCTTACCCAGACACACTGAATTGCCAAGCTCATATTGATTATTCTGCAGCACTTTTGTCAGTTATTTTTCTCCTGTCTTTTCTTTCAAACAGTGCTATAATAACTACAATCAATCATGATGAAGTCTGGTTTAAACGAGTCGATGGGAGCAAGTCAAAACTCTATATCTCACAGCTTCAGAAAGGCAAATACACCATAAAACATGCCTGATCTACCTGAGATCTAATCAGATGTCAGTGTGGCAGTCTGAAATGTTTAATAGTGCCATTTTATGTACAGTATATCATGATTTAAATACCCTTTTTGATGTTTAAAAACAGATACATTGGTGTATTGTATGTCATTTGAAATGTGGGGAAAGCTGATGTTATTTTATTGTATATTCAATGCAATGCCATTTGTAAGATTATTATGTCAGACAAGGTCAACAATGTAATTTAATTACAGGCGAAGTTACTACCTTTGACGACTGGGCTCATTTTTCCATTTAAATTCTGCTCAATTAATGGCGTTTGAACCCAGTTCTGGTGTGTAGTAATTTGTAATGCCGTGTCTAGCTACCAAATGGCTTCCTACTTTTTTACATTTCTGCCTCATCACTGTGTTCAGATACAAATGACATTCCACAATTTGTATTAGCCATCCTCGGTGGCTTTTCAGTGTAATGAAACACTCTTGCATGTGCAACATCTCACATGAAATACAGATATTATGAAGTATTTTAGGAGTGAATAAACAAGACGTTATCACAACTTCTCAGAGTCTCAGGCCTTTAAACAGTTGTTTACTGTCCATTGTGTTCTAGGATGTGATCTGATGCTGCTCTATTTACAGTATAAACAAGCCATGAATACTTTACATAATTCATTGTAATGTGTATTTCAGTTCTGGTCATTGGTTCAGTGTGGGGTTATATCACCACCCTTTGGTTTTGTTCTTGTACTGTGTCTGTTGTTTTTATTTCTTGTTTTATCTACATTTTTGAAAATTCTGTGCTAAATGTATTTTTTCAGTTTCTTATGAATTTACATTGAACAAACTTTCAAATACAACATTTCAATATCATAGAGCTTTGTTGTCCTTAATGAAAGACAAATTTACAAGAAATATTGGGTTAAAAAAGAGGGAGTAATTATGCAATAGAAAGTTGTATAATCTTTGCAATACTAATTTAGTAAGTAGAGTCATACTGTTGTCTTTTACTCGTTTGTCAGAGCATTAATTCAACACCACATGAAGAAGAGAAAACTAAAACTTCAATCATATTTTACTTTATATACTGTAGTAGCCAAAAGTGATGTCCGGAGGGGATATTTGTTTTTATTGACCCTACAAGTTTGATTAAACCATAAAAATATGAGGAAAATATATATTTTAAATATGTAGGAATAACAAAACACTAAACTTGGTTATGCTATTTATCTGACAAAATTATTTAGCAAAAAAAGGCAAACTACAGCTACAGTTTTTTTTTTTTTTTTTTTTTTTTTTTACTATATGCAACAAAAAAAAAATGCATAGAAAAACAAAAAGCTCAGGAAAAAGCATACATTAACTAAAACACAATTACTGATTGATATTTTGTTGGTTGGTTCTTTCTTGATTTTGCAAATTATGTGTGCACAATTTGGCATGTTTCACTGTTATCACAAATAAAACAATTGCCTCCAAGCACAACTTTGCAACAGGCTTACACAATTTTAATATATATTTTTTATAATATTTGAATAAAAGGAAGATGTCACAAGGATTCTGCAGGTTATAAAAAAGGTCTTAAATCAGTGCAGAAAGTCTTAATTTCATAAAGCCATACATAAAGATGCAAACGTAAAATGAAGTCTTGAAAAATGGAACAAAATTAAGTTTATGCTTAAAACAAGAACAAATATCTGTCAATGGGTTATGAACCCTTTGAATTAAGTTGATTTTTCTGAGCCCATTGGCAGATATTTGTTCTTTTTGTTTTTTCATATTTTATGTCATTTTACATCTCAAGTAAATATTTTGATTTAAAAATTGTTAGATAATTCAGTAACACTTTACAATTAGGTTAACTACATTGACAAATTAGTTAACTACATTAGTTAACATTAACTAATAATGAACTGCACTTCTACAGCATTTATTAATCTTTGTTAATGTTTAATTTCAACATTTACTAATACATTATTAAAATCAAGAGTTGTATTTGTTAATTAGTTTTGTTAATTATTAGTTAATGCACTGTGAACTAACATGAACAAACAATGAACAACTGTATTTTCATTAACTAATGTTAACAAAGATTAGTAAAATACAGTAACAAATGTATTGCTCATGGTTAGTTCATGTTAATACATTAACTAATGTTTAACTAATGAACCTTATTGTAAAGTGTTACTGATAATTCCCCTGGAAAACAAAACAAAAATGCTGAGGAAGAACATCACTTTTCTGCAGTGTGATCAGAATGTAAATAAAATTTATTTCCATATTGTAGTGGTTGGAAGCAGAGCGAATTAAACTTCTTACTGTATTTTCAATTGTATTTTTAAGTGTTGCTAAACAACTCATTGCATTTCTCCCTAGACATTTACATTTAGAGAACATACTGACGTATTGGGCTCCCTTCAATTTATTCTTTACATTTTCTTTACTTGGTCTTAAACTTACCTTCTTAAAACCTGCAGAAACCCTGTGTCAATTTTCCTAGGTCGGACATCAATTTTTGCCACTACTGTACAAGCATTAGTTTAAAATGTAAGAATTATTTGAAAGAAGCCCTTTATTCCCTTTGACAGCTGTCTACTTTATAAATGGACCAATGGAGTAACATTATTAGTCTCAAAGCAAATCATTTGAATCAGTGATATGTCCTGAGCTGTTTTTGAGTATTATGCACTATATACACAAAACTGCAAGTTGGTATAGTCTTGGTGTGTCAGTAATCACAAGTATAAATTCTGTACAGGTAGATAGATGTATTTTATTCATCCTGAGGGGGGCATTCAGGTGTAAATTGCTTGACAATTGCATGACATTGTCATTTTAATACAATGTGAGCTTGTTTTGTGGCTAAATGCTGTAGAGTAAAAATAATTTAGGTGACAGTACATTGAGAAGAAATGAAAGTAAAAGCCACTCATGACTGCTTTTGGCTTTTTGTTATAATTCCGATTGCGAAATTACATCTTTAGATGTTTGTAATTAACACATTTCCATTAATGTGCATATATTCAGAAACATATTTAAAGTTAAACAGAGGACTACAGTTGACATTCAAGTGTGTAAGTTATAGATAAACACGTAGACACGAATAGAATTAGATTTGCCATCTCAAAAACAGTATGGAAATACATAATCCTTCAATAAAATGCTTTCCGGGTTATGCATTTTTTGGAAAAGAAAACATGCAGCAGGTATTAATGTGTAAAAGTAAAAACAAACTGAACCTTGTGTTGTCTTAACATAAATATAAATATTCACTGGCATTTATTTCTTTGATCAACATTAAGACTCATCTGCAGCCTTTGATGTCAGAAAAAATGGCTACTTCATAAATATCACAGTAAATATTCTTTAACGGAAGTTTCGAGATCACAGTTCAACGGAAATACTGTTACACAACAGATTATATAATAAAGCTCAAAAAAATGTGTTTAATCAAATAATGACAAAAATATGAGATGGAAACTAAATCCTTTAAGAGATAGAAAAGTCTATTTAATTGTTAGAAATACTTTCTAACTCTAAAGCATTAGAATAAATGGATCAATAAATGCTGGGCAATAGCATACATTGCAAAAGGGTACAGGATGTACAGTATGTTAGTTAAAACAAACGTGGCATTAGTGCCCTCAAAATGTACAATAAACCATTCTCCAGTGTAAATGTCCTCATAAAGCAAACAGCATTATGTTTCCGTTTATAAAATCTTTGCAAAAGAAAGAGTGATGCACAGTTCATAGAGTAATTCATACATGTGCTCTCTGTACTGTTACGGTGATGAGCAGCAGGCCGTCTCTGTGAAGCAGTCCTGACCTTTTTTCCATTGCCGTCTTGCCATTTATATGTGCGGTCAAAGCTGAAACTTCTCCAAGCTAAGCCCAGCGCAGAGGACACGTGCAGGAAGCCTCTGACTGATCACGCAAATTTCTTCTTGGTTGCAGTGAAACGTTCCATATACTGAGCAAAGCAAAGATAAAAGTCATTATACGACCATGTAAGAAAAAAAAAAACCCATTTCAAATGGCTTTCTTAATCTAGATCGTTATAGATCTGCTAAATCACATGCTTCATATTGTCTTAAAGGTGCAGTAAGTGATTTCTGAGAAAGGGTGTTGAAAGAGGATCGGACTGAGCACCACAACACACTTGTAGCCAATCAGCAGTAGGGGCGTGTCCACTCATGACGGTGGTGGAGAGAGTGAGCAAGAGGGAGTTTTGAAGAAAGACTGTAGAAAGAGAGATGGCTGAGAGCAGGGGCGATTCTAGGATTTCCAGCCCCCAATGAGGGTATGATTTAAAAAAAATATTTAATTTAATATATTGTTTGTAAACTAGGGTAGGCATGAACAATACAGCAGGTTCTACACTACCTACCAAGTCAATCCCTGAATACTGAATTAATTTCTGATTGTTTTAAATAACCAGCTAATATTCATTAAGAATATAAACAAACTTTATATTACTGCAATTGTCTAGACTGGCAATGTGTGTGTAAAATATTGTTTTCCCAACACATGTAATGTTTTAAACACTATTAGTTTTTTTTAAACTACATTTTTGCAGTAAAATTAAACTTTAAAGAAGATGTACATTTCTCATTTTCATTTATGGAGATAACATGGAAAATGTGCCATGCTTTAGTGGAGGATTTCTGTCATATGGTGGAAAACAAACACTTTTAACATGAAAATGACATGAAATTACTAATATAACAAGTAGATGGCTGCAGAAGACCACTCATTGGCACATTTGCCTTTTCCACTCCCTTTCATAGTTCTTTTTATGTGTTCTGGTTTTGGATTTATTAAAATATCAATATTATAACAAATTTTAACAATTTTATTGCGCTGAATTATGAAGTATAGCAAGAGTAGGAAAAGTCACAAAGTCGCATGCCATTTAGATGAAAGGAATTTCATAAAATAAATAAATAAGCCCAGATTTTACAGTGGATGGGAAACCGTCTTGAATTCCCACATCATATTATGTAAACTGCATTTATGATAAAGAACTACACAGATGCAGATAATAATCATAATCTATCTAAATGTACACACGTTGTCTGCTGTTGGCACTGTACTGTTACAGATTGAAGAACATGTTGAATAACGCAGACTAAAATACAGGGAGGATCCGAAGCCTGCCACCAGTTTCAAAGTGGACTGAGGCGATTATGAATTAGTGTACATATTACAGAGTTAATAGCAAATTTTTAGGGGGGCTGGGTGGAAGTTTAGGGGGACTAAAGCCCTCCTAAAATGGACCTAGTGACGCCCCTGGCAGAGAGACATTATAAATGAGAAAAGTTCAGAGGAATATCACTGAAAAAAAAGGGTTATGATTACGCAAGAATATTAAGACCCTGAAAATGGATGGAGACTTTGTTGTTTCTGCTCCATACATGAGTAACATTGGTTTGCTACATTTCACAGAACAAAGATATGCAGTTGTTGTAATGTTAGCTATAGTGACAATTTTGAGTGTGATTGATTGTCTCAAGCTGGTGTGCTGCTGGCGACTAACAACAAACTTTTGCTTGTATAAACTCTTGTGCACTGTATGTTCATATTTTGTTCTTCCTTGTCATCCGTTCATCATCTTCACTTTATTTTTTGCGGGAATTTATTACGTTTTTACTGCTTGATAAATATAAGCACAACAATTCATGCGCTTGTCATCTCCTAATTAGGACCAGAGATAGATACACATTACGTCTGCTTTTTAAAACAAAGAAAAGTAGCAATGTAAGAGAATAGTATGCAAAAACAGCGGGAAACTCTTTATATTCGTGCAGTGTGCATGTCAAAAATCAATTCCAATTTGAAGCTTGTGACACAAAAATGCGCACATCAACCCGATCACTTTATTTAGCGTTCATGTAAACATTATGTTCAGATTCATCAATCGGAATGAATTCATTCCGACTGAAACAAAAGGTGTCCATGTAAACGAAGCTACTGTTTCTCAGAAATCACTAACTGCACCTTTAGTTATAGGACGTTGTTTTTGCATATTAAACCACTACTTTTAACTTGATTGTAATAAACACTTTAATGTCGAAATCAAAATCTTCAATCTCTCAATGTTGTGCCAATGAAAATAAATAGATTTGAACAGTAGATATAAACAGATTCAGCTGGATATAAGATTTAAATTTCACTCATAAGTGATGCAAATAACTGATCGAACCAAGTTACTGTAGATTTTTTGGTAATGCTATATAATAAGGTTTAACTTTAGTTAACTAAATTAGTTAACATGAGCTAACAATGAACAACACTTCTCCAGTATTTATTAATCTTAGTCAATTTAAATTCCAACATTTACTAATACATTTTTAAGTTGTATTTGTTAACATTTGTTAATGCACTGTGATGAACGATACGTTAACAAAGATTAATAAATGCTTCAGAACTTATTGCAAAGTGTTACCAATTTTTTTTTTATTTTTTATAGCCACTTGGCCCCGTTTACACCTGGAAGTAAGATCTGTTTTGGGCGAACCAATCACAAGTGGACTAACTAACTAGAGGTTTAAACTGGGTCCAAAATGCTTTGAGATTTAATCACTCAAACTAAATTCTGAGGTAATCGACAGCGCACATAACCACATCACATCTGTAGTGTAAACACTAATTTGTCTTGAAAATTACTGACAATTCTGCATTAAACTGCTCTGAGATTAATACTAAATTATTTTTGGAGGAAATTATATTTGAGGGTTTTTCTTTCTTTTTTAATCCCAGGTGCCTTAGAGGCAAGTTGTATTATGTCAAATGCACTGAATGGTTCAATTCACAGCAAAAATTCTTGGAATTTCCTATTACTCCTTGCTGAAATGATGGGTTAGATTGTGTGGGATTTGACTTTGTTTCAAAAATAAATACTTAGACCAGTTTTGTTTTACATTCAAACTTAAACTGTGGTATTTTCCATCTTGGAAAAACGTGACATTTATAGAGGATGAGACGCATAAAACTAAGCTGACAGTTAACATCAGACCTGGAATTTAACAAAAAGATTTTTTTCATTATGCCTTTTTATAAAAGACATAATTTAAAAGCTGTAAATATAAATGTTCCAAAAGGGGGTTTACGCAGCAATGCCACAGAAGAACCATTTTTGGTTCCCCAAAGAATTTCAATTTTTCTCAGTGTGAAACATTTTAATAATCTAAAAAAACTTTTTCCACTATAAAGAACCCTTTTGTGAAATGGAAAGATTCCATGGATGCTAAAGATTCTTAATGAAACCAGTGATGCCATTAAAAAACGTTTATTTTTAAGAGTGTATAAGAGTAGCTTAAACTGATACAAACTTACTTTATCATATCCTTCTAGGTCACGCATTTTTTTCACTTCAAACAGGTTGCCCTCCACAGACAGCAGGGACACCTGAGACTCTGTGAGGATGGAGATCGGGATAGAGGTGAGCTCCAGACAGTTCTCCTCCAGCCTTAAGACCTTCAGTCTGGGAGCACGAGACACCTCTGGAGCCAGGGTTGAAATCTGAAACAGAACAAACATGGCACAAAAGGTCACCCTGACACCTCTATATCATGACATTTCCTGAACGCAATGAAATAAAAACTCACCTGGTTCTGATTGAGGTTGATTTCAATGGCTTGCAGTTCGGCCACCTCTGCAGGAACCACATGGATCTGATTCTTGGACAGGTCCAGAACATCGAGCTGGCGAAGGCTGCTGAGTCCAGTGGGAAACTCCTTGAAGCGATTCCCAGACAGGCTCAGGGTGCGCAAGGACTTCAGCTGTCCCACCGACGCAGGAAGTTGTTTTAGCTGGTTCCCATTTAAAATAAGAGTCTCCAGCTTCTTGAGTTTCCCGATATCATTTGGTAGACTGGCTGTATACGATAAAGTTCACTTATTAATGGAGTGCTTAAGGGTTTATATAATAGAAAACAGGCTCTTTTGCAATAATATGAGTTTAATCTAAGTTTTATCTAGACACAGGATCTAAAATTAACACTCGCCAAGCGCCAAATGCGAGTAAAAATCAGCATTGACGTGTTTATGAAATTGTGTCAATCACCAGTTGGCCGGTAACATTTTTAGAGTTGATGTTCACTACAGTTTAAGCCTTGCCAATATAAATATTCAAGTGCAAGAAGATGCGAAAGGGAACTCAATTCGTTTCTGTGCGCAAACGTCCGAATCGCGTGCCCAGAAAGCTTACGAATACTGAATTGAGCTCTCTTTCACGTCTTAAATTAGTTAAAAAAAAATGTTTAAGTCAATATTAAGAGTTGTGGGAAAATATGATGCGCGTCAGATCCATGTCATGTGCGGCAGGTCTTAAAGTGACAGCAGCCTAATAAACCCGCTGCTGTCTGTCATTAGTGTTAATCAAAGTAAATTATGTCCGCAAAATTTGGCATGTTTCATTGCAATATCACAAATAAAACAATTGATTCCAAGCACAACTATGCAAAATGCTAACAAAATCATTAACAAATTTTGAATACATTTTGAAAGTGTTGTCAAAAGTACCGACTTCGATACCAAGTTGATACTGAAATTTTAAAAATGTGACGCTTTGAGCACTGTTGAGCTGATTTGTAAACACCTCTGATTGGCCATCGTGTTCAAGCACTCATCAGATATGTCTGTGATTGACTACAATAATCAACGCACGGCAGCATTTGAAAGCACACGGAAGTGTTTGAATTTGAAAGCGGGAGCGTTTGAAAGCAGGCGTCCATCAGGGGACCGGTCTGCTGATAGATGCCTGCTTTCAAACGCTCCCGTGCGTATCTGTGCAAGCGCTCTGTGATGTTTATTTACAACATGTTTTTGAAGTGTTGATCATTGTAGCCAATCACACACCTTATGTTGAGTGCGTGAACACAATGGCCAATCAGAGGTGTTTACTCAAAGCATCACATTTTTAAAATTTCAGTACCAACTTGGTATCGAATTCAGTACTTTTGACAACACTATGAATAATATTTAAATAAAGGGTGAAGATGTTGATTTTTCTCTTTTGGCCACTACTGTACATGCATATTAAGAATTTGCAATAAAATTTAATTTATTAAGAAAAATGCTTACAGACATGTTAGGTATCAACTACCCAAAAATGGGCCATTTAGAAATTGTCACTACCATACCACTATCAAGCCTATTAAATATTCATCAGTTTGGCAGGTGAATACTCATTTCACATTAGCCAATGACAACAGATGTAATTTATATACAGAAGAAGTTAATTCTAATGTTCAAAAGAGTAAAAATGACTTATATAAAACTGTTTTCATTGCAAATAACTTGAATAACATGACAAAAAATAAAAGAATAGAATGTTGAGTTTATCTTCATAATGGCCATTTTTAGCAATTTGTCAACACTTACTCAGTTTATTGCTGCTTATGGTAAGACTCTTGAGTTGCTGGAAGCCTCCTATGAATGCTGGAAGCTCCTCAATTTTGTTGTTGGACAGATCAACTGTCCGCAGGTTTGCGGTGAGTTTCTGCAGATCTTCTGGGAACTATATAAACAAAGACACATGAGCTGTAATAATCCATGAGGACGTCATCGCTGTTAAGTGCATCTGAGTGGGGAATATGATTACGACAAGCCTATTAGTACCTCTGTCAAACTCTTTCCGGTCAGCTGAAAGACTCCAGTCTTCTGAGATGTTTCCAAATGAGCTTTGAGTGCACTGTTCCCCATTTACAGGATCTGGATGTTGCAGATGCTGTTAAATTTATTTTTCAGGAAATCCACTGGAATACTAAAATGAGTAAAAAGCATTGGTATGTTATATTCTTTATGAAGTCCAGTTTTGCTTAGTAAGCATAATATTACCATGGTTAGATCAATACAATTATGGTTTCAATAAAATACAACAGAATGTGTTATGTAAAATACCAGCCTAAACACACTTTTAAAACACCTTTAAATACCAACGCCAAAGTTTGTATTACTGTATTATATTACTATTAGATTTACTCACTGACTCTTTCATTCACTAATTATTTAGTAAGAACCTACATCAACATTTTAGCTAAAATCTCATTGTTTACTAGTTGTTACCATAGTAAAAGCATGGTAAATATGGAATCCAGATAACATTTACGTAATATCTGATCTAAACAAATACATGACACAGAAAACAAAATATAATCTTTCAGCACTTTAGCGCAAAGTCTAATTAACAACGAGCTGTCAAAAATCTGAACATACACGACTGAAAACCGCAGATGACAGCTGTAAAACATTCGGCTTAATACTGCATATTATATCAGAGCAACACTTGCCTTTAGCCAGCTAGCTCGACTGGCTATCTGTAAATCCACAGTTTGACAATGTGTACAGCAGGAAAAGTTTACAGAATCCCGTTGGCTAGCACTTAAAAATGTGTAAAAAAGTAATAAAATAATGTTAGATAGTAATCTAAGGTGGTGATCAATTTTTTATCCATTGAACTTTGTCCATTCCCAGATTGATGTTTGTTTATGTAGATACAGACAGTTTAAGGCTGCAGCGTGTAATTGCACCTCTGCCCGCTGGATGGCAGTAATAGACAATTTATCTTCCGTTTCATATTCTGTATATCGCCACTTAGTGGCTTGGCTGTGAAACGACCTCAACCATTTTTAGTCACTATGATGATATCTAAACTTGATATCACAACCTAAATGTCTAAATGTATAATATCACCCATACACATCTAATAGCAGCACGCATAACAAACATGTAGCCTATTGATTCTACTGTAATAATTATTATGGCATTTCTTTCGTTGCACTAGGGCCAGGCTATTCATAAATAAGATAGCAGGGTTGCAGATTTAGACTGAATTAAGCTGACTACCTACTTTTTATGCTATCTAATTTAAATATCTAATAGGTATCACAAGGAAAAAGCAAAAAATCCATTCAGAATCCCTCTCATTTTTTGTTCTTTTTGCATGTGGCAAAATGATTTGTAGTAACAATAACTGTCTATGCTAGACATTATGGTAACCATGGTGAATGTTTGTAAGGGATGTGCAGTGTTAGAGGGCCAGAGACCACATCCATGTCCTGATCTATGTGCAAAAGATGCAAATGTTGCTATTTAATTTCCTTATTATATAATGACTAGCTTTTCTCTTCTTATTAGAAATTCATCAGTAGCTACATTCTCAGAAAAAAAGAAGAAATTATTCAAATACATTTACAGGTAGAACAGCTTGTCCCTAGGGCAGCACCCTACTTTATACCTTATTTACCTCTAATCAGTAGTAATACCTTAAAGTAGAAATAAAGCAGTCAGTAAGCATTATTTAGTAAATGGATTTCCACTTAAATTAAAATATAATAAAAACTGTAAATGTAACCATTTAAAAGAAAATGACTGCAAGATGGTGACACCTTTGCTAAAAAAACAATAACAAAACATTGTGTTTTATATCATTTTTTATTAGGTCTAGTGGAAATCCATTTACTATGTTAACTTGACTGACTGCTTCATTTCCACTTTAAAAAAGGGATAGTTCACCCAAAAATGAAAATTTTGTCATCATTTACTCACCCTCAAGTTGTTCCAAACCTGTATGGCTTTCTTTCTTCTGCTGAACACAAAAGAAGATATTTTAAAGAATGTTGGTAACATGACAGTTGACGGCACACATTGACTTCCATAGTATTTTCTTTCAGTCGATGGGTGCCGTCAACTGTCATGTCATATTCCTATGATACTAATATTCACTTTTTAGGGGTAGAAAAGGTACCAAGTTTTTATTTTTTTATTTTTATTTATTTATTTATTTATTTAAAGCCATTGCCCCAGTGACAATCTGTTATATCCCTGAAGGAAGTGTTTGCACATTTTTCCTGACAGTAGGCCTACTGTCTGTGTATAATTTGCAATTACTATAATTACTATATTTGATGAAAGCAGAGTACAGTAGAGGACTGCTGTACATGTCTTTAATTTATGATTTTTAAACTAAATACTATCCAAAACTACCTCAAGACATTGGTTTGGAAAGTGTACAAATAAGGGTTAGGGATCAGTGTTTTTTAATTCAAAAAGTTTATTGTTAATTGATCAAATTCAGCTATCAAAAAAGTGTTCAAATATTTTATTAATACTTATTAAAGTGCTTAATACATGTAAATATTTAATAAAAAGTTAATTCAGGAAACTAAAATCATGAAATTACAATATACATTCATGAAGTACTCCATTAAAAAATGTACAAGTCTCAGCTTTACTGGAAAAAATAAATAAGTTTATTCTAACATAGAAACATACAAGTCAAACAAGGTTTTGGCCCGTACACACGTACAAAAGTACGTACCTATAACTCTCTCAAAAGTTGCCCTGAAGTGCTTCCTGTGGATGTCCTGGAGGATGTCCTGATATATGGGCAAAGAGTTGAGAGACAGTAATGGTGTATTGCAGTCTGTGTATTATTTGCAATTACTATATGCGATTACTATATTTAAAGGTACATTGCAGAAGCCAACATGGTTTTTATTTAAATAAAAACTAAACAGCAAAACTAAATACGATCCAAACATTTTTAAGAAAAAAGTTAACTGTTATCTACCTCAAGGTATCGGAGTCATATATTCCCCATGTCTCGTATGGACTTTTGTTGTATTTCCTGTCCTAGTGCCATGATTGTAGTTCTTCATGTTGATTAGTCTCCCCAGGTGTATCTTGTTACCGCATTACCTTGTTTGCCCCTGTGTATATATAGCCCTTGTGTTTCACTTGTTGTCAGTTGTTGATCTCTATTTCTTGTGTGCTTTTGTTTCTTGTTCTCCATGTTGCTTATTGTTTGTATGCTTGTTTCTTTATTTAAAAACCCTGTGTTTAGATCTGCGCCTCAGCCTGCTTTCTACAGACATTACAAACAGTTTGGTTACGAAGGGTACACAAATAAGGATCAGTGATAGATTGATATTTTATGATTCATATGTTTAAATGTTGATTAGTCAAATACATACAACAACTATCAATGTGTTTAAATATTTTATTAGTACTCATTAAAAAGATTTCTACATAAATATGTCACAAGTGTTAAATGAATACATGCATGTATATAAAATAAATTAAAATAATAAATTGAAATGTCTCAGCTTCACTGGAACAAATAAATAAGTTCATTCTAACATGGAAACATGCTAGTCATTTTAAGAAGTTTTGGCCCAGACACATGTACAGCCCACTACTACGGTCTCAAAAGCTGTCCTGAAGCACTTCTTGTCCTTTGAATCCTGTTTCAGAACCAGGATGTCCTGATATATGGGTAGAGAGTTCAGTCTCTCATCCACACCAGTAGGAAGGGTACAATATTCTGATTTGCACTTGGCTTCATAGATGACCTGTGGTATTCTGTCTTGTGAAAACTTTGGTCTAAAAACAGAGAAAACAAGGTGGTTATTTCACTGAGACAAAACCCAAAGACCTGCTTTACTCGATGTTTCACGTTGATGTCACATGGCCTGCTGTACCTTAAATAATTTCATTTTATGTAGCATAGTTGCTATGAGAGCTAGCTAACCGTTAACCTCCCAAACAAGGAAATAAATTCCTGTGACATTATCAAACTTTGTGTATGCTATGAATTGCTAATTATTTTCATTGACATTAAACATTACCCCACTGGAAAAGCAAACAAACCAAAAGCTAATTTCTTCTAGCCTGGTCATAGCTGGTTTAGCAGGCTAGTTTTAAAGAGGTTTGACCACTTCTTTAGATGGTCAGGCTGGGAGACCAGTTTACCAACCTGATCAAATCAATTGAACACCAGCTAGGCCAGGCTGGGAGACAAGCTAGACCAACTTACCAGCCACGACCAGTCAAACAGTTTATGCTGGTTTTAGCTGTTTTCTCAACAGGGTAAATGGAGATGTAGGCCCTACATCATTCTGTTACATTAAATCTTTGTCCTTTTTGATTTACTTATGAATTTGTTGAAAGTATCATTTGTGTATCACTTTGCAACTCACATCCAGGTCCATGCAGATAGTGAGCGGGTGTGGATGTTGCCATTTCCCTCCATGTCCTCTGAATGAGAGCCATAGAAGTCATCAGAAATCATCAAACCAGTGTCACACATATGTTTCTCCCTTTGTTTGGCAAACGTGAGGCTTGCCAGTGCAAAGAGTAAAACCTGAGAGAAAGATCGTTATGTTACATTTCATTCAAATTCATCCATGACAATTTGGAAAAGGCTTTAGGCCTCTTTTTGTCACAACATATTACATTTAACTTAATCTGAAAAGTTTTAAGATGAATCTTTAGTGAAGCAAACAATGTAATCAAGCCAATAGTGTTTAGCTAGCATTAGGCTAGCTAATAGAGTTACGCTAAACATCTATGCTTGTTTCGGTCGTCTCACCATGTATTTAGCGTTGAAGAAGCCCAGAAACATCTTTAATGCCCTCTTCTTATTCTCTTCTGCAGTGAAAATGTTTCTAGTTCAACTCATCTATTTATGCAATGCTTGATCGTGATTGCATAGATAATAAAGCCTACCTCTGACCTGGATTCGTTCATCAGATCAATTGATAGGTGAGGGGTGCTTTGTTTAGACCTACATTTTGCCACTCATTGCCAGTAATCTGGCCTACGGACAAAAGATCAGTCTATATTGGCAAGGTTGCAGATCCATTTCACTGAATTTTGATTGGAAAAAAATGATGAATCATCAAAATCAGACTTTTGGGGTGAGTTATCAAGATTTTAGATTCTATTCTTTTTAGTCATGTTTCGGAAACTATTTGGTCGTATCTAATCTACGTTTTACGCATTGAGAATTAATGGGAAATTTTTATTAAACACCTTGCAGAGTTCATGGGAAAAATGTTTTGCTTGCACTTAAAAAAAAAAAAAAATTGTTGGTTTAACTTAAAAAAATAAGTTACCCGGTTGCCTTAAAATTTTGTTAATACACTGAGTTACAAAAGAGTTAATACAATGAAGGGGATTGGTTTAATCAAGAGAAACGCAAACTATTGTTATCTGAACCACATTATTTAAGTTGATTTGACAAAAGAAAAAATGTTGTGATAACAAATAATGAAAATAATTTTTTACAGTGTGTGATGGCCACTTTTTTTAACGGTTCAATACTCTTGAATGTAGAATGAATGTTTTTATCGGTGAAGTTTTTCATTCAAAATGGCACTAAAACAAAAGATTCTATATAGAACCTTAAAAAAGGTTCTGTCAGGTGCTTACAGAACCTTCATGGGTTCCCATCATGGGATAATTTGATGGATTTAGTTTTAATTAATGAAGTGCAATCATTTAAGACATTTCTTCTGATATAGAACTTTTTTGGCATAAAGCATTTTTTAATTGGAGTCAAGAACTCTAGAGTTCTAAAAAAAACAAACAAAAAAAAACAATGAGTGTATTATGTATTGTACAATTTAATGAAGAAATCATTGTTATGAAGGCTTTCTTTTGGATGAATGACAATTTTTCTTGATGGATATATGGATGAAAAGTTTATCAAATAAACCTCTACCAGACAGACTTTCATATTTGTAACAAAAATGTTACCATATATTGATTTTTTTTTTCAATGAACACGCATTTCCTGCTTTCTAGTGTATTGATGCAAGACAGCTTAACCACAGAAAGTGGTCTTCTAAGACCACCTTTGTGAACCAACTGTGCTAGACAGACCTTATTGGTTGACATCTTAGTTTTACTGACATGTCTATGTTCATGCTGTCTACAAAATGAAACCCTTTTTTTTTGGTGAGGGGGGTGGGGATATAATTGTAGGCTGTAAATCGAATGTTACGTCATTG
Organism: Hypophthalmichthys nobilis; assembly: GCA_037950665.1. Classification (NCBI taxonomy): domain Eukaryota; kingdom Metazoa; phylum Chordata; class Actinopteri; order Cypriniformes; family Xenocyprididae; genus Hypophthalmichthys; species Hypophthalmichthys nobilis. Next base: position 13,378,545 of record CM075478.1, read on the forward strand.
TAAATCATTACTTTTACTCACTTTACATGACTCTCATTTGATTTAGATTTAGATTACCTGTTTGAACAATGCAGAGATCTATGCATGAATGAATGTGCCAGGCTAACTGTACATTCTTTGTAACTTAAACAAACATTTGTAATTGTATGAATAAGCAGAAAAAATGAAGCACTATTTATCAATTACATGTCAAATATCAATAACGAAAGTTGATTATCTATAGTGATGGATCATCATTAAGCCATTTGCCATCTCAAGAGTCTTTCGGGAAATTCCGTCGTACCGAAAGCAAATTGTTACATCACACTCATTTTTACACAGATGCTGTGGTGGCTGGTATACTGATGTACGGGAGATCATCCCAGCATCAAAGTGAGAAGTGTTCTTGATAGATTGCTTTCACTGATATAGTGTCTGTGTGGTGAGAGAAACAGCATCTATAGTGCAAACTATACGCCCTATTTTCACCACCCACATAACCGTTTACATCTGGTTGCAAACACAGCTCCTTTTTTGGTCAGTATTCTGAATTCAGTTTATTCTTTCTTCTTCTTCTATTATCTATCATTTTATTATGTATAATAAGTTTATATAGAAATGTATGTCTTAAAACCAACATTTATAGAAGACAAAAAAAAAAAAAAAAAAGTATTTTTAGGATAATTAACTAATCAAAAACAAACAACAATTAAAGCTGCAAGGACCTTGGCATCCATGCCACCGCCACCCGGTGGCTTTAGGAAAACAGAGAACGGTGTGCAATATGCATTTAAGTATATAAATATAGGAGGACTACGTCAGTCATTTGTATTTGCCACACTTCCTGCTGCCAGCTGGTGACGCTATGACTATAACAAAATTCTGGCATGTAGATGTCTTCAGGCCAGGGCACGTACCAAATGTGAAGTATGAGGCAGATTTGACATTGTATGCTTGAGTTGCAAAAACTTCTTGTTTCATGACAATAATAGCATGCTTTATCACTCAGCTAAGTGTTGCTAGCATGATTCAGAATGTTTGTAGCATGTTTAGTACTCAATTGCATATTTTAGTATGTTGCTAGTAGTGCATCACAGTGGTAAACACATCACTTTTTGTTGCCAGTGAGTGGCGCTATTACTATTACTGAATATTGCCATGTAGATGTGCTCAGGACTCTTCTCAAACATGTGAAGTTTGGAGCAGACTGGACATTGTATGCTTTAGTTACAACAACTTCCTGTTTCATGGCGTTAATCGGATACATTAGCACTTAGCCAAGTGTTTCTAGCATGTTTCATACATTGTGGCATATTTAAATGTGTTTCTGGGAGTGATTTACAGTATAAAGCATGCCATTTCCTCTTGCTAACAGGTGGTGCTATGGCTACTTGAATATTTGCATATAGATGTCTTTAGGCCAGGACTCTAATAAAATGTGAAGTTTTGGACAGATTGGACATTGTATGCCTGACTTACAACAGCTTCCTCTTTCATGGCGAAACATCAAACTTTGTCAGGCCGCCACGGACACGTCCTTCAGCAAAAACTCAAGATCTTCGCAATTTATCATCACTAAGGCCTTTAGATTAGACTGAGAAAAATCCCTGACAGCAACATAGTGTCGGCCCAGATCCGGCCCACTTCTGGTCCACGTGTAATCCACATGTGCCAGATGTGGGCTGGATCTGGGCCACATTGTGTTGCTTTCTGGGCTATGATGTTTATCTGATAAAATCTCTAGGAGGAGTTTGTTAAAGTACATCTGGAAATTGCAAAAACTGCAAAAATGTTGCAGAGAAAATTCAAATGATCTCACTTCCTGTTGGGTTTTCAGATTTTGCTCCCAGGGACTTTTTTGTAGGTATTGGGCTGTTACATGTGTGTACCGAATTTCATACTTGTACGTGAAATGTAGCGCGAAGGGTGCTTAATTGAATTTGTGCTAACGAGCCATTTTGCCACACCTAATTCTGAAACCCATATCAGATAAATTTTTACCACTTCTGCACGTGTGCAAAGTTTCATGAGTTTTCGATTCATTTTGGAGAAGAAGAATAATAGACCGAACATTCACAATAGGGTCCTCACACCATCGGTGCTCGGGCCCTAATGATAAAGCAGCATTTGGCAAAGTTTCCAACTAGTCCGCATATGTTGTCCATTAATGGACCGTTTTTATCATGCGTGCCCTGTGGCTAAACCCAGAGTTATGTCACAGTTATGCCATCTTCTTTGATGTGGTGGCTCCCAGTGCGGGAACCCTCTCTGTGTAGGTTTTTTTTTTTTACTTACTTTCAAACTGACTGATGACATACCATTCGCACAGCGAACGGAAGCTACTCAGCAAATCACTGACCTCATTTTGCCATTTTGATTTAGATGAAAGGAAAATATAGCATCCTGTAATGAAGATCTTTTACGACATTATCAGTTGGCCCAGGATTGTGTAATTTCACCACAATAAAATATATTATTTGATTTCCGCTTATTGAGTGGACAAAATAAAACCATGAGCGTAACCACCATGACGACAAATGAGAATATAACAAAATGCTCTTGAAAAAAAGAGCCTTAGATCTGTTTATGCAACTTAATCACTGTTCAAGTCAAAGAAATATGAAACTTTAAGTTCACCCACATTTAGGTGTAATAATGACCAAGAAAATATATAATTAATACACACATTTTGTGATTAATCATTTGTCTGTTATTTGAAATGTGAGTGTATGTTAAAAATAATAATAATAAAATAAATCTGCCAGTGTGGTTTTAATTTGTTTTAAACATAAACTCACTTAATTTTGATTAATCCTTCAGTAAACAAGACTTAATATCTGAAGTAATTTTGCTTCTCAAGTAAATGTATCTTGATTTAAAGGGATAGTTCTCCCAAAAATGAAAATTCTGTCATCTTGTTCCCAATCTGAATGTTTTTCTTTCTTCTGCTGAACACAAAAGAAGATATTTTGAAGAATATCGGTAACCAATCATTGACTTCCATATGGAAAAAAATACTATGGAAGTCAAATATCCTCTTCTTTGTTTAGCAGAAGAAAGAAAAAGGTTACACTTTATTTTGATGGTCCCCTTTAGACATTCTGTTGCACCTACATGTCAACTAACTAGTCTAGGCTATTAGTAGATGGGTAGGGTTAGTGTTGGTAGAATAAGTTGACATGTACTTGCAAAGTTACTTATAGTCAATAGAATGTCTGTTGGGGACCATCAAAATAAAGTGTTAGCAGATATTAAGCAGACATTCTACTAAATACTCTAATAAGAGTTAGTTGACATGTAGCTGCAACGTTACTTACATATATAGTCACAACAGAATGTCTAATAGGGGACCATCAAAATAAAATGTTACCAGAAAAACATACAGGTTTGGAACTTGAGGGTGAGTAAATGCTGACAGAATTTTAATTTCCCAAAAATCATCATTTCGTTCCACACCCGTAAGACCTTCGTTCATCTTCGGAACACAAATTAAGATATTTTTGATAAAATCCGATGGCTCAGTGAGGCTTGCATCATTTCCTTTTTCAGATGCCCAGAAAGCTACTTAACACATATTTATAACAGTTCATGTGACTACAGTGGTTCAACCTTAATATTATAAAGTGACGAGAATACTTTTTGTGCGGCAAAAAAACAAAATAGCGACTTTATTCAACAATATCTAGTGATGGCCAGTTTCAAAACACTGCTTCATGAAGCTTCGAAGCTTTACAAATCTTTTGTTTCGAATCAGTGGTTCAGAGCGTGTATCAAACTGCCAAAGTCACGTGAACCATTGAAATTTCGAAACACTTAAGATGTAACGAAGCCTCGTTAACTGAAATCACGTGACTTTGGCGCTCCGAAGAATCTCCGAAGCTTCATGAAGCAGTGTTTTGAAATCGCCCATCACTAAATATTGTTGAATAAAGTCATTATTTTGTTTTTTTGGTGCACAAAAAGTATTTTTGTCGCTTTATAATATTAAGGTTGAATCACTGTAGTCACATGAACTGTTTTAAATATGTCTTTAGTAGCTTTCTGGGCACTGAAAAAGGAAATTATCTTGCTGTCAATGCAGGCCTCACTGAGCCATTGGATTTTATCAAAAATATCTTAACTTGTGTTCTGAAGATGAACGAAGGTCTTGCGGGTGTAGAACGACATGAGTAATTAAAGACTGAATTTTCATTTTTGGGTGAACTAATTCTTTAAGAACTTTTAGATATTTGTATTGGAAAACAAGACAAAAATATTAAGAAAATCCTTTTTTTTTTTTTTGCATGTGTAATATTCATCATAACTAATAGTGACGCTAACTCAAAAAATGTAAAAGGTTATTAATAATATGAATACTAATAGAAATTAAATAGAAATGCCTTCAGTAGTAAAAATCCAGAGTAGGAATGTTGAAATAATCTTACAATGTTTCCACATGTTGTGTGGAAACTGGGGTTAGTGATTCAGCTCTTTTGAAGAGTCTCCAAATTTGTGGTCTTTTATGGGTCACTACGAACACTCCAGTTCCTGGACGTTAATTAACTGACATCCTTTTCATGAGTATGAAAGTAGGAGATTCCTAGACATTTTGAAACTCCACGAAGTAGGTCAGAGGCCTGCAACGGTCCAACGGTCCTTTAGGTTTAACATACAGAAATATTTTTTAAAGGGATAGTTCATCCAAAAATGAAAATTCTTTCACATCGTTTCAAACCTGTATGACCTTTTTTCTTTTGTGGAACAATAACGTTTAGACCCCAACGTTTTTCAAAAATGTTCCCGTTTGAAATAAATTCATACAGTTTTGAAACATCATGACTGAATTTTTCCTTTGAGTTAAGTATTTTAAAGGGTTAGTTCAGCCAAAAATGAAAATTCTGTCAGTAATTACTCACCCTCATGTCGTTCCACACCCGTAAGACCTTTGTTCATCTTCAGAACAGAAATTAAGATATTTTTTATAAAAGCTTTGAAGCTTTACGAATCTTTTGTTTCGAATCAGTGGTTCAGAGCGCATATCAAACTGCCAGAGTCATGCCCACCAGTGGTGAACCATTAAAATTTCGAAACATTTATCACATAATGAAGCCTCGTTTACTGAAATCACATGACTTTGGCAGTTTGATACACACTCCGAACCACTGATTCGAAACAAAAGATTTGTAAAGCTTTGAAGCTTCATGAAGCAGTGTTTTGAAATTGCCCATCACTAGATATTGTTGAATAAAGTCATTATTTTGTTTTTTCTGGCACACAAAAATATTCTCATCGCTTCATAACATTAAGGTTGAACCACTGTAGTCACATGAACTGTTTTAAATTAGTTTTAAATTAGTAGCTTTCTGGGCATTGAAAGTGTTAATTATCTTGCTGGCAATGGATGCCTCACTAAGCCATCGGATTTCATCAAAAATATCTTAATTTGTGTTCTGAATATGAAAGAAGGTCTTACAGGTGTGGAACAACATGAGGGTGAGTAATTAATGACATCAGTTTTATTTCTGGGTGAACTAACCCTTTAAAATCATAAAGGCTTATAAACTACAAACAAATATTCATTATCTATGCTCACAAGAAGAACATTTTTGAAATGCATGGACTTTGCTGTCATACTGTTTCGGGGGATTACGTTTATTGTATTACTGTCAATTGCATCTGCATCAATTCTGAGTCACATGTGGCCCTGCCTTTTCCATTTCAATCCTTAGAAATTTCAGAGTAGGAGAGGGTCAGACCACAACTGCACCGCATCTGACGCAGTCGTAAACCAGCACCGGTGGGAAATTGTGCATCGGTGAGATGCAAACCTTTACACACAGTGGGGCGGAAGTCTTCATGTCTATATGACTTTCTGCAAACTATGTCAATCGAGGTCACTAGCATTAACAAAAGACAACGTGGGGGCTGAAATACAGTGGTCAGAATCATATTCAGCAAGACTTTAATTCAGCATACTAATATATACCTTTTGATCTGAATAAATGTGTGACGTCTGTCAAAGAAAGTAGGTTATGTTAGTAACTTGGTTGCTAAGGTGCAGTAAACACAATAATATGTGGCCACAAATGAATCTAGACACTTTGGACATGGATGGATGGAACGTGTCCATAGTTCTGACATCGGTGACTCCATAAATCCAGTAAAATTCATCAGTTGGTGAAAATTTACTGGAAAAAATGGCTCAGAAAATTGACGTTAGATCTGAGAAAATCTTTTGAAGCATTTGTTTTAGAGGTACATATATTGTTATCTTATGTAATGAAAGAAAACACAGCATTTTTTGGAGGGGGTGGGGGTGGGGGCGGTGGGGGTGAAGTCTACAAGTGCATCATATTTAAAACATGTTTTGTGGAATAAGATTTTTTTTTTTTTTTAAATACAATGAATGTCAATGGGGTCCAAACGTTAGTGGAACATATCAATAGTTCTGCTATGACATCCATGACTTCATAGTTTCACTAAAATTCACTTTGGGTCCAGAAAAATTTTTTTAAAAAGCCTCAGAAAGGTGATTTCCAGAAGAAAATGCTTACATCGCATCTTAGAATGAAACAAAATACTGTATGCTTTTGGATAAAATTGTGAAGCACAAAGCATTGTGATATACTCAATACTGTAAATGATTTTTGCTGACACATTAAATATGACGACATAAAATACCATCAAAGGCTAAAATTCATCACAGGAAACGCACCTACACCACTGCGAATGCACGAACAGGCCTCTCTATATAAACTGCACTTACCACTGCAAATGTAGAACAGCTAGACATAGGACTGACAGAAGACATCTGAAAAGATAAAGTCAAAACCTTGAGACAAATGAATGCAACAATGTCATCAGCGTTAAACATCCAGTTCCTCGTGGTGAGTATTGCTGAAATGTTAGAAGATGGCCTGCTATCTATACTGGCGATTTTTGTTGTTGAAGTCACAAAAAAAGAGTCTGAAATGACAGTGTTTGTGTTTCACAGGTGGCTTGTATGATGGGGCTCCTTTTAATATCATTTGGAGCTGAGGGGGCACCTTCGAAACATCTTCCGAAGAAAGGAAGCGGCCACCACAAGTCATCAGATGAATCGGATCCATCATCATCTTACCGGTTGATCTTGGATTCAGAGTTCAAGGCGGCCAAACCGATCCGTCCACTAAACAACGACTCCATCTCTCCATGGACCTACACGTAAGACCTTGTCCTATATACCCATATTTATTGGAATCAATCGTTCCATGAAGAACCTACAACATCCATGGAACCTTTCCATTGCACAAAATGTTCTTCTTTATATATATAAAAAGTTTTTTTAGATTATTAAAATGATCTTCACACTAAACAAATGGTTCTTTTAAGAGCTCTTCATTGAAAGCTTCTTCGGGGAACCTAAAATGGCTCATTGCTGCAGCCCTCCCCCTTTTGGAACCTTCATTTTTAAGAGCGTCTTTGTTGTTTTTAGAATTAGAATGTGACTGTTACAACCCGCTAACCTAAAATTGCACATGATTCATTTTGTTTCATAGGTTTACGCATGACGAGAACCTGTACCCTTCTAGCATCGCAGAGGCGAAGTGTTCGATGACTGGATGTTTGATCGATGACAGTGGGGATTACATGTCCCAACCTATTTACACCCAAATCATGGTCTTGAGGAGAATTCGAGGAGAAAAGCACAACTATTCCTTTAGAATTGAGTATAAAACCATCGCAGTGGGATGCACCTGCATTCGTCCATATGTGGAACACGTTTAAAATGAGGAATCCAATGGAGTTACAGTACTGTAGATGTTTTCTACTGATGTTACAGTATTACTATTCTAAAACTTAAGGCTTAAGACTTAAGACTTTATAATTTATTTATATAATCACATATGTACGTGTTCGCAAATGTAGGATATTTATTTATTTCCACTGTATTTTTGGATTTATATATTTGAGTTTTTTTTTTTTTTTTGCTTTATTTTAATATTAAAACATTTCTGAAGAACCAGAAGAATCGGATTCATCATCACCACAGTGGCTGTTCAAACCTTCATCCGACCTGATCTGTCTAATAATCTAATTTATTAATGTCATTATATATGTGTTTGTAAATGCAGGTTATTTATTTATTTTCACTGTTTTTTTTTATTAAAATAATTTGTATTAATTATTTATTTATTAATCCAAATGTGTTTTAAGGTTGCAATAAATGAGAAAAAACAATTCTACAACGATTGTTCTGATGGTCTATTTTTTTCTTTTTCTCTTTTTGGAAGCATTTAAAAAAAATTCAAAATCTAAAATAAGGAAGTCACAAGGACAAAACTATACCAGCAGTCCTTTAATTCGCTCTGCCTCTAAAATATATCACAATTTCTGTACAGACTTATATAGCCAAATCAGACACCAGCTGATCATGAGGCAAGTGAACATATGTACAGCGGCAAAAGCTTGAGCAGTTTACCAAAAATAGAGCCTTAAAGACAGGACAGAAGACAAACTGACTGCATCCACATGGGCAAGGTACATGAAACCGTCCAAACGTCACTCAAATATTCATAAACACACAAAGTTACCACTCACATTCACTCATTTTTGGCACTATTGGCATACAAGCTCGTCACAGAGACAAACACATCTCTGCTTTTCTCAGATTAAGGTAGTAAAGATTCCTTCACAATCTTTGCTGGCCAGCCAGTTCCGTTCATCTGACAACATGGCCATCGTACCTTACAATGATATAATGATATCATAATCGGGTTTCAGAGTCATAATCTCATATGATCCAAGCTAATAAGCTCAGCATGATAGTCAGTCCTTTGGTGAATGTTCTCCCATATGATCAGCGTGTGTTGTGGGAAGATCTCAAGGCACCTGGAACATAAAGTTCAGAGATATAGCAATTAATATCAGGACAAAGACCACACATTCACACACCAAATGGCTTTTCACAAGTTTTATCAAGAGATTCACAGCATGCAAACATTAAAACGTTGATTTTGGCAACATTTAATACACTATATGTTGTCAGGTAAATAACAAATATTCTACTGTTGTTGTTTTTTTTCGTTATTCTTCTACTAAGACACATAAATACAAAGCAGAACTACAGTACTAAGTACACAACACCTCTTTGAATACACAAATAATGTTACAAACCGCTAATTCACAGCAGAACAACACAAATACACATCTTGGTTACTCTGTAGTTTCCATCTGCCTCGTTGTTCATTATCTTTATCCTATCAGTTCATGCTAAGCTATTACTAAAGACTAAAGAAATAGATGATGCATGCATTTTACACAGTTTGGTGGCAAACAAATCGACAAAACAAAACAACTTTTTGTCATTTTCCAACTGATGCCCAATTCCACATCCACAATACACTGCGTTTTGTACTGCAGCAAACACAAGAATATAGTATCTTTCACTGCAAATATCGCAAGATAGGCCTTCAAATCGTTGCCAATTCCAAAGCACAGCCTTTCTTCGCATGACTAGGACCTGCTAGGCCTTATTTTATTGTTTGCTTTTGAAAAATTTGAACAAGAATTGCTCTTGATTCTACTGCCAGTCCAGTTCCATGTGTTCCTTGTTTTTCCTCACCTCCTCAGCATGCTTGTCCTGGAAAAATACAAGACAAAAGGAAGAAAAACTATTAAATAATAGCTCAATCTCAACCCTAAAGTGTCTAAGCTTTAAAAAGATCTTTCTAGTGGCACCAAACAGAATTGCAAAAATAATGCCTATTTCCAAACAAGCCCAAAACATTCAGATAGTCATGCCTTAAACTCATACCATCGATTGAGCATATATTACTACCTGTATATTAAAGAGATAGTTCACCCAAAAATGAAAATTGCAAATGAAAATCCCATGATTTACTCACCCTCAAGCCATTCTAGGTATATATGACTATCTTCTTTCAGACAAACAAAATCAGAGTTATTTAAAAAAAATCAAGCTTTATAATGGTAGTGAATGGCGCTCACGATTTTTAAGCCCAAAAAAGTGCATCTATCCATCATTAAAGTAATCTACACGGCTCCAGGGGGTTAATAAAGGCCTTCTGAAGCGAAGCGATTGGTTTTTGTAAGAAAAATATCCATATTTACAACTTAATAAACTATAATAACCAGCTTCCGGCAAACAACCATAACCTCTGGCGCGAGCAAATATAGAGCATAACGAAAGAGATAGAGCAAAACGAAACACAGTCATGAATTAGAAGTCTAAAATGTGAATTTTTCAATAGAAATGCCGGAGGATTTCGATATAAGAGAAAAGGAGCTTGAGTTTGTTGCACAGCCCTATTTGTTTGAACCGCGAGAGGTCGCGTCAGAGGTCCTGTTTCCGCCGTAAGTCGATTTGCGTATGGATGTTTGTGAAAAGCTGATTATTATAGTTAATAAAGTTTTAAATATGGATATTTTTCTTACAAAAACCTATTGCTTTGCTTCAGAAGGTCTTTATTAACCCCCTGGAACCGTTACTTTTATGATGGACAGATGCAGTTTTTTTGGCTTTTTTTTTTTTTTTTTTTTGCAAACGCCATTCACTACCATTATAAAGCTTGGAAGTACCAGGATATTTTTTATATAACTCCGATTGTGTTTGTCTGAAAGAAGATATGCATATACATACACCGAGGATGGTGTTTTTTTTATTTTTGGGTGAGCTATTCCTTTAAGCCACTCAAACAAACAGATTGCAATTCCTTTTTGTGCCACTAGTGGTGCACCTTTAAAAATGGAACTGGGTTAGGATGTCACCGTACCTTCTCCTGAAGACGTTCCAGCATGGCAGCGATGTGGGCCTCCCTGTTCTCTTTGTTAATCTCCATTCTTTGCTCCAGTTTTTCTTTGGCCATCTTGATGAAGTTGTTGTGTTCCTCTATGGCTTTCTGGGCTACTTCTCGTTCATGTTCTCTCTTCTCAGCCAAGTGCTTCAGAAGTTCAGCTTCCTGACACTGTGGAGATAATGCATAAGATTCTAACTCAAATTGAGACTCAACTAAAAACATATCTAGTGTTGTTAAAATCATTTTTCATATTTGAATTAAACCTGAAATCAAATAAAATATTAACTGGCTTTGGCAACAGACTGAAATAAATTGAAGTTGAAGTACTAAAATTAAATAAAAAATACATTAAAGCTATAAAAAATGTAAAAAACACACCAATAAATAAAAATAAATAAAAATGATTAAAAGGACAAAATTAAGTTAAGCACAAAAAAGTAATCAAAATTACTTAAACTAAACAAAAACTAAAATGAAAACTGAAAATATAAAGTAAAGCTCATTCAAAATATTAATAAAAACTATAATAGTATATGAATAATACTAAAACACTGAGCATATCCGGCTGTGAAATATCTATCTGAAGTTGTCTTACATTTATTGAATGTAAAATTCAAATTGATGCATATATGGTAAGCTAAATTATATCTCCGTTATAGATATGCAAATGAAAGCTATAATAATCACACGTTTTTCTTGTCTAACTAATTATCTTCCATCATGACGTATTCCTCACCTTTCTTCTCTCCTCAGCAGCATCCAGTTTCTTCTGGATCTCTTCCAGCGAAGGGTCCCTGCGAGGTGGGAAAGTGGGATGAAATTCCCTCTGACCATCAAAAGACGGTGGTCTGAGGATGACCTCAAAGGCCTGGCCCGATGACCGCTTGTTTAGCTCGATCACCTCCATATCTTTAATGATGCACAGGTTGAGGTCCACAACATCTAAAACAAAAGATCCACAATGATTCATGTAACTAATTTTAAAATAATTAGATCAAATAAACTTACATAAACTGACCAGACATAAACTGAGACTTTTATAGAAGCCTTTAAGGTACCTTGTGTTTTCTTGGTGGGCTTTTCCCGAGGCTCTGGTAGGATGCAGGAGCAGAAGAACGACACTAGAGGGAGCTCCTTCATCTTCTCTCTGTATGCTGCAAGAGAGAAAGAGACGGTTATTTTGAGCCCATTCCACTGATGCCATGTGCTCACACATCATTTCTTCTGCTCGATTAAACACTCACAAGTTCACATGTGAACAAGCAGGTGGACATACACGTACCTGCAAGAGTCATCTTTCCTTCTTCTGAGTCCTCTGAGGCGTTTCAAACTCAGCTGATCCTACAGGAGAGAGAAACGATGATGTAATCAGAAACCAGTCAATCCATTCTCATGGATGTCTTTGTCCTATAAAAGCCCCACAAGGTTTAGCATCACAAGGAAATGTAGATTATGAACAACCCCAAATCAACAATTTATACTAAATAAATAAATCATAAAACAATAAATTAAAAATAAAGGCAAAATTCCATCAGATTAAGCATTTTGCATCAAGTTTTGTTTTTTGAAAATTATAATAATAATCTTAAAAATTCAAGATGTATTCTCTTACACAATTATGCTTCTCAAGTAAATGCTTTGTTTGCAGTGTAAGAATATCACACAGCTACATCTAAGCACATAGTAGTATGCATACTATGGATAAATCTCTTCAAATCCACAAAACAAACAAATTCAGCAGCAAAGTACTTGATAGCAATCGTTCACAAAGGAGAGCATGAATGAATCTGGTTTGTTTAGGGTTGATGATCGTCTCTGAGCCTACGCGCCTTCTATATCATTCTCTCTCATTCGTCCTGCCTCTGTCCTCGCTGTGCCCCCACATTTCCCACGCTCACGATCGCTGCACCCGCTAACACCTTTGAAACTTCGTGACATTTTCAATGCATGAGCTTATTCTATAAAACATCTCAACTCTTTTAGGGGCCCATTCCCAGCATAAAGGCCGAAAATGTTGACTCTTCCTTAAGAATGTGCATCCTTTTCCCACTCATGAGGGATGCACAAAGCAAAAATCAGCTCCTGTTTTATTAATGCAGCAACACAGCTGATATAATAAATAATGCATGCTTTGGAACACAACCCGACAGCATTGTCATTTAAGCATCATGCATTTGTTTGCAGCTCATGATGCAAGTCATTTTCTTAACCTCCCACTGCTTTCGGATTAAAATAATCGCTTGGTGTTTTGAAAACAGAAGTTGAAGGGGCCGTGGCCTTTTGCACACCAACAACATATAATCTCACCTCTCAGCACCACCCACAGCATAGACTAGCACACTCACAATGCACACTTTGCCCTTTTTAAAATGAGCAATGCACTTTCTTCCACTCCTCTCCTATTTTTCACATTGCACTATGCAAAGCACCTTGCATTAACATGATTTTAAGCACAACTGCTTTCTAAATGGATTTTAAATTGTGGTAATAAGACTCTAAACAGTTGCAAAACCCCAACAATACATATGCATTTCCATATAAGTCTAGTAATGCATGAAGTATCTCAAATCTAAATCTTGCAAGCATGCAAATTTGCAGTGCAATATAATCTAAGGAACGCCAGATTACTTAATACAGAACAAAACCGAATTAATGGAACTTTCTGTAGTTAATAAAACTTCAATTGCATTAGTCCAACAGATCAGCAGTATCCTGCAAAAGCATAATACAATAAATAACAGGTTATGATATATAATTTCACCTTAACTCACCGACAGTGCGCTGTGTTCTTCTGTCAGAGTCTTTTCCTCGTGTTCAGTCTGACAGTCTGCTGCTGTTTGGATGCTCAACCTGGCAGCATCAGCACCACCTCTGCTAGATAAAGCATGACATCACCTTCAAGCGCTGTGATTGGTCGAGAGGGATGCAGGCTCCTGATGGGCTGGAATGGCTGGGAGTGCAGATAGGGGGTGGTTAACTCTTTGTTGAAAACTGGTTATGATTTCAGTGAAGGAAAGGGCATATTATTCTGCAGCTTTATGCAGAAGAAGCACTATTGAGTAATATTAGTAGTATTTAATAATTGTTTTTTGTTATGGAAAATTACTATTGGAGCTATAAATTTTTTTTTTTTAAATATTAAATATCAAAAAATGTGCTTTTTCTATATTTGCGAGCAAATATCAAGGCTTGAAACTCAATTTCGCATTTGCTTTTTAACTTCATTTCAGTTTGGAAATGAATTACGTGCAGCATCGTGTGCTAAACCAGTTCTGTCTGGTTTTGGGAGCTGTTCGAAATGTCATTTCTAAAAACGGAGGAGGACAGGGATTTATGTGTCATCTTCTCACTCACTCACTCATGGCTGGAGTCTTGCTGATGACTATGGCAGTGTAACCTTGCCAACATATTTGTCTGGATGCGGGCAGAGCGGGCCTGTTTGAACAGTCTGTCAATGGCCCATCTGTTGCTCTGGTCCTATGCCAAATCAATTATTGGAGTTTTTACAATTTTAAAGATAGTTTGCAGCACATTGCGTTCATTTTGTAGAACGAACCTGCTTTTAATGGACATCACATCTGTAATGTCACAAAAGAATGGTTTCTAGATGGATTTAATGATCCTGGAACAGGATTTGTAAATGTGCAGGATGAACTTTGACGGTTTCAGCATCCATACAAGGTGCTTATCTGAACCTGTTTGCAGTTCCGAGGTGTCTCAGGTGAGGTGGAAATACTCCCAGCGGTCTTGATTTGGACAGAACACACTGTACCTACTTTATTTCCCAGTAGTACCGCAACCCTCTAAGAACACTGACGTCAGGCACTTACCCTAACAAATGAAATGAAATGAAATTACCTGTCATACACCTTCAAACAATATTTAACGTCTTAACAAAGGAACTCGGTGTACGTGGGTTAACGCAAAAGAAAAGATAGCATTTTTGTAGTTAATAACACAAGTAAATGATATTCAAGCACATAATTTGTGCAAGAAAGGATCACCCACCCATACAAACTGGAGGGGAGCATTGGGTTTGGTATGCTGGATGTGATCACCGGAGGAGGCCGCATGCAGGGGGAGGGGAGACGGCAGCGCTCACACTCTAGCGATGATGTCATCCAGCTGTCTGCTATAGGTGGAGAGTCTTGTGCCTGCATACAAGGGTTTTCACATGGCAACAGAGCAAAAAATGCAGCAAACGAGGTCCTGAAACTGATTAACAGAGAAGTGAAGGACAGAATGTATAATGGTTAAATATAGTGTGTGTATAATGGGAATTGTTCGCAAAAGGTGCACTGAAATCCTTTGAGGAGAAGTAAAGAGAGATTGAAAAGAGAAAGGTGGGGGGATGTAGTGAAGGAAAACAATGCGCCTGCAAGGAAAGCCTGATCATCACTGGTAACCCTGCTATGATGTCATTTTCAGCCAATCAGGAGCGATGTGCTGGATTCTCTAGTCAGAATGATGCAGTTTCCAGTTCAGGCAATGATGATGATGATGATGATGATGAAGCTAATCATGCATACAAGCACAAACTGTACTGATGATTTCCATTTTTTTTTTATGTTTTTGCAAAACATAAATATATTTTTATATATATATTTTTTTTAAAGAAAATGTGTTCTAAGGCTGCACATTACATATACACACACACTATTTTTTTATTAGAAATGAATACTTTCATTCAGCAAGGACACATTTAGCTGATAAGAAATGGTAGTAAAAATATTTATAATGTCAAAAGATTTCTATTTCAATGATGTTCTTTATTTCAATGCTGTTACGGTTTCAATATAAATCAACAAAACTGCTTTCAATAGGTAAAAGTATAAAATGTTTCTTGAGCAGCAAATCAGCATATTAGAATGATTTCTGAAGGATCATGTGACACTGAAAACTGGAATAATGATGCTAAGAAATTAAGCTTTACAGGAATAAATTACATTTAAAATACACTGATCTGGCATAACATTATGACCACCTTCCTAATATTGTGTTGGTCCCCCTTTTGCTGCCAAATCAGCCCTGACCTGTCGAGGTATGGTCTCCACTAGACCCCTGAAGGTGTGCTGTGGTATCTGGCACCAAGATGTTAGCAGCAGATCCTTTAAGTCCTGTAAGTTGTGAGGTGGGGCCTCCACTTGTTTGTTCAGCACATCCCAGAGATGCTCAATTGGATTGGGATCTGGGGAATTCAGTGGCCAAGTCAACACCTCAAACTCATTGTTGTGCTCCTCAAACCATTCCTGAACCATTTTTGCTTTGTGGCAGGATGCATTATCCTGCTGAAAGAGGCCACAGTCACCAGGGAATACCGTTTTCCATGAAAGAGTGTACATGGTCTGCAACAATGCTTAGATAGGTGGTACGTGTCAAAGTAACATCCACATGGATGGCAGGACCCAAGGTTTCCCAGCAGAACATTGCCCAAAGCATCACACTGCCTCCGCCGGCTTGCCTTCTTCCCATAGTGCATCCTGGTGCCATGTGTTCCCCAGGTAAGCGATGGACACGCACCCGGCCATCCATGTGATGTAAAAGAAAACGTGATTCATCAGACTAGGCCACCTTCTTCCATTGCTCTGTGGTGCAGTTCTGATGCTCTCGTGCCCACTGTTGGCACTTTCGGCAGTGGACAGGGGTCAGAATGGGCACCCTGACTGGTCTGTGGCTATGCAGCCCCATACGCAACAAACTGCGATGCACTGTGTATTCTGACACCTTTCTATCAGAACCAGCATTAACTTCTTGAGCAATCTGAGCTACAGTAGCTCATCTTTTGGATCGGACCACACAGGCCAGCCTTCGCTCCCCACGTGCATCAATGAGCCTTGGCCGCCCATGACCCAGTCGCCGGTTCACTACGGTTCCTTCCTTGGACCACTTTTGATAGATACTGACCACTGCAGACTGGGAACACCCCACAAGAGCTGCAGTTTTGGAGATGCTCTGACCCAGTCGTCTAGCCATCACAATTTGGCCCTTGTCAAACTCGCCATTTTTCCTGCTTCTAACACATCAACTTTGAGGACAAAATGTTCACTTGCTGACTAATATATCCCACCCACTAACAGGTGCTGTGATGAAGAGATAATCTGTGTTATTCACTTCACCTGTCAGTGGTCATAATGTTATGCCTGATCGGTGTATATTAAAATAGACAAGTTATATTAAATTGTAACATTATTTTACAATACTACTGATTTTTCTGTATTTTTGATCACATAATGCATATAAACTACATTAAGCCTTTTCCTTTTAATAAGGTATGTGTTGTCATTTTACAAACTAATTTTGTACATACTGTACCTCTTACAAAATACACAGTAAAGGACAGCTTCAGCTTAGTGGGAAATATTCTGACATCAGTAACACATCAGTCTAATGGCTTGTGATACTTGTGGCAGAATGATTGATGGGCACACTTTGCTTAAGAGGTACATTACGGTATGCCAGTTGAATTTTATTAGAACATATTGTGATGAGCTCATTCTGACACACCCCTCCTGAATAATACAGTGAATAATTCACAGTAATGCTTTGTTTTGAGTCAAAAATGCACAAATGCTTGTTTTTGTCCTGGCAGTGATCTTGTATTTTGGTTTCAAAACTGTCCACAAGGGCATTTATTAAGGTCAACAACATAATGTAGGTTTGTAGCTGAACTAGGCTGTTTTCAGGTTGATTTATGTTATGGCAACATGTCTTAAATGTTGACATTTTATACAATAGGTAGGCCAAAACAATGACATTTTTCTTTGTCATTTTTGATGTTTCATGAAGTCTGTTTTGTTTAAATTTTTGATTAAAACATTAAAAACTCTATAATACATTTTTTATGCTTCATAAGTGTAGTATACACTAAATGTATAAAACTACAATACATTGTTTTCAAGGGCAATATCAATGCCCTGTTCAATTTTGTGGCCAAGACATAAAGGTTTGTATATCAAAATGAAATCTAGCTTGAGAAATATTAACTGGAATAAGAAGTGTGACAACTACAATTTATTTTTGAGGCACCGAAATGCAACTTATCACTTGAAGCGCAGACACTGAATGCATATGTCCAAACATTACAATGCAACAGACATCATATGTTTGCATTTAGTATTTAATCTACTGAGTCAAAAGCTTTATACGATCTGATAGTGTATTCTAAGGTGTGAAGCTCTCTGGAGAGTGTGATGTGGGAGAGTAGGTCATACTGTATCTGCAGGCTCTAAACTCAGGACATGACATCACTCTAATGGTCGCGTGCTGCATGACTCATAGCTTTTAACTCGGGTCATCAGTATCTCTCTGGCCTGGACTTAAACTAATCTACATGCTTAAACATGATGTTTACTATCAGTAAATAAAGAACAAAAGATGACATCACATAAAAAGATAAAAACAAGAGCAATGCTCAAAATGAAATACTGCTTATTGCATGCTGCATTGTGTATGTAATACAGCAGCATCTATTATTTCTTAAAAATAGTATGCGAAGCAGCACACAATAAGTGTAATAATATATGAATAATAAATGTAATAATGTAATTAACAGTAGCATGCTACTTATTTTCCCATGATCTCACCATTGCATGTCTGATGTTCAGATACCATATTTGAAGTAAATATGGTAATTCTACATTTTTAAAGTTGGCATTAAATGGAAGTTGCGATAGTATTTTTTCCTCCCTATTGTCACATGTGAAACGGCATCTCAAACAAGAAAAAATGTAGGGTGGCACTCAATTTTCGCCCTCGCACAAGTAAAAAGTCATCAAAGAAGAGATGTCACTGCAAGAGGGAGGGTTATTTTAATTAAAGATTATGAGGCACATAAACTTTAACAAAAATGATGTGCACGGACAAATCATTTATAATAAATACTGCAATATTCCATAAAATGTCATAAAAATGTTGTCAATTTTCATTTCATGGTGACTTTAATTCAGGCAGATCAAATAATAGCTAATTTTTAACATTTCTGGATTATGAATAATGCACAAAATACATGGATGACTATATTTCCCAAAATATGCAGTATACAACATTGTACACTGCAATGGGTACTGTCTTCCATTATGCAATGCACTCGGCTTGACCGTCCATTATTCCCAGTATGACGACTGAACTGCACGTAATATCAGCTGTAATATTTGCCATTTAATTCTTGACTTGTTAAATTCTTGACTTATCAAGCTACCAAAATTTAAATATTCTGACACAAAATTGGATTGGATTACAAATACAAAACCTTTTTTTTTTTTTTGTCTGAGGTGACAACTACACCACAAATCGTGAATTAAGTATGCACAAAATGAGGTCATGCGACAATGTTGGAAACAATCTTAATTGCTGTATAGTATGTATCCCTTCACATTCTATTTACTAAAATATATGGCAGTATTTGTTGCATACCACACAGTATGGAGTAAATATCTGCACACTGTGCACTATATACATACTGATAAAATAGTATGTCACTCAAATGTTTCAATAGGCAATAGTAACAGATTTGAGTCTTGTCTAGTTCTGAAAGCATCATTTGTTGGCCATAAAGTGCATCCAATTAAAATACTGGCATTCAAGCAGTGCAGGGGTGTCCTAGTATGAACAAACAGCTCTTTGACCTTTAACATTGATAAAACACAGCATTATAACCGCAGACTGGTAAAAACCAGTTATGACTGACTTTTGGATCTTGCCAGGCAATGTTCTTCCTCCCAGACATGCAATTATAGTAGGCGTTTTGACACTTCCCGCTTCCATTCAACTCATCCTTTCTCCCTTTATGATCAGCAAAAGAGCATTTGTGTGTGTGTGTGTGTGTGTGTGTGGCGGCAGCATGGAAGGGTGTTAAGATGGAGCGCTCGTAAACTCAACCACATAGTGACTCACGCTCTGTGAAAATTCAAAGGCATCTGCCATTGCTTAAGTTTGCCACACAACCTACACGCTTCAGAATGTGATGAGTCACCCACACACATGCATCTGTTCACGACTACTCTTATTCTAGAAACCTACAGACTAAAGTTAGAGTCTGCAGGACTTGGATGTAATGAAAATGTATATCCATACTTCCATCCATTTATCCATCCATCTTCAAAAAATATTTTAGCTTAAATGTGAGATTTCTGTATTTGAATTGCACATAAACTTGGATGTAATGAAAATGTAAACCAATGTGAGCAAACACCAATTTTGGATTCGGTGCATACGGAGTCTGTATAGTGATCGATCCACCCATCCCAAACTCCACACATTCAACCATCAACCCATCCTCCCACCCACCTATCCATTCACCCATCCATCCACCCATCCATTCAACCATCCACAGATCCATCCATCCATCCAACTCCACACATTCAACCATCAACCCATCCTCCCACCCACCCATTCAACCATCCCTCCATCCATCTAGACCTATCCATCCATCCATCTAGACCCATCCATCCATCCATCTAGACCCATCCATCCATCCATCTAGACCCATCCATCCATCCATCTAGACCCATCCATCCATCCATCCATCAAACTCCACACATTCAACCATCAACCCATCCTCCCACCCACCTTTCCATCCAACCACCCAACTACACCCATTCAACCATCCATCCACCCACCCACCCACCTATCATTCATCCATCCATCCAACCATCCACCAAACTCCACATTTAACCATCAACCCATCCTCCCACCCACCTATCCATCCACCCATTCAACCATCCATCCACAGACCTATCTATCCACCCATTCAACCATCCATCCATCAATCCACCCCACCCACCTATCCACCCATTCAACTATCCATCCATCCATCCATCCATCCATCCATCGACCATCAACCCATCCCCCCAACTACCTATCCATCCATCCATCCATCCACCCAGCTTTACCTATTCAACCATCCACCCATCCATGCAAACAGTTCATAAACTGTGCCTTTTTCTTTTTTCAGTTTATGTATGACTGACAAATATGCACCAGTTTATGTTAAAACTGTATAATCCAAATATATGAAAATTGTATATGCAATTCAAATACATAAATCTAACTTAAATGCATTTAGATAGATTTAATCAAAATACAATTTTTGATTGCATCCATCTAAGTGCTTAACTAATTCAACAGCTGCATGCAATTTCAATATGAAAATTAATAAATACAAGTCATTCAAGCACTTATACTGTGAATGAAGGACAGAAAATAAATGTTTGAGTCATTTTCTTGAAAGGAGAACCTCTATTACCTTTCCAATACTCACATTTAAAGAAATTGAAAGCTGAAGGTCGTGCTGAGTGGGATTTCACACATGTGAAGGTCTACAAAAAACATAATTCATGAAACAGAGGGGCCGAAGGCGTGATTTTGAATACCACAGTCTGACTACCCCCACTGGATCCCTCTTCCATATGGCTGCAAAACCACTACTGCCCACCTTCCATCTCCGCACACGCTTGGCTCCATTCAATATGAACACACTGTACGCTTCTTTAAACAGCATTATGAAAAGACAAATTAGAAAGATTCCAGCAAGGCAGATTTTATATACTGTATGTATAAAAATATTTTATTTACCATAACAGAAACACAAACTTTATAGGTACGAGAGTCCATTCCTTAAAAGAGAAACTGCAGATTTTGGCTTCTCTTCCAGGTTGTTAGGAAAACTAGTTTTTATTAACAAACAAATAAAATTGTAGAATGTACATAAATATATTATGCAAAAGAAAAAAAAAAAAAACACACATTATTTTGTGTGTGCAATAACATGCTCAGTGGAGACACAATATATCCAACTCCAAAATATGCTGATGCTTGGTTTTGAACTAATGCAGTTCTTGACCCGTGCGCGATGCAAACTGTTTTTACATTCTAATACAAATTTACTCATTTGCAATTCTGAAATCTCAGAGCAGGCTTGCAGGCAGCTACAACAGCTGCAGATTCACTGAAAACAGTCCATATTAGCCACCAAAATCTATTTTGGAGTCTTCCAAAGTTAAGACAGTGAATACGTCAAAGTTCAAGGGTCAAACTCAAATGTATGACCGAATAGCATACATACATACATACATGTTGACCATTTCCTGCCCTCACTCTGACTTCCTGTTGCGCACCTGCACTACTTCTCTTCTCTCCTTCAGAAAGTTCCCGAAAGCACCGGCCTCTTTACTTTCTTCTGTGACTGTTAAAAGAATCAATAGGGAAAAAGTGCATCAGAAACAAGGGTGTTACAGAGTGTAATGGCGATTATGGTTCTTTAAAGGCCATTTGAAGGTCCTTCTCACCTGTGTGATCGATGTCATCAGTATCGCTGTCTATGTCTTCCTCAGCTTCATCTGGGTTGCCGCGATTAAAGATGAGGTTACTAGGCCCACCAAGATCCTGGGCTTCTAAAGAATAAAATAACCAGATGTATACAAGGCACATACATATTTTTTTAAACAAAGCTATTTGGATCTTTCGTTATATGTGAAGAGCTCAAAGTTGATTAATGACTTCCAAATTTCTTTTTTTGAATGAACAGAGACGTGACCGTTCTGAATGAATGTACCAGTAGGAACTGCAGTTTCCATGGGAACTGCTCCCATGTCTTTCCGAAGGCGTTCCAACTGCTCCTGTTGTTTCTGACTCTGAGCTTCAGCCTGAGTATGAGATGTAAGAATTAGTAATAGTCAGACTTGACCTTTTCTCATGGAACGAAAAGGGGACATGCCAGTCCAATATTTATTTGCCTTTCAAATGAAGAATATATATATAATGAAATAAATAAATGAAGCAACAAAAATATGTAGATTAATCAGTGATGGAAGGATCTTTGCAAGACATGGCCAGCTGATTCATGACTAGTACATCAGCCCACATCAACGATTACTCACCAGCTCTCTGTGCAGTCGTTCATATTCAGGGCGATACTCGCTGTAAAGACAGTAAAATGCATCAACTGTTTGCAGTAAAGCATTCATTTATCTTTCAACATATATCTATATTGTCCTAAACAACATATGGATTATTATAATTCACATTAAAATTAAATTCCCTGACTGAATCCCTTCTAATACTGAAAAGCTGCACAGCGACTTTTTCTCCATCTCTTTGGCATAAAATTATTTTTTTGCTATTAAAATGTATGTCTTTTACTTTTGACCATTACATCAAATCCAGCTTGAGATGTTTCTGGGCTTTGCATTCTATTTTGTTTTTAAAAAATGTTTCTAACCATAAACAATTGTAAAATTAATTTAATATTCTAAAACAGCCTATTTAAAGTCAATTTTACACCAAATGATTTGCAAAAAAAGAATTAATTAGTGCTGTCAAATCAATTAATTGCATCTAACATAAAAGTTTTTAAATATATACATATACAAACGCGCGCACACACACACACACACATACAGTCAAAACAAAAATTATTCAGACACTAGATATAATTCTTTATATTTTTTTTTACTAGTGGGTGCAGGACACTATAGTTCATTTATGTAAGTGAGGATAGCAAAATAAAGCAAACTGTGACATATTATACCCAAAAATTCTTCATACAGTGGACTACCAGTAAAATTGATAAAAATTTGGAACCAAAAATTATTCAGACACTTTGACCTGACCATGTTTTGTTTAAGTGTTATCTGACATAATTAAGATTCTTTTTTTTTTTCTGACAGTTTAACTCTGAGATCTTTAACTTTGAGATCATTTTATTACCATTTTTTTTTAAACTATAGTGAATAAACTGTAATAATGAATGAAATGTTCAAGGTGTCTGAATACATTTTGGTTTGACTGTATATATATTAAAAGGGGATGCAATATATAAAGTTAGATGCAATTAAATCACGATTAATTGATTTGACAGCACTAATATTAATTAAAATATTGTATTTTCATTTGACTTTCTGAAGTACAACTTCATGGTCCATGCTGGTGAAAATCCTGAGATAATGTCAAGCTTTGACGTTTCCAGTGTAGACAGCAGAGCTATTTTAGTATTATTTAAGTACTATTTTAGTGTTATAACAATGTTTTAAAATTTTAATTATTTATATATTTATATTTATATATACTATGTTTTTGTCATTTTTTATCATCATATTTGTATCATTTTGTCGTTTTTGTGTAGTATGTAAGTTTACCCGCTACAGGTTGCTTATTCAAAACAAAAACAAAGATGTAGCTTGATGACGCAGTGACAGAACGTGGAATCATGGGAGTAATGTTGTTCACCACTACAGCTGTTTTAGCTTTATGGGGTTATCTTTGGCGACAGAATCCGGAGCAAATGATAATGAATAACTGTGGTGCATCACGAATGTGGAAAACAAACAAATGTGGCTTGCTAGATGCTACTGAGATTGTATGCTTTGACAATACAACTACAACTTCTGCATTTTTTCAGGAAGTTTCCATGGTTTCTACCTGATGGTGGGGGGATATGACACCATTGACAGGTGACGCAATGACACGGGCCGTTACATTGGTTAAAACTGCGGACTTCTCTTGATTTAAACATTATTGGAAACATTTGGGATAATGTAAGTAAACATGTCAACAAAATACATTGTTCCAGCAGTTTTTGGATATTTTAAGATTTTTGCATTTCATATTGTACCTTTAAATATTTCTGTTTAGCATCAATTAATTTTTATTTCAGTTTTAGTACTTCAACTTAAACCTTTACAGTTAGTTGCCAATGCAACATTTCCTTTTTTTTTTTTTTCTCTCTCAAGTTTTTCATCTAATACTTATATTTATTTTATTTAGGCTTTATTTCAATTACCTACTTTTAATAAAAAAAAATCGATTTTTAGTTTTTAACAATAACAGCACTGGTAGACAAACTAAAGCCATTGAGGTTTTATAGTCTGAGCTTATGTTTGAATTTCATAATTATACAGTGTTGGGGTACGTACGTTTCATACTCTTTAGCAGCATCTGCAACCTGTATGAACAGTTCATCAAGCCCAGAACCCGTGACTGCAGACACACCGACAACCTACAGGACACAAAGAAAAGCTGTAACTTTCCTGCATAAGCATTAGACTGAGAGGAAAAAAACCCCCCAAAAGAGTCACAAAAGAATGATTGCATTTGCAACTGTGACCTTAAAGCCCAACAATACATTCCAGACACTGAGAGAGCCATAAATCTGTGTTTATGTCTTGCTTTTTTTAATAGATGGTTCTAGACAAGGTAAGCATCACTAATAGCATGGCTCATACTACCTGTCATTTTCACAGAGAATAAAAAAAATAAATAAAAAAAACAACAACTGGCAGCTGTGACTACCAGAATAACTCTGTAAAAATACAGTAAAAATGTAAACATATTTACAGAGTAGCCTCCACGCTGGACTACTGCGTCTGAGGCATCGAAATACAGGTGGCTGGTATATGCAGCTTTATTCTGTGCTGTCATCTCCACCAGTCTCAAAACATGTCTATGTTATAATGTCATTTTCTGCTCGTCTGCTCGTCACAACCTTGTTCTGCAGCGACTTTCAGTTTCTTAAAACAACGTCTTGACATTTACGTGGCGTGAGAAAATCACATAAACCACGGGAAACACGATCAGAGCGGTCACACCGAAATTTACAGAAATGCGATTTGAATAGGCTTTCAAACCACATGCGAATGTAGCTTGAATGGGAATAA
Organism: Hypophthalmichthys nobilis; assembly: GCA_037950665.1. Classification (NCBI taxonomy): domain Eukaryota; kingdom Metazoa; phylum Chordata; class Actinopteri; order Cypriniformes; family Xenocyprididae; genus Hypophthalmichthys; species Hypophthalmichthys nobilis. Next base: position 13,403,953 of record CM075478.1, read on the forward strand.
CGAGGCTTATGTTCCCTTACTATATACGGGGAGGAACTTGAATAGATCTAACCCTACGTTTCATATAATCTTTCAGTATAATAATGTTGAATGTACAGTTTTTGGAAGTAAACAACAAATTAACTAAGAATTTACAGTGAAAAGCCACAAACTGAGAATTCCCTCTGACACTTTAATTTAAATGATTTTTCCTTTTTTTTTTCTCTTTTTGTACATTAGGGTTTGTTACATCTGTTGTTGATAAATTAATGTTTAATGCATTATGTTAGTGTCATTTGTGTTACCATGATTTGTATTTGTGTGTATGACTTTGTGTGCAACTTAGTATTAACCTCAACTTGTGGAAAAGCTATTTGTGATAAACTTTGATTCATCATGTGTCTTTCTCTTTACTACCAGTGCTATTTTGGTGGTTGTCAGTATACTGTATGTTAAGGTACAAAACAGATTTTAGTTGCAGCATGGCCTCCAGAACTTACAGTAATGCGGTTTAACTGGACCAGAGCTTTGACTCACCCTCAGGTTGGTGTAGAACTCATCTAGGACGAGACTCATAGAGCGGGTCAGGTTACTAACATAAGACGTTTCCTGATTCAAAGCGTCCTGGAACACCTCGAAGTCCTGCATCCACTCCACTGCAAAACTGTGATCTATGATGTCAGTCTGATAAAGATACAGAAAAAAAAAAAAAACACTAAAAAAAAAAAACACTTGCACTGATTTGTTCTATTTAAAACAAATAATTTGATCAGCAAAAAACATGCTGAAGGAGCAGTCTTTTTATTCATATTAAATGTATTTATTAATATAAGTAGTATAATTAATAATAAAAAAAATATACATATATTCAAATGTAAATAATAAATATGTGTCAATATTTAATATTTACATATTAATCAATATTATACATTTATATTTATATTTTTAAATTAATATAAATGATATAACTTCATTTTATTTAAGAAATACTGCATGCATCGAATTTGCTTGCATGCATCATACAATTTATGTAATGTCATCCTGCTAGATATCAGTATTTGCGGTACAAAAAAAATCCCTATCGACTGACCACTAAAGATTAGGATGACAACATTTTCTTACCTTGTTCATGGCGACTATGAATGGTAGCTTGGTCTTGTAGAGAATGCTGGAGGAAAACAAGACATTTCAGTAAGATCTACTGAAATCATGACATCACTTTCATCATGTTGTTAACACAGCATAATACAGTGTGAATATTTTTGCACAGTTTAAAATCTCAGACATATTTATGGAAGCTTGCTTTTGCCACAAAATAAAACAATTAAAAAGGTAATTGTGACTTTTTATTTAACAATTTTGATTTCCCCCAAAAAATTCAACTTGCAATTGCAAGGGGGAAAAAAAGAATTATGAGATATAAACTTGATATATAGATATAAACTATCATTTTTTTATTCACTGGCGGAAACAACCAAGATATATCAAATAAGTCCGAGCTGCTGACCTGCAGGCATACAACATGTTGGACATGAAGGTGACTGGATTCACACTTCGAGACGTGTCCATCACATAAATGACCACACAGGGAAAAGAAGAGGCCTAGAAAAGAAACCTTATGTTTAAATTCAAAATGTCTAAATACTGTGACAAAGAAACCCACAGTAACAATATCATGACTAAGCGTGAAAGACAGTGAGGTACCAGAGCTTCAGTTATAATAGTTCCAGATGCCGACCATGTGAACACCTCTATTTGTCCAGGAGTGTCAATCAAAACATGCCTACACACAAAAAAAAAATCATACATGAGATAGTAGCACTGACAAAAAGATACAGATATCATCACATCTAGAGTACTGAACACAGACTTACTGGTGATTACTTTGCTTTTTCTCAATAAACTTCATGACCTAAAAGATGCACACAGAAACAGTAAATTAGAACAGAAGTAGGTGGAAGTTAAAGTGTAAAACAGTGACATCTATTGGATCCTTCAAATGCAGTTCAACCTGATCAAATCGTGTTGCAAACAGATTCAGAGATGTGACAATTCCTCCATTTGGACCTAAACCATATCTGCATTAGAGTCAAAGACAATCCACTCAGATGAAATTAAATTAACAATGGTTACTACTACACTATTTGACCTTGGAATTATCATGATTTTTCGAGTCATTTGTGACTGATTAAAAAGATAGTTCACCCAAAAATTAAAATTGTCATCATTTACTCACCCTTAAGTTGTTCCAAACCTGTATGAATTTCTTTATTCTGCTGAACACAAATGATATTTTGAAGAATATGGGTAACCAAACAGTCAATGGGCGCCACTGACTTCCATTATTATTATTTTTCTCTCTATACTATGGAAGTCAGTGGGGCCCATCAACTGCTTAGTTACTGACATTCTTCAAAATATCTTCTTTTGTGTTCAGCAGAAGAAATTCATACAGGTTTGGAAAAATCTGAGGGTGAGTAAATGACGACAGAATTTAATTTTTTGGGCTAAACTATCCCTTTAAGAGCAATGTCTAGCTAAAATAAAATGTTAGAGCAGAATATAACTGCATTATATACTAAAATAAAATTTCATGCTTTATTTATTTTATAAGATTTTAAAAATAGCTAATTTTCATAACCTTACAATTCCCTGATATTTCAAGTTCTCCATGACTATGCACTGTGAACAAGTTTGAATCTGTTTTTAGGAGTCTATTTGGAGGTTTAAAGGTTTAGTAAAACCATGCAAATAACAGTCCATGCCTGGTGAAAATACGCACTATAATGATGATACACAGCACAAGACATAATTTCACACTGAAAGGATACTGTTTCATGACTTCCTTGTAATTGACAGTGTCTCTGATATCTGTAAGGAAAAACACAATCAGACTTAATCTTTGACATTAATGTAATTAATAAGATGCTAATCGATCATGAATATTTATCCATAGCAAAAGCAGCCAGTGTTTCGATCAGTAAAATAACCCTGAGTGAAATTTCACTGCTTCACACGGTGCTGGTCCCAGTGCCGATCTGAAATTCTGTATGCAAATCTGGAACTAAATGTTGTATAAATTTGAATAACTCCTTAAAGTTGCACCAAAAGCAGCTTGTGCTGGTATAAAGGCTCTGAAATCCAATTACGTTGGATGTGTAATTTGTTCTCAAAACCTTTAAGACTCCAATTGTTTTTCCATATTTGCTCAAAATGTGATTCACTAAAATCATAAATTCAGGTAGGTTTTAAAATCAAGCTGAATTTATATTGTCAATTTTTATATTATTTTATTCTAATAGTGCTAAACAAACACAAATATTATGTGTAAACAAGCAAAAGCATGTTGTCAGATCCTTAAAATTATTAATTAAATTAGGTTGGATTTGTTTTTAAACTCGTAAACAACGTCCGCCATGAGCTCTATATTTGTAGGCAGTTTGTGTACCAATGTAGTCAGTTACGTCATCGTTCGGTTCTCAATCCGGTGGAAACGCGGGTCAGTTCTGAGAACACGTTTCCGCGGCACCTGCTCCGGTACGAGAACCAGCACCATTTTAATGGAATAGGGGGAACAGTGACAAACCAATATTGGCTGGAAAAGGGACCTCATGAACTGCAGGATCGAGATTGATGACATATGGAGGAGTTTTCTTGGAATGCAGGTAAGCTGTGAGCCTCTGATACAACAAGATATAATATGTGTCAGTTATATATATTAGTACCCATTAATTCATAATAATATCCTTATATTTTAAATTGATTCAAGTTAATGTTTACTGGATTTCTTTATGAGTAGTCATTATTTGGTTTCCTTATCAGAACACTGAAAATAATTTTAATATAACCAAGTAAATGTTACATAATTATATAATTTACTTATACTGTTACAGTCAGTCTTACCTGCACAAAAGTTGTTTTTCCTGACCCTGCCATGCCTAGAACTATGAGACACACCGGTTTCTGTTCTGTATTCTGTTGGTTAGATGAACTCTGGCTCGGTACTGGCTTATCATCTCGAACTTCTTTACATTTATCATCACTTTCATAAGAAGCTCCATCTCCGCTGTCTGCTGCAGTCGCCATGCTGCTACTACTGGACACTTACCGTAAAGTAATGTCTACTGGCGTAAAATGACGAAAAACATCCTGTCGTTATTACTTATGACCACTAGATGGATGCAGAGTCATAAGATTTGTTTTATTTTATAAAATGTGACTGACTGAGAATAGGATCAGTGACGGAGACATTAAAATAGTTATTTGAAAAAAAGAAAAAAAATTATATGATTGAATCTGGATCATATTTCATTCTAAAATAAAAAACAAAACATAAACAAGTGATATTACTATTATTTAAATTACTTAATTATAATAATTATCATAATTAGTATTAATCATTAATATTATTCGGACCATTTTTGTATTATTTGCATAACAATCAACCATATAAAGTATCAGAATATCCATTACTGAGTGATTTATTCATTCATTCATTCATTCATTAACAATATATCTCAAATTTGTCTATATTTTATCTTTATTGTACAATTAACAAGTGTCAACAGTCTACTGCAATGTGGAAAAATACAATTGGAAGTAAACAACTGGGAGTATTTGTATTTGTACTGAATTTAATATATTAATTTTATTTTAAAGAAATGTCTGGACAAAGTGATTTCCGTTGCTTTTCTTTTCTTTTTCTTTTTTTTTTTTCCACATTACAGTAATAAGAATGTGCTTAATTTTTCATGAAAATTATCTAATTTTTTATTTGTATTTCAATTTGGGGGTGAAATATGAGGCTAAACATTTCTTTACAAGATTCACCAAGTATTATTTCCATAAACGTGTTGTTACATTTTCTCTGTTTGTATATGCCAGAAATTATATATATATATATATATATATATATATATATATATATATATATCTTGTCTATATCAACACAAACATGGATCCTTTGTGTTTTTTCCATACAGCTCTGCTCTTCCTCATGTCAGTGCTGCATTAACAAGTCTTCTGAGGGCAAACAGCTAGTGCCAGCTAGCGTTCAGGCCTTCGGATGGTTTATACTAGACATTCCTCTATAAGAACAGAGCTGTAGGGAGCCAGGTTAGCACAGTCTATGTGTATCATTCAACTGTGTGAGCAGTTTCTTTACATGAAGTGTTCAGGGCTGGTGGCTCTGTATAAGCTTGCCTCATATTCTTGGTGCATGCTTGCAGATGTTTTATGCTACAGTTTTAGAACAACTAATTGCCAACCGATCGGAAGTAAAAGGGAGAAAAATATTCCAGTGTTTAGAACTGCTGACATTCTCTTTAACAACCATTGACGGACAAACATTGCTCACATTTCAGCTGCTTCCTTAGCTGTGTTTCCATGGTGATTCTGATGACAGATTTATTATTGTTTACTGATCTCACCTTTCAAGAGTGTTGGCTCATAATCGTTCTTACTGGGTCGATTCGGTCTCCTGTTGAGAACTCTGATGTCCTTTTTGGCCAACATTCAGTATTCAAGTGAAGTGTCAAGAACATGACCTGCCATTATCTACTGCACTGAATCCAGATTGTTTTCTCTCTCCATAAATAACCATGTGTTTTTGCACAATATCTACAGATATCATTTTTCAAAATAAAATGCATTGTTCATGGAGGACAGTTCAGATAAAGGACATTGTCCATACAATACATATGTTACCTTGAACTTTAAAAAACAATATATATTTTTCTTAATCAGTGATTTTATCTTGTTTTCCAGTAAAATATCTCAATTCTGAATGATGCTAAATGCTACATTTGCTATTCACCTCCGTCTGCAATTGATACCATCCTAAGTCTTGATGTCTGTTCTAAAGGCTCAATTTCTACGTTAATCAACACTTTTGCCACTTTACAGTCTTTCCTTGTTGATAGTTTGCGTATCAGTTGGTCTTTAGACCTCAATATTAAAATAGACCAGGAAACATGGGAGGAAGTGCTGGACAGGGTCCATTCCTCGTCTATCTGTGCACGCCATTGCCTTATTCAATGTAAGGTGGTTCAAATCCATTAAATATTATTAACAGATGCAACTTTTCATTTTAATAATGCATTAGTAAATGCTGAATTTAATATTAACTAATATTATTAATGAATGCTTTATTTTTTTTTGTTAATTCATGTTAACTAATGCAGCTTACTAATATTAACAAATTGAACCTTATTGTAAAGTGTTACCATTTATTGAATAATTTTTTTCATATATATATATATGTGTGTGTGTGTGTGTGTATTGTATTTTATTTTATTTTATATAATTTTTTATTTTATATAATATTTAGTTCTTTATTTAGTAAAGCACGTCTCACTGACCATTTACTAGGAAAAACCATAAATATATATTTTTAAATAGTTTTAGGCCAATTTTGCACTATATCTTGAATGAAGTTTATTTTGCTAATAGGTTTTTTGCAATCACATGGTTCTGGTGTGAAATTAATGTAAAGGGGCAAGCAGTGAAAATTAGAATGGAAGAGATGCAAGGGGGAAAAGTACTATGCTGGTCTAGAGAGATAGGACTATTGGGGTTTAGAGAGGTATAAACAGAAAATCACAACATATTTTTGACGTAAACCTTATGTTATGAAGAGGAGTGATTTTTCTACTTAATTGAAAGATTAGACTGCCATCGAGGAGGTAGATATAGAATGTGAAGCTACCGTCATGCCGCGTTCAGTTCTGGGTTTGTTTATATCGTGCTGCCTTTCTGCTAGTGATGTTAAAGGTGCAATATGTAAGAATTTTGCAGTAAAATATCCAAAAAACACTAGGCCAGTGTTATATATTTTGTTCACTTGAGTACTTACAACATCCCAAATGTTTGCAACTATTTGTAAATTGTGAGAAAATTGCAATTTTAACCAAGGCTCCGGGACATGTGAGCAGTCTCCTGTCAATTGCGTCATACCCGCTTTACCCTCGGCTTCCAGTTTTATTTTGTATAAACCATGGAAACACCAAAAAAGCTTTAATATTTACATGTTTTAATAGGCAAGGGAACAACTGTTTTGATATATTTATAGACAAAATTATTGTTATATAGCTCAATAATAGTCTTATTGTTTAAATCTATTTTCTTGATTTTTTGCGAGTACCATGCTTTACCATGCCTCAGAGAAAAACACTATTTTGTGAAGTAGCTAACATAGCATAATCAGATGCAGCTTTATTTTTAGTAAGAGTAACACAGCATTTTCTCCATCATACAGTATGTTTTAAAATTAATTGCATGCCATTTATCAACACAAGCCATCCAGCATTTAATATGATATTCTAAAATCGATCTAGCACTGCCTATGCTTGCTTTTATGTTTCTGAATGTTGTTGATACTTTAATAACAAATATTATAATGTATCACCGTTTTGCTGGGATCTGTAGGTTGTGGCTGGCTAGGGTTAGGTATGTAACTTAAAAGTGGAACATGGAAATCTCGCGGATATACTGAAAAAAACCCGTTTTTTTCTTTTTTTCAGCGATATGCTTGTTGTTTCCCGGAGTTATGACGCGTTTATATACTTAATAAATGCTTCTTTTTTCTAAGCATAAAAAATGTGAATGAGTATAACTTGCATGCAGCCACTTCAAAAATGTTCACGAGCTTCTAGGTTTGATTTTGGTTGTCATTTGCTGAAATAAATACAAAAAATTAAATAAATAAATACAGTGTGTCGGTGTCTGTCATAGACTGTAAATGTCTGGTGTTTATACAAGGTGTTTATACAAGGTACACGGTGAGAAATAGACTTTAGGACAATATTACGTTGTAATCAAATGAATAATAATATAATAATGATAAATAATACACACGATTATGTATTACAATGTTATGTGTCTGAAACGATAAATGAGGATAAGCTCCGCACAGTCCGCCATGCTGGTTTGTTGACATGCGCTCAGGCAGTTTGGCGTGACTTGCCTGGAACGCTACAAAGTCGTGAGTCGTGGTTTTAAGTCGTGACTTACGGGCTCAAACACCTGCCTGGAATGCAGAATTCTACAAAACGGAAGTGAAAACATCAAATGATCATGCAGTGAGATAAAATATCTCTTCCTGCAAACCATACCATGAAGAATGTGATTATTTAACCAAGTCAAAAACAAAAAAGTAAACAGGTATCCATATTCATTTCAGTATCGGCAGACGCAAAACGCTAAAGGTGACAACTTTTAAAGTTAAAAAACGATATAAGTTACGTAAACGATAAAAGCTCATTGTGGTTTCTCGGTTTGATAGATTTGAGCAACCATAACCCTGCTGAAAAAAACAGCATATGCTGGTTAAGGTAGGTTTTGGAGATGGTATGCTGGTTTGAGCTGGTTTATGCTGGTCAAGTGCTGGTCCTATGCTGGTCCTGGACTAGCTTAGGACCAGCATAGGACCAGCATGGACCAGCATAAACCAGCATAAACCAGCTCAAACCAGCATATGCTGGTTTTCTCAGCAGGGAAACGACGAGTTTGTGATAGGATTATTTTATAGAAAAATCACTCCTTGCCCTCCAGCCGCATTTCGCGTGCAGCAATGACATCATGTGCAAACAACCTATAGGTTTCTTCTTGTTTTAAGCATAAACATCACACAATTTTGTTCTGTTTTTCTTAGAGAGTGCGTCTTTAATTTGTTTAACACACTGAAATCAATTTCCTTTCCCTTGCACACAAACCTGATCCACATTGCATTCAATTTTGGAATACCCTCTCTAAACACACCGAAAATCATAAATACATGAAATTAATGCTTTATTTTGCAGTTAATGCATCAGTGGCTTTGTTTAAAAGATCATTTGCACTCCAAATGTGCTTTGCAGATGCGCACGATTACAGACTGACAGATACTGATGGCTCCTTTCAGAGACCCCCCTGGTCTCCAGCCTCTTCCGTAACTCTGAGTAATGGAAAATGAAATTGGGCATGTGGTTTAGATTCATTATGAGCAATCTGGAGTGGGAAAGAAGATCCCCCTCCAGTGAATCCGATACTGAATGTTTTATTCCTTTGTTGCTTATCATTCTATTTCATTTGAGTCTGCTGCATGTAGATATGGAAAATGTGATATGACCTGATCATGGAGGAAACTGATATTTCTTTCATTTATGTGCAATATGAGAGTGAGAAATACTAACTGTGATAATTGCTGTTGCAAGTATCATTATTATTTGTAGCACCAAAGAAATGTGGTTTAAAAAAAAAACCTGTAACCCTAAGCATTAGCAATAAATCTGGTGTTAGATGCCAATATCAGTTTGTGGCTGGCACAGCACTTGTGCAGGGTTGACATTGTGGTTGCAGGTCGTGAACTTAAACCCTGTTTAGGTTGTGTCAGTGTCTGTTTGATCTTAAAATTATGGCCTCTAAGGGCTTCTTCTCAGTGCTCAAATGACAAAGGTCTTGTCGGTTTAATCAGATTTTGGACACAGTGAAAGTAAACATGTTGTCTAGCAAAGAATCTAAGGGAAAATTAAAAGCTTCTGCCCGTGACCTTTAAACTGTGATCAAAGACCCTCAAAAGACAACAGAAATATATCAACACGAGTCCACTAAATGTAAAAAACGTGTCGCAGACTGACGCATACTATAATATGATTTTTATTATGTTTATTTCTTCTTGTTTGCCAGTAAAAATATTGAAATATCCTTAAAATGCACCATTATGCTTTTTCAGATATTTCCTTTCATGTAGTGTGTAATATAGCTGTTTGTTAATGTAAAAGGTCTGCAAAAAATGGAGTTATTGTCTCCCAAAAGGAAGAATGGATTCTGAACTGTCGTCAGTAATTCCAGTCTAACTTCCTGCACAAGCCTACGTAGGTTTACAAATTTGCATAATGCCAGCCTATGGTCTTCATTGGCTGCCCGCAAACAACGTCTACTTTGACCCACCCTCAAACACTGAGGCCTGGAAGAGTTTTGGTCATATTGTGGACATGTTGAGAAGGCGCTGTTTTCGAGATGGTCCTCACAGCAGGACACGAGATCCAGGGGGCGAGGTTGAATCCAGATCTAACTCCTCCCACTTTACATATCCCTAAACCTACCCGTCTCCACCCCCTGGATCTGGATCCAACTCCTCCCACTTTACATATCCCTAAACCTACCCATCTCCACCCTTTGAATCTGGATCCAACTCCTCACACTTTACATATCCCTAAACCTACCCATCTAAACCCCCTGGATCTGGATCCAACTCCTCACACTTTACATATCCCTAAACCTTCCCATCTCCACACCCTAGATCTGGATCCAACTCCTCCCACTTTACATATCCCTAAACCTTCCCATCTCCACACCCTAGATCTGGATCCAACTCCTCCCACTTTACATATCCATAAACCTACCCATCTCCACCCTTTGGATCTGGATCCAACTCCTCACACTTTACATATCCCTAAACCTACCCGTCTCCACCCCCTGGATCTAAACCTACCCATCTCCACCCCCTGGATCTGGATCCAACTCCTCACATTTTAGGTGTGTTCAACATCGGCTGCGGCTGGATGTAACCGATCGGCGAGAGTATCCGTGTGCAGGCGGGGAGGAGCTGAAAATGGAGACGTGAAGTCGGACATTTTCTGCTTCTCGTAGTGACGCTCTCGCTGCGTTTGCATACTTTATCACATCTGAAGTGAAACAAATGCAATATTTGACTAATACACCGATGTTTCAGAGACATTTTCATTCAATACTTTATGTACTGCTTACAGCGTCTGTTTTTACAAGAATAAAGTTCAATATAAGCATATATTATTTAAATACCAATGTAGTGGGGTCTAAGTTTTTTATTAGTTTTATTTTTATGAATATGACACAATATAACATCGCAACTACATGAAAAGAGCTTTAACTGTTATAAAAATACAGATTTGTGAGCATTAGTGGAACTGAAGGCGTGACAATAAACACGAAACACGTGATTGTTGTCATGCGGTGAATCTGGCCAATCGTGAAACAGCTGTGTCGTCATCAGAGCTCGTGCAGCTCCTCTTCAGAAACTGCACTAGCTGACTCCAGCGGCTGATCTCGAATCGCTCTCGCGGTACTTTGAAGCCATACGTCACAGTCACATGGCATCGGCGCTGTCTCAAGTCGGACAAAATTTCTTACCGGCATGCACTGCTTCAAGTCAGCCGCCGATCGGTCTGTGCGGCGCTGCATCAAGTCGAATGAGCCTTTTACATATCCCTAAACCTACCCGTCTCCACCCCCTGGATCTAAACCTACCCATCTCCACCCCCTGGATCTGGATCCAACTCCTCCCACTTTACATATCCCTAAACCTACCTGTCTCCACCCCTTGGATCTGGATCCAACTCCTCACACTTTACATATCCCTAAACCTACCCGTCTCCACCCCTTGGATCTAAACCTACCCATCTCCACCCCTTGGATCCAACTCCCTTCACTTTACATATCCCTAAACCTACCCGTCTTTATCCCCTGGATCTGGATCCAACTCCTCCCACTTTACATATCCCTAAACCTACCAGTCTCCACCCCCTGGATCTAAAGCTACCCATCTCCACCCTCTGGATCCAACTCCTCTCACTAAACCTACCCGTCTCCACCCCTTGGATCTAAACCTACCCATCTCCACCCCCTGGATCCAACTCCTCTCACTTTACATATCCCTAAACCTACCCGTCTCTACCCCCTGGATCTGGATCCAACTCCTCCCACTTTTCATATCCCTAAACCTACCCGTCTCCACCCCTTGGATCTAAACCTACCCATCTCCACCCCCTGGATCCAACTCCTCTCACTTTACATATCCCTAAACCTACCAGTCTCCACCCCCTGGATCTAAACCTACCCATCTCCACCCCCTGGATCCAACTCCTCTCACTTTACATATCCCTAAACCTACCAGTCTCCACCCCCTGGGTCTAAACCTACCCATCTCCACCCCCTGGATCCAACTCCTCTCACTTTACATATCCCTAAACCTACCAGTCTCCACCCCCTGGGTCTAAACCTACCCATCTCCACCCCCTGGATCCAACTCCTCTCACTTTACATATCCCTAAACCTACCCATCTCTACCCCCTGGATCTGGATCCAACTCCTCACACTTTACATATACCTAAACCTTCCAGTCTTCACCCCCTGGATATTGTGTTCTGCAGTGAGGGGCTACTGCTTTTTTCTGCGCTGCGAAAGCAAATCTTTTTTCACATGCACTTCCAAAGAATGAGGACTCGGACTTGAATTGATATGGTGAAACTGCCACCATTGTTACTGTTCATATGACTGTGTATCAAGTACTGAGGAAGCCTCCAGATGTGAAATTCAGATGTGGTTATGGCCATTGAGTTTTCGGCACACGCTGTATGCGGTAGACCAATCACGACAGACTGGGCCATCTGACCAATCAGAGCAGAGAAGGCTCTCAGAAAGGAGGAGGAGAGACCGAATCCTTTATCGAACCGTTTCAGACACTGTGAGAAAAAAGGTGATGCTGCAATTTGTATTATGAAAAAAATAAAGTGTTTTATGACATTGTATACAAGTAAACCGACTGTAGGAGATCTCCAGGAAAAAGAAAAAGAAAAAAAAAATAGGAACCTTTAAAAATGGTTAATAGGGGCACTTTAAAACAAGATAAATTTACATTTAGTTTTAGCTCATTAGACATGTTTTCAGAGAATATTTTGGACTTTCCATGAATACAGTACAGTTTGGTGTCCCATGACTTAAAGAGTATTAGAGGCACAAATCCCATGTTTTGTTGTGAGAACTACAGTGAGAGAACTACACAGATATGTTAGATAAAATTGTCTGGTGGTGGTCCTATTCATTTATACTGAAGGAACGGACATATCATGAAACCTAGAATATCATAAAGACTTGAGGGTGAATTTGTTTGACTTGAGACAGTAAGAAACCACCTAAAAACCACCTAGAAAACATCAATATATTCAAATCTGTGTTGCGATTTGTGAATTGTTTCCCCACTGGGTGTCATTCAATAATGATGTCAGAGGGGCGATACCAAAAGATACAAAAAACACGCATCATTATAACCTCAAATATGCTGTACTGAAGCAAGTTCATACTTATGTCTGAGGCAGGGGTTTCCAAACTTTCCCAGATATGATGGAAGCACTGAAGTCATTGTCGGCAAACAGCCAAATGCAACTGTAATAGAACTGCAATGAAAAGAAATATGCGATCATTGCATATAGTTAGGCCCTTGCACCGTAAATAATGCATTTGTCTTCATAGCAACCCTTGTTTTGTGTATAGTGTGCACTCATTTTGTTTGACCTTGAGCGTTTTGAGAAATCACAGCATAAAATATGTCTAATTGCTTCCTTAAGAGGTGCCATTTGATACTGGACTCCCCCTATGCATATCCTTACATGTAAACAGGTAATTTCCTCTTGCTGGCGGGAGGCACTCGTCCATGGAACAGTAGGTGTCAGATTCATGAGAAACCTGCTCCATTTGTTTTTCTAAAATGTTGTTTTCACATTTCAGAGCAGCTGTTACACTAATGGATCTGGGAGCATTACAAGTCTTTGTCTTAATTCAGCGGATGATATTACTACAAGGTGCTTCAAGGAAAATGTTACTAAAATTTGTTATAAATCTTACACTGCATGTTGCAAAACTCAATAATTAATTGATAACTGTAGTTTCCATTTTAAATGGTATGATATATACACTACCAGTCAAAAGTTTGGACACGGTAAGATTTTTAATGTTTTTAAAAGTAGTTTTGTCTGCTCACCAAGGCTGCATTTATTTAATTAAAAATACAGTAAAAACAGTAATATTGTGAAATATTATTACAATTTAAAATAACTGTTTTCTGTTTGAATATATTTTATAAAGTAATTTATTCCTGTGATGGCAAAGCTGAATTTTCAGCAATCATTACTCCAGTCTTCAGTGTCACATGATCCTTCAGAAATCATTCTAACATGATGATTTGCTGCTCAAGAAACATTTATGATTATTATCAATGTTGAAAACAGTTGTGTACTTCAGGATTCCTTGATGAATAGAAAGTTCAAAAGAACAGCATTTATCTGAAATACAAAGCTTTTGTAACATTATACACTACCGTTCAAAAGTTTGGGGTCAGTAAGAATTTTTTATTTTAATTTTTTTGAAAAGAAATTAAAGAAATTAATACTTTTATTCAGCAAGGATGCATTAAATCGATCAAAAATGACAGTAAAGACATTTATAATGTTACAAAAGATTATATTTCAAATAAATGCTGTTCTATTGAACTTTCTATTCATCAAAGAATCCAGAAAAAAAAAATTGTACACAAATATTTTGTACAATTGTACACAATAAATGTTTCTTGAGCAGCAGATCAGCATATTAGAATGATTTCTGAAGGATCATGTGACACTGAAGACTGGAGTAATGATGCTGAAAATTCAGCTTTGATCACAGGAATAAATTACTTTATAAAATATATTCAAACAGAAAACAGTAAAAGTTTAAATTGTAATAATATTTCACAATATTACTGTTTTTACTGTATTTTTAATTAAATAAATGCAGCCTTGGTGAGCAAACAAAACTTCTTTTAAAAACATTAAAAATCTTACAGTGTCCAACTGTCACAGACACGCCAGGTTCCAGCACCATCCAATCACAGCGCACCCCTTCTCCTGAGTATTGATCATCTGCACCTGCACCTCATCTAGCCACTCATCACTGCCACCATAAAACACACTCACACACTCACAGTCACTGTCCGGTCTCGTTTGCATCAAGGATACCCTATATGCTTACCTCAAGGACTCAAACCGAATTACTTACCTGTCTCCAACGTCTCCTAGTCTCCTCGTCTCCATCGTGTGTGTGTGTGTGTGTGTGAGTGTCTTCTGTCATCCACGTCTGCCTCAACTCATCATCTCCACGGATCTTCACTCCTGCAATCACCACAAGGACAGTATCACTATTCATCTTCATTATTCCATCATACTACACTCTATTCAACTCACCTGCACTGCTGTTATCTCTGCTGTGTGTGAAATAAAACCGTGTTACCTGTTACCTCTGTCTCTGCCCCGTCAGTATTGTAACACCAAACTTTTGACTGGTAGTGTATACCATTATATATCAACAACTTGTTAAGATGCATATACCAACCTGATCTCACAGGAAAACCCATATTATGAGATGGCAATTTCATATGAATTCATATGATGTGAATTGTACAAAAACATACGATTATTAGGGAAAAAAGTAGGCATGAAGGTCCACTCTTAACCCCACCCCTAAACATTCCCATGACTGGGGTGTAAGCAGATTGCACCAGAACAAGAATGAGGTCGTACCAAATGATACGAATTAGCCATCATTTCACCAAAATGTAAAATAGTTAATTGGCATGAGATTGTGTTATGCATACTGTCTGCTTTCCCTTCACTGAAGCTCTGAAATCTCATTTACAGTATTTCCACATTTAGATTAAAGTGCCCCATTATACTTTTTGAGATATTACCTTTTATGTAATAAAGTTGTTTGTGAATGTAAAAGGTCTGCAAAGTTTCAAAGATCAAAGTGGACGACAAATAAAGTTATTGTCTCCTAAAAGGAAGAATAGATTCTGAACTGCTGAAACAAGTCGTTAGCAATTCCAGTCTCACTTTCTGTTACATAGAGTGAATTCAGGTTGATTGGGGCACTTTTTCCCAGTCATCACAATGGCAAAACGTGTCCCATTGAACCTGAATTCACCCCTACGTATGTAACAATGTAAGAAATTTGCATAATGCCAGCCTATGGTCTTCTCTGACTGCCCACGAACAACGTCTACTTTGACCCACCCTCAAACACTGTAGTTGTAGCTGAAGCCTGGAAGAGTTTGATTCGCGTTGTCGACATGTTGCACTGGAATTGATATGAAAAAAGCAGACGCCATTGTTACTGTTCGTATAACCGTTTCAGGGACTGAAGAAACCTCCAGAGCTGAAATTCAGATATTGTAATGAGCATTTTGCTTCTGACACATGCTATAAGCAGTAGACCAATTACAACAGACTGGGCTTTGACCAATCAGAGCAGAGTAGACTCTCAGAAAGAAGGGGTTTAGAGTCTGAGGGCCCTATCATACACCCGGCACAATGCAGAGCCAGGAACGACGCAATTGTTTTTTGCTAGTTTCAGACAGACGCAGATATCATTTTCACATCCTGTGCCACGTTGTTTAAATAGCAAATGCATTTGCACCCATTTGTGCGTCCTTAGGCGTGCTGGTCTGAAAATTAGGTGTGTTCAGGCGCATTTTTGGAGCGTTGCTATTTTGAGGCAACTGAATGAATAGGCTGCGCCATTGACTTTAGACCAGGTTTCAGTTGGTCAATGGCGCAGTCTATTTCATATTCTTTTTTTGTTATTTAAAGAGCTCGTTAGTAATATGCGCCTATAGGCGCGCGTACACTTTGCTTATTACACACACACAGCAGCACACAAACATGCCAAATATTAAAAATCACAGTGTAACAGATTATTATTGTGTGCATAAAGATAAAAATGCTTTGGTGGAATCCAGCTTGTCCCGTAGATGGTCTGCTCGCGCGTTTTAACCTCGCGCACGAGCAGATCGTCTCCTCGCTAGAGAAGCGTTCAGTTTTTCTGCTTGCAAATCCCACCATATAAATTGCGAATCCGCCATGGTGCGAGTGCAACTGGCTTTTAAAGGGAATGGGAGATGAGATTCTGATTGGTTTATTGCACGTTACGCCCAAAACACACTCATTACTCATTAAGAGACTAAGTACAACCCTTTTAGACCATGCGCCGGGCGTGGCAACCATTTTTCCCGTCGTTAAACTAGCAAAAGTGGATTCGGACACACCCTAAGTGCACTTGCGCCATGCTCTTTAGACCATGCGCTTAGATCATTAAAATAGGGCCCAGAATCTTCAAACTAACCGTTTTCAGACTCTTTGAGAAATGAGGTGATGTGCAATGTATATTATGACCTTTGATGCATGTATATCTATTTTAGGAGACCTCCAAAACAAAATTAGGAACCTTTAAAATAGAATAATAGGGGCACTTTAAAAAAATCATCATTGACACCAACAGGGATTGGTTGTCTTATGTCATAATTAAATATGACATGTGAGTATGAATATGTCGAATAGACTAGAGAATGACATTTGAAAGCTTAAAGTGGAGGCAGAAGATTCAGAGTACAATGACTTCAATTTGTTTTTTTTTTCTCAAAGCTATCATATAGTGTCAGAAGACTTTGAAAACAGTGAACAATTAGTATGGACTTCTTTTAAGTTGCTTTTATGGTGTCCTATTTGGAGCTTGATAGTGGTGGTCTGTGAACTGTTGTCACCATGAAATGTGACAGCTAGGCTTGTATGTGTCCTTACAACATCTCTTAGTACAATGAAAGTACCACAGTCTGCATGGGCCAGATCTCTTTCTGGCTGACTCAGTGCTTTTGTTTAGCAGTAAGCATTTTTGTCGGAAACAGCTACAAGAAAAAAAGACTTTAATGGTGACACATTTATTGCTGCTCTTGTATTCTCACTGTAGCATTTGTCAATTTCACCATGTAGCGTGATTTTAAAATTCCTGCACAGGAAACAAAACCATAATTCCTTCATTTCACACGTTAACCTTTGATCAAACAGGATATTTACAAGTTATTTTCAAAGAAACTATTGCCCTAATGTGATGCTCAGATAGGAAAGGTATGTTATAGAGAAGCTACATGCTTTTCAACACGGCCTCTCTCTCTTCCTCTATTACTGCACCTTCACAACCCCTTCACGTTTTGCACAATGACAGAGAGGAAGCACTCAAGCTATCCAAACAGATGGTGAGGCAGAGCTGCGGACTAATGATGCAAACTTCATACGTGAGGACCTTTTGTTGTTACCAGGGAATTTCCTCACAGCTGCTAGAGAGGGACTTTCTCCACAGTTTAGCAAAAGAAAAACAAGACACTCACCTCACTTTGCTCTACAAGTTTTTTCTCCAAAACAGAGTGTGTTTAGTGTTAAATAGAAATGTTTTGATGGAGATTTCCCTCGTTTTCTGTCTCAGGGGTTTCTCGGATCTCATTCTGTGAGCTTGGAAGGGTGGGAAAATTTGACAATAACCTAACCTGCACATAGATGTATTTCCAAAGCTTTTCTCACTTTTACCCTAGACCCTGATTTATAAAATGTAAATATCTTAGCCCAGAACACCCATGGAACTCCCTTAAAGGTGGTTCAGATTCTATCATGTTTTTTATTTTACCATCAGATATGGCGACAGGACTTTGTGTTTATAGTTATTTAAGACTTTCTAGTGGCTCTTAAGGCATAGGTCATCCAAAAAGTAAAAATTCAACTGTTGAAATTTCTGTGAAAATGTACGGTAGTTAAATTCTATTTAGTCCAAGTAATAAACAAAATTAATAAATAGATAAATAAATAAAAAAATACAATTCCAGTCTTCCTTACAGTGCACTAGGACAGATGTCTGAAATGTATTTTACTGTTGGTTTATGAAGGTGATATTTCCCTATGTTTTATTAAGTTAAAAGCAGTAAAATCTATGTAAATATGTAATACCTTTAAAATTGTCATGTTTCTGTTCAGTTCTGTTTAGTTTCACTGTGTTTGGTTTCGTTGTCAGTTTCGTTTTCACTTAGAGATTGCTAGTAAATTTCACAATTATAAAGAATGGCAAGTAAGGCATTGAATTAAACATGAAATTTTGAAGTAGAAAGACTGAAATGGTATTTTCGGTTGCACTTTATTTTCAGTAAGTGTACTTACCTAAAAAAATACAGAGTAATGTAAGGTATCTACATGGGTTAAGGTTAGGTTTAGGTGTAGGTTTATGGTTAGTACCTAGTTATTACCTAGTTATTATAATTGCTGTAATAAGTATAGTATGTACATGGGGAACAGGACTGTAAAATAAAGTGCTACCGTATTTACTTGTAAAACAGTCTAATAATCTTTCTTTTATTTATTTATTTATTTATTTTTTACAGTGTATGTTCCTGTTTTGCCTGTGTTCTGTTTTCCTAGTTAGTTACCTTGATTATTAATTTGTGAATTTGTTCTGTTTTCCGTTAATTACTCTCTGTTTGTATTTAAGCCCTTGGTTCATTCAGTTCATTGTTCCATGTTGTTTCAGTTCTAGGCAGTTTGCATTTTCTCCTGTGTTTCATTGGATATCTCCAGTGTTTATTATTCTGAATAAAATACTGAACTTGTGTGCTGCAGACACATATTGTTACAAGAATATTATGAATCTTGAAATCAGGAGATGCATGTTTTTTTTTTTAATTTTTATTATTGTAACCATTTTTAAAGTCTGTTTTCCCATTAATTATAGAAAAAGAAAGAAGAAGAACAGACAGAACTCTCTGTGAACTGAGAACCAGTGATTCAGATTCTCATATCAAGTCAACAGGTTGAGGGAAGTGATATGTGTGGATATGGAAGTGAGAGAGGGATGGCTGCCAGGAGGAATCCGAGAACAATAGTTGCTGAAATGTAAGACATCCTCTTCTGCAAAAAAGACCACACCTTTGGTGGGAAAGATGCTCAGGTCAGCAGTGCTCACACACATTTACCAGTCAAACCAGTCAGGATCCAGTGTGTCCTTGGATAAAAATACTTAAGTCACAGAGGTTGTGGAACACGTCAACGGATGTCCTCGTGCAAACCAGAGATCTTGGTAGTTGCTTCCACTTTGTGAAACAGGCTCTGATAACAAAATACAAGACAATTAACTTCCATCTGGTGTTTTGTTATGATTTATTGCATAGCACTTCCTGTCGTTCTGGAAGTAATCATTCTTGACGCATGACCCCAAATTGATGTCATATGACTCTTTTCATTGACAGTGTAGTGATTCCCATTCATTGCAAAATGCTTTCTTATTCAAAGTCATTATGGGCATATAGTGTCATATATTTCTCTGCCTTACTATATACCACATCACGTGTGTTTAAGAGTAGCTCTGGTCGTTATGAAAAGTGGCTCTGTCATATTAAAGGGATAGTTCATCAAAAAAAGTTCTGTTATCATTACTCACCATCATATGACTTTCTGTCTTCAAATGAACACAAAAAGACATGTTGTAGGCAAGCAGAATATTCAGTTTAAGTTTTAAAGGGAATGGGAGATGCGATTCAAGTTTCAGAAATGACTAAAAAGCATTATAAAAAAAATAATAGTAATCCAAATGACCAGTGTATTGTATTGCAAGTTTTCTGATTACATACAATATTGAGGAACAGAGCGAAATTAATTTTTTTTAAATATATCAAAATAAAATTCACAAAATGTAAGAAAATATATTTCCAATCTTAAAATACATTTTGGGTAAATGCAAAATGTACTTTTTAAATATATTTTGAACAATATAAATGTATTTAGATTTAATACATTTATTAGATTTATTAATACATTTCTCAAATATAATAATAGAAGTACACTGTTCAAAAAAATTAAAGGAACACTTTGAAAACACATCAGATCTCAATGGGGAAAAATATCATGCTGGATATCTATACTGATATGGACTGAGTAATGTGTTAGGAATGAAAGGATGCCACATCGTTTGATGAAAATGAAAATTATCAACCTACAGAGGACTGAATTCAAAGTCACCCCAGAAATCAAAGTGAAAAAATGATGCAGCAGGCTAGCATGAAGTCTTTTTATGAATGTTTGGTCCGAGACATTCACACCAGCGGCCTGCTGGAGGTCATTTTGTAGGGCTCTGGCAGTGCTCATCCTGTTCCTCCTTGCACAAAGGAGCAGATACCGGTCCTGCTGATGGGTTAAGGACCTTCTACGGCCCTGTCTGTTACAATACAGACGGAGCAGAGGCAGAGGTAACAGAATATAGACTTTATTTAACACACACAGCAGAGTTAACGGTGGTGCAGGTGAGTGAAGATGAATAATTTGGATGATGAAGTGATGATAAATGGTAATACTGTCCTTTGGGTGATTTGCAGAAGTGAAGATCCGTGGGGAGGTGTTGTGATGGCCGACGAGGAGGAATGGAGACACTCACACACGAACTGGAACAACACAGGGAGACGAGGAGACTTGGAGAAGATGGAGACAGGTAAGTAGCTTTCAACTGGAGTCCAAGAGGTAAGCATTTAGGGTAGTTAATGCGTACGAGACCGGACAGTGACTGAGTGAGTGTGAGTGTCTTTTATGTGGGTGAAGATTAAAGTGCTGATGAGGTGCAGGTGCAAGTGATCAGTACTCTGGGGATTGACGTTGCGGTGGTCGGCCTCTTCCACGGGGGGCTGGTCTGTCAGGGTGATTGGAATGGAAAGTTTGGAGGAGGTTTGGATCCAAGATGTCGTCCCTGGGGACCCATGAGCGTTCTTCGGGGCCGTAGCCCTCCCAGTCGACTAGATATTCTAATAGACCACCACGGCGTCGGGAGTCCAAGATCTCATGAACCTCGTATGCGGCGCCGTCGTCCAGGATGAGTGGAAGGGGGGGTTCGGAGGCTGCCACGTCAGGTCCTGTGGAGGGAGAAACAGAAGGGTGGTGAGGCTTAAGCAGTGAGACATGGAATGTAGGATGAATTCGATAGTGAGGTGGTAGTTGAAGTTGATACGTGACTGGGTTGATCTGCTTGCTGATGGTGAATGGACCAATGAACCTGGGACTCAGCTTCCGGCAGGGCAGACGCAGGCGGATGTCCCTGGTTGACAGCCAGACCTTCTGACGGGGCTGGTAGGAGGGAGCTTCGGACCGGCGAAGGTCTGCTGTCATCCTGCGCAGGGCTCGCTGCAGTTGGTGATGCGCTGAGTCCCAGACCCTCTCGCTCTCTCGGAACCAGTAATCCACAGATGGTACGTCAGAGGGTTCCCCAGACCAGGGGAACAGTGGGGGTTGGTAGCCGAGTACGCATTGAAATGGTGTAAGGCCGGTGGAGGGCTGACGGAGAGAGTTTTGGGCGTACTCGGCCCAACCCAGGTACTGGTTCCAAGAGTCCTGGTGGTCATGACAGAAGGTACGGAGGAAGCGACCAATCTCCTGGATCTTCCTTTCCGTCTGCCCGTTCGACTGCGGATGGTAACCAGATGTTAGGCTGACGGTCACACCTAGGAGCGAGAAAAATCCCCTCCATACCTTGGAGATAAATTGCGGTCCCCTATCGGAGACAATGTCCTCTGGGATTCCAAAGTATCGAAACACGTGGTTGAAGAGAAGCTCAGCCGTCTCCATGGCAGTGGGTAGGCCTCTTAGGGGTATTAGGCGGCAGGACTTCGAGAACCGGTCCACTACCACAAGGACGCAGGTGTTGTTGTTGGAGGCTGGGAGATCGGTGATAAAGTCTACCCCTAGGTGTGACCAGGGTCGGTTGGGAACGGGCAGAGGCAAGAGCTTGCCGGATGGTAGGTGGCGTGGGCTCTTTGAGATGGCGCATTCCTTACAGCCCTGCACGTACCTTCTGACATCAGCTGCCATGTTGGGCCACCAGAAGCGTTCCCTCAGCAGCGAGAGGGTTTCATTGGCCCCCGGGTGACCAGTGCCAAGTGACGTGTGGGCTGAGTGAATGAGAGGAGTGCGCCGTGATCTCGTGGTGTAGCACAAGCCTGGTGGGCAACCAGCGGAGCGTTGGTGGAGGCATTGGAGGAGGGTAAGGTCTCCTCTGACCAGGAAATGGGACTGACAATGAGTTTTTCAGGAATGATGGTTTCAGGATCTTCGGTATTTTCCTCAGGAGCGTGGAGACGGGAGAGAGCATCTGCTTTAACATTTTTGGGTCCTGGCGTAAGTAATGGTGAAGTTGAACCTGGTGAAAAACAAGGCCCAGCGGGCTTGTCTAGGGTTGAGTCTTTTTGCAGTGCGTAAGTATTGAAGGTTTTTATGATCTGTAAGGACTTGGAAGGGATGTTTGGCTCCCTCCAGCCAATGCCTCCACTCCTCCAGGGCGAGCTTCATGGCTAGGAGTTCCCGGTTACCGATATCGTAGTTCCTCTCCGCCGGGTTGAGCTTGCGGGAGAAGAAGGCACATGGATGGAGTCTGCTGGGATTCCCCTGCTGCTGGGACAACACCGCTCCTACTCCGGTGGTGGAAGCGTCCACCTCGACAATGAAGGGCAGCTCTGGGTTGGGGTGGACGAGGAGAGGAGCGGTGGTGAAGGCTTCTTTCAGGCGTTGGAAGGCCTCCGTGGCCTCAGGGGTCCAGGACAGAGACTTGGGCTTATTACAGAGCAGGTTGGTGAGTGGACTGGCTAGGGAGCTGTAGTTGTGTATGAATCGGCGGTAGAAGTTGGAGAATCCGAGAAAGCGTTGTAAGTCTTTGATGGATGAGGGAGTTGGCCAGGTCTTGATGGCTTCCACCTTCCCCTCGTCCATCCGGATGCCACTGCTGTCGATGATGTACCCGAGGAAATGGACTGATGACTGATGGAATGTACATTTTTCTGCTTTAAGGAACAGGTGAAACTTGCGGAGTTGTTGGAGGACCTCCGCAACGTGGTGGCGATGTTCGGCCAGGCTCCGGGAGTAGATCAAGATGTCGTCTATGTAGACCAGGACAAAGCGATGGAGAAACTCCCGGAGCACCTCATGTATGAAATCCTGGAATACGGAGGGGGCGTTGACCAGGCCATACGGCATAACCAGGTATTCATAGTGGCCGGTAGGTGTCACAAAGGCGGTCTTCCACTCGTCCCCCTCACGTATCCGGATGAGGTTGTACGCGCTGCGGAGGTCCAGTTTGGTGAAGACAGTGGCACCACGGAGATGTTCTAGGGCTGAAGGGACGAGAGGAAGGGGATAACGGAACTTAATAGTGATGTTGTTCAATGCGCGGTAATCGATGCAGGGCCTCAAGCCTCCGTCCTTCTTGGCCACGAAGAAGAAGCTTGAAGCAGCAGGGGAAGTGGATGGTCGGATGTATCCTTGAGCAAGAGCTTCCTTGATGTACTCCTCCATGGCCTTCTCCTCCGGGACGGATAGAGGGTATATCCGTCCCCTAGGCACTGGTTCACCCGGAAGCAGATCGATGGCACAGTCCCATGGCCGGTGTGGAGGCAGCTTGGAAGCTCGTTGTGAGCAGAATACGTCACTGAAGGGGGCGTAACACTCAGGGATGTCAACGGAGCGCTGATCCACTGGGCTCTCGATGGTCGTGGCACAGACTGGAAGAGACTCGGAGCGTGGAGAACGAGGAATGGGAAGCCCAGGGAAACAATCGTGGAAACAGGTTTCGCCCCACTTCAGGACCTCGCCGGTTTTCCAAGAGAGAGTTGGGTTGTGCTGCTCCAACCAGGGGCGCCCTAGGATCACGTCAGCGGTGGATCCCTCCAGAACCAGCAGATGGAGGTGTTCGATGTGTAGAAGGCCGACTTGTATCTGGATGGCATCGGTGCAATGGCGGATGTGCTTACGGCTAAGGGCTTCCCCCGTTACTGATCGTATCTGGTAGGTGGTCGGCGTGGCCGTTGTCTTGATGTGGAGCTGGCGACAGAGGGTGCCGGAGATGAAGTTGCCGGCTGACCCAGAATCGAGGAGGGCGACCACTGGAATGGAAATGTCAGAAGCAGTAAGTGTTACAGTAGTGGTGAGGGGTTTCATCTTTTTAATTGACGGAATGATGGCACTCACCATGGGTCGCGGAGGACGAATGGGGCATGTGGAGAGGATATGCCCAGGAGAACCACAATACAAACAAAGATTCTGGGTCAGCCGTCTCTGTCGCTCAGCTGGGGAGAGCCGTGTACCTTCCAGAGACATGGGTCCGTTGGCTGGTTCTGGGGGGCTGACGGACTCTGGTCGGCGTGCTGAGATGGGAAACAGCGGCTGGCCCTGGTGTTCATCCAGACACGACTGCATACGAGTGGCGAAACGGATGGAGAGTTGGATGAATCGTTCCAGGCCGATGGAATCCTCGTATGCAGCGAGATGCAACCGCACGCGAGGATCCAATCCCTGGCGATATGTTGTTATCAAGGCTTGTTCGTTCCAGCCGCTGGATGCTGCGAGAGTTCTAAACTGCAAGGCATATTTGTTAACTGATAAGGATCCTTGTTTAAGATTATAAAGTTTCTCACCAATCGACGAGTCAGAGATGGGTTTCCCAAAAACTTCGCGGAAGTGAGCCACAAAACCGGAGTATGACTGAGTAATAGGATGATTTTGGGACCAGATGGAATCAGCCCATTGGAGCGCTTTGCCTTGCAGTTGGGAGATGATGAACGCCACTTTTGAGGTTTTGGTGGGGAAATTGTGCGGTTGCATCTCCAGGACCAGCGAGCACTGCAGAAGGAATCCGCTGCAGTCCTCCGCCGAACCAGAGTAGGGCGCCGGTTTCGCCATGGGACTGGCGTGCACAGGAGGTGAAGGAGAGGTAACGGTGTTGGCGGAGGTGATCGCTGGAAGAGGTGATGTTGGAGTGGTGGAAAGAGCTCGCCGAAGGACATCGACGAGCTCTTGTATGGGATCCGGTTGACTCATGCTGTGTGTGCAGACGATGTTTTCTGGTCCGGTCTTCTGTTACAATACAGACGGAGCAGAGGCAGAGGTAACAGAATATAGACTTTATTTAACACACACAGCAGAGTTAACGGTGGTGCAGGTGAGTGAAGATGAATAATTTGGATGATGAAGTGATGATAAATGGTAATACTGTCCTTTGGGTGATTTGCAGAAGTGAAGATCTGTGGGGAGGTGT
Organism: Hypophthalmichthys nobilis; assembly: GCA_037950665.1. Lineage (NCBI taxonomy): Eukaryota > Metazoa > Chordata > Actinopteri > Cypriniformes > Xenocyprididae > Hypophthalmichthys > Hypophthalmichthys nobilis. The sequence goes on from CM075478.1 coordinate 13,429,633, forward strand.
TGTGATGGCCGACGAGGAGGAATGGAGACACTCACACACGAACTGGAACAACACAGGGAGACGAGGAGACTTGGAGAAGATGGAGACAGGTAAGTAGCTTTCAACTGGAGTCCAAGAGGTAAGCATTTAGGGTAGTTAATGCGTACGAGACCGGACAGTGACTGAGTGAGTGTGAGTGTCTTTTATGTGGGTGAAGATTGGAGTGCTGATGAGGTGCAGGTGCAAGTGATCAGTACTCTGGGGATTGAGTGCGCTGTGATTGGGTGATGTTGGAACCTGACGTGTCTGTGACACTGTCTAGCTCTCCTAGAATAACTGCCGGTCTCCTGGAATCTCCTCCATGCTCTTGAGACTGTGCTGGGAGACACAGCAAACCTTCTGGCAATGGCACGTATTGATGTGCCATCCTGGAGGAGTTGGACTGCCTGTGAAACCTCTGTAGGGTCCAGGTATCGCCTCATGCTACCAGTAGTGACACTGACCCTAGCCAAATGCAAAACTAGTGAAAAACAGTCAGAAAAGATGAGTAGAGAAAAGTAAATGTCAGTGGCCTCCACCTGTAAAACCATTCCTGTTTTGGAGGTCGTCTCATTGTTGCCCATCTAGTGCACCTGTTGCTAATTTCATTAACACCAAATCGGCTAAAACTGAATAACAACCCCCTACTTAACTGACCAGATCAATATCCCAGGAGTTTAACTGACTTGATGCTATTCTCTGATTAAAAAGTGTTTTATTTTTTTTGAGCAGTGTATATTATAATATAAATATAATAAAATATGAAATATAAATAAAACATATTGAAAATATATTTATTTAAATTTATTTTAAAATTATATATTAGCAATATGTTTTGCCATTGTTGTTTATTTTAAAATATATTTAAAAAAAAAAAAAAAAAAAAAAAAAATATATATATATATATATATATATTTGCTTTTTTTTGCTTCTTTGTCATATTTGAAGCTTGACAGTTTCTGTCCTTATTTTCTTTCATGTAATATTAGTCCTAACATCTCCTTTTGTGCTTCATGGCAGAATGAAAGAATGAGTTTGAAACTACACAAGAGTGAGTAAATGATGACAGAAATTAATTTTCAGGTCAACTATTAATTTAATCCTGATCTTTCACTTTTTAATAAATAATTCCAAAACTTACACCAAGTAGATGAAGGATGGATAGCTTAGTGGTTAAAAATGTGGGTTGGTGACCCAAAGGTTGTAGGTTCACACTCCAAAAGTGGTAATTCATTAGCTGCCACTGTTGTGCCCTTGAGCAAAGCAGGCTACTTAATTTTGGGTCACTCCAGCGGGATTTAGTAAAAATGAACTGTACACTGAAAATGAAAGTAACCATAATAGCAATAATCAGTGTGGCAAAACACAGTGTTTTACTTCTATTTAATCACGCCATTGTCGTTGTTCTTCTTAACTGCACACCATTGATTTCCCCTAGACTTCCTTTCTCGAGTGATGATGTCAGCAGACCTCCCTGGTTGCCTCATTGTTTATGAGTGGTGGAAATCCTATGCTGCCCATTGACGAAGGTCAAACAAAGGACAGGGTCTGTTTATTTTCCTTCCAACCAGCCTCTCCACATCATCTCAAGAAACGTAGAAGGCACTCACAAAAACACAGTGGTGCCTGCTGGGATAGGTGAAAGTGATGTCTTGTCTCTCAGCAGCCATATGTGGAAAAAGTGATGTTGCATTTCAAGTTTTTGATAGACGAATAGTGGCTGTAGTATTTTCAACAAATCCATTTCTGCACAAAACTAACAGTAAATTATCGATGCTCTGGACAAACCAGAATTGTACAGAAAATGGTGTTATCATTTTCATTTATTGTGTGTGAGTGTGCATTCAACAAATCGTGGTGTGTGCATAGTGTCAGATTAATTGCGATTGTCAGAATCATGATGAATGGAAGGTTTAGCACATTGCTCACTGCAGCCTTAATCAAAAGCAGCTTTGTCCACAAGTGGTTACATATGAAAGCAGAAGGAGTTTTATGAGTATCTTTGTTTAAAAGGAATAGTCCACCCAAAAATGAAAATTCTGTCATCATTTACTCACCAAACAGTTTCGGGTTCCCATTGACGAAGTCAATGGGAACCCAAAACTGTTTGGTTACCAACATTCTTCAAGATATCTTCATTTGTGTTCTGCAGAAGAAAGAAAGTCATACAGGTTTAGAACAACATGAGGGAGATTAAATGACAGAGTTTTCATTTTTGGGTGAATTATCCCTTCAAGGATGCCTACACACTAGAGAAAGCTCTGACGCAGTGTTTGACATACAGGAATTCTTAATATGTGCTTAGAGAGTGCAGAAAGAGACTTTTTCTCACTGTGACCTGAAAGTATACTAAAGTAACATTTAAACTGAGCTGACCATTGCCCTTTTGTTGTTTTTGGTCACATAGCTTTTTCATTTTTTTTTTTATCCAACTTTCATCACATCAGTTGTATAAGTGGTGTAATGATATACATGAGATGTTAAGGCCTTCACCAGAAATGGGTTGAAGAGTCACATCTGGAGAATAACTCTCTACAGCAGACACTGGATTTGCACTCAGGTCTAGTATGGAGTATGTGTCTGAAGCACTGCTCTGTCAAAGTTATAGGAAAAAAACAAGACTCAGACGTGAAGAGATCTATTTTGACAACAGCAGACGCCACTCAACTCCCTGTCTGTGTTTGACATACTGCAAAGGACTTAATATAACCACCCGCCAATCCATAAGACAAAACCATTTTTTTCAGCCCCAAAAATGTATTCTTAAATACATTTTAAGATATAGATCTATATAACATGAATTTAATAAAATATTTCCTTAAGCTTAAGGACTTTTTAACAACTTATTTAGCATATATATATACATATGTGTGTGTGTGTGTGTGTGTGATTAGGACATATCCGCCATGTTGTCATTATCATGTGAACTATGGCATAATCTCCATTCACAAATCCCCTCCCGTGGCTTCATGGGATAGTAAAGTTTCCATTGAATGTGCACACTTCAAGAATCTCGCTGGAAGAAGAAGGTCATCAGGGAACTTCCGCCTACTGTTTTATGAATACTATGAATTTGGAGATATTACTATTATCAAGTATAAGTGGCACCATTCTATTCCACTACTAAATAAAAAATAAAAAAGGTAATTGCGACTTTTTATCTCACAATTCTGACTTTTTTTTCTCACAATTGCGAGTTTTCAGTTCTGACTTTTTTCTTGCTATGGCAAGTTATCATGTCAGAATTGTGAGATATAAACTCACAATTGCGAGAAGTAAAGTCAGAATTGCAAGTTATAAACAATTGCCCGTTATAAACTCATAACTGCAAGATATAAACTCGCAATTCTGCCTTCTTTTCTCAGAGTTGTGAGGTATCACACAATTCTGACTATAACTCACAATTCTGACTTTATAACTCGCAATTATGACTTCATAACTCGCTATTCTGACTTTATATCTCACAATTCTGACTTTATAACTCGCAATTATGACTTCATAACTCACAATTATGACTTTATAACTCGCAATTGTGAGTTTATATCTCACAATTATGACTTTAACTCACAATTCTGACTTTATATCTCGCAATTCTGACTTTATAACTCAAAATTTTTAGTTTATATCTTGCAATTCTGACTTTATATCTCGCAATTCTGACTTTATAACTCGCAATTATGACTTCATAACTCAGTTCTGACTTTATAACTCACAATTCTGACTTTATAACTCGCAATTGTGTTTATAACTCTCAATTCTGACTTTATAACTCACAATTGTGTTTCACAATTCTGACTTTATAACTCGCAATTGAGTTTATAACTCACAATTCTGACTTTATATCTCACAATTGTGAGTTTATATCTCACAATTGTGAGTTTATATCTCGCAATTCTGACTTTATATCTCACAATTCTGACTTTATAACTCGCAATTGAGTTTATAACTCACAATTCTGACTTTATAACTCGCAATTGTGTTTATAACTCTCAATTCTGACTTTATAACTCACAATTGTTTCACAATTCTGACTTTATAACTCGCAATTGAGTTTATAACTCACAATTCTGACTTTATATCTCACAATTGTGAGTTTATATCTCACAATTGTGAGTTTATATCTCGTAATTGTGAGTTTATATCTCGCAATTCTGACTTTATATCTCACAATTCTGACTTTATAACTCGCAATTGAGTTTATAACTCACAATTCTGACTTTATAACTCACAATTGTTTAAAACTTACAATTCTGACTTTATATCTCACAATTCTGCCTTTATATCTCGCAATTCTGACTTTATAACTCGCAATTATGACTTCATAACTCGCTATTCTGACTTTATATCTCACAATTCTGACTTTAACTCACAATTTTTAGTTTATATCTTGCAATTCTGACTTTATATCTCGCAATTATGACTTTATAACTCACAATTCTGATTTTATAACTCGCAATTATGACCTCATAACTCAATTATGATTTTATAACTCGCAATTATGACTTCATAACTCACAATTCTGACTTTATAACTCGCAATTGTGAGTTTATATCTCACAATTCTGACTTTAACTCACAATTTTTAGTTTATATCTTGCAATTCTGACTTTATATCTCGCAATTATGACTTTATAACTCACAATTCTGATTTTATAACTCGCAATTATGACTTCATAACTCACAATTATGACTTTATAACTCGCAATTATGACTTCATAACTCACAATTCTGACTTTATAACTCGCAATTGTGAGTTTATATCTCACAATTCTGACTTTATATCTCACAATTCTGCGTTTATATCTCGCAATTCTGACTTTATAACTCGCATTTGAGTTTATAACTCACAATTGTGAGTTTATATCTCACAACTGTGAGTTTATAACTCACAATTCTGAATTTATAACTCGCAATTGTGTTTATAACTCACAATTCTGACTTTATATCTCACAATTCTGCCTTTATAACTCACAATTGTGAGTTTATAACTCACAATTCTGAATTTATAACTCGCAATTGTGTTTATAACTCACAATTCTGACTTTATATCTCACAATTCTGCCTTTATAACTCACAATTGTGAGTTTATAACTCACAATTCTGAATTTATAACTCGCAATTGTGTTTATAACTCACAATTCTGACTTTATATCTCACAATTGTGAGTTTATATCTAGCAATTCTGACTTTATATCTCGCAATTCTGACTTTATAACTCGCAATTGTGTTTATATCTAGCAATTGTGAGTTTATATCTCACAACTGTGAGTTTATATCTCGCAATTCTGACTTTATATCTCACAATTCTGCCTTTATATCTCACAATTCTGACTTTATAACTCGCAATTGAGTTTATATCTAGCAATTGTGAGTTTATATCTCACAACTGTGAGTTTATATCTCGCAATTCTGACTTTATATCTTGCAATTCTGACTTTATATCTCACAATTCTGCCTTTATAACTCACAATTGTGAGTTTATATCTCCCAGTTCTGACTTTATAACACACAATTGCAACTATATCTCATCTTTATATCTCGTCTATATCTTGTCTATATTAAAAGTAGCAAATATACCTTTTATATTTTTACACAGTAGTTATTCAGTGGCGTAAACAAGCTTCCATACCGTCCAGTTTGAAGGCAGTAGTTAAAAAAACTACCTGACTTCTTTCATGGTTTAAAGAAATATACATATGCCTTCATGAATGGTTCAATCTAGGCTAGGGGCTCATAGTAGCAATGATTTCCTTGGAGGAAAATAAAAAGAAATGTTTTCCTTTAGTTTGACTGTGTAAAGAGTGAAACCATCGCTCATAGTGGTCCCTGGTGAGAACTGCCTATTTATCCAGAGGAGATGAAGCACATGGAGACAGAAGGAGAGAGAGAGTGCAAGGGTCAAAGAGTTCATGTACAGGGAATAACACACAGTGTTAACTCCTTCGGAGATCATGTAAAGAAACAGGAGGTGGGCATGGGTAAGAGGGTTGGAAGGGTAGAGACGAGGGCAAGGTGGACGAATGGAGGCAGCAGGGTTTAAATTTCCTCACCAGAAAAGGAGATTAACACTGGCGGAGTCTCAATGTCAGTGTGGAGAGAAAAGAAAGAGTTCCCTACTTTTGGCTGAACTTCATTCCATTGTGCGGTTTTAGATTTTCCCAGAGCATATTTCCACCAGGGAGAAGGACAGGGCAGTTTGAGGATTTGTAGTACTGAAATGCTTTATGTGTGTTTCCCATTAAAGATAATCTCTCTCTCTCTCTCTGTATATATAGTATATGTATAATATATTCTTGTGATGGCAAAGCTGAATTTTCAGCATCATTGCTCCAGTCTTCAGTGTCACATGATCCTCCAGATAGCATTCTAATATGCTGATTCGCTGCTCAAATAACATTTCTGATTATTATTATCATCAATATTAAAAACAGTTGTGCTGCTTAATATTTTTATGGAAACAATGCTATTTTTTCAGGATTCTTTGTTGAATAAAGTTTAAAAGAACAACAATTATTTTAAATATAATTAACATTATGAATGTCTTTACTGTCACTTTTGATCAATTTAAGTGATTGCCTTGCTGAGTAAATATATGTAAATAATATAAAAGTAATTTCTTTTAAAAACAATCTTACTGACCCTAAACTTTTGAACAGTAATGTGTATATAAGTTTAGGTAATCCATGATGGTTATAGAGCTACTTCTAGTCAAAATTAAGATGTTTTTTGGCCTTGACAAAATCATGAAGTGACATTTTACATAGAACTCAGCAAATCTTCTATGAGAACGAAGTTAAATCTGTAAATCTGATACAGGAAAGCCCTGGCATTGTGTTCCTCATGTTCATATTGAATACATGGGTGCAAAGCGATGCTTAATTGGATTTATTGTCATCAAATATGAACATATTTGTTTTGTGCAGTGTTTTGTATTACGATTTCATTCACTTCCACTACAGTTTCACAATGTTCTGTACAGCATCCCCATGGAAAAGAAAGAAATTGAGCTTACATGTAAATAGCTAATTTGTCTACTAAAGCTATTTACTACTCAGTTGTTTGCCAATTAATCCTTTTCGTCAGCACTTATGAACAGTTCTTTTAACTTCCATAATAAGTAGTGTACTGGACATCTGGAGGATGATCTGCCTCTTTATGAGATGGTGTCTTTCATGTTTTACACACATCCGTGTAAAGCTTACATCATAGCGTGAAGTGTTGTGAGTGTTTCCGCATGCATATGGTATACAAATGGCAAACTGTGCTATGACAGTCAAAACACTATGAAGCTCCTTTTGCTAATATTTAGTGAAGCTGCCAAATTTAGACTGTATAGAAAAGGTTGCGCAGGGACAAATTGTTGCGCTTGTTGTCTTGAAATTCAACATATGGACAATGATACAAAATGAGTACATAAGCAGCCATTACTGCAGTCTTCAGTGTCACATGATCCTGCAGAAATCATTCTAATATGCTAATTTGCTGCTCAAGTATAATTTCTTATTATCATCATGACATATTTTGTGGAAACTGTGATACATTGTTTTAGGATTCTTCGATGAAAAGAAAGTTCAAAAGACCAGAATTTATTTAAAATAGAATTCTTTTGTAACATTATAAATGTCACTTTTGATCAATTCAATGCATCCATGCTAAATAAAGGTATTAATTTCTTTAAAAAATAAACTTTTGAATGGTAGTGTATGCATATGTGAAAGTTTTATAATGCTAGATTTGCTAGAAGTCTAAAATTAATCAAGACTATATCAGAAATGCACTATATAAGCCAAGCTACACTATATTATATATAAGCAAAATATGGTGCTGTATAAAATGTTTAGCCAGAAAACTAATGCTGCAAAACATACCATTTCATTGATAATAGGTAATCCAAAAATGCACTGCATTGCAACAAGCTCAGTATAAGATATACAGTATTTTTTTTATACAAATTTTTATATACAATACTTTTATATGCTATTTATAAATCATTAGCTTAGCAACATATTAACATCAGATAGGAACAAAGCTAGTCTTTTTATTTTGACCCATTTCCAATCTGTAATTATAACATTTCCATAGTGTCCTTTATATATAAACATACCTATATACTGTATGCATAAATATAACATAGTTTAAGACATGTCATACCAAACTACAGAAGCATAAGCTACATGAACTTATAGAGATGCTTTGAGATGCTAATCATTCTTAACTAGTGTCAACATGCAGCGTTGGAGTCAGAAATGTTTAGCTACGACAGAGAATGCTATACTTTTTTAGGAGTGGGAAGTTTGTGCTAAGTGGGAAGCTCCACATCCGGATTCTACAACAGCCAGCTGATGTTATTAGTTTGCAGCTGCTCTGTCTGGAGAGGCACTAAAGTGGCTATAAACATGGACTAAAACATAAAGCGGACAGCAGTTACTGGGTTTATTGAGGTTGTAAGACAGACCCCTCATGTCCATTAGCAACAGTATATGTGACTCTAACAAAGACCACGGGATGTATTCTTTTCCAGTCTTATGTTTCCAGTAATGGAGGTTTATTTCCTTTATGGAGGTTTTGAACTATGGGTGGAAGTCAAGTCACTGGTGAATTGACTCTGCCCACTCTACCATGTAAAAGGCAATTTTTAAAACAAAACATCTATAATTTCCTGTATGTACTCAGTAGAGAATGTTTTTGTAACATGAAGCTATAAATTGAATTATTATGTAGCCTAAGGTTTGAACGAGAATCTGTCTTGCTTTTTTGAGTTAAGTGTGGATGTACATGAGCTTTTATGTGTAGACTTCTTCTAAACTGTCTTGAACAGACTTTGGATATTAGATGTTGTTGTCTATATTTGTCCCGTATAATAATTGTCATAAAGAATACTAAGAAACTCATTTGTTTGACTGAACTAAAGAATGCTGTATTATATTATATATGTGTTTTTTATTTTTTTTTTTTTAGTTTGATCATGGCAATGTCATGGTGACCTTGCAATTCATGTGACATGTAAGATTCAGTATGGTTCCCAATTGATGTTCATACATTGTAGAACCTGTGGCACCTGTGGCCTGTTTAAAAATTGTAGATCCACAGTTACATCTATAAATCATGGAATAAGAAACTTGTGTATTTTTCTACAGCAGTGATGTGCATGCTTTATGGAACATTTATTTTGGATTTTTTTTTTTTTAAAAATGTTCTGTTGGATTATGTGTAATGGAGGCAAGCTAGTAAGAGCTGTGCATGTAAACCTCACTTGACCCAGAGTGAGGTTTAGGGGAGTGAGTGTAATGCCAGTGATGCTGGTTCGAAAGGAACGGTTACATTTGGTGCCGTGGCCCGGATGGGAGTGAGGTTTAGAGGGGTGAGTGTAATGGAGGCAAGCTAGAAAGAGCTGTGCAAGTTAACCTCACTCTCCTGGACTTAAGAGGTGCACTAGAGACTGTGGTCTTTAGCGTCCTTGTTAGTGCGCCCACCTCCCATGCCAGTGATGCTGGTTCGAATCCAGAAAGGAACGGTTACATTTGGTGCCGTGGCCCAGATGGGAGTGAGGTTTAGGGGGGTGAGTGTAATGGAGGCAAGCCGGTAAGAACTGTGCGAGTAATCCTCACTCTCCTGGCCTCAAGAGGTGCACACGAGAATCTGCGGTCTTTAGCGTCCTTGTTAGTGCACCCACCTCCCATGCCAGTGATGCTGGTTCTTATCCAGAAAGGAACAGTTACTTTTGTGTTCATGGCCCAGATGGAAGTGAGGTTTAGGGGGGTGAGTGTAATGGAGGCAAGTTGGTAAGAGCCGTGCGAGTAATCCTCACTGTCCTGGACTTAAGAGGTGCACTAGAGACTGTGGTCTTTAACGTCCTTGTTAGTGCAGCCACCTCCCATGCCAGTGATACTGGTTCGAATCCCAAAAGGACTGGTTACATTTGGTGGAGTGTGGTTGGATGGGAGTGAAATTTAGGGGGATGAGTGTAATGTAGACAAGCTAGTAAGAGCTGTGCGTGAAAACCTCACTTCCCTGGCCTCAAGAGGCGCGCTAGTGACTGACGCTATTGGCTACAGTCTTTAGCGTTCTTGTTAGTACGCCTGTCTCCCATGCTGGTGATGCAGGTTTGAATCCCGCTTGGGGCAGGTTGAGTAGGACCGGTTACATTTGGTGCCATGACCCAGATGGGAGTAAGGTTTAGGGGGGTGAGTGTACTGGAGGCAAGCTAGTAAGAGCTGTGCAAGGAAACCTCACTCCCCTGGCCTCAAGAAGTGCACTAAAGACTGAGGTCTTTAGTGTCCTTGTTAGTGCACCCACATCCCATACCAGTGATGCTGGTTCGAATCCAGAAAGGAACGGTTACATTTGGTGCAGTGACCCATGCTGGTGGAACCAGTTTGATTCCCGCTCGGAGCAGGTCGAGTCAGACCACGTTATATATGCACCTGTTAAATCATCATTTAGACTCTCTAGGAACGATGAGTATCCTTAAAAGGTTTGTTCACCCAAAAATGAAAATTCTGTCTTAATTACTCTCCCTCATGTCGTTCCAAACCCGTAAGACTTTCGTTTATCTTCGGAATGCAAATGAAGGTCTTTTTGATGAAATCTGAGAGCTTTCTGTCCCTCCATAGACAGCCTACGAAAAATGAAACTTTGCAACTTTGGAAGCTCAAACATGCTGCGTAACACACGAAAAGGAAACTCATTTGGTTGTGCACCACGTTTGAGCTTCTGGAAGAGGTTCATCCTCACACATCATTCAGGTTTGGTTGAGCATCTGTTTATGTTCGTTTTTTTTTTCAATTTATTTTCAGTTATATGTGAGTAAAAGCCTAAATTAAATCTGTTCAGCATAAAAAGTGATTGAGTTTCTTCAGAAAATTTGGACTAAACCACCAAATTCATATGGATTAGTTTTCCGATCTCTTTATGAACTTTTTGAAGCGTCAAAGTTGCAATTGCATAGGCTGTCTGGAGGGACAGAAAGCTCTATTTCCTTTAAAAACATCTTAATTTGTGTTCCGAAGATGACAAAAAAAAAAGTCTTACATGTTTGGAATGATATGAGGGTGAGTAATTAATGGCATAATAGGTTCGTTTTTGGATGAACTAACCGTCTCAGGTTACGTATGTAACCATGGTTCCCTGAGAACAGGGAACGAGACTCTGCTTTACCGCTTTGGGGAACGTCACACGTGACCCGGTGTCTGAAAGCCAACTATCCAACAACTCCAATCTCTATTGGCCGGCGACAGCCTATGACGTAATATGGCGCGACCCGGAAGTATATAAGGAGCGCCTAGAGAATCAGTCAGTATCTTTTCGTCTTTCGGGTCTGTTCTGTCTGATCGTGACTATGTCGACTCCAGTAAGGGATTCTTTAGTATGCCTTACAAACGTTCTAGAGATTGTGTTCATCCGTGTTTCAGGTTTGTATACACATTTCTGGGCTTTTTTCTGTCTGGAGAGGAGCGCGCATAGACAGTGCTTGAGGGCGCTGTCTGTGTGTTTGTCTGTTGTTTACTGTGAGCGTCTCCCTATCGGGACGCTCCGTTCTCGTTTGGCACTATTCTCGAGGGAAGAGGTGTCCGCATCTGCGCCTGGTGATTCTGGGCCCGTTTGTGCTGAGGCAAAACGGCGGCTGCAATCATAGGGCTCGCAGGTGAGCTCGTTGGGAAGTTTGAGAGGGTTGTATTCTCTCTCGGCTTCCCCGGGGCTGACGAGGATGAGTTGTTGGATGACGATGATGTCCGTGTTTGACGTCATCACGTCCGGCAGTGAGCGCTTCTCTGGCTGCTGTATGCGGAGCTGCTGGTGTTTTTGGGACGCGTTTTTCGGCAGGCGGCAGCTGCCGTGAGAGCGCGTTAAGAAAGGGGCCGCGCGCAGACGGCTCGACGAGCGGTTCCTTTCTGTCCATGAATGTTGCAGCTCCCATAAACTTTCCATTCCTTCCTGATCTCTGCGTTTGAGATTGGGAGGGCATGGAAAACCCCCTAGCTGTTCAGATTTGTATCTGAGCCCAGACAGACAGGAGGAGGAAGAAGTGAGAGTGAGATGGGTGATCGATTGTAAACACCGTTGCGTCTGTAATCGATCCCCCAGCTATATAAGGGCAATTTATATCTACCCTCTCCTCTTCTTCTTTCTCCTCATATGTATATATGTATATGTGTATGTATATATGTATAATATATATATATATATATATATATATATATATATATATATGTATTTATATGCATGTATATATAATTTATATCATGCTCAGATACTTCTTATGGTCAGACTGATGGCTGGGCCCATAGTGATTATTTTCTGTCGGCCCGCTTTTTCGGTTTGATAGTGAGAGGATCTTTTAGGCTTAAAAGAACCCTAGATTCTATCCTTTTTCATGTAGAGAAAAGGAATTTTAGGAATCTTCAGTCTTTGAGCTGCAGGAAGATGAGATGGGTCTATTTTTTTGTATTAAAATGAGACCTTGTTTTCCTGTATAGTTTTGTCTGAGCATGTAGTTAATCAGGCGGCTGGTCCATCTCGAGCTGAGGCTCTGAGATAGGGCCAGAGATCCAGTATGGCCGCTCGGGCGCCTCCTCCTTTCGGAGCAAGGCGCAGAGACGGCTGGATTCGAAGAGGAAGAAGCAGGCTTTGGAGGAGGTGATCGATCACATACACCAATAGCGTCTGTAATCATTCTCTCTTGTTGCGGGGGCGACTTTGCGTTTGCCCTCGCCCCTTCTTCTTCCGCCTCCTGAGTTTTTGGTTTCATTTTACATGCTCAGGTGCTTCTTTAACAGTCAGGCTGACGGCTGGGCCTTTGATAATATTTTTCTAAGGCCGCCCTCTGGCTTGATAGTGAAAAGTGCTTTTAGGCTTAAAAGAACTTTTTGATTTCATCCTTCTTCATGCAAGAGAATAAGGAGGAGAAATCTTTGTTCTACGAGCCGCAGGAAGGTAAGCTGGGTCTATATTTTTATGTTTATAAAAAGTGTAGACCTTGTTTTTCCTGTATAGCTTTCCTGAGCATGTAGTCAGTAAAGTTAGAAGGGGTTCTTTTGGGCAAAATAACTGAACCATTAGGTTGGCTAGTTTTCACATGCAGGCCGCATTATGGCCGCTCTTTTGTAGCCTCCTATGTTAGAGTAGCTTCTCAGCTAATACTGTTAGTTTGGTTTGAGTTAGCACTCCTCACTTCAGTTATTTGTGTGCAGGTCGGCTTTAATCGGCCGCCTGGCACTATTGGCTTGTAGTGCTTCATTTTCTCCTCATATCTAGAGGATTTAAAGTGAAGCCCAGGCTTTGCTTGGCCCAGTAGGCCATAGCTAGCGACTAGGCTAGAGCTAGGTTAGGTGTTTGTCTATTACATCACCCATATTATTACTATCCCTTGTAAGGTTGTATAGTTCCTAGTTCTGGCCTCCTCCTGAGGGAGTTGTTAGGCCATATGCCCATTTCCCCTTCGTTATTATGTAGGTGCTATGGCTGAGGTTAACAGCTAAGGTTATAGGCTGTTATTAGCCTTCCTGGTGCTGTTTTTCCCAGGTGGTAGGCCCTTATCTTTGAGGAGATAAGTTATGCAGTGTTGCTAGGCCCCACTTTCTAGAACTTTGTCATGCCTTATAATGTCTTCCCGTGAGCCCCTTGAATTATATTCAAGTTTGAGCTACGGTGCTAGTTTTTAGCTTCCGTTCTCAAGGGTTCAGCACAGATCTATAGATCTGTATGGTGAAAGCATTTATCCTGTTTGAATGGCATGTATTACAAAGCATTTATTTTTGCTTTGGGTTCTAAGCCTTGGCCCTACATACATAAATATATGTGAGCTTACTCTAGTGCTGCCACAGGTTAACACCTGTTTCTGTGATAGCAGGCTGTGATTAGCCTCTATCTAAGAACGTGGTGGTTTGTTGTACTCCCGGGTAGGGTTTGTGTTTCACTGAGTGCATCACCTGGTGGATTGCACACTCAGGTTGAGTGTAGAGAGTCTTATTTCTGGTTAGAATTAAAGATGATCTCTGTTAGCTCCCAGTCAATCATGACCACAGCAGCTGTTTTACATCTACTGTAAAAATTGTTGGCTCTTTATTCTTAGCCTCCTTCTAAGTACAGCTTGTATCTCGGTCGCTGTTGGTATATGATCGCGAGTTTGCTCACGTATCTTAGCACTGCCTCAGGCTTATGCTCGTGTTGTTTGAGGTGGTAGGCCTTGTAGGCCTCCCTTAGACCATGTTAGCATATTTTTTGTACCATGTAATTTTTGGTACATTGCCTGTTGGAATGTGTAGGCTTAGCTCAGGTTGTTGTAGCTAGTTACCCACAATTATCTGTTGGGTCTAGAGCTGGTTCCCTTTGAGCTTGGTCCCCATTTATGACCACTGGCTGGCGCCACGTGTTGCTAAAAGTAGTAGGCCTTGCCAGGCCTCCTTTTCAGTTTTCATGTTGGCACAGCTGGGTTGGTTATGTTTGAGACTCATCTCCATGGTTGAGTCTTGTTTGTTGACTCTCACCGCCATCGGCCACGCCCACCTCTGTATGAGTAGGCCCTAGGTCAGGCCTCTCATAGAGTACCGTGGCGGAGTGTGTACTCCTCTTATCCAAGTGTTAAGGTGTCTTATTGAGTACTTGGCCTACTGGCTGGTTTAGTCATGAAGCTACCACTGGCTGATGCCATGTGTTTATGGAGGTTGAAGGCCCTACCAGGGCCTCCTTTCAGTTGCATGTGGGCACAGTTTGTGTTGGTTTCTATTTGACTCATCACCATGGATGGGTCGTGATTGCCACTTGCTGACGCCACGTGTTTACGGGTCGTAGGCCTTTTTAGGCCTCCTATGTATCATGTTGGAGTTTCGGATGTGTACTCCTCTCGCTTAGAGAGTAAAAGGTGCTTTTACTGAGTACATTTTCTGAGTGGCTTGCCGCTCAGGGTGAGTTCTTGTGTTAAACTGATTGTTTGGTCGGTTTTATGCATTTACTTCCTTGAGCATGGTCTCTTTTAGCTCTAGTTGAGCTAAGTAGTTACCTTGTTTTTAACTCGGTTCTATTTTTGCTCCTAGAACTTTAGTGGCCGCTAGCTGACGCCGCGTGTGATAGGTAGGCCCTCGAGGCCTCCTTGGGAACATGCTGGCATGTACCTTTTACATTCTCTTATATTTTCTTTACTAAGAGAGTAAAGGGCATTTTATGTCACTGGCTGGCCAGGGCTCTGGGTGACTTGGGTGACTATGGCCCCTTTTTCCCGGCCTCCATGACTATGTGCCTACAATATGGTCTATCTGTTAGGTGAGCTTCGTACTTCCCTTTGGGTTGTCTGTATAATTGTGCTTAGCTCCCTAAGCTGGTCATTGGTCTTAGACTTCTATGAAGTCTCCCGTTGAGATCAGCCCCAGGCTGGTTTGTGCTCCCCTGTATCAGGGTTTCTAGCGCACAGCCTCCTCAGTGCTTTGGTCAGACACTGAGCAGATCCTAGGATGAGCGGATTATACTCCCCTCAATACGAGGGTTTATAGCACTCAGCTGAGTTCTACTCTCTACGCGTGGGTCTGAGTTGCTTACTGCTCTTTCGCAGTCGCTCTTACCTGCTCTCTTCTCTGAAGAATGCGTTTTTGAGATTCTGTATTCAGACAGGGTTGGCCAAGACTAAGTTTGTCCTTCATCAGACCAGGTCGGCCTCCCTGGTGGCATTGAGGGGGTTCCCCTCTAGTGACTGGCCGGGGTTTCTTTCGGTTTCCTGGCCACATTCCCTTTAAGGGACCACTTTTCCATGGAAATGTTGGTCCCAGAAGCTCTGAGCAGCCTTGGAAGGCTTTCTGCGGAAGGCCTCTTTTAGGCTCAGCTTGGGCTGGTGGCCGTAGGGAATGCTGTCACTGACAGCCTTGCGTGACCCGAGGGTGAGTTGCTTATGGCATTTCTTTCAAACTGCCAGACATTTGTCTAGCCATCTTTGGCATGCACTCTCCTCGAGCATGGCGGCGTGGGTATATCGTTCCCCAGAGCGGTAAATGCAGAGTTGAGTTCCCTTTCGAAAGGGAACGTCTCAGGTTACGTATGTAACCATGGTTCCCTGAGAACAGGGAACGAGTCTCTGCGTTGCCATGCCATGCCTCGGGCTGCCTGCTGAACAGTCCCTCAAGATGATAAGATACTGACTGATTCTCTAGGCACTCCTTATATACTTCTGGGTCGCGCCATATTACGTCATAGGCTGTCGCCGGCCAATCGAGATTGGAGTTGTTGGATAGTTGGCTTTCAGACACCGGGTCACGTGTGACGTTCCCCAAAGCGGTAAACGCAGAGTCTCATTCCCTACTCTATATCCACTCTTTCGAAAGGGAACTATAATTTCAATTAAGAATTGAAGTGTTGTTGGTTGTTTCTTTTGATTCTTGTTACTTTTAAGTCAAGCCTAAGATTAAAACAACATGCTAGCATTTTATAGACAGATCATGATGTTTATCAGTTTTTTCCCTTTGCTTGAAAATTTTATTTGATAGTGATGTAGCAACTCTTAATGAAGTTAGAGTTGTGTGGTATACATAGTGTCTTAACATGGTACACATAGTTGCTTTTGTCTTTAAAATCCTATTATTCAGAATCCTGAAAATGAAATAAAATGCTAGCATTTTAGAAAGAGATCATGATGTTTCTTAGTTGTTTTGTCTCACTTTTGTGTGAAAATGTTAATGTGTTTAGTGGCATTTAGTTGAGTGAAACACCCAATTTTGTATTTTTTGATAACCCTTAAAGAATGTATGGGTTTTCCCTGTGGCTGAGTGTTGTTTGCCAATGTGTATGAGTATACTTGCATATTTCCGCTGTTATTTAAACACAAGTGCTGGTGTGTGTGTCAGTGTCATGTGCTGAACTGTGTTGGAAATGTAGCCAAGGATATTGTGGGGAGGAAGACAGCTTAAAATGACAAAAACACGGGTAGAGGCAAACCAACATAGAGTCAAAACAGCTGAGATGATGGTGTGGCTGATTGAGATGGGATTGTCTGAACCACAGATTGACGGCAATAGTCATATCCTCAGTCGACCGATCAGAACTGGGCTTTTTTTGGAATGATTTAACATGAGTCTCAGGCCTCGTGGTCATTTTGCACGGTGAGATTTGTAAGGTCACTTCCTTTAGCAAAGCCAGAGGAGTCACTGTCTGACCAATAAATTATCGGCTTCCGCATGTGTATGTGCGGTAAAAGTGCATAACCTTGGGAAAAGTGGCTGATGTCATGGAGTGCAATCTTGAAATGCTCAGCAGTTGATGGGATGTGAATTTACTGCCAGTTGACTCGTCTCAACATGTTTCTAATAAACCACGACCTGCCACAATTGCTGTCGTAAAATTTGTCATGTCACGTTGCCCCTCTTTCAAATGTGAAGAGGTTAGTGGTCCTCTATAAAACTTGTTGTGGTCATGTCAGTTTCGTGTCCCCTAATAACCATGTAGTGAAAACTGAGACTTAAGGTATTGCATGAATGTCACTTATTTGTTACCTTGATAAATGATTTTATAAATGAAAAGTGTAAAACTACTCCAACCCACAAGCTGAACAAAAAGCTTAAATGACCATAATTCACAGGTTTTTGATTAATGGTTTTATTTACTCATTCTTTGGAGGTCCCTCTATGGAGTTCAGTCTTCAGTTACATACACTACTGTTCAAAAGATAGGAGTCTCACCAAGGCTGCATTTATTTGATCAAAAATACAGTTTTAAATTGAAATATTATTACAGCTTAAAATAGCTGTTTTCTAATTTAATATATTTTAAAATGTAATTTATTTCTGTGATGCCAAAGCTGAATTTTCAGCATCATTACTCCTGTCTTCAGTGTCACATGATCCTTCAGAAATCATTCTTATATGCTGATTTGCTGCTCAAGAAACGTTGAAACAATTTATTTGAAAAATAAATCTTTTGTAACAGTGTGTAAAGTTTTACTGTCACTTTTGATCAATTTAATGCATCTTTACTGAATAAAAGTAAAAAATCTTACTGACCCCAAACTTTTTTCAAATGGTAGTTTATGTGCAAATCCATATTTTTATTAATACATGGCACATCTTATATTTGTCTAGATTAATCAAGGATGTTTGTTTTATAGATACATGAAGTACAGCAATTAAAAATAAAATAACATGCTCACCTTTTGTGGCCAAGTTTGCATGTAAGCTTGGAAACTACACTGAGTTCGGATGACTATTTCCAAAAAGGTTGCTCTGTTCCAGAACTTAGTGAGCTTTTCAGTTATTGAATGTTCTCATTAGAGCATTGTGACCCTTCTGTATATGAGCTAGTTAATTTCTACACTGAAACTGCACAATTTATCTGCACGCAGCATTCCTTTAGCTCTTAACAGCAAGCTCTATCAGGAGAAACAAGAGGTGTTGCCTTCCGAATAATTGCTTCCTTGACCTGCCTTGCTGCTTGTCTTTAATGGGAATTATGGTATAAAGCAGGGACGTTGTGATTTCTCTACCTAAGACAGCGGGCCACATTCCAGATGGCTTAATTCTCCATATGACAAACAGATGCGTGAGATGCTGTTTAGAAATGATCTGCTTCTTCAATGCTTGTCGGCAGAATTACACACATACTCTCAATAGTGATGCCAATTGAGTGCAGAGCATAAAGTCTACTTTTTTCTGTCCTATTTGAAGTGAGAAAAAACAGCTGTCTTCCAGCTGAGAACACTTGGAATAAATAAACACAAATGATTTGTCAGCCTTAAAGAAAATTTACTGACTTCAGCATGTTTTCTGTGCTGTACAAAAATGGCTGTAAGAAAATAAGAAAGGATTAAGAGGTTTATGATTAAAACCAATGGAGGGAAGAATCTGGCAATGCAACAAAACTAAATAAGAAATCGTTTACTCACCTTCATGTCTTTCAAAACCTGTATGATTTTCTTTCTTCCATGAAACACAAGTCTGGGAAAATTTTTAGGGAATTATGACTCAGCCGTGTGAATCACTTTCCATTTTTGATGTATGGCAAAGACTTGGACATCCAGCTAAACCATCCATCTACTTTTGTGTCTCATGGATGACATAAAATCATGCTGGTTTGGAAGGAGTAAATGATGACACAGTATTCACTTTTGTGTGAACTGTTCCTTTAAAACAAAATCTATGGAAACACTTTATTTCGATGGTCCTCTTTAGACTTTGTATACAACTATAAGTTGCTTTGCAACTACATGTCAAATAACTTATGTTATTAGTAGATTGTCTGCTTAATATCTGCTGAAACTTTATTTTGATGCTCCCCAACAGACATTCTACTGACTATAATTAACTTTGCAAGTAGATGTCAACTTAATCTAACCCAAACCCTAACACCTAACTCTAACTTACCAGTCTACTACTGTCTACTAATAAAGTTAGTTGACATTTATTTGCAAAGGTACATAGTAGAACGTCTAAAGTGGACAATCGAAATAAAGTGTATCCAAATATACAATGTAATTGTTGTAATAGTGACATGTCCTCACTGCTGCTTAATGAATGGCAGGTTTTGTCCCCACCACTTTATGAAGAAATTATTAAAGGCTTAGTTCACCCAAAAATGAAATTCATGTCATTAATTACTCACCCTCATGTTGTTCCACACCCGTAAGACCTTTGTTCATCTTCAGAATACAAATTAAGATATGTTGATCAAATCTGAGAGGTTTTTTTTATCCTCCATTGAAAGCAACGAAATTGCATCATTCAAGGTCCACAAAAGTAGTAAAAACATCGTTAAAATAGTCAACGTGTCTACAGTGGTTCAACCTATTATGAAGCGATGAGAATACTTTTTGTGCACAAAAATAATGACTTTATTCAACAAATTTGTCTCTCCCCTGTCATTTTGCTACGTTATTTACTTACAGCGCTATTAACGTTGACAGGGGAGAATGACGGGAGAGACAAATTTGTTGAACAGACTCTTTCACATTTCCGGGTTTCTCAGAAGCGGAAGTCGTCATTGTTGGGTAAAATTGTATAGCGGTGAATGAGCGAATACATTAAATATATTTTTTTTTGTTTCCATTTGTTCAAATAGCAAAGGAAAAACTCCACAACAGTGTTTTCACAACTTTCAAAAAGAGGGAAAAAATAGAGAGCGATTGATAACGGCAGTCAGAAGAGAGAAAGATGTAATTTTTACTGTCACTCCCATAGCTGCTGTATAAGAAACACCCTCACAGCAGCGTTAACTAGTTTTTTGTAAGTTGATGCAAAGGTAATATAATACTAAGTATAGTGTTATAAATGTACATACGTTTTAAAAAAAAAAAAAAGAAAATATAAAAAACTTTGCAGGATTTACGATATTGATGACCGTTAAAACGCGTCATCACTGTCTGTGAAAAGAGTCTATAAAGTCTGTATTTTTGTTTTATTTTTGCACACAAAAAGTATTCTCATCGCTTCATAACATTAAGATTGAATCACTGTAGGCACATTAACTATTTTATCAATGTTTTTACTACTTTTCTGGACCTTGAATGATGCAATTTCATTGCTTTCAATGGAGGATAAAAAAACCTCTCGGATTTCATCAAAATATCTTCATTTGTGGAAGATGAACAAAGGTCTTATGGGTTTGGAACAACATGAGGGTGAGTAATTAATGACAGAAATTTCATTTTTGGGTGAACTAACCCTTTAAGTGTTAGTTTATTGAAATGTAATGTTATGTTAAGGCAGATTAGAATCTGGAAGCCCTTAACAGATTTACTCTAATAGACCAACAAGTCATTGCGGGACTGACTGATTGATTGGTTGATTGATTGATTGATTGATTGATTGAATGAATATTCATGAGCTAGGCCTTTTTGTGACTTTCTCTAATTTTTTAACGTCTTTACTGGAAAATAAGATAAAGAATTATTAAGAATGATGTTTTTGCAATTTGTTGGTTATTTGCTTGTTTCTTGTAAAAATGGCATTCACATAGAGCAGGGTTATTTTACGTGATGAAAAACAATTAAAAAATTCACACTTGTAAAAAATTATTTATTAATTAATAAACAATTATATAGACATATTAAAAAATTAAATAAAGAAAAAATAATCAAAATGTGCAAAATCACTAAAACAAAAATAAAAACAGAAAATATAAAAATAAAAAGTCAAAAGATTAATAAAAACTATGACATCTAAATGACACTGAGACAACACTGACACAGGCATGGAAGTTATTTTAAGCTTGTATATACTCACAGTGATTGTGCTGGGGGTCATTGAGTGCATGTTTCTTTGAAATTACCCCAGCAATCGTAACGATTTTTTGTACAAATGCTCGATAAAACATCTGCCAACATTTAGCTTGTCCCTCTCCACTCTGTAGCACTTTGAAAATGAAAATGATCTGATATTTATTTTCTCTTTTCTCTTGCTAACTGTTTTACATCTAATTGGTGTTGTATTCCTAGTAAAACCACACAAACCACAAATTTTGGCTGCAAAGTGATGTTAAAACATTAAGAGAGAGAGAAAGAAAGACAAAGAGACTGTCCCTCTGTACTTTCTGACACACGTATGCTGATGTTTTCGTGTGTTAGCGGGGTGTGCTCTGTGTGTGTGGTGGGGGGTTGCTGCTGCTCAGCATCTTGTTTGTCAGGCGTGGCTGGGGAATAAAGTGGGCAGAGCTTCAGCATTCCCCGCTGTAGAGGCAATGCTCACAGCAGCCAGGAGTGACGCACATCGTCCACACTGGGGAGGATTAGAGACTATCAAACTCACCGCACACAAGATGCCTGAACTAACAAAAATGAATGTCAAAAAGCAAATATCAAATCATACTGGATTAGTACTTTAATTTTTTAATATTGCTTTTTTTGTATTGTTTGTATTTCGAAGACTAACACAAAAGTGATCTGGCTGGCAAGTAAATTACACCCAAAAACTATTTATTTATTTATTTATTTGTTTGTTTGTTCATTTGTTTGTCTATGTATGTGTTTGTTTGTTTTTCTATGTATTAATTTTGTATTGTCTGTATTTATTTGTCTATTTATTTGTCAATGTATTTGTTGTCTTTGTATTTAATTTATGTATGAATGTATGCGTGAATGTATTTATTTATTTATGTATAAATGTATTTGTTCATTTATTTTTTGTCATTTATATTTATTAACCGATTGATTTGTCTATTTATTGATTTACTATTAATGCTGAATTTAAAGGACAGGTTCATGATTTTTGCAAAATTTTTGGGGAGAAGTAATTGGACTAATTGGAACTATAAAAAAAATTATCATTGTTTTCAAACAGGTTTTAAAAACTCTGACCCCAGCTGTCTTTCGTCACTTTAACAAATAGTTTGTGTTTGAGCTAGAATTTGACATTCAAAAATTTCTTTTTTTTTTTTTTTTTACTTTTTGAATACTAAAAAGTATTTTTAGCACACTTCATTGTCACAAATTTGGTAAAGCATTATGGATAAAAGTAATAATTTTGGGCAGAATGATTTTTGTAATTATTAACCACCTGTTTACTATGTAAACCTTTCATGAACAGCTGCAAATTTTTAAAGCCCTGCATTTTTTTTAACTGCACAAAGCTGCTACTGTTCTCATGTAGTGCTTTTACTCTGAAACTCAAGTCTCAAGTGGCTATTTTTAGTGTGGAAAACATCCCTAAAGTGTACTAGACTTTTATGATTTTTCATTCATTTCCAGCCTGTCAGCTTAAAGTGACCAATGGTTCCCATGACGTCACTTCCAACGTGCCAGTGGGTAGTGTGTGTCTGTAATGCTACCAGTCTGCCAAGTAGTGTTGCGCTTTTGAAATGCGTCTCATCATATTGTTCCAGCCAGTTCTACGGATGTCCACTTACTTTGCATATAATGTCTGTGAAACATCCCTAAAGTTAGCATAACACCCTAGTATTGTGGTGGTAACATCTGCATGAGGAAACACCTCTCACATTTTCGTTAGATAATGTAAGAATCTAGAGAGTGACCTTTTATTAAATGCTGCACATGTGTTTTTTGGTCTTCTTAAGGGGATAGCTAGTTCACCCTAAAATGAAAATGATCCCATGATTTACTCACCCTCAAGCCATCCTAGGTGTGTCTATCTTCTTTCAGACAAACACTATCGTAGATATATATAAAAATATCCTGGCTCTACTAAGCTTTATAATGGTAGTGAACGGGGGGGGGGGGGCGTGTTTTGACGCCCCCAAAAAATGTATTCATCCATCATAAATATAATCCATATGGCTCCAGGGGGTTAATAAATGTCTTCTGAAGCAAAGCGATGGGATTTTGTAAGAAAAATATCCATATTTAAAACTTTATTAAGTAGTAACTAGTATACTATAACTATAGTAACTAGCTTCCGGCAGATTGATGTACACATCGATTTGAGGTGTAAGAGTAAACCCTGACCGGATGCATGATGAATGCGGAAGCGCAGAGGATAGCGTAAAACAAAACAATGGTCACGAGTTAGAAGTCTATACGAGAAATTTTAAAGAGAAATGTCGGAGAAGAGAAATTATCTCTTTCGATGTAAGAGATAAGGAGCTAAGGTTTGTTGCCCAGCTCAATTTGTTCGAACCGCGAGGGGTGTCTTAGTTTACGATACTCCTACATCATGCGTCATACATCACGTCACAGGTTACTCATTTGGTTTAAGTTCACTTCCACGATATGCATACAGTTGTCTGGCGGAAGCTAGTTATTTTACAGTACTTTACAGTAAGTTTTAAATATGGATATTTTTCTTACAAAAAAACCCATATTAGCTTCGCTTCAGAAGGCCTTTATTAACCCCCTGGAGCCGTATGGATTATATTTATGATGGATGGATGCATTGTTTTGAGGGGCTTCAAAATAGGCCCCCTGTTCACTACCATTATAAAGCTTGGCAGAGCCAGGATATTTTTAAATATATCTCCGATTGTGTTCGTCTGAAAGAAGATAGTCATATACAGCTAGAATGGCTTGAGGGTGAGTAAATCATGGGATAATTTTCGTTTTTGGGTGAACTATCCCTTTAATTCCTGAAAACCACAGTGTAAGAAATATGAGTCAGCTTTATATCTAGTGGCCATATGTTCTGTTTTTTTGTGGTAATGATCATAAACTGACCATAATCAAAAGCTGTTGTGGAATCCATTGCTTGAGTTTTATCCCAAGAGTCCACCAACATTTTGATACAGTATATCATTACCAACTCCTCTAGGATAAAAAAAAATCTATATTTTTTGAAAACATAAGAAAGCAATCATAGAAAAAAAAGTATCACGCTACTCAATAGTCACTTTGTGCAAAAGCAAGAAAATTATATATTTTTTTTAGTTTTGGCTTTTTCAATGCCATAAAGTTTGTCAAATAACAGTCTGTTTAAAATTGACTTTGTGTTGTCCAGTGTATAATTTTTCTTGAGTCCAGTGTTTTATCTTTAAACTAGTTAAATATATACTTTATAGCCTCTACATGGTTGAAAGGGATTGGAAAGGGAAGAGATGGTTGAGATGTTTGTAGTGTGATTTAAGGTAGGTCTGAGATGACCTCAGATCAGTTTCTGTTTATTCTGGATAGTCTCGTGGTGAGGGCTGGCGGCCACCCACATGTGTGACAGATTTAGTTTGAGCCTGTAGGAATCTCTCAAATATGAAGCGAGAAATGCCATTACTAAAGGTCCAGTCCTCATCCTTGGCCAGATTTTCAATTAGACATTCACATTATTGACTGTGACTGAACACTTTTCACCATTGCAGGTAGAATATACTAAACAAGAATGTACTTTGATTGCTTTGATCTTCAAAAACTTTATTTTAATAGACTTTAGTCAAGATAGACTTGTATAATGTTTTTGCGATTGAGAACAAGACTTTGAAGGATAGACGCACGATCTGTTCAGTGGGTTGTACTGTCTCTGCAGTGTCTTTCATTAGTTACTGAAACTCTTATTTTAGTCTTTGTGGAATACAAATAGGATATTTTTGATATCTACACAATGTGCTTCATTAAAGTCTGGCTTTGGAGTTGCGTACTATCCCTAACCATTAGCAGACCGGAGGATGCCACATGGAGAACGGCCTTTGGAGTGTGAAAAACTTACTAATGGACTGAAGAGTTTCCTGGACGTAGTGCAGTGAAATGGACCACACTGTAAAAAAGGAAAGCTGGCTTGACCCCCAGAGTCACATTTAGGCTCTCAGTGAATTATTTTCTGGAGTCCAGTTCCAAATTCCCACATTGGCTCCTAATATTTTACCAATGTTTATCAGAACTGAACTATAGCTGATCCCTTTTGAAGGGCATTCTAAATAAAGTCTTGGAAATGAATTTAAAAAAACTTTACTATTTGGCAGAGACGTTTGGCTGAGAGGCTGGGATATTTTAGTTTTGTACTGGAGCAAACCCATTAGAAAAGTTAGAAAAATAAGTTATGGTCTTAAGGTGAATTTGTTCTTTTACAGATTCCTTGACACATTGATTGTGATGGTTTTTATGCAACTATAAAAAAAAAAATGAAATGGCTTAAAAAGCCACATTTTTCTGTCCTGTGTTGACACATTTTCTGTGTGATTTAGGAGTATGCTAGCATATAGATGACCTCAGCGCCAAGAGACATTTACTCTACAACTGAGGGTTCTAAAAGTCGCAAACCTTTATGCTTTTCACATTTAAACCTCTTCATTCTTTTTCTCTCAGAGAACTTATTCCTTGGCACAAAACTGCTTGGCAAATCTACAGCCCATTTGACTTTAACTGAATTTCTCTTCATGTACAGTAGGTCAGTTTACATCAATTCTCCTTGAAGTTAACAGCTGAGTAAGTTCAGAATGGCCAACTGCTTCTCATAATGCAATACGTTCAACTTGACCTTCCATTTCAACTAAATAACAAATAAATAAATAAAAATGTTACCAGCAGCTATTTTTTGGGGTATTTGGTACATACACAAAAGTTAAAAAGATTTTATTTCTAAGATGAAAACTGTTGAAACAACTGCATATTGTTTCACATTCTATTTTTTTTCAGTCAAAGAAAGTAGAAGGACACTGTGCAGTATGCACTAAGAAGCATGCTAGTGTTCCATTTTCAATATAACCCTTCTTCTGAGAATGGCCAACTTCTTCCCATTATGCAATGTGCTTGACTGTGACAAATGCAACAGAAATAAACTGCATTTTTAATATTATTTGATTGCACTACCAAAAGTTTTTGGGAAGTTGAATTACAACCCGAATTCCGGAAATGTTGGGACGTTGGGTCGATGAAAACTAAAAGACTTTCAAATCACATGAGCCAATATTTTATTCACAATAGAACATAGATAACATAACAAATGTTTAAACTGAGAAGTTTTACAATTTTATGCACAAAATGAGCTCATTTCAAATTTGATGCCTGCTACAGGTCTCAAAATAGTTGGGACGGGGGCATGTTTACCATGGTATAGCCTCTCCTCTTCTTTTCAAAACAGTGTGAAGACGTCTGGGCATCGAGGTTATGAGTTTCTGGAGTTTTGGTGTTGAAATTTGGTCCCATTCTTGCCTGATATAGGTTTCCAGCTGCTGAAGAGTTCGTGGTCATCTTTGACGTATTTTTCTCTATAGGTGAAAGATCTGGACTGCAGGCAGGCCAATTTTACGATGAAGCCATGCTGTTGCAATAGCTGCAGTATGTGGTTTTACATTGTCCTGCTGAAATACACAAGGCCTTCCCTGAAATAGACGTCGTCTGGAGGGGAGCATATGTTGCTCTAAAACCATTATATAACTTTCAGCATTCATAGTGCCTTCCAAAACATGCAAGCTACCCATACCGTATGCACTTATGCACCCCCATACCATCAGAGTTGCTGGTTTTTTAACTGAACGCTGATAACACGCTGGAAGGTCTCCCTCCTCTTTAGCCTGGAGGACATGGTGTCCGTGATTTCCAACAAGAATGTCAAATTTGGACTCGTCTGACCAATAGAACACT
Organism: Hypophthalmichthys nobilis; assembly: GCA_037950665.1. Taxonomy (NCBI): domain Eukaryota; kingdom Metazoa; phylum Chordata; class Actinopteri; order Cypriniformes; family Xenocyprididae; genus Hypophthalmichthys; species Hypophthalmichthys nobilis. The sequence continues at coordinate 13,456,570 of CM075478.1, forward strand.
TTTCCACTTTGAAACAGTCCATTTTAAATGAGTCTTGGTCCACAGGACATGACGGCGCTTCTGGACCATGTTCACATATGGCTTCCTTTTTGCATGATAGAGCTTTAGTTGGCATCTGCAGATGGCACAGCGGATTGTGTTAACCGACAGTGGTTTCTGGAAGTATTCCTGGGCTCATTTAGTAATGTCATTGACACAATCATGCCGATGAGTGATGCAGTGTCGTCTGAGGGCCCGAAGACTACGGGCATCCAATAAAGGTCTTCGGCCTTGTCCCTTACGCACAGAGATTTCTCCAGTTTCTCTGAATCTTTTGATGATGTTATGCACTGTAGATGATGAGATTTGCAAAGCCTTTGCAATTTGACGTTGAGGAACATTGTTTTTAAAGTATTCCACAATCTTTTTACGCACTCTTTCACAGCTCTGCCCATCTTTACTTCTGAGAGACTCTCTAAGACATCCCTTTTATAGGTAATCATGTTACAGACCTGATATCAATTAACTTAATTAGTTGTTAGATGTTCTCCCAGCTGAATCTTTTCAAAATTTCTTGCTTTTTCAGCCATTTGTTGCCCCCATGCCAACTTTTTTGAGACCTGTAGCAGGCATCAAATTTGAAATGAGCTCATTTAGTGGATAAAAGTGTAAAAAAAAAATAAACATTTGCTATGCTATCTATGTTCTATTGTGAATAAAATATTGGCTCATGTGATTTGAAAGTCTTTTAGTTTTCATTTTATTCAAATTTAAAAAACATCCCAACATTTCCGGAATTCGGGTTGTACGAATTGTATTTATTTATTTAACAGTTTAAGACGATAACAGTTTAAACAACTTCATACTGTTACATATTCTATTTTTTTATTTTGTAAGAAAATAGTAGTTACAGTATACACTGTGCAGTATGAACTAAGTAGCATGCTAGCGTTGCATTTCCAATATAACCCTCATTTTGAGCTGTCTTAGAGTTGATAGAGGTGCTGTAGACATATGTGAATGTGGATGTCATTTTTATAGGTTGAATCTGTTTCACATTTGTCTCTGTTTGCCCATATCTGTTACTAGTGGACAGCATAAGACACAGTCATCAGGCGAAGTGCACAATACCCAGTTGTGCTGCCATGTTTCTGGCAAATCACTCAAGTAAATGTTGTGAAACTTTGTTCCAGGCTAGCTGCCCATCCTTGGGTTTTTACTGGGGGGTTATGTTGGATTAAATCAAAAACTGTGGTTTTGCATTTGGACGGGCAGCCGGTGGGGCAGTTTAGTGATGAGTCGCGGCGGAGGGATCATTTTTAAAGAGACTGGGATGAAATAGGGTCTGAATCGAGCTAACCTTCCCATGGCGACTTATGAAACGGATCAAAGCGATGAGTCATTCATTTCCTCTCTGGATGATTTTTCACTCCCTCATTCCCAGGGGTGTGTTCTAAGAGTTTTGTAATATTAAAAGGCTGTTTTCTGGACCCGCTCAGTTTAAGAAGTATTATGAATACAATATGCTGTACTTAAGGTGTTCAGCAAAACAATGCCTGACAATGTGCTTGGCCTGTATAATTGTCTTGCTACAGACATGCACGAAATATCAATTCATACAGCCTGTTCAGTAGAATGTTGGGTAAAGAATGACAGACTGGGTATGTTTGATATCTGAAGCTCTGAGCAGGGCAGGCACAAACATTTTTTCTGTAAAACTGAGTGTTGGTGCCAACAGAAACAGTCTGAAGTCTCCTGCCAGCAGAACAGTTTTATAGGTCTCTTCTCTAGGTTAAATTCTGTTGCTTGAGAGGACTTGAGAATTCGCACCTACTGTACTTTTTTTCCAGGTTGGTTTTGTACAGTAGTTGTAACAAGAAAAGGATGTATTATCACGGTGACATGACAACATTGTGAATAGGTTAGATCAGTAGTTCTCCGCTGGTTTTGTCTCAGAACCCAGATTTTACATTGGAAATCAAAGTGGCACAAAACAGTACTAAAGATTGTTTAGAGTACAGAAATGTTTTTAGTATCATAAACTCCATAGGCCCAACAATATGCAAAGTCATTAACGTGGCATACGTGCAGTAAGAAATTTAGGTTACTACAGTAAATGTCTCTTGAGTATTATACTCTCAAAAGTCAATAATTCACTTCACAAAACGTATTGTGGTCAGCACAAACCATGTTTGTCCTGGCTGAAGTGAACTCCTATTTAATGTAGTCTGGGTTATATTTTCATTTATTTTGAGTAGTTTTATTCATGGTTTTAGAGGATAAGTGCATGTCAGAAGAATTTGCACCAAAAAATGTAGAGATTGATTGGCTTTTGACGTCAACAACAAATACTGTATAAGGTATATGGGAAGTGTTTTCTCCTCCCTTTTAGCCTATTTGATTAGCCTTATTGATTTTCTATCTATGCATGATTATATATATGCATATGAAGATATGCTTTCATTTCAGAGCCATCATTATTTTGGTTATTGTCTTGTATGTTATACACTCTAAAAAATGTTGGGTCGTTTCAACCCATATTTGGGTCAATGTAAAGTGTCATTGGGTTCTTGAAAGACGCTATATATATAAACATATTATTATTCTTATTTTTCACATTTAGCACTGGCCTGACCAGTCTGTCAGACTGTGTCTGGGTTAACCACTGGGTTAGTTTTGCTTCAAGACCCAGATTTTACAATGTACATCATGTGTAATGTACATTATACATAGTAAACAAAAATAACCTTAAAATCAAACGCTGAAATGTATTAATTTTGACCTGCATGAACAGCCTAACCCCGACAAATTACAAAGCAAAATTACAAAATTGCAAAATTACATAGGCAGCTGTGTAAGTAAATTTTGGTTTCTAAATGTCTATTTAAAACCCGAAACTGAACTCAAACTCAAGTTTTAATGTTCTCAGCAGTCAATAATTCAACATATTGTGGTCGGCCCAAACCATGTTTATCCTTGCTGAAGTGAACCCATATTATTTAGTGTAGTCTAGGTCATATTTTATTTTAGTTTGCTTAGTTTTGTTTGTTTTTGAGGATGAGGGCATGTAATGCAACCTGTCCATGTTGACATCTCTTTTTATTTATTTTGCCATTTATGATTATATGGTTGTTATGTTATTATTCACATTTAGCACCCATTTTAGGTCCTATTAGTTGAGAATATCCAATGCAACTGGTTTCAAAATAAAAAAAAAATTGTTACAAAGTGTGCTACTTAATGAAAGACTTTCATTAGAATAAAGTGTATGCATTATTGTTATTTTACTACCATTGATATACTATTATAGGTTTTATTAACATTTTAAATTGGCGTTTATTTTTATATTTTCCAATTTCATTTTGGTTAAAGTTTCAGTATTTATATATATATGTTATGCTGGTATGCAAAAATTTCATTATCAATTAACAAATAGTTAATTAAAAGTATCTTGTAATTCAGTGCTCTGGCCTTACATAGTCCCTGGAAAAGAAGAACAATATTCAGTGCTTGTGTAGTAAAGCAGTGTATGGGAGCAGTGTTTGCCATTTAAACATTAGCACTGGCACCGTCTGAAAGGAATCCAATATTTGTTTAATCTGTTATGCTTTCACAGTTGTCTATCGCTCTAGGTACACTTATTAGAACAGTTTATTTTATCTAGATGTGGTCCTTGTTTTGGAACAACAAGGGCTTGCTGAATAGAGCTGTACAAATATGAAAAATATAGATTTTTTTCTAATATATTTTCTATTATCTGAAGAAATGAAATGCATCCACCATCGCTCGACAGATTTAATTTGAAGTAACAACATTCCAGGCACTTCTTGGCAACAAAGTCACATTCATTGCATAAATGCAATGTTTTTTCAACAGCCGCCTTGAGGCAAAATTGACTGATTAAGACAGTGATGACATATTTTCTGTCTTTAAAATAAATATCTTCTGTACTACTTTCAGCTTTTTCAATCTAGGTTAGGTGTTTCTTTTTTATTTCTGTCATTTGCTCTAAAAGAAGCATCTACACAAGGTTTGGCCATCATCATGACAGAGAAGTTGAGATGAGATTGTCATGAGCAAACGATTTTCCCAGGAGATACTAATCCAGACTTTGGTGTCCTTAAACGTTTTGTGCGCCAGCTACTATAAATCCACATTCATGAACTTTTGAAAAAAGCAGAACGAAAGAAACCAGAAAAATGACGCTCTTTTGCCAGAGGAGAAACCACACAAGTCCTGCTTCATGCTGGAATTTAAACATACCTTGGCAGGACAGTTGCTAATAGAGCCTGGCCCCCCTCAACACATAGCGGCCCCCTCTGTTCTGGCTTTGCACTCTTCACCGTACTCGAGAGACGCCAGTGTAAGCGCACATAAATACGACAGCCCTCTGATTGCGGCTTGGGCCCACCGTTGAGCTGAAACATGTTGTGTAGCTGATCCTCTCTGAATTATAGCGCTGGCATGCTTGTGCTATTAGCTAGGCCTGATGACAGCTGGGAATGTGACAGGATTTCAGGTTAATGTTCCAGGCGCCCATGTCATGTTGGTGGGATGGTGAGTGTCGTTGAATGATAAAAGGCAGGGGGATGAGACTTAGCGAGTCGTCACTGGCTGTTTTTGGCACGAATCTGTCAGCTTTCATGTAGCTGCCGCTCACTGACACAGTTGTAGCAGAGAACAGGAGATAAATTTGCTGATTTGTGTGGAAGCATATGAGATTCATTTATGGCATATGATCACCTTGTGAAAGTAAAAAAAAAAAAGAATGTTTATACAGTATGTAATTTTTTACAGAAAAAAATTAATTGGTACGTTACCATATACAGTAAAAAAACTGAAAAATGTTTAACAATGCAAAACATGATTTTCTCACTCGGTATTCTTTTGGCTTGCTTTACTGTACAAATATCTAAACATTCCTGAATCAAGATAAAATTATTTACAATATTAGGTCTTGCATACTGAAAAAATGATAGTTAATGCTTAAAATAAGAAAAAATATCTGTCAAGTAAATTAAGTAAATGTACCTTGATGTAAGAATGTTTAGATATTTGTACTGGAAAACAAGACAAAATCATTTTTACTGTGTACAGAAAAGGACAGTCACAGAATTCTCTGCATGACAAATCAAATATGATTTTCCATTTCCAATATTACATTAAAAACAAAAAAAACAAAAAATGCTAACTTTAAACAGGCAATTTACATCTCTGGATCATACACCAATCAGGCATAACATTATGACCACCTTCCTAATATTGTGTTGGTCCCCCTTTTGCTGCCAAAACAGCCCTGAACCATCGAGGCATGGACTCCACTAGACCCCTGAAGGTGTGCTGTGGTATCTGGAACCAAGATGTTAGCAGCAGATCCTTAAAGTCCTGTAAGTTGTGAGGTGGGGCCTCCATGGATCGGACTTGTTTGTTCAGCACATCCCACAGATGCTCGATTGGATTGAGATCTGGGGAATTTGGAGGCCAAGTCAACACCTCAAACTCGTTGTTGTGCTCCTCAAACCATTCCTGAGCCATTTTTGCTTTGTGGTAGGACGCATTATCCTGCTGAAAGAGGCCACCAGGGAATACCGTTTCCATTAAATGGTGTGCATGGTCTGCAACAATGCTTAGGTAGGTGGTACGTGTCAAAGTAACATCCACATGGATGGCAGGACCCAAGGTTTCCCAGCAGAACATTGCCCAAAGCATCACACTGCCTCCGCCGGCTTGCCTTCTTCCCATAGTACATCCTGGTGCCATGTGTTCCCCAGGTAAGCGACGCACAATCACCCAACCATCCACATGATGTAAAAGAAAACATGATTCATCAGACTAGGCCACCTTTACTCCGTGGTCCATTTCTGATGCTCATGTGCCTACTGTTGGTGCTTTTGGCAGTGGACAGGGGTCAGCATGGGCACCCTGACTAGTCTGCGGCTATGCAGCCCCATACGCAACAAACTGCGTATTCTGACACCTTTCTGTCAGAACCAGCTTGTCTGTTGGATTGATGAGCACAAGGCTCAGTGAGCCTTGGCCGCCCATGACCCTGTCGCCGGTTCACCATTGTTCCTTCCTTGGACCACTTTTGATAGATACTGACCACTGCAGATCGGGAACACCCCACAAGAGCTGCAGTTTTGGAGATGCTCTGACCCAGTCGTCTAGCCATCACAATTTGGCCCTTGTCAAACTCGCTCAAATCCTTACACTTGCCCATTTTACCTGCTTCTAACACATTAACTTTGAGGACAAAATATTCACTTGCTGTATCCCACCCACTAACAGGTGCTGTGATGAAGAGATAATCAGTGTTATTCAGTTCACCTGTCAGTGGTCAAATGCCTGATCGGTGGAGTAGTGGAGTGATGTTGTACAATCTCAGTTTGCAAGATGAGGAGTTGCGCTGTGAAAATTGATTTAGCATGTTTTTGTTTATCTCATTTGCATGACTTATGTAGTGAATTGGGTGCTAAAACAGTGTAGTCAGTACAATTAAATCACTATCAGAGGCTCAATTCATTCTTAGTGTTAATGTAAATGTTTGGATGGGTATTTAAATGACATGTATGTAACAGAACCCTTGGTTTTTATATGCAGTTTTCTGAGTCATCATTATCTAAACATTCAGAAATATAAATTCTGTCTGTCAGTGAAAAGAAAGGGAATTCATCCAGTCTAAACATCTGTCTTGGTGCAGGTGATAAATTCAGAGTGGTGTTACTGCCCCTCAGTTAAATAACTGACGTGGGCCAACTTTTCCAGACAAAAACACTCCGAGCAACTGTGGATATGGAATAAAGATAGTAGCCATCTGGACAGAGTTCAGAAATTATAATGTGTAACCAGCAAAACTTCCCAAACCAAACACTAATCTTTAGGGGTGTTGGACACGAGTCAGTTCATTATCTCAGCTCTTGATTTCATACTTAATCTTCTGGTCTTCCACAAGCAGAGGTTAATGAAGCTTTTTTAAATGAATATATTTGAACCTGATCACATTATGTGGAATACATTTAGGCACGTTTACACCACGTCTGACCTAAAACTAATTTCCTCCAAAGAGAAGCTCCAGCGGTGGGGTTTGAAGCTCTCAGTCGTTCTAACACCAATGGGCGTCCTTGTGATGGAAGCCAAACATTTGGAGTGGTTTAACCATCCCAGCTAGAATAACTAATGCTATGCCTATCCGATTCTAACAGAGTGTTTTGGATAGGCCTTATTCCAGATAAGCAGCCAAGATAATGGAACATGTTGTTCAGCTCCAGTAAGGGCAGGCTTGAAAAATCTGTTATGACCCGAGAGACTCAATGAGATTATCATAAAAAATGAAACGTATATGTACTCTTGGAAAAAGGAAATGTAATATACAAATACAGTCTGATTAAAACATTTGTGGTAGTAATTTAGTAAAATTACATTTTTGTTTAGTATAATTTGCTATTATTAATGTTAGGTATACTTTTTATGTAATATGAACAGTAAATTATAATTCCATTTGCTAAATCATCCTGACAAATAGCTGCTTTCCATTAAATCTTTAAAAAAACATACTGTTCATGCACTACCTATTTATTTTATTTATTTATTTTTCTAATGAATGAGGTGTGGACAGTTTTAAATGTTAGAATGTTTTCCAGAGGGTCTAGGGTAGGTGAGTGTGCTCATGAAGTGCAGGTGCAGTCCTGGGGAAAGTTTGCTGTGGTGATTTATGCTGTGCCGGTGTGTGTGTGTGTGTGTGAAGTGTCATTCGAGGGTTTCGCTGGGGGTTGTCAAGTGGTGTTGTCAAGGTTCTAGCCTGCCAGTGTAGTATGGAGGAAATGAAATCACATAAGTGCCGCAGTGGAGCAGTCACCCAACTGAAGTGCTGGTTCTGTTTTGGTCAATAAGTAGCAGCTGTGGCTTGATGAACATGTGCCTGTGTTTTGGTGGTTACCCAGGGTGAAGTTAATGCATGCTCAGAGGACTGCCTCATGATCTCTTTAGATTAAAGTTGGGCTGTAAAGTGTTTAAGCATCTAAAGGAAAGTCCTGGCACTTCTGTAGATCTATGAATATTATACTACATATCTTTAGATATTTTAATGCATTATCATTTTTATTGTGCAACTCATTTTTTCTTGCATAGTCTTATCTATTTTTCTGAGAGTCTGTATTTATGTTTATTTTCTTTGCATTGAAATCAAACATTTATTGTGTTGATTAGAAAAATATCGAAAACAAACATTTAAGCTATAACTGCCTACAGAACAAACAAGAAAAGGTTCACTAGTACACTCATCCTTCCATAATTTGTATTACAGATTAAGTATTATGTAATTTTAATAAAATAAATAAATAAATAAGTGTACAGGACATGATGTAAAATATGAGCTGTCCATCAGAAGTTAATTCAGTTGTTAAAAAAAATACATTGTTGGAAATACAGATTGTTGGAGGGAGTTAAAAAAATAAGTGGGACATGATGTCAGTCAAAAGAAAAAGTCATTCCTTTGCCATTTTGATGGAAGTTTATTAAGACAAACATTTTATTTCTTTAAAAAACAAGGCCAGGAACATGTATCAAGAGAGTTTGGATTGCATGTTGAGTTTAAATCTCTAAAGAAGGTTGATTACACATAAGAGACTTGGGACATTTTAAGGACTGTGTTTTCTTCTTTCTTTGATAGCATCCATTGTGATCACTGGTTTGAGGCAGTTTTGGGAGAGCCTGTTTATATTGTACATTTGCATGTAATGTGTTTAAGGGTCTGTTCACACTGGCAGGTTTGGTTCGATTAAAACAAACTCTGGTGTGATTGCTCTTTTAGTGTGGTTCATTTGAATAAGTGTGAATGCTGCCATTCGAACCTTGGTCTGCAACAAACAAGTGGACTTCCCAAATTAACTCTGGTGAGACTCGAAAATATGAATGTGACACGGACCAAAGACATCTAAATGAACCAAAAACAGGACATGATGTCACAAGACGCGACCCTAAAAAGTACCGAATACTCAAGTTCCTCTCATCATAGGAGCTACGTTGCCCATTACAGTTTGGTACAGGCATCAGAACCGCCGTCTACTTGCAGCAGATATTCATTTGTGTGTGTGACCGAGAAATTCCTGCTGCAGTTTTGGCTCATTTACACATTTTATAAACTGTTTGTGAGTTTTGTATGCAGCACACACAGCATTGTTTTGGATGTTTGTCAAGTTCCGTTGCGAAATATACGTCATAAAAGCTGTTTTCTTTGTTTTGTATATTTAGGTTCAGTGTTAAAAATGACAATGTGACAGATGATGACAAATGACAGAATAGATGTAGCATTGTCTTTTCCGGTCCGGACCAAAAGAACCAAGAGAACCGAACTACAAGTGTGATCAAACCCTAAGTCCTAGTATGCGCCTTCTGACACAAAATTGTACAATGTAATATCAGCTGTTAGCAATTATGTGCACAACAAAAGTGGTTTCTCGCCAAACTCTGACACTGACTGCAATCACGTACAGTGTGGATTTCAGAAGAAATGTTTAGCAAGAATGAATCACTCATCCTGTTCCATTTGTACAACTGATCATCATATAAAACATCTAATAAACTAATTAATGACATTTCCTAGTATAGTCATTTATGTTCTTCCGTTCCTTTGTTTTTAACTGAATAATTCCTGGTACTATTGTCATAATGAAAATATCAGAGAAGCAACTTTGGTTTTGGACTCATGGCAGAGCTTCCGGTTACACATACTGATACATTTATGAGTCGCCGTTTGATTGGAATTCTATAAATAGACTAGGCACACTTCCACTGTAGCTTCAACAGAAACCAATGCGGACTTAGAGACCAGCTATATTAAAAGCTGTCCCACAATTATATATGCGTTATATCACTGGCCTATATGACCTTTTATTCTACTGTGCTCCTGCACAACTTAAGAATCAGCAGAAAAAGAAAACATCTGTTGAGTCAATAAATGTCTTTTAAGGGGTGCTGGTTCCTTTTGCAGGACTTGAATGTCATAGGGTGTCAGGTTTCCTTGTAAAGTCCTTCCTTTAAACCTCTTTACTTAATCTGAAAGGAGTTTAAAGAGTGGATTGTGCATCTCAATGCGAGCGATAGAACACAATCCTAAAGTCATTACATGCCTCTCTGGAACAGCCTACTGGATTCTGAATGATCCATATTAGAAAACTACAGTCAAAAATGTTTGCATAATGAAACTTATAATTGTTGTCCTGTTGTCCTTAGTTTCATGTGTCTTGTATCACACAGTCTCTCTTCTCAAAATAAAATAACTTCAGCTAAAAATTAATATTTAATGTCATTAATTATTTTTTTGTAAGTATAGTCAGACAATATGTGGGAGTCAGTGATCATTATCACAAAATAAACCCCTTCAGGGTGATTCAAAACCCACTGACATATTATCCCTTACTTCACAACTAAACAGTGCCTTGTCAATTATTAACCATTTCTTTCCAATTCATAACTAATAAGCTCTGTGTTTATGCCATCTTTCTTTCATAAATACAAAAATCTCTTGTGGACAGAAGAGAAAAACCTCTAAAGGTAATCATCAGCCAACATCCTGAATCAATTAGCTGTGACAGGACAGAATAATAGGAGATTAGATTAGAGCGGTGAAACACGACTCCACCTTCTAGACTGAGAATTGGCGGTGCGCATTATGCAAATATCGCACGCCAATTCCATTGGCTTGTTTTAGTTCACTCGAAGCTGATAGGGCTCTCTGGTGATATCCCAATTCGTCGGTCACTACTGACATATGTCTCCGTTCCCTCCTTCAGGGAACGAGGGTTACATACATAACCGTGACGTTTTTGTTAATAGTTTGAATTCGTTTTTATTTTTAAATTGTTCATTTCATTTTAATTTTAGTTCATTTTAGTAAGTTTTTTTACTAAAAAATTTTTTTTACTTTTTTTTTTTAGTAAGTTCATTTTTTATTAGTTTTTTAAAATACTGTATGTCTATATAGGTTTTATTCAATTTATTTCAGTTTTAGTTATTTCAGTCAAGTTAAACTACATTAAATGAGAAGTTTACATGTCATAGCTAAAATAAAATAAGTTTAGTTTTTTTTAATATTTTATTTTATTCAAGTTTTAGTGTTAATCACACTTAACAGTCTGGCAACTACCTAGAACACCCAAGCACCCACATAGCAACACCCTGGCAACCACCCAGAACACTCAAGAACCCATATAGCAACACCAAGGCAACCACCCAGAACACCCTAGCAACTACTCAGAACGCTCAAGAAACCATATAGCAACACCATGACAACCACCCAGAACACCCTAGCAACAACCCAGAACACCCAAGCAACCACATAGCAACACCCTGGCAACCACCCAGAACACTCTAGCAACTACCCTGAACACCCTAAAAGAAATAGCAACATGCTGACAACTACCTAGAACATCCAAGCAACCACAGAGCAACACCCTGGCAACCTCCCAGAACAACCTGACAAGTGGCAACTACCCAGCTAGCATACAAATAGCAACGCCCTAGCAAACACCCAGAACACCTAAGCATCCACATAGCAGCACCCTGACAACCACCCAGGACACCTATGCAACCACATAGCAACACCCTAGCAACTACCCAGAACACCCTAGCAAACAGATAGCAATGCCCTGACAACTATACCCAGAACACCCAAGCAAACACATAGCAACAACCTATCAACCACCCAGAACTCCCTAGCAACTACACAGAACACCCAAAAGAAATAGCAACATGCTGGCAACTACCCAGACCACCAAGCAACCACACAGCAACACCCTGGCAACCTCCCAGAACACCCTAGCAACTACCCAGAACAACCTGGCAAGTGGTAACTACCCAGCAAACAAATATCAACGCCCTGGCAAACACCCAGAACACCTAAGCAACCACATAGCAGCACCCTGGCAACCACCCAGAACACCCTAGCAAACAAATAGCAATGCCCTGACAACTATACCCAGAACACCCAAGCAAACGCATAGCAACAACCTATCAACTACCCAGAACACCCTAGCAACCACATAGCAATGCCCTAGCAACCACATAGCAATTCCCAGGTAACTACCCAGGGGTGCGTTTCCCAAAGCGAACTGTGGTCGCAAGTTCTGTCTTTACCAATAGAGTTCAATGAGACTTACGACCATGGTTCACCAACTATGCTTTCAGGAAACACACCCTCCCTATAGCAACAGCATAGCATCGCCCATGGCAAACTGTATAAAAAGTATTTAATTTGATTCACAATTTGATATTTTCTTACAAGTCGTTTTGTATAAAAGCTTCTGGTAAATGAATGAATGCAAATGTTCTCTCTTATTTAGTTTCATTCTGCTTTGTTGTGATGGCACTGTATGTCTTCAGTGTATCATCTCAGGATACGACTCTTTGCTGATGGTAGTTGGAGGATCAAGGCCAACGTAGACCAACATGTTTTCACAAGGCAGCAGAAACTCCATCTGGATCCAATCATAGCCCCGAGGTGCCTCCAATGCAAAGCCTTCTGGAGGTGTGTGCCGGCTTTTGGCGTGAAGCCCAAACTAGCTGATAAAACCAGATAAGGTTTTGTTCAAGATTAGGGCCAGAGCTCTTATTTTAGCCTAACTGGAAAATAGCTCTTGGAGACGGCATGCATTTAAGCTGTGGTTTGAGAAAGAATGAAAGGCAAAATGATAGCTTGGTTTAAAGGTAGTTCTCAAAAAACTAGTTTTGATGCTGCTAACATTAATATTAACTGTTTTGGAGAATGTGCAAGCAAAACTTGGTATATCTGGTATATATATGTTAATCACTTTTACTTTTTGTGATTGCATATTATACAGTGATTCTCTCTATACGCTGCATTCTTGCCTCAGTTTTCCCACTGTACGACTTTGCCACTCTGGTCCAAACCCAAGCCAAACATCTGCTTTAATGCTGGAGGAAGTCGACAAAGCCTCTTTTCAGGTCTGTAGATCACGTGACTCGATGTGAAACAGTCTTGGACGCCAGATCTCTTCCACCCTTTTCCTCCATGGAGAAGAGGGAAAGAAAAGGAAGAGGCATGATTTGTTTTAAATATACAGTAATTAGTTTACGATCACCTGCCAACCACCCAGCATGGTTGTAGGCTGAAGGGTGATGTAGCTGATGCCGCTCTCCTGTGTTTCTAATTAAGGTGGAGAATTGGCTCCCCATGCACAACACTTTTTGTCAGCTTTAATCCCGTGCTTGGATCAAACGAATGACTGCATTATTAACTTTGAGTCTGACTGAGGGCCGGAAGCAATGGGGGTCTGGTTTCCAGTCTTGTGCACGTGGAAACTGTTTGGCGCGGTTCCTGCTGGTTTACTGAAGGTCTTCTTAGTAGCAGTTCTTCTTCCCTTATGAGCGAAGTTTAGGAATCAAAGACGTGAAACCTTTCAAGTTTCAGTTCAGACAGCATCACGCTCTTAAAAATAAAGGTTCCAAAAGGAGGTTTTTGCAATGAAGCCATTTTGGGTTCCCCAAAGAACCCTTTAGTAAACAATTCTTAAAAGAAAATTTTTAAATTTTTAAATTTTTCCGAAGCAGTGTTTTGAAATCGGCCCATCACTATATTGTTTTAAAGTCGTTATTTTGTTTTTTTGGCGCACAAAAATATTCTCGTCGCTTTATAATATTAAGGTAGAACCACTGAACTCGCATGAACTGTTTTAAATATGTTTTTAGTACCTTTATGGATCTTGAGAGAGGAAATGTCATTGCTTTGAATGCAGGCCTCACTGAGCCATCGGATTTAATCAAAAATATCTTAATTTGTGCTCCGAAGATGAATGAAGGCCTTACGGGTATGGAACGACATGAGGGTGAGTAATAAATGACATTATTTTCATTTTTGGGTGAACTAACCCTTTAAAACACTTGTGCGTGGGACTAATCTCTTACGCATCTCATTCTCGCTTCCGTTGCTAATTCCAAAACGTCATTTTAGAGCTAGTAACCGAGGCTTGAGCCATTGATAGTAGACTAATGCAGTTATTAATGCAGTTATTAGAGAGAGAGAGAGAGAGAGAGAGATTAAGCGTATGTGAATTATCCTACCTGAGTCTGCCCGTCTCTTGACAATGTTCGGCAACAGTGTCTCTACTAATAGCGAAACTGTAAGTTTATTTCCTTCAAGAACAGCACCGTTATTACCTCGCTAGTGAGAAATGTCATGTAGCTTTTTAGTTGCTAAACTTCTTTTGCTGATGTAGGCTGTAAGGACCTTTGAAATAACTGAAATCATTTGGCGAAGTGATATGGACATGTAATGCGGTCAAGACCTGCCTGGAACTACTTTTGCCGTGCGTTAATTTCCCTGAAAATAATTGCTCACCTTACAATGTTTGTCAACTTATCATGTTCAAGCATTCAACAGCATTCAATAATCTAGAACCTTTTTCCACAATAAAGAACCTTTTGTGTAATGGAGTTTCCATGGATATTAAAGGTTCTTCATGGAAGCGCAGATAGCGCTAATAAGGAGCCTTTATTTTTAAAAGCAGCTGAAGTCTTTTAACATTAGTATAGACTGTCTTTAATGTAACTGTAAAGCAAGAGTTTGTGATCAGTTATGTTGGCCACTCAATGATAAAATAGTGCAGACAAAAGACAAAATCGTGCATATGTCAGCTTGGGACAGATCCATCCTTAGCAATATTTTTGCATTTTTACCCAGATTCTTGAACCGTTGGCAGTGTGGCCTACTATTTGTACTACAGTTTTTCAAACACTTTTGAAACTTTGAGATGGAACTGTATATTTTTTCCCTTCAATGTTTAGTCTTAGACTTACTTTTCACCTCAAGGTGAGCAGACCTAACTATTCACAGATGGTTTTTGTAGAAGAGAAGTCTATATGAAGTCTATACAGTAGGTGTGGAAGAGCCGCCTGTAATCTTTTTGTTGTCCTCACTGGTTGCATCCAACAACAAAAATTCAGCATGAGTAGTTTGATTCACAAAATACTTGTTTTGTTTTGAGCTGATTTTCATTAATGAATTATTCACAAACTCATGAGTTATTGCTTTAAAGTACTGAAAAAATAGAATGGTATGATTTCCATCCCTAGATGTTACTTTACTCATTTTAAAATCAGTGAAACTGAAATGAAAAGACATTAAGACAGTTACTGTATTGAAACATCACGTTTATGATTGTATTAGGTGAATAGTAGCTGTAAAGTACAATGGCAACAGCTTAAGGCATTGCCTTATCTCTTAAACAGTATGATTTGGACAAATGGGAGAACAATGCTTGAGTCTTAGTTTGCGTCTGGACGTTTTTAAGCATCAGAACCTCTGCCCTGTTTACATTCAGATGGGTCCACAGTGGTGACTGAGGGACTGGGATAGAAAACCTGCTGATAGAAACAAACGCTAAACCTAGCTATCAGTTACATTTTCCAACCACTTCTTGGCCCCTTTAACACAATGTTTGTATTATTTTATTTTAGGACACAGCTGTAAGCATGTGCATTTTAGACAGGAAAACTACACAGTCTCATATTTAATATGAAAAGGCAGATCTTGACATACATGTGCCCCATACAGGACAGTATTTTAAAATATTATTTTTGTTTATTAGCATTTTTTCACATCCTGTCAAATTTTAGAAGTCTATTTTGCTTTTTGGAGAGGTCATGACTTCCTTATGGGGCTTGAATAACCTTTTGATTACTAAGTTCAAAAGTTGTGCAATACTGCTTTCTTCACTGTTGCTGTTGAATACCAATGCACAATTCTCTGTTGGCTTATTTGTAGTACTTATTAACTTGTTGACAACAATGTAACTCAACCGTAAACTTCCACAGGTGGATGTTTGGTGGTGGGACTAAACAGGAGAACATTGGTGATGACAGTTTACTTTATTGAGGTTAGTTTACTCAGGTTTGGCATGAATACTGTTTTTTGGATCTGGATATGTACTGCTGTATTTGTCCAGAAGGATTTATTTTTTAACCATTCAAAGAGAACATCAACATTTACAATCTTCAATCTTCAAGTATATGAGTAGATAGTTTGCAGTTTCTTTCTTTTTTTGGTTTTCAAAGTTTGCTTGCATTTACACAAAGATTTCCTAATCAAATAATTTTTTTTTTAATGATAAAAAGCAGAAGCATCATTCATACCATTTCTTTTTTGATATAGGCTACATTATACAATTTAACATACAATGCAAAGTTGTTGTTCAATATACAGGATTTAAATCCAATAAATTACAAACAGGCATCACATTTCTTATAGTCTGTGTATCTTGGCTTGTGACCTACTTTTCCCTTTTCATTTTCATGTGGATGCCAAAGAAAAGATATGCCAGAAGTGGCTGGAATCTGTTGTAATCAGTCATGATCCAGTGCCAGATAGCAGAGTTCATTAATCAATGTATGGGGATCAAATGCTTATAGTGTACCACCTCTATAAAATTTTAAGATGTTATGGTTGGTTGCCATGTGGTTGTTAAGGTGATCTTAGTGGTTTTAGCTTATAGCACATTGCTATGTGTATGCTAGGCTGTTATAGGCAATTGCTGGGATGTTGATAAAGGGATGCTAGGGTGTTATGGGTGTTTTCTAGGTGGTTGCCTAAATCTCTGTATACTGTGTCTCAGGTCCATCCTTTAATGTAAGTCTGTGTATTTTTTTTCACCAGCTTTTTTGTCTGCCAAGTCTGAACACTTAAAAAAATAGCACACCTAGCAAGTGACATTACAGTAATTATAGTATTTTAGATTAAACATCTACTGAATGCAAAACTAAATATAAAACACAATGGGTTGGAAATACAACACGTGCAGCAACAAACTCTTAACTGTTGAGTAAACGCATAAACAATCAAAGTTTATTTACACAGCGAAACTGAGTTTTGGCTTGGTTAGTGAGCAGTATAATGGTTTCAGACCTCCTTGTATCCATTCTGTCAGTACTTTGGTATGTGGACCAGTAATTAACCGGATACTGACTGCAAATGATTGATTTTCTGTGGACAGTTTTTGTTGTGAGTGACACAGGTTCTCTGAATTTTGGCAGTGGACCTCTATGAGCCCCCTGCATTGCTGGACCAGATGGTGATAAGGTATATCTCATAAAAACCTGTCAAGAACATAAACATGTCACAAAAAAAAAAAAAAGAAATATAATAATATAAAATAAGGCTACAGTTTGCATCATTTTTTTTTTTTTTTTTTTAGTTATGACAGATTCGAATGAATTTGTTCAACCAACAAACTATATTGAGTTAGAGGAACTTTATTTGTTACAAACACTTAATTTTTTTTTAAATAGGCTAATCAACTTAAACACTTAAGTTGATTAGCCTACTCAAAAAAAAATTAAGTCGCTTCAACTACTTGTAGCCCTGCTAATCTTATCTATTTCAGTTAAAATCCACAGCTATCATAGCACATACTAAATCTAACTTATTCTTTTAAATGTCAAATTATACATCTAAATGTCTTTTACATGTCAAACATGAAAGCCTTAAAGGGATAGTTCACCTAAAAATGAAAATTCTGTCATCATTTACTCCCCCTCAAGCTGTTCCAAACCTGTATGAATTTCTTTGTTCTGCTGAACACAAAGGAAGATATTTGGAAGAATGTCAGTAACCAAACAGATCTGCTCCCCATTGACTACTATAATATTTATTTTTAGGAAAAAGGTAGTCAATGGGGGGCGGATCTGTGATCACTGACATTCTTCCAAATATCAGCTTTTGACTGGTAGTGTGTGTAATATTCTCATTACACCAGCCCACATTATAGTAATGAGATTTTTGAAGAAAATGTGCTCAATTGAGATATATACATACATACATATATATATATACATATATATATATATATATATATATATATATATGTATGTATATATTTTTTTTTGTATGCAGATGGTAGTTTGCATACATTGGATGTTTTTACTTTTTTTTTTTCAGAAAATAATTTGTCACCACAAGAACATTTAAAATGAACTAGATGTGATTATAATGGTGAAACTGTAAAAAAAAATAAAAATAAAAAAAGAAATAGCTTATGGACATACCCAAATACACAATTTCTTTGGATTTTTGGGGTGATATGTGATCTAGACAAGTTCTTGACAGGTTTTCGTGAGATTCCCCCGATAGCTCGCCCCCATCACTCTTAAATGAATAACATCTTTGCTGACATGGTTTCAAGAACGCACCCCCTGCAGTGAATTACAAATGAACCACTGAAAAGATACAAACATGGACGGCAGAGACTGGTGCCCCTTTTTCACTTACTGAGAGAGATGCTTGTCAAACAAAGCCTTTTTCATGGGGGAGGGGTGCTTTTACCTTTGCCTCAAAATGGAAACAGAAGTTGAGCATGTTTGACTTGTATGGAATTACAGTGCTGGTGTCCCTGTGGACCCTGTGGTCAGGAGCTGAGTTGTAGATGAGGCAGAGGGGAGGAGGTGGATGGGGAATCATTGAGGCCAAATGCTCTCTCAAACACAAAGAAAAGCTTTCTTCCAAGCCCCTTGCTTTCTTTACTCTTTCACCTATTAAACTGACTCTCTCCTCCACGGCACAAATCAGGAGGGCCCTTGGAGTCGGTCAGAAGGCGAAGCTACTGCAGAGGGAGTTTGGCGCACATGCTTGCAAGGTCAATCTGTCATAAAGAGTGCTGTGTCAGCAACATCTACAGATGACAGACTTATAACAGTTGTGGAGCGTAATCAATCACAAGGTATAGATGTATTTATCATGGTGTTTTAGTCAAGATCCACATGCATGTTTCAAAAAACCAATAAATTAGATTTTTATATAAACACTTGGCCTTGTTTTTG
The DNA here is from genome assembly GCA_037950665.1 of Hypophthalmichthys nobilis. Lineage (NCBI taxonomy): Eukaryota > Metazoa > Chordata > Actinopteri > Cypriniformes > Xenocyprididae > Hypophthalmichthys > Hypophthalmichthys nobilis. The sequence goes on from CM075478.1 coordinate 13,475,374, forward strand.
CATAAAAGCTTCAGCCGTGTTGTATTTTATGTGGTAACTCTGCACCTTGGTGCTATTTATGGACATTGTAATGTTTTTCTGTAAACTTTTCCACGGTCGGCAAAGCATGAGCTCTCTCAAACATGTAGTTTATACCCGTCTGTATTTCTGTTTCTGTCGAGTCAGTTCTGTCAACTGCTTTGTGCTGGATCATTAAAGATGTCAGGCCAGTTCTGAAGATTAGTTTTCAGCATGCTGTGATGGTGGACAGGACCATTTGGCTCTTTTTTTAGGAACAGTTATTTAAACAATCCCCTAAACCTAAGTATTAAACTCAAACAACTTGTCTTGCTCCATTTGTGTTACGACATGAATGATACCTTGAATTTTGCCTGGTTGATTATAAAACGAGGAAAAGAAGTCCTATTTAAGGACCAGGATTTGATTGATTGATTGATTTTTATTTATTTATTTATTGGTGTATTTATCTATATATGTATGTATGTATATGTATATCTGTTTATTTATTTATTGCATATTTATCTATAAATGTATGTATATCTATTTGATTATTGTGTATTTATCTATGTATGTATGTATCTGTTTATTTTTTTTATTGTGTATTTATCTATGAATGCAGGTATATGTATTTATTTATTTATTTGTGTATGTATATTTGTGTATTTATTCATTATTATTTAGTATTTTTTATTCATTTAGATTTTGCTTTGTTTACTTGTTTTATTTATTCATTCATTTTCGTGCTTTTATATCTATACCTATATATATATTTATATTTATTCTTTCTTTCTTTTTATTTATTATTTTTATTATTGTTTTATATTTTCTTTTTATTATTGTTTCATTTATTCTTTTTATTGTTTTTATTTATTAATTTTTATTATTTATTCTTTTTATTCATTTTCATTTTGCTTCGTTTACATTTTACTTTTATTCAATCAGTTTTGTGCTTTTTATTTAATTATTTATTTATTCATTCATTCTTTTTATTTATTAATTTTATTATTGTTTCATTTATTCTTTTTAATTTCTTTTTAATTTATTATTTTTTATTTATTTTTATTTTTTTATTTATTATTATTTTTATACATTTTCAGTTTGCTTTGTGTTTACTTATGTTTTACTTTATTTATTCAATCATTTTTGTGCTTTTTATTTATGTATTTGTTTTTTTTTTACAGCGTTCAAAGTAAAATTAAAGGCTAAATCAAAGAATAAGAAAACGTACAGTACAGTATATCTTGACAGCATACAGAATTCCTATAAAAGCATGACAAATACTTTTTATTGTTGTCATTTCTTTCAAATACCACTGAAATCAGTAAAATGTACCATTTATCATCCTTTAACATTAAAAAAAAAACTTTTATTTTAACTATAGACCATTTTTCTCAATGTCTTTGTTCAGTATCCCACAGGACCACAACTCAAACCAGAGTTAAAACCACCAGACCAACCAACATGGCCATTTCGCTTTCCTGCTCCACTGAGAGACTCCAGCAGAACACAGCTGGGAAACATTACACACTGCAATATGGTCATGCAACAAATTAGATCTAAGCATGTGTTGTGTTTTTCCACGTTAAAACCTCATTAATTTGTTCATATACCATGTGGGTATGAATATAGCACGTCAAAACCAAACTAATAGTATTTGCAGTAACCAAAAGAGCAGAACAGGCATCAATGACTGACTGCTTGGACTCAATAACCCGGGAGTTTTAGTGAGTGAAAGTCATCATAAACTCCCCGAAAAAAAATCAAGTGGAACTTCTCATGGTGGCTATATTTTAGTTTAATTGAGGCACAATCCATTGGGAGCACTTGTTTGCCTGTTGCTTTCAAATACCATGAGAAAATTTGTGATAGTCTAGAAAATCATAATTCACTCTACTTGCAAACCAGGTGGTTGCAATAGAATCTGAGATTGACGGACGGCATAGTTCACAGACATAGCCGAGGCGACTCAAATAGAAACAGTTCTTTGGAGCTTTCTTGCTTCATCTGAAATTGTAATAACACCAGAGATGTTCCTGTTGCAGCAGATCAGAGCTGAATAGCAGAGCGGTCAACATGAAAAAGTTCCCTGGAGGACACAGTGAGGGTCTGCTACTCTCATTTTCACAACAGTTGCAGTAAGGACATGGACCCCCTCTGGGGTACAGGCAACCAACAGGAACTACATGTTTGTGGGTACTCTGGGTAGTGAAAAACCAGAGAACGTGCTTGTTTTGTTTATTCCGTATCCATGTCAGAGCTGGGGAAAGATACTCTTCTCATCTTTGTCAGATCCGCTGAGTCAGGCCAAGAAACATGCTCTGATTCTGTGCTGGTTGCCGGCTATGGCCGCCGTGTTTACTTGTTTGCTCTAGATATCAATTACCTTGGAAATACATCCTGTAATTAATCACAGGATTGAAGGAGCAGTTTGTAGGTCATCTCTCACCCAAATACAATTATTTAATAATATATTTATTCTGCTGACGCAGGGCAATTGCACAATCAGCAGAAGCATTTATAACAAAGGGCAAAGTTGGGCAATCAATTCTCCTTAATGTTTTACAGTTAAAACATTTTTTATATAATTTCTTAAAATTTAAGTCAGTAAGTCAATGCTAAAATGATGTCTAAATTTTATATATATATAAAAGTTTTGGGACATCTGCCTTTACGTGCACATGAACTTTAATGACATCCCATTCTTAATCTGTAGAGTTTGATATGGAGTTGGACCACCCTTTGCAGCTATAACAGCTTCAACTCTTCTGGGAAAGCTTTCCACAAGCTTTAGGAGTGTGTTTATGGGAATTTTTGACCATTCTTCAAGAAGCGCATTTGTGAGGTCAAGCAGTGATGTTGGACGAGAAGGCCTGGCTCACAGTCTCCGCTCTAATTCATCCCAAAGGTGTTCTGTCGGGTTGAGGTCAGGACTCTGTGCAGCCAGTCAAGTTCCTCCACACCAAACTCGCTCATCCATGTCTTTATGGACCTTGCTTTGTGCACTGGTGCGCAGTCATGTTGGAACAGGAAGGGGCCATCCCCAAACTGTTCCCACAAAGTTGGGAGCATGAAATTGTCCAAAATGTCTTGGTATGCTGAAGCATTAAGTGTTTCTTTCACTGGAACTAAGGGGCCAAGCCCAACCCCTGAAAAACAACCAGACACCATAACCCCCCCTCCACCAAACTTTACACTTGGCACAATGCAGTCAGGCAAGTACCGTTCTCCTGGCAACCGCCAAACTCAGACTCATCCATCAGATTGCCAGACAGAGAAGCGTGATTCGCCACTCCAGAGAACACGTCTCCACTGCTCTAGAGTCCAGTGGCGGCGTGCTTTACACCACTGCATCCAACGCTTTGCATTGCACTCGGTGATGTAAGGCTTGGATGCAGCTGCTCGGCCATGGAAACCCATTTTTCCATGAAGCTCTCTACGCGCTGTTCTTGAGCTAATCTGAAGGCCACACCAAGTTTGGAGGTCTGTAGCTATTGACTCTGCAGAAAGTCGGCGACTTTTGAGCACTGTGCGCCTCAACATGCGCTGACCCCGCTCTGTGATTTTACGTGGCCTACCACTTCGTGGCTGAGTTGCTGTTGTTTCCAATTGTTTCCACTTTGTTATGATACCACTAACAGTTGAACGTGGAATATTTAGTAGTGAGGAAATTTCACAAATGGACTTATTTCACAGGTGGCAACCTATCATGGTACCACGCTTGAATTCACTGAGCTTCTGAGAGCGACCCATTCTTTCACAAATGTTTGTAGAAGCAGTCTGCATGCCGAGGTGCTTGATTTTATACACCTGTGGCCATGGAAGTGATTGGAACATCTGAATTCAATGATTTTGGAGGGGTGTCCCAATACTTTTGGCAAGTATAATGAATAAAAACAAAATAAAATTTAAATAAGTATAAGTTATGTAAATAAGTTCAAGTTAAAATTGAGCATCAGAATGGGGAAGAAAGGTGATTTAAGTGACTTTGAATGTGGTATGGTTGTTGGTGCCAGACGGGCTGGTCTGAGTATTTCAGAAACTGCTGATTTACTCTGACTTTCACACACAACCATATCTACACTTGCAGAGAATGGTTCGAAAAAGAGAAAATATCCTGTGTGGCAGTTCTGTGGGTGAAAATGCCTTGTTGACGGCAGAGGTCAGAGGAGAATGGCCAGACTGGTTTGAGCCGACAGAAAGACAACAGGAACTCAAGTAACCTCTCGTTACAACCGATGTATGCAGAAGAGCTTCTCTAAACGCACAACACATCCAACCTTGAAGCAGATGGGCTACAGCAGCAGAAGAGCACAGCGGGTGCCACTCATGTCAGCTAAGAACACGAAACCAAGGCTAATTCATGCGGGCTCACGAAGATTGGACAACAGAAGATTGGAAAAATGTTGCCTGTTCTGATGAGTCTTGATTTTTGATGTGACATTCTGATGGTGGGGTCAGAATTTGGCGTAAACACCATTAAAGCATGGATCCATCCTGCCTTGAATCAACGGTTCCCGTTGCTGGTGGTGGTGAAATGGTGTGGGGGATATTTTCTTGGCACACTTTGGGCCTCTTAGTACCAACTGTGTATCGTTTAAACACCACAGCCTACCTGAGTATTGTTTCTGACCATGTCCATCCCTTGACCACAGTATACCCATCCTCTGATGGCTACTTCTGGCAGGATAACACGCCATGTCACAAAGCTCAAATCATCTCAAACTGGTATGTTGAACTTGACAATGAGTTCACTATACTCAAATGGCCTCCACAGTCACCAGATCTCAAGCCAATAGAAAAGCTTTAGGATGTGGTGGTACACACACACACAGGGTATTTATTGAGTGAGTGAGTCAGTGATGGATGGATGGATGGATGGATGGCCTGGATATGCAAGAGCAGAGATGTTTGACAGCTTGATTTTGAAATGCAGTACACTGACATGGCAAAAAAAACGTTGGCATGTTTCGCTTTGAAGTTAAACATCTAGGGCTGCTCTGTATGTTCAAGTTTTGATGGTTATTAATCTGTGTTTTCATTTACTTTTCCTCATACTGTGCCTCTACAAACCCAGAAAGGTATCAGGGCCACCTACTGCACAGCAATCGTCTTAAAGTGTGTCATAAAAACAAACCACACAGCAGATTGCTGGTATAATGTGCTGCAGAAAATTGTCCTGTATGAGACCAGCGTCTTTTTAGAGAACTGCAGCATGTTGAAGCAGGGCTGCTGAGTTGAAACATGCTTAGAGATGTCCAATAAAACGGCACTACCTCCAGAACTCCAGCTGTGGTCCTCTGTAATGGGCATATAAAGAAAGCCTTTATTAAAACTTGCCACGGTATGCTCTGTCAGTCATGAAAGGCCAGGCGCTTGTACCCTTGTATATTTATCTTGATCTAGGTCACATCGTCATGATGTTATCCTGATATTGGTAAAACAAACAGATGAGGTAGAGGAGTTTGTTTTTGGAAATTAATGCTGTCATGGAGTGTTTGAATCCCATCGAATTAGGTGGATAATGAATGATAATGCATTTGTTTAATACACCTTTGTTGGGACATCAGCTGATGCAATACCTCAAAGTCCTTGAATTATCAATCTACATAATTATTGATATTATTGGCAATAAACAATCACAGACCACCCACAGTCTGTTCACTTACTTTTTGATGCATATTACTCACAAAAAAGAAAAGTGCTGAAATATGATCAGAGCATATTTCTGAATATCTGGTTTACTCGTTAATAGAAATATATCCATAAATTACAATATAACATTTTCAAGTTGCTTGAATACTGTATTTTTCAAAAGTTAGGGATCGATAAGATTTTTTTGAAAGAAGTCTCACCATGGCTCCAATTATTTGATCAAAATACAGTGAAAGCAGTAATACTGTGAAATATGTTTACAATAAAAAAAAAACTGTTCCATTTCGAAAGGGAACTCTACACTGCGTTTGAATGCATATGGGGAACGCCATCAAGTGAACCGTTGTCTGAAAACATAAAAGGAGCACCTAGAGAAGCAGTCAGTATCTTTTCGTCTTCAGGGACTGTTTTATCTGATTGCGATTACTTCGAATCCGGTAAGAAACTTTATGATGTCTGACAAACGTTTCAGGAAGTGTCCCAGATTTCTGACACCCGGTGACACACACAATCTGTGCATTTTCTGTCTAGGGGAACAGCACGCGCGGACAGTGCTTGAGGGCGCTGTCTGTGTGAATTGTGAGCGTCTACCTATTAAGATGCTCCGCTCTCGTCTGGCCCTCTTCTCGAGGGAAGAGGAGCCGGCATCTGTGCCTGGTGGTTCTGGTCCCACTCGTGCTGAGGCAGAGCGGCGGCTGAAATCATGGGGCTCGCAGGTGGAGCTCGCTGAGGAGTTTAGGAGAGGTGTAAATCTCTCTCAACCCCCAGTGGCTGACGAGGGTGAGTTGCTGGATGATGATGATGTCCTCTCGTTGACATCATCAGATCCAGCAGCGAGTGCTCTTCTGGCTTCAAGCCCAAGAGAGCAGGAGATGGCTATTGAAGAGGAAGCAGGTGAGCCTGCTGAGACTTCAAAGCCTCCCTGCCCTGCGTATGCGGAGCTGCTTGAAGTTATGGAGCGCACTTCTGGCAGGCTGTAGCTGCCTTGGGAGCGTTTTAAGAAAGGGACCGAGCGTGGACGGCTTGACGAGCGGTTCCTTTCTGGCCATAACACAGCAGCCCCCGTGAGCCTTCCATTCCTTCCTGATCTACATGTTTAGATCGAGAAGGCATGGAAGAACCCATGCTCGGCTCGTATTCACCGGCACCAGTGGGCGAATTTCGCTGATGTTGAGGGATTGAGCCAGCATGGGTATGTGTCGATGCCCCCTATTGACGAGACAATTGCGAACTATCTCGTCACAGGGCAGGCGGCGACGCTGAAAGCTCCAGTCCTGACTTCATAGCCCCTTGAAGTGACTTCTCGCATGAATGGCAGGGCGTACGCGGCAGCGGGTCAGGCTGGTGCGGCCTTACACACTATGGCAGTGTTACAGGCCTACCAGGCTGATTACCAGTTTGTTTGGGAACCTCACTATTCAGTTTGGTTCTTTTATAGCTCCCTTAGAGTTTGAACACTGCCACAAGAGTTGTTTGCATGTTTAGAGTTGAAGGCTTTGATTTTAGCCTCCTTCTGACCACAGTCTTGTTGTGTCACAAGTTTTGATGGTAGATGTTCAGTTAGAGTTTTGCTCACTTAGAACTAGCACTGCCACAGGTTTATGCCCGTGTTTCTTGAAGTTCAAAATTCTCCGTTGTCGAGGGTCAAAAACGCCGGCGTAGTGTAAACAACAGGTGTAACTGTAGCAAAAATTAAAACGAAAATGCGCTAGTGTAAACAGGGCCTAAATGTACTGTATAAGAGGAATGATTCTCCTGCAGAAGCAACTTGTTCAGCAACTGACCCAGAGCCTGTATAAACACAAGAAGCGGCAAAGTTATACTTAGCAGTAAATAAAATCTTAGATATGGGCCTCCTCAGACAATACGACTCAAATCAGCACCTTGACTTTCTATTTAATTCTCTTACTGCACATTCCTGGGATTGACTTATACAGTAAGTCCACAGCTCTACAGCACAAAGGAAGGTCAGCCAGTGTGACTGAAACTTTAAGAGTTTAAGTGTTTTTACTGAGTACATTGCCTGTTGGAATGTGTTGATTAGAATTAAGCTCAGGTTGAGCTAATAGTTAACCTCACTGGATAGTTTGGTTCTATATATGGCTCCCTTAGAGCTTAGATACTGCCACTAGAGCTGGCGTCAAGTGTCCTTCTGAGTTGTAGGCCCGTTTGGGCCTCCTTCTAGAACATGATGGCGTAGGTTTGTACTCCTCTTGCTTAAAGAGTAAAAGGTGTTTTTACTGAGTACATTGCCAGGTGGTATGGTGGCTCAGGTTGAGTTAACTAGTTAACCTCACTGGAGAAGTTTGGTTATCATATTTGGCTCCCTTAGAGCTTAGAACACTGCCATGAGCTGACACCACGTGTCTGGAAGTCGTAGGCCCTTTGTTGGGCCTCCTGCAGGGCATGATGGCGTATGTTGCTTTAAATAGTAAAATGTGTTTTACTAAGTACACTGCTCATCGGATTGTGTTAGGTGGACTGTTATGTAGGCACTCTACAGTCTTATCTGCTGGTTTAACTCAGTTTAATTTGAACGAGTTCCATGTTTGTGGGTTTTGCTTTTCAGAAAGCAAGCTGTTCTAGGTGTGTGGCCTTCACAGGCCACCCTTTAAGCTTCCCCACCCCCACATCTGGGTGTTCTCTAAGCAGATTTAGCATGTAGCTTCACATGTTGGCCTTTAGCAAGGCTGAGGTGATGTATTTCTACACGATGTAGAATTTGTGTCATGTTGTAGGCTCCTTCTTGGGCCTCCATGATTTCGTGCCTACAGTATGGTTTATCTGTTAGGTTGAGCTCTGTACTCCCCTCATTGAGGGTTGTCCTGTATAGTACTCAGCTCCCTAAGCTGGTCAGTGGTTGAAGGCCTCTCTGAGGCCTCCCTATTTAACATCAGCCGCTAGGCTGGCTGTACTCCCCTTGTGTGGGTCCCTCTAGAGTGCACAGCCTCCTCAGTGCAAATAATCAGGCACTGAGTAGATCCTAGGATTGAGCAGAGTGTTACTCCCCTCATTGGTAAGGGTAAAAAGCGCTAAGCTGAGTCTTGCTCTCCAGGATGCCCGTCTCTACGTTCTGGTCTGAGTTGGTTACTGCCTCTTGCAGTCACTCTTACTGGAAATCTTCTCTGAAGAATGTGAATTGAGACTCTGTGTTCAGACAGGTCATTGGCCAACACTAGGTTTCTGTGAGACCAGGTCGGCCTCCCTGGTGGCAATCAGGGTCGAGTACTTTCCCCTGACAAGTGACTGGCTAGGGTTCCTTCGGGCCCCCTGGCCACATTCCCTTAGAGGTACCCTCTTTTTGGGTACAAAAAGTTTGGTCCCAGAAGCCTTTGAGCGGCCTTGGTAGGCCTTCTGTGGAAGGCCTCTTTGAGGCTTATAGCTTGGGCTGTTGGCCATAGGGAATGCTGTCACTGACAGCCTATGTATGACCCATAGGGGGAGTGGTTCTGGCATTTCAGTTGAAATTGCTAGTTCTGATGTTTGTCTAGCCATCTTTGGCATGCACTCCCCTCATCATGGCGGCGTGGGTATATCGTTCCCTATATGCGTTCAAACGCAGTGTAGAGTTCCCTTTCGAAAGGGAACGTCTCAGGTTACGTATGTAACCATAGTTCCTTGAGAACAGGGAACGAGACACTACGTTACCTGCCATGCATCGGGGCTGCCTGCTGAACAGTCCCTTCAGACGTTAAGGTACTGATTAGTTCTCTAGGTGCTCCTTTTATACTTCCGGGTCGCGTCTATGATGACATCATAGGCTGTCGCCGGCCAATAGGATTGGTGAGATTCGATAATTGTTTTCAGACACCGGTTCACATGATGGCGTTCCCCATATGCGTTCAAACGCAGTGGCTCGTTCCCTGTTCTCAGGGAACCATGGTTACATATACGTAACCTGAGAAATTTTCTATTTGAATTATATTTTAATTAAAATGTAATTTATTCCTCTGATGGCAAAGCTGAATTTTCAGCATCATTACTCCAGTCTTGAGTGTCACATGATCCTTTACGTGAAGCTGATTTGCTGCTCAAGAAACATTTCTTATTATTATTAATGCTAAAGACAGTTGTGCTGATTAATATTTTTGTAGAAAACTTGACACATTTTTTTCCAGGATTCTTTGAATAGAAAGTTGAAAAGAACAGTATTTATTTGAAATAGAAATCTTTTGTAACATTATAAATATATTTACTGTCACTTTAATAAAAGTATTATTATTATTATTTGTATTTTTTGTTGTTGTTGTTGTTAAAAAGCTTAGGCTTTTGAATGGTAGTGTAAGGCCCCGTTTACATGGTGTTTTAAAATGAAAACAATCCTCGTCTACACTGGTGTTTCCACAGCGTTTCAGAAACTATCTCACAGCCGAAAACACATGTCACTTGACTGTTAATGGACACTGGGCATGCGCGTACAAGTGTAAACAGTTGCCTCTTGCACATGTAGGTAGTTGCAGTATTTAAAAAATGCAGTTTAACTGCACAATGGCTGCTAAAAATGGCAACAAAGCCAGCAAAGATTGCAGTTCAGTCTCCATGTTATTGTTTACTCGGTCGTCATGAATACGCAGAGCGAACATGGGCAGCCACACCATCGTTTTCAAAAGTCAGTTTACACTGAAACGCAACCCGGCGTTTTCAAACTAAAGCGGGCTCTGCAGCGTTTTCAAAAGTCTCTGTTGTCGAGGGTCAAAAACGCCGGCGTAGTGTAAACAACAGGTGTAACCGTAGCAAAAATTATGTGTTTTAAAACGAAAATGCACTAGTGTAAACAGGGCCTAAATGTACTGTATAAGAGGAATGATTCTCCTGCAGAAGCAAGTTGTTCAGCAACTGACCCAGAGCCTGTATAAACACAAGAAGCGGCAAAGTTATATTTAGTAGTAAACAAAATCTTGACTTTCTATTTAATTCTCTTACTGCACATTCCTGGGATTGACTTATACAGTAAGTCCACAGCTCTACTGCACAAAGGAAGGTCAGCCAGTGTGACTGAAAGTTTTATCTTTGAATTTAACATGTAAGCAGAAACAGACTATTTCCTCATCTTCACAACCGTGCTGACTGACTGAATCCACTGGGCAGACCATCAGAGTCAGGAAAATAAACATCCAGAGAGCTGAACATTCAAATATCAGAAGACATGGTGACTTTCCGGGCTTTTTGCTTCATTTCTCTTTGTTTCTTTGATGTATTGTACTGGCAGTTGAAATTAAGAACACACTTTTAGGCTTTTTCACGGATACATTTGTTAAATCAGTGTCATTTAAGGCCTAGGCTATCTTGTTTCATGTCAGATTTGTAGATGTAGTAAGTGAAGTGACCCAAACAATTATAGGATTGTTTAGTATAAAGTGACTCTAAAGAAGAAATGAAGACATTCCCCGCCATTTAACGGGACGTTTCAGCCTTTTTCTCCAAAAGTCCATTGGGAGTAACTTGTTGAAGAATGTAATGAATTTCCTTTCCCCCTGCATTGTTAACCTACCTCCATATCCCTGAAGGCTTGTGACAGCGAGCAGGTGAGAGACCTATAAATCACAGCTCCATAAATCCTCTGCGCTCTCTGCTTGCACGTTTTCCACTGATAACTTCTTACAATGCGCCACTGAAAATGACACGGACGTATAAGTTCAATCATTTAAGCCCAGCAAGCCGCTCCACTGAAATTCATATGTGCTGTCAGCAAGCCTAAAACAACAATGGGTTAACCCTAATATGGGATGGACTTCAAGAAATGTTGAATAATAAGACAGGGTAATATTTTGCATCAGGTCTAGCTTGTCACATTGGATTGATTAACTATATTTGTTTTAGGTTTTTGGAACGTGCACCAGAGGTCCCATTACTCTTCGGTTACACGGTTGACATAGTAGAGGTAGCGTCACTGGGAATTCATAAAAATGGAGACTAGAAAATGAGGATTGCAGCACCAACATCAAAGGCTATAGTTTTTGTGCGTCTTTGTTTTTAAATATGATTTGCACAGTTAGCATGTGGTTTCATTATAAGGCTATAACTTAACTTGTGCATCAAAACAATCATATTTTAAAACTACTTTTGTTCACTTGCACAAAAGAAAAATATTTTTGTGGCATAAAATATATCCTTGGTCATCATATACTGTATACATAATAGCCAACACGTCTGGTGGCAAAATAGTAACGATGAAAGTGCTTCCATTTTCCATACCATCGACCAAAACATTCCGTTATAATTCAAGACATCTGTTGGTCATCAAGAGTATGATATTTACACCTACATGATAATTGCTGGAACATAACACACTTCTGAATGCGGTATCTGAATAATCGCCACACAAATCATGCATCTTCCAGTCCTGTGATCGTGTTACATGCACCAAATTGCTCTCAGAGCTTCTACTCTGAGGGAAATGCAGTTTGTCAGCATTTAATTATAGTCAAGAATATTGTATATCTTTATTGTAAGTGATTTATAGGTGGGATTTTAAAAAAAAAAATGAAAATGAAAATAAGCATAATATTTTCGGCATCAGGTGAACGTGTATCATTTAGTAATAATGAAGCAGAGAAGTTTTGAAGGAACATATAAACTTGAGCTGTTCACCCTAAGTCTGACACACATGTGACCTGTGACCGTGAGGTCACGGTGTCCAGTCCTCCATGGATTTTATCACAGAGCCCTCAGGGTAAAAACACTTCCCTGTAATTGGAGTAAGGAAGTCTTTGGGAAAATCACAGGTCAAAGTGGCACAAACCTGTATTTGGAAGTCGTAAAATTCTTGGCAACTCAAGCTGATGTTGTTAGATTTCATCATAGAACTTGTATTAGACAGAAGATGAAATGAAAAAAATCTGGCATGCAAAAAAAAAATGGGGGGGAGAATTACAATAAGATACCAATCAGATTTTTAAAGATGTGTCTCAGTCTGGATGCTTTGGCTGCTCAAATTGTCTTTTGCGTCACTCTTACCATGACACACAATGATAACGTCAAAACCGGTGACGGAAATGCCGGAAGTATTCATACAGCCTACAGAACACAGAAACATCCCGATATATATATACCAGTCAGAGTTTTTCTTGTGCAACAGAAGAGTTCTGCACCGCGATTTGACAGGGCACTTATTTAGAGAGCAAGATGATTCGCCTCCAATTTTCCTGCATCCATTTTGAAAGCCTTACACACACGTGGGTATGCCTACATCATTACCAAAGCAACCCATGCAAAATAAATCTTATTTTATCACTTAAAGCTGCAGTCTGTGCAGACTGCGGAGTGGCTAACAGCAAAAAAGGGAATGCGACCATGCCTGTGTGAAAACAAGAATAAAAATTCATCAGGGCTTTTGAAAATTGGCGAGATCACAGAGATTGCTTTTTTCTGCTGGACAGGTAAGACATTTTAATGCTTTATTGGGTAGATAATGCTAATTAGATAACGCTAATACATACTAAATACACGTAGTCACACAATGTTGATGTTGTTAACATTAACAATTTGAGAACAAAGTATAACAATAATAATAATTTGCACGATTTGACGAGATATGAGCTAACTTTGCGATCGTTAGATTTAATTACCATTAGATTTATTGTTTTTTTTCAGTTGGTCAGAACAAAAGTGGCAGACATGTTACTTACTTGTTCAGATGACATTTTCCGGTGAAATTATGACCACCTGCCTTATATGCTGTTGGTCCTCCACTTGCTGCCTAAACAGTGCTGACCCGTTGAGGCATGGACTCTACAAGACCCCTGAAGATTTCCTGTGGTATCTGGCACCAAAAAATTAGCAGCAGATCCTTCAAGTCCCGTTTAGGTTGCGAGGTGGAGCCAAACTTGAACTTGCTGTTCCAGCACATCCCACAGATGCTCATTTAGAATGAGATCTGGGGAATTTGGAGGCCAGAGCTACACCTTGAACTCTTCATCATGTTCCTCAAACCATTCCTGAACAATGTGTGCAGTGTGGCAGAGTGTTTTATCCTTTTGAAAGAGGCCACTTCCACAAAGGAACACCATTGTCATGAAGGGGTAAACCTATATGAATGACTGGACCAAGGATTTCCAGCAGAACATTGTCCACAGCATCAGACTCCCTCCACCAGCTTGTCATCATCCCACGGTGCATCCTGGTGCCATCACTTCCCCAGTTAAACTGCGCACATGTACACGGCTGTCCATGTGATGTAAAAAAAAACCAACAGGACTCATCGGACCAGACAACCTTCTTCCACTGCTCCAAGGTCCGATTCCGATGCTTGCCTGCCCATTGTAGGTACTTTCGATGAACAGGGGTCACCATAGGCTCTCTGATTGGTCTGCGGCTCCATATGCAGCAGGGTGTAATGCACTGTGTGTTGTGACACATTCCTTCCATAACCATCATTTCACAAGTTCACACTTACAAATAAGTCAGATAAGTTAACGGTATGCGTATTTGGTGTGCTGTCCGAGGAGAGGCCTCTGAGCTCGGTATCTGGTCTATAAACCCAGAGTACTCCCCCCGTATTCTGGTTAGGAAGGTAACCAGGCGAGTGTGAGGAGACGGGGTGGTGGAGAGATGCTGAAAAACTGTTGAGGAACATAGGTGAGTTGACTGCGTATTTATGTAGTCCTCCACTTATGCTGATTGGGTAAGAAATCAAAAGTCAGAGATTTCAATATAAACCAATTCTTCCAAAAATAAAATATATGGACTATGTTATCCACTTAAACTTTGTAGCTCTGTAATCTTACTGTATGTCAACAATTGCCTCTTTTGGATCTATATTTATGTCTCCATTTTAGGAGCTACATCTGAGACAATGTTGATGCTTGAATAAAACCTTTTCCTCTGGGATCCACAGTATGTCTTGGCTACTGCAGTGCTTATTGTCTGTAATTTGTGCTCTATAATCAGTTTCCAAGCATTTAGTCTTTTATTTACCTGGGCACAGCCCATGTGGAAGTGACACACACTGTTAAATGTGTGGCCTGATCCTAGAGGCGCAGCTATAAAACAATGGTTAGCTTTAATTGCAATGCATGGGTGGGCCTTCATTACACTTTCACAAATGCACAAGCTGAAATACAGAGAGATTTGAAAGAGCAAGCGAGCACATGGTTAACTGTTTGCAAATCTCATGCTGTCTGTATACTAAAAACACAGCCTAAATCTGAACCTTCTGTAGCATTCCCAGCTGCTCTCGAACATATTTTTGTGTGGCTCTAAACTCCAGAACACACTGAGTGTGACTTGTTGACGTTGCTGTTTTGGGATCTTTTATTCTGTGTTTTGCTGTTGTAGGAATTTGGAAGGAAGTATCTGATCAAAGTGTTATTCAAAAGGATGAAAAATATATGTAGCTTGTAAATGAAGAGTGAATTAACAGAAGGTATTTGGGCACGCAAATGTAAAGTATGTCATTTTGAAAAAGTTAAAATACTGTGTGTATTAAAATACTGTTAAAATATTGGTGATTTTATGGAAGAAATTACACATTCAATGGGAGAAAATATCCACAGACATGTTCCAACATCTAGCGGAAAACCTAGATGGGTGGAAACTGTTAGGGAGGACTGACTGCCTATTAATACTCATAATTAAATGTTCAACAAGCACATGTAGGTGTGGTATTCAGATATCCTATCTTTTAACACGCATAATCTTTGTTCCTTCTATCATGACCATCCAACACGTTTACACTCCATGGGCTTTTTCAACTTATACCCCTAAGTTGTGGAATTTACCTCTAGTTGAGATTTGTGAAGCAATTAATATTTTTAAGGGTGTATTCACTTGGCAGGTTTGGTTCGATAAAAACAAACTCTGGTGTGATTGCTCTGTTAGTGCGGTTCATTTGAATAACGAACGCTGCCGTTCGAACACTGGTACGCACCAAACAAGTGGATCAAGACCCCTGAAAAGGTGGGTCTCAGTCCACTACCAAATGAACCCTTTTGCAGTTCGAGGAAATTTTTGTTTCCAAACGAACTCTAATTCAGTTTGACTGAGGGTGTGTTCACACTTGGCAGGTTTGGTTTGATTAAAACAAACCCTGGTGCGATTGCTCTGTTTGTTCGGTTCATTTGAATAAGTGTGAACGCTGCCATTCGAACCCTGGTGTGCACCAAACCAGTGGACTGAGACCCCTGAAAAGGTGGGTCTCGGTCCACTTTCAATTTGAACTCTTATGCGGTTTGACTGAAATATGAATGCATGGACCAAAGATATGTAAAAAAACCAAATACAGGACATGATGTCAAAAGATGTGACCCTAAATGGACAGAATGCTCAAGCATACCTGTTTTTTCTTGTCATAGTCACAATGTTGCCCATCACATTTCGGTACAGGAATCAGAACCACGTCTCCTCACAGCGGATCTTTGTTTGTGTGTGTGACGGAAGAATTCCTGCCGTTGTTTTGACTCCTTTACACTTTTTATAAGCTCTTCACGAGTTCGCAGCTCCATCATACAGCGAGTGCATTTAGCCCAGCACACTTAAGGTTCAGTGTTAAAAATGCCAGTGTGAACCAAGACTAAATGTATCATTTTCTTTTTTGGTCCAGACCAAAAGAACCAAGAGAACCATACAAGTGTGAACACACCCTGAAATATGAATGCAGCTTGGACCATTGACATCTAAATGAACCAAAAACAGGATATGATGTCACAAGATGCAACCCTAAAAAGGACAGAATGCTCAAGAGTACCTGGTTCTTCTTGTTCACAGTTGTGTCAGAAATTACATCTCCTCACAGCAGATCTTTGTTTGTGTACAACGGAGGAAATCCTGCCACTGTTTTGATTCCTTTACACATATTCATGAGTTCTCAGCTGGTCAGAATACCACCATATGTGCACACATAAACAAATGCTTTTAGCCCAGCACACAGCATTTGTTTTGGATGTTCGGTATGTTCCATCACAAAATATATACGTCATAAAATAGTTTTACATATTTAGGTTCAGTGTTAAAAATGATGAACGCTAACATTAAAAGTGTGAACACTAAGAATTTATGTATCATTTGATTTTTGGTCCATGAACAAAAGAACCAAGAGAATCGAACTACAAGTGTAATCACACCCTTAGTCTTACCTAAAAAACTTATTTTTTAAGGTTGGCTTTTAGTTGATTTAGAGTACATTAAGTACATGTATGTATTTTTAATTTTTATGCAGGTTTGTGTGTTTTAATTGTTTGTATTGCAAAGGCTGTTTTTTCTATGTAAAGCTCTTTGAGCAGCTTCTTTTATAAAATAAAGATTATTATTATCTACAGCACATACTTTTGGCCATATCGCATATATGCACTCTGATGTACAGGTTGTGTGTGTGTGCAATAAACTGAGATAAAGCAGAACCCCAGAAAGGAGAATCTGCACAGTTTTTCACTGTAAGCTTATCTGTATTTTCTAGGAAGTCCTGAGGAAGTACAGTCATTTGGTTCCACTTGTCTAAGGAGGAAAAAAAAGCTCATTGGCATTATTTTGCACTAATGATCTGTTTTGTATTTTCGCTTTTACGGTTCTCCTTGTGGGTTGTTGCTGTGGTGACTTTGTGGTGTGGCAACCCCACATACACAGGATACAGTTTCCATACACACTTCTGCATATTAAAATTCTTGGAAATAATTCTGTGTAATATTATTTTTCAGGGTGATGGATGATTCATAAGGGGGTGAAAAGGAACTTAGTGTTCGTGACACACTGTAGTTTATGGTAGTTTTACACCATAACCATTTTACACCATTTTATTCTGATAAATAAAAATGATGGACTGTCTGGCTAGATTAAATAAATTTTGAGATATTTCACTAATATTCAAGCCATTATAATATAGAGGAACAGATTCAATGCAAATCTCAATCCTTTACACATAGTTTAAGAAGAGGTGCCAGTATTTTTTAAATGTAAAATATGCAGAGAGATTGGTGAAAATAAGAGACTTCTTTAAAAACAAAACAAAAAAAAACATCTTACAGAGCTCAAAGTTTTCAACAGTAGTGTCAACAACAGTTTAATTTGTGTCTATTTATATTTCTCTTCAGAAAATGTATGAGAAGCATCAGAAAAGTGACGGATCTTTTTTGGCCTTCCATGACCCCTCTTTTGGACCACAGAGATGCACCCTTATTTGGAACAGTGGAACCCAAAATGTAGAGGTGAGCACACTATTAGGTAGCCATGTGCTTCTAGTGCTGTTTTAAAAGTCTCTTTGCATTTATTTTTTGGCGTGTAAGAGTCTTTGCTCTCACATTGTCTGAATAAGAATCACTGTTCAGTATCTCAGCAGTGCACTAAGGCCATTGCTCCAGCAGTAGCCAGTTATTTTCTGATTCAAATAGCAGAACTGAGAATCTTATGTGATAGCGATTACAGTACAGCAGGCACTCGTCCCCATCTGTGGTTTAGCGTATCAACCGATGCTGGGTTGTGCGGTGACTGGCTGTGGAGGAGACCAGAGGCAGCAGCCAGATGAATAGCCCACAGCGGTTAAGGACTGGGGGAAACAGAGGGAATGGTAGGGTGCAGGGGATGATGGTGGTGGGAGACCCCCTAATTACACTGTAAACACAGCTGTTGATGTGACTGTAAGTGTAGGGCAGCGATCGTTTTCCACATGTGCCTGGTCGTCTAGCACAGCTGGTTGCTCTCAAAAATGTTTTGGTCAAGTGTTTTGGTGTGACGCAGTTTGATCGTTACACCACAGACTAAAAGTTCTATGAATTCTTTCCAATTACGGGCATACTTGAGGTTTTTGGTGGTACTTGACTTAAAGTGCAATCAATAACTGGTGTAACTAGCAGGTTGTTTGTAGCTTGTAGATTTTAGTCAGGGTTGACGCCATATTGCCACATGCACTCTATAAAGTTCCTAAAGCACATCTAATGAAGGTTTTTGTCTACTGAAAGTTTTTAGAAAGATGTTTTGTCAGCTGAACAATTGTTAAACAACAGTAGAAATCAAAAAATATTTGTATGAATATTAATAATACTACCCTGACTAATGTCTACAGCACATGGTTTTATACTAAACTACTGGTATCCATTGTGATTAAATATATGTCAAAGACCATAGAATAACACAAGTTTCCCCATTCAAAGAGATAGGAGCTGCACTTGCATGTCAAGAGGCGTCTCAAAGATGTCCGCCGAGTGAAATGACTTGTCTTAAAGGGACTTTGATATATGTTTAACCTCAACTAGTTCCTATACTTAAATATAAAATATATAAACCAAATTAAAGGCATCCTAACTTACAGTATCTCACCCTCACATTTCAGCAACCATTTCATTATATGTTCTCAAGGGACAATACTATAGAAATGAAAATTGGATATACTTTAGAGAAAATTGGATATACTTTAGTCAATGTACAGCTTGTATAGCAGTGCAGATTTACTGTCCTCTGAAAATAACATACAGCCATTATTGTCTAAATAACTGGCAACAAAAGTAAAAAATAACGACGGTGTCGTGTTACATCTGTCGTCATGAAATGACATATGTCATTACCAGTCAAAATGCATGTTCATTTAAATGCAATGTGTGGACTTTTTACATTTGTCCTATTTCCATTTAGCAAAACTCATCTTTTTATTAACGACTACAACCACCCCACCCCTAAACCTACCTTTAGTAATTTATAGTGCATATACACTTTATGAGCACATGCGTTCCCTGGGATCGAACCCACGATCGCATGATCACATGATTGCATATTGTTATATTGCAATGCTCTGCCAATTGAGCTACACAAAACCGAAATATGACGCAGATAAAAGGGAACAATGCATTAAAATGAAAGTGTCCTGTTGTCGATAGGGGCGCAACTTTAGTAAATGCTCCTATGGGTTGTATTTCAGGGAAGTGACAAATGACCTATATAGGCGTATTGGTTGGAGAACATGTTGTTTTTCAGTCAGGATGAGGTCTGGACTTGACTAGGTCATTGCAACCTTTATTCTTTTCTTTTTCAGCCATTCTGTTGTAGATTTGCTGGTGATCTTCAGATCATTGTCCAGTTGCATTTCCCAATTTCGGCCACATTTAACTCTAGAATACTTTGGAATACAGAGGAGTTCATGATCGACTCAAAGACTGTGAAATGCCAAGGACCTGTGGCTACAAAACAAGCCCCAAATCATCACCCCTCCATCAGCATGCTTGACTTCGGTATGAGGTGTTTGTGCTGATATGCTGTGTTTAGTTTTCACCAAACTTGGCGCTGTGCATTATGGCCAAACATCTCCACTTTGGCCTTGACTGTTCAAAGGACTTTGCTCCAGAAGTCTTGTGGTTCGTTCAGATGAAACTTTGCAAACCTAAGCCATGCTGACATTTTTTTTTTTTTTTTAGAGAGAGAAGAGGCTTTCTCCTGGAAACCCTTTCAAACATGCCATATGTGTTCTGTCTTTTTCTAATTGTACTGTCTTGAACTGTATCATTTAACATGTTAACTGAGGATTGTAAAGTCTGAGGTGTAGTTCTTGGGTTGTCTGCAGTTTCTCTGAGCATTACACGGTCTGATCTTGGGGTGAATTTGCTGGGACGTCCACTCCTGGGAAGATTGGCAGCTGTCTTGAATGTGTTCCACTTGTGAATAATCTTCCTCCCTGTAGAATGTTGGACTTCAAATTATTTGGAATAGGCTGTATAATCCTTCCCAAATTGATGGCAGCAACAATTGCTTCTCTCATTGCTTATGTCTTTCCTCCTTGGCATTATGTTAACATACACCTGAATGCTCCAGACCAGCAAACTGCCAGAACTTCAGTTTTTATAGAGGTGCTCACAGTTGCTGATGATCAATTAATCAAAGGCATTTGATTAGCAGTGCCTAACTGTTACTTACCCTCTTATTTCCTATGTTAACAGTAAGGGCCCTATCACACACCCGGCGCAATGTGGCGCCAGGCCCGACGCAAGTGTTTTTTGCTAGTTTCAGCCTGACGCAGTTATCATTTTCATGTCCTGTGCTACATTGTTTAAATAGCAAATGCATTTGCACCCATTTGTGCGCCCATGGGCGTGCTGGTCTGAAAACGAGGTGTGTTCAGGTGCATTGTTGGCGTGTTGCTATTTTGAGGCAACTGAAATAGACTGCGCCATTGACCAACTGAAACCTGGTCTAAAGTCAATGCCGCAATATTTGTTTTGTTATTTAAAGAGCGCGTTAGTAATATGCGCCTATATGCAGGTGCACAACGCGTGTACACTCTGCTTATTACACACACAAACATGCCAAATATTAAAAATAAAAGGATTACAATGTAGAAGATTATTATTGTGTGCATAAATATAAAAATGCTTTGGTGGAATCTGGCTTTTCCCGTAGATGGTCTTCTCGCACTTTAACTTCACGCACAAGCAGGTCAGTTTCCTCGCTAGAGAAGCGTTCAGTTTTTCCGCTTGCAAATTCCGCAACATGTTCTCCAACCAATTCGCCTACATAGGTTGTTTGTCACTTCCCTGAAATATGACTCATAGGAGCGTTTACTAAAGTTGCGCCCCATCGACAGCAGGACACTTTCATTTTAATTCATAAAATACGACCCATAGGAGCGTTTGCTAAAGTTGTGCCCCTATCGACAACAGGACACTTTCATTTTAATGCATTGTTCCCTTTTATCTATATTTCGGTTTTGTGTAGCTCAATTGGCAGAGCATTGCAATATATAACAATATGCAATCATGTGATCATGCGATCGTGGGTTCGATCCCACGGAATGCATGTGCACTATAAATCACTAAGGGTAGGTTTAGGGGTGGGGTGGTTGTAGTCGTTAATAAAACATTTAGTTTTGCTAAATGGAAAATAGGACAAATGGTGTAAAAAGTCCACACATTGCATTTAAATGAACACACATTTTGATTGGTAACGACAGTCATATGTCATTTCATGACGACAGACGTAACGCAACATTTATTTTTACGCCAGCTAGAGTGCGCATGACTTTAATACGTAAATATAGGTCATAATAAGGTGCTTGAAAAAGGACCTATAGGGTGTTTTTTTTTTTTTTTTTGGAGGACAGTCTGAAATTCCGCCATGTAAATAGCGAATCCGCAATGGAGCGAGTGCAACTGGCTTTTAAAGGGAATGGGAGATGAGACTCTGATTGGTTTATTGCACGTTATGCCCAAAACACACCCATTATTCTTTAAGAGACTAGGGACAACAGTTTTAGACCATGTGGACACGTTCTAAGTGCATCTGCACCATACACTTTAGACCATGTGCTTAGATCATTGAAATAGGGCCCTAAGGATGTCCTTAGTTTGTCACACATGGATTTTTCCCTTTTAATGATACAATGTGATATGTCATGTGTTGTCGTTCATCTGAGGTTTTATTTTCCAAATTTTAGGACCTGCCAAGGACCAAATTATTTTCTATGATGTCCTGATATGGAAAAACATGGAATTAAATAGGGTGTCCTAACTTTTTCACACACACACACACACACACACACACATATATATATATATAATGGGAAATAATAATATTTACCATTATTATTAGTAGCATTATTAGTATTATTACGCATTTATGCATATAAATTTAATAATTATGTATAATATAATTTTATTTAGATTTGATTTAAATTGAGTATATTTGTACTTACATTTTAAAGTTATATACTATTTTTTTTTTATTTATTACATGTTATACATGTAATTTTATTCATGTAAAATTTTATTTTATTATTTGCATAAGAATATTTTAATTGACATTATAAATTTCAGTAGTGCTGCTGGAGGTAGTGATCTTTTGGATCAAGGTATTTATTTTTTAATTGAAAAGCCACGCAATTGTATACTTTTATTGTGAAAATAAAAGAGCTCAGCACGTATAATTTTGCTCTTTAAGAAACATGTGTTTCTGTTTAATGATTACGGTCTTTAACTGTGAGCTGCCACCACACAGCATCTCTAGCTCACCAGAGCTCCCTGACTAAGTTTAACCGGCTCTATCATCAGCTGAGCCTTTCCTTATTGACACTTCAATGACCCTCTGCCATGCTGCCACTACCCAGCCTGAGGCAGGGCTCTTTTTTTTTATTATTGGTGAAAAGCCTGTCGAATTATTCTGACAGATGAGCACAAAAGACTGACTGTGGATTCATGCTGAAGCGGATGTAAAGCTGGTACAAAGACAGTCAGGATTTCCTAAATGCATTTTAAACTTCATTTAAATTATCTAATAAGTCTAGATCTATTAGCACTGCATGCCTGAACATGCATGACTGAACTGGGAGGTGGTAAATTAGACGAGTCGGGGGTCTGTTTGGTGCCTGAGGTCAAACCAGGGCACCGTTACAGGTGGTTGTGGCGGAACAGAGAGCATTACTGAAATGCTTCACATCTCCGCCTTATACTGTCTGCACAATCTGTGAGTGACAGCAGAAAAGCTCTGCTTTCGGCCTGCTGCGCTGCCCCTTTCCTCTGTCTGTATGTCTTTTTCTTTCACACATACTGTTACAGACATTATAGTTCACTCCTCTGTGTGGGTATATTCAGTTTCATCCTTTTTAATGCAGTTTACCATTGTCTACAAAACCACAGATGTTTGGTTTACATTCCTCTATTGAAGAACAGCAGGCTGCTTTGCTATTTTCTCTCGCTTTTTTCGCCCCAAAGCCATCCCACTTTTGGAAAGTGTAACAAATAGTTTTTCACAGCTGTAGGGCTTCAAAGGAGTGGAAAAGATAGATCTTTCAGAGATAAACCAGTGAGAAACATTCTTTAAACATTCATCTGAGATCTGTTTTAAAATGGAGGCCATTAACATTTTTTAAAATAGCACACAGTTGGCTGACATTTACGGCAAATGAGAACTATTTTTGATTTGTCAATGCAAATCCTCTAATCAGCATAAACGTTAGAGATAAGACAGAAAAAGGGGGTAAAATGGGTTTAAAAAAATAAATAAAAACGTCACTTTTCCACAAAGTCTTTCTTAAAACTTAGAGAGCAAATGGAAGAATCTAATTTCATGTTAATATTTCACACTACAAAAAATACATATTTTAGTTTAAGAAAATAGTGTTATTTGTTTTTCGTAGCAATATTGTAATATATATTTTCATGACTATTAAGCACATTTTTTTGCACAAATTCTCATTGTTTAATGTTAAGTTGTTTTTTGTAATACCCATGATTCTCGATAGCATTCCTTATTAGTGTAATTCAATATTTTACTAATTTTTAATTAGTAAACAATACCAACATGACATTGTTTTACAGTAATGAGAAAGTGAAAAAAAAAAAAAAATCTGAATGGTCACTGAAATATAATTAAATTATATTATAAAACGGTTAGTTCCTGTCCTTGATTCAGATTGGTCAATAGCTGTGTTTTATTCAACCACTCTTAGCAACGTAAACTGTTTGCTCTCAATTGATATTGTTCATTAAAGCTTACTGTATTATGTAGAAGAGTATTATGAGAAAAAGATCGAGTGAGCGAGATTATTACCTGCATTCAGATTTAGCATTTTCCTTCAGGTCAGTCCTATGTTCATAATAAAAAATCTGTTTAAATGTCCGCTGCAATATCTTGTCCTTTTAACAGTTAAGCGGTTTTCTGCTAGTCGCTAATCAAAGCATTTGTCAGTTGCGTCTTGTTCCGTGTTCACAACAATTCAGTCTTTTCAATGTAAAAGTCTTCGCTACTGACTGACACACTCATAAAGTCTTTGCCGCCATCTAATGGCGTAATAATGTAACTTCTGTTGCTGTTCAAGTTCAGGGACTATTTTTTACCGGCGGAAGGAAGGCTTTTAGTCAAAGTTTACTTCATGAAAGTTGCATTGATACATATTTTTGACTTTAATAGTTGTATTGTGTGGTAACCGTTTTATAAAAGCAATAAGATACTCGAGGCTAGTGCTGTATTGTGAATAAGTCGCGGCTGAAGGGCGTTGTTAGGCACGACGCGAAGCGAACTCTCGTACCTTATTGCTTAGGCTACTTAAAAACATAAATAAAATACACTAAATACTGAATGAAAATATAATTTCTTATTTTTCTTTCTTTTAACTTTTGGGTGAAATATCACCTGGTAATGATCTTGACAGATTTTGTGAGATTCACTCATGTAATCAGAACCAAACTTCAATAAAACTAAGAATTATTACTAGAACAAACTGCACAAAGAAGTTAAACTTTCTGAAATAGGCTCTCAAAAGCACAAAAGCTGCTCTCTTCACCTAAAGTAACCACAATAAAGATCAGATGTGGGACATCAGCCATTCTATCAAGAGGCCATATGGTTTCAATCACTTTCGTTCACCAATGTATGTCACTGAGATTTCATAATCACTCAGTATTCACACACGTGGTCCTGTTGGTTTTTTAAGCATAGTTTGCTGTGATTCTGTCATCAGTGGACTGGAGGGAGGGTTTCTAGAAGGGAGGGAGATGAAGAGAGAGAGTGTGTGTGTGTATTGGGGACGTTGGAGTGCGTCAGAGCGCACTGGCTCCCCTCAATCCAAACTCACTGCATCTCCTTTCCAAGAAAACTCCTCCAGATTTCAGGAAGCCTCCGGATTGCTTTGTTTGGATGTACCAACAAATATTACACACCATTCAAAAGAAGGATAGAGGGAGTTTAGGTTGTTTTATCAGCGCGAAAGGAGGGAAAGCGCCGTTACGCGTCGATTTGAGAGATTTATCCGACACTTCTGGAAGCAGCGCTCAAGACGCGCGTAATGGATCGATAGTACGAACTTCTGGGAGTGTAAAGAAGCTCCTCTAGACACCGCGAAAGCGCTATTTTTGGTGGAATAAAAGTTAATTTGAGAGAATTTGTTAGTTATATAGTGTTAGACATTGTTACAGACCGACGTGCGCTGTGATGGATGGAGCAGTTCTTTTGATATCGATGCTGGTGTTGGTTTTCTCTGGAGATGTTTGGAGCGCGTCGTATCCTCAGCGGTATAACCTGTACGCAGGGACCCAGACTCAGACTCAGCCTTTAAACGGGGCGAGGGCAGCAAGCAGACACAGGTAATGACACTTTCATTTCATCCACTAATATGATGAAAGAAATGATGAAAGAAACAAATAGTGAAAAAGAGTCTGTGTTTATATATATATATATAAATGCTGTATATAGCCATAGTATTACCTTATAATGATTCCATCATCCCATTAAGATCATCAACATTTAGAAAGATGGATTAAATCTAACAAAATCAGTTTTTTGTTAAATTAGACATGAGATTTTCAGACAAATCAAACTTTGCATTACTCTGAGGGAATGACAGTTAGTTGATAGACAGACAGAAAAATAGACAGACTTAAAGTTTTATAAGTCCCGTCAGGACAGTTACAGATGTTATGCATTTTTCTGTAATCCATTTATTGAGGGAAACATAACCTGAGGGGACTTTAAAAAGCAAATGTGCTTTTAAATGTGTGGCACAGATGACTACATGAAAGGAAAAGCCTCCCTTTATCCTACAGTGAAACGACAGGAGGTGCATTGCTGTCCATCCAAACAGCTAATTATCACTTACCTAATGCAAGGCTTTGCTTAAAAAGAAGTTTTGTGGGACCCCTGTGATTTCCAAAGCTTCTCAGTACATGGTTATACTTGTCGCCACCCTAATAATTACACTAAAAGCACCTTCCTTTATCTGTCAATCAGGTGGTTTTACAATGCAATGCTCACTCTCAGCCACACACACCCACTCTGACATTGTTGTTTTGTCTGTGATTGTTGGGGTGTGAACGGGAGAGGTTGTCCCAGATCTGACGTGCAGACCGGGGCTTCCCCCTTCATCTGACGCAATGCTTTCTTAAGGGTGGACGGACACGCAGGCCAGATGGTGATGGTCAGAGCTTGGAGTCATGAATTGTGGCCTTATATCTGTTTAATGAAGTAGTAAATAAAAATCAGTCATAGAAATTATTAGTATAAAGCTATTTTAGCCCGTTTTGGACTTATGAATAGCTCTCAAATATAATGCATTCCCCTTCACGGTCAGTGTAGTGAGGTAGTGAAGGGTGATGTCTATGATGTGAGAACCCTCAGTGCCAGCAGTATGAAGTATGTAGTGAAGTATGTACTGCCTGGTTGAGAAATCTGAGTCGAGTTACTGGGGATTAGCAGTCTGTTTGAACTTTTAGTTACAACAGATGTAAAAAGTATTCGTTTTGTGTATTTATTTTATGGAAAAGTGAAAAAGTGACTGAAATCAAGGGAAGAAGTTGTTCTTTTTCTCTTAATGTGGAGAACTCATCTCCTCTCTTGTGGCTTTTTCTCCTTTAAGTCTTCTAAATGAACTGATTGATAGATTTTGACTCGTGTTGCTTGCATCAAATGTGTATTTCCAGGGAAAACCGCAACCCCTAATCAAATTTATTAAGGAATGTGTGCCTCAAATTTAGCAGCAATTTTATGCTAAAAGTTTCTGAAAGATGAACTTTGCAAGAACTGGATCTGCAGCTGCCAAATATGCGAACACCTAAATCACCTCTTTACTCTAAATTGTAGGCATTTGGTAAGGAACGCTGCCAGGATTTTGTGTGTTGGAATACATGTCCTAATATAAGAGAATACAGCGTCTTTGAAAATCTAGCAAAATATGTGGAATTAGTGATTGTCATATGAAAAGGAAATTCATATTCAGAAAATAGGGTACTGATATGCTCCAGCAAATCTAATTGAAACTATGGATAAGCTCACCTTTTCAGTATAGTTTTGGTCTGGATCAGGGCCTTGAGGGATCTAGTATTGGTCTGGATCTTGGAGGGTGCGGTCTTGACTCCAACTACGGTTTTCAGGTGATCTTGTATAGTTATTTTTATCCATTGTGGATTTTATCATCCCTGATTTATGTGTACATCATTCTTTTGGGCATGCCATTAGCTGTTTAGCCTGCTAGCTTAGCTAAAATGGCCACTGGATACTTACAATTATCTTATAATGTGTTAACTTTTCTGCTTATTTCTTAAGCTGTAGTTTCACAGAAATCAATTTCAAAAATGTGTCATATTTTGAAATTAAACTCACTCACAGAATCCAGCTTTGTTCAGACTTGAACTTTGCACTGCATCTAAAAGGGAATGGTAGAAGCTTATCAGCTTTGAGAGTTATCTCATTTTTGGACTCATTTAAGTAGCATATACTTTGTATTACCTTTCATCAAATCTCACATTTTACGTCCAGTTCTCTTTTTTTAAGTGTGAGAATGTTGCCTTGCAGTGCTGAATGTACTCTATAGTGTACAGTATTGTGAGACATGAACTTTGAACTTGTTCTACCAACCTGTGAGCTTATTGAATTATACACCTTTTTATTATATATACAAGTATTTCTTGTGTAAGAAGAAGTAATGTGTCTGTAGCAGAGACATAAAATGGTTTGGGTTGTGCTGTGTTGTCACAGCGTTTTAGAAATGAACTATGCTGATTTGCACATATACAGCCATAAAATTGGGCCCTTTTCTGCCAAACCAGAAGTCAAAAGTCCAAGCCTGAATGTTGTGTCCACTGCTATTCAGGAAATCATGCTGGACAAGCTTTGATGAATGCCCTGTAGACTGTACGCCCATGTTCATGTTTGCCATCTTTCATTTATTTCTTGAAAACATTTATGCTGACAGACAAACAGCCAGTGCTGGCATGCAGCTCTTCAAAGGGTGACTATTAAACTGCATGGTGTCTGAATAATAAAAACATTGGCATAGTCTTGGATTGGCTCCATTATATGTGACTTATTAGGAATAGTTTACCTCTACTGAGGGTAAGGTCCAGTGAATGGTAATTCCACAATAGCAGGCCCTCACGCAATCTGTGCCCACAGAACTTGGCAGAAAAGTCCGCAAATTTTCGCAAAATTGGACCAGCCATCATTAATAAATTTCTACACCCTCGGCATGTTCATTTAGAGTATTGGACTTATAAAAGAGTGAATCTTACGATAGTCACCCCAAAATCAAAAAGGGGAAAAAAGGGCTATGAAAAATGAAGATTAAATACATTTTATTTTATTTCATTTATTTTATTTAGCTTTGCATTAAAGGGTTAGTTTACCCAAAAATGAAAAATATGTCATTAATTACTCACCCTCATGTCATTCCACACCCGTAAGACCTTCGTTCATCTTCGGAACACAAATTAAGATATTTTTGATGAAATCCGAGAAGTATATGACTCGTCCATAGACAGCAATATAATCAACACTTTCAAGGTCCAGAAAGATACTAAAGACTTCGTTAAAACAGTCAACGTGACTGCAGTGGTTCAACCTTAATGTTATGAAGCGACGAGAATACTTTTTCTGCGCAAAAACAAAACAATAGTGAGTCGGCGTTCTGATGTAGAACTTGGAAGCGCTGGACGTGAACAACGTACGAGAATGACACAGAAGAGAAGATATTGTTGAATAAAGTCGTTATTTTTGTTTGTTTTTGCGCATAAAAATATTCTCGTCGCTTCATAAAATTAAGGTTGAACCACTGCAGTCACGTCAACTGTTTTAACAATGTCTTTAGTACCTTTCTGGACCTTGAAAGTGTTGATTATATTGCTGTCTATGGAGGAGTCGTATCCCTCTCGGATTTCATCAAAAATATCTTAGTTTGTGTTCTGATGATGAATGAAGGTCTTACGGGTGTAGAACGACATGAGGGCGAGTAATTAATAACAGAATTTTCATTTTTGGGTGAACTAACCCTTTAATGAGAATTTGGAGGAGGAAATGTGCTTTATTAACTATAATAAAAATGTCAATGCAAAAAGATGTAATAGTTTTAAAAATAGGTTTTGTTTTCTTTATACAAAATGTAATTTCTTAACCTGGACATTTCTCATATTTCTCACCCAAAAGCCTCTGCACACTATCTACAGGAAGATACAAGAATCCAGCCAATTAGATAGCGATTAGCACTGCTGAGATTTTTACCATGCAATCTACATCAGACAGTCTGTGGGCGCCCAGTCTAAAGATTGTATTGTGGTCAGTTAGGTCCAGGTTTGCAGTTCTCAGTTTGCCCTCTGTAAAGAGACAGTGTTCAAAGCTCTTTTTGTATCACTATGCCCCAAAGGCTGATTAGATACGGCCAGAAGTAAAGAGCCCTCTTAACAGGATAATGGAAAAGAGGTTTTCGTTTGATCTATTTTTGCAATATAGCAGACTAATGGGGTCTTTAAATAAAAGAATGTTCATTAGCCATTTTATGAGTTTTAACATTTGGGCTTAATTTGTAAGATCTAATTTAAGTTTGCCACCCATCTACATTTCAGAAGCATTTCTCTTATAACCCAATTGCCTTTGAATGTGTTCATAGTCAAAATTCAGACCCATCCAATGTCTTTGTCATCTATAAATCTCACTCATGCATCCATGCTCATTGTTGAAGTGCCCATCGTTTTTCTCTTTTTATTCTGTCAGGTCTTATTTGATGCTGTTTCATCCTTAGTATTTTGTAGCCGTTTCTTTTTGCCTTTTGTCCTGGTATGTCAAGAGGGTTTAATCAAAGCCCTCTGTGAAAGGAAAGCTCTTGGCCCTTGACCTGGGCTTTTTGAAGATGTGGCAGTGGTTGTGAAGCCAAGAGCTGCTTGTGACGGTGCCTGTCAGTCTCGGGCCTCATCCAGACCACCCCACGCCGTCACACACTGACAGGAAGCCCTCGGTCATACAGCGGCCCCTTCACACCAAGAGGAACTTCCTGTAGTGGATGATCAGGACTCTGGCCTCATTCTGAAAACCTCTGATATGCAAAGTGCTTCCTGTGAACAAGTTTGTGTTTGACGAGGGAAGCAGTTAGTGAATATTAATGGATGTTCAGACATGCCAAAATGTCTGTTATGAATGATTGTTTCTGGAAGACAAGCTTGAATGGGATTGTATCATATCCTTTAGCTTTGCTTGCTGTGAGTGTTTAGGTTTAAAGCAGTGATTCCAGTTCAGTTATCTTTATTAACATCTTGCTTCTTACTAATATGTCATCTAACAAAAATATGTTCTAAGAATGTTTTGCTTAATATTATTACCAGAAAACTTTGAACAAACATTCTATTATTGTTACTGCAGGAACATTTATTCATAACTATGAGAGAACCTTCTCAGAACATTAGCCAATATCCTGAGAAGAGTCCCTGTTAGCTGGAATGATGGAGAAGTACTTGTACAAATACATAGCCTATCTAAACATTATTTAATAGCTTATTATAGCTGGAAATGTGATTACAGCAGCTTAAGACAAGCAATATCAGACACACAGTCTTTTGTATGGGTGTTATGGGTAGTTACCAGGCCGTTGCTGTGCAGTTTCGATTGGTTATTAGTATGTTGCACTGCACTGTTTGTGCCATGGACATGAATGCTTGGTGGTTGCTAGAGTGTTGCTTGGTGGTTCAGTCAAAAGAGCCCACCTACGTCTATGGCCTGGTTTCACAGACAGGGCTTAGATTAAGCCAGGAGAAGGCTTTAGTTAAAGGTGCAGTTGGTGAGCTGGGAAATGCTAATGCTAGCCTGCTAGCACTGAAAGCATACGATCCCACCCTCTCTGCAAATCAACATCCAATGCCACGCCTCCTCCAAAACACATGGAGAAGACACACTCACAGCTGCTCTTGGCAAACCATCACAAGAGACGGCGTTAAACTACCTCATGTCTCAAAACACATAACATTACAATAAAAATGAACATAAACAACTTAGAGAGCTTGTACCTGACTGCTACAGATTCATTTGGTTGTTGATACTGTTGACATGGAAACGCATAATTGACCCTTCGCCAGGAGTTTGATTGACAGGCGATCTAACCAATCATAACGCCGTGTCCACCATTTTATCCGACAGAGCAGTCAGGGGAGTTAGCAGATTAACGTAGGTGGACTTGAACTTGAAAAATGGTGTGTACTGACATCTTTCCGCGATTGAAACAACATTCCTTATGATGTTCATTCATGTTTATTTGATGCTATAAATGAACTATTCACAAGCTGCTTGACCTGAGGTGCTACAGAGATCTGTCATAACACATTAAAGAGCCACAAAGCGGTATTTATTGTTTACGTTTCTTTAAAAATGACAAAATTTGATATTTGAGACTTTGTTTCATATCAAAAGTAACCTGCTCTGTCTTGTCTGTCGACGCTTTGTCAGTGTCCTCTTTGCTCCGCAATGTATTTTTCACTGCGTAAGAACATAATGTGTGGCGAGAGATCAGCATGGCTTGTCGGACAAAGCAACAATAACTAAAGGGGCGGGTCTTTGCGAACAGTCAATGCCGAGTCTGACTGAACAGAACTTCACAGGTTGCCATCTCTTAATTACGGTAGTTATGGCGTGAACGCATCAGCTTGTTGTTTTGATTCGGTAGGAACTGTAAAAAGTGGCTGCAGGCTGCTGTTTGTTTGCGGTGCTCCGTGACTGAGGTCTGTCTACATAAACTCTGCATAGCATGAAACACACTGATAACATATGATATCCGCGTGAAAAGGGTGCACGTAAAAACATACGTTGACAGGCAGGTAGGACATCGTATTTCATTCGGACCGAATATAATGATTGGATGAACATTTTATGGTCTTGCGCCTTCCACAGGTGATATATATTTATAAAAATACATTTAGACCGTTTAACATAGTGATTGCTATCAAGATATGAGGAGACTTTCAACCAGTATAACAAAAAATGTTTCTAGAGAATCACCTATTGCACCTTTAAATTAGGACATTTTAGTAGCTTTTATAAATGTGCTTAGAAAAAAAAAACATTACTAGTGTGCATCTTGAGACAAAACAATTGCATTGACTTATTTTAAGATATGTCACTGCAAGTTGCTTTCAGTTAAAACAGCTTAAACATTCTTTAAGGGTTAGTTCAACCAAAAATGAAATTTCTGTCATTAATTACTCACCCTCACTTTGTTCAAAACCTGTAGCACCTTCGTTCATCTTTGGAACACAAATTAAGATATTTTTGATGAAATCCAAGAGGTTTCTGATCTCCCTATACACAGCAATGTCATTCCAAATGTCAAGGCCCAGAGGAAGGAAAGACATCATTAAAATAGTCCATGTGACAACAGTGGTTCAACCTTAATGTTATGAAGCGACGAGAATACTTTTTGTGCGCAAAAAAAACAAAACAAAATAACGCCTTTATTCTTCAATTTCTTCTCTTTCCTTTCAGTCTCCTATGCTGTTCACGTAGTAAAGAATGCTATGCATTAAAATATATATTTCCCTCCCATCTCAATTTTTTCTCTCAATCTATGTTCATTTAGGGGCTTCGTAGAAAACTGGAGTAATGATGCTGAAAATTCAGCTTTGCCATCACAGGAATAAATTAAATTTTAAAATATAGTAAAATAGAAAACTATTATTTTAAATTATTTCAGAATATTACTGTTTTTAGTGTATTTTTGATAAATACAAATCTTACCAACCCCAAACAATTCAATGATAATTTATATTCTCTGAAAAGTCAACATTTTCTGCAGTTCTGCTTCTCGAGCAAATTTACATTTTGTTTAAAGGACTAGTCAAAAAATACTAATTTAAAACCTCAAGAAGTCTTAAGAAGTGTCTGCAGTATAGAGGTAAAATGTAACTAAAATGGGAGTAAATTCCATGCTGATTTTTTAGCAGATTTGGTTAATCTGATATCATATAATCCCCAAGAAATCACACAGATAAGTGTTTTAATGGTGATAATGTGAAGATGGATGTTAAATCCATTCATATCCTCTGTGGAATTCATTTACAAGTGAGCATCTGACTGAAAAGTCAATTATGACAAAGAAGAATGAACAAAATAGGTCAAACTTGCTGTTTGAAAATGTCGAGTACAATAAGATCTTAAATGTGAAGTGTGACAATAATGATGAAGTTAGTTTAGTTAGCCCTGAAATGTGAATGTATCTCATAGGGATGAGTTTCCAGTGGATAGATTCAATCCAAGAATGGCATGAATGTCTAAATGTCTTTAGAGAAGGCTTCTCTCCTAAGCCACATCTGTGGTACGTCTGCTCATAAGGCATGTTCCTTCTCCTTTTGCTTTAGTGGAGTTCCAAGCTGAGACGCCACAGATGTGCTGCTGCGGTCAAACCCCTGCAGAAACCGCTTTCCTGTAACGGGAGCAAGTTACAGTATAACCACAAGGAAACATTTTTCCCACGAGCTTGCCCTTCCAGCATCAAATATGTGGCTCGTTCGGTAAAAGAGTGCCCTGACATTTACTAGTGCATTACTTATAAGGGTAATCATAACAGTGTGGCTTATCTGGAAATCAGAAAGAGAAATAAAATTGGATGTGAACACCAAGAATATCTAAATATTGTCCTGAGCAGATAAGAGTGGGGTTAATAGGACATCTGTTAGTGGTGGTGTTGGATGTTGTGGAGGCTGAAGTCTTGTTGCTTATTCTGGCACAGTGTGTGATTTTTTCCTACCTCTGCTTTATTTAAGGAGGTCATGAAAAAGTGTTTAGCTCCAGATATTTAATACATTCAGGAAGATTTGAGTCTTGTCGACATCAGTCTTCTTTGTGTGCTCCGGATCAAATAAAGCCTGACTTTTGCTTTCCTTCCTAAAGCACATGATTATGGCTATTATAGCTGTTTCATAAAGATAAAGTGCTTTTTGTTGCTTCTCATGCTTTCTTTTATCCCAGTTTAATATGCAGAGACAATTAAGCTCTTTCAAGGTTGATTTCCCTGAAAAGTGGCATTGTCATGTGACCTACTGTACAAGCCGCCTCAGTGTTATGCGCTATTAACGAAGACGGTTATAGGACAGTATATTTAAATCTTATCTTGGGACTTAGCTTTTATTAGATTTTACTTTATTATTTTGAAATATAAGAAATTAATACTTTTATTCAGCATGGACATTAAAAGTTAGTAAACATGTTTATACACTCTA
The DNA here is from genome assembly GCA_037950665.1 of Hypophthalmichthys nobilis. Classification (NCBI taxonomy): domain Eukaryota; kingdom Metazoa; phylum Chordata; class Actinopteri; order Cypriniformes; family Xenocyprididae; genus Hypophthalmichthys; species Hypophthalmichthys nobilis. Next base: position 13,509,891 of record CM075478.1, read on the forward strand.
AAAAATGCTGGGTTGAAAACAACCCAAGCAACAAATTGAGTTGTTTTAACCCAGCAGTTGGGTTAAATGTTTGCCCAACCTTCTGGGTAGTTTTAATTAACTCAACTATTGTTTAAAAATTACTGTACTGCTTGATTAAAATGAACCCAAAATATGTTGGAAATTAACATTTATTAATATGTTTAATAAATGAACATTTACTAATATGTTTAATGAATAATAATTAAACCATAAACATTTATTAAATTGCTTATTAATAAATGTTCACCTTTTGATTATTATTGTTACCTCTAGTAATTATGTGTCTGATTTTTAATTTCCAACCTATTTTGGGTTCATTTTAAACCAGTCATATAGTAATTTTTAAACAATAGTTGGGTTAAATTAAATCTGCTCAGCATGTTGGCCAAACATTTATCCCAATCGCTGGGTTTGTCCATTTTTAACCCAACATGGGTTGTTTTTAACCCAGCATTTTTTAAAGTGTATAATATTAAGCAGCACAACCAGTTTCAACATTGGTAAAAGTTTAAAATGTTTCTTGAGCACCAAATCAGCACATTAGAATGATTTCTGATGGATCATGTGACACTGAAGACTGGAGTAATGATGCTGAAAATTCAGCTTTGCCATCAGAGGAATACATTATATTTTAAAATATATTCAAATTGAAAACAGTTATTTTAAATTGTAATAATATTTCACAATATTACTGTTTTTACTGTATTTTTAATTAAATAAATGCAGCCTTGGTGAGCAGACGAAATTTCTTTTAAAAACATTAAAAATCTTACTGTTTCCAAACTTTTGACTGGTAGTGTATATATATATATATATATATATATATATATATATATATACTTCCAAGAAAGTATAAAATATTTTTTAGTTTTTAATAGTGTTTGCTAACAGATAAGTCTGTGTGTGCAGGCAGCAGTCTAATCTTAAATTGCTGTGTTGGAAAGAAATGCCTCACCGTTTGAAAAAACAGCCATAATGAGGACTGTTTCCACATGATACGGCATGATTGCATTTTGGTAATGTTTGTAACGGAGGTGGAAACCATTGGCAACAACTACATGGTGCAAATTCATGCTATGCCTAACAATATCAGTATTGTGCCTGTGGGTCAGTTTTGATATTGTATCTCTGTATCAGTGTTTTAGTGTGGACACAGTTGGGGTGGAACTGGGAGTGGACATGCGTTTCAGCCCAGTGCCCTCTCGGACAGTCAGACAAGCATGTGTCCCCTCCTAGGGAGATACAAATAAGCAAGGCTGTAAAAACAGGCTGCCCGTGCAGCCACAGCTGCTTTGACCACTTCCTGTTGCATAGGCCAAAGGTCACGGTGTGCGGTGCACTGCCCGGGCAGCATGAGGTCGCTCGGAGGGGAAGATGTGTGGGTAGAGACAGAAAAGAAAGAAGAACTAAAGAAAAGCAAAGCGCATGATGATTGAGCCTTTGTGTGAAGCACTGAAGCACAGGAAGTGAAAATGGCCAGGCTATTAATTAAAACAAGAGGGAGTTTTATGTCATTGTGTGTTTTTATGGAGTTCAATATCAAAAGAATTTCTTCATTGAGAATCTTATTTTCTCGTTCATGTGTTCACTCTGTCGCACATACACTGTCTCTTTCTTTATTTGTGTAACTTGATAGTGTGTTTCATAATGCATTCAATCTCAAGTATGCAGAGGCACGTTACTGATGGATGTGTAATTGCATTATATAATCTCCAAAACCGCAATTATCATTTCTTAAAGGAGTAGTTCATCCATAGATAAAAATTCTGTAATCATTTACTCACCCTCATGTCATTTTAACCCGTATGACAGTTAATAGTGTCTGTTGAGCTCCAAAAATACACTATAAACGTAGTTTATATGACTTGTGTGGAATATACTGTATCGTCTTCTGAAGTCATATCATAGCTTTGTTTGAAAAACAGATGGAAATTTAAGTTGTTTTTTACTGAAAATCTCCCATCTGCTTTTTATTCTGAATACAGACACAAATGATTTCTATGGAAGCTTGTTTCCACCACTGAATAAAAAAATAAAAAAGGTAATTGCGACTTTTTATCTCACAATTCTGACTTTTTTTCTCGCTATTGCGAGTGTACATCACAACTTTTTTTTGTTCAAAATTGCATGATATAAACTTGCAGTTGCGTGTTTTAATGGGGTGGTTCACTGTTTTTTTTCTAAGTTTGATTGTGTTTATGGGGCGTAGTTTAACATGTCTTAATGCTTCATTTAAAAAAAAAAAAACGCTGTATTTTTCATATATTTTACCTTTATTCTACACTGCTGTTTCCATTGTCATCTGAGCGGCCGGTTTGACTTCCTGGTTCTATGATACCACTCCCTCTGAAATACGTAATGGTGCTCAGATAAAGAATTTGTAACCAAAAATTATTCAGACACTTTGACCTGACCATGTTTTACTTAAGTCTGATCTGACATAATTAAGATTTTTTCTGACACAGTTTAACTCTCATTTTTTTTAACTATAGTGAATAAACTGTATTAATGAATGAAATGTTCAAGGTGTCTGAATAAATTTTGGTTTGACTTTATAAACGCAGTGAAATAAGATTTTTTGGAGTTTTGCAAAAAAATATAGGTAGAGACACATTTTTCCAACGAGCCTATGTTGGAAAAAGAGCTATTTTAAGATTCTTCAGCATTTTTCCCCTTGTGTTTTCCTCAGACTAGAAATCAAACAGGTTCGGAACAACATGAGAGTGAGTAAATGACAATATTTTAATTTTGGGGTAAACTACAGTACATCTTTAAACTTGGAGTCTCATGAAAAGACTGTTACTATAGGCCATTGTTGTTGTTGCTCTTGTGAATTTTCCATGAAGCCAAAAGGAGGTTTGGTGGACATATTCCAAGCATGTGAGGACAATCAGAAGCTGAAGTCATTCCTAAAAACATGAGGCAGCTAATTTTGCATGATGTCACCTATTGCATCTCAAACACCATGGGAATAAGATCTGTCCAGCCTCTGTTAGTAGCCACTAGCCTCTACACATGTTAATCGTTGTCACTATGCTCTATGACTCTGTGTAAACATATCAGTATCAATCAGTAGGCCGGGTGGGAGAGGAGGCCTCATGGTTTCTAAATGGGTGGGGGACATCGTCTTGGCGCTAGATCCAGGATTACAGTTCATATAAGAACCGTTAAGATCCCGAATTGAGGAATATCTAAGGTGACATGAGTATATAAGACTTTCCATGAAACAGGCCAAAGCTGAAAGTGATCATATAGTAAAGCACTCATAGAGAGTTTGAAAAGTTATTGCATACTAGTATACACTACTGTTCAAAAGTTTGGGATCAGTAATATTTTTTAAATAAATTATTTATTCTACAAGGATGAGTTAAATTGATCACAAGTGAGAATAAACCTATTTAAAATAAATGCTGTACTTTTGAACTTTCTATTCATCAAAGAATCCTGAAAAAAATGTATCACAGTTTCTAGAAAAATATTAGGCAGAACTGTTTTCAACATTGATAATAATAACAAAAAGTTTCTTGATCACCAAATTAGCATATTAGAATGATTTCTGAAAGATCATGTGACACTGAAGACTGGAGTAATGATGCTGAAAATTCAGCTTTGCCATAACAGGATTAAATTATGTTTTAACATATATTCAAATAGAAAAGTTATTTTAAATTGTAATAATATTTCACAATATTACTATTAATAAAGTAAAGAGACTTCTTTCAAAAACATTTAAAAAAAATCGTATAGACCCTAAACTTTTGAACAATAGTGTAATCATTTAGCTTTGTCACAGTCAGCATAAAGTGTCAGTTTAACAGATTTTATGAACAAACGTTAGTGACAAAGACATGAAAAAGATTTCCATCAGTGTACAATGCAAGATCTATATGATCATACATGTATGAGAATACTGCTTGGTTTTGGTACAGTTAAATACATTTTAAATGACTTAAATTAGTTTCTTCCTGGTTAAATTGCTCCCTAGATAATGGACAATTTCTGCAATCCGTTCTGCTCCATTGTTGTAGGTTTACTGGAGAAGGTCCAGAAAGTGATATCATAGGATTATAGAGCCTGTTGCACACACGTATATTCATGTTCTCATTAATTTAAGACACATTTTTAACACATAGATGCAATAGGCCATGGTTAAACGTGCCAAATGTGCAGTTGGACAAATTTTTATGTCCATATTGTGAATCCCTTGGGAGGTTCATCGATTTAAAATGGGAGAAGGCGGATATTCTTTGGTTGAATGTTCGTCCAAAACGCTGCATTCGTCTGATGTAATTTCTGTCCTGGGAGAAGCAATTACGGCCTTTATTGAGGGAATGGTTGGAGAGGACTGTTTTCAGCAGTGCTGAGGAACAAAGAGATGACTGTATCTTTATGCCAGAGACCCTATGTTGGATTATGTCACTTTTATGACAGATAATTAAGAGAATAATGTGTGTGTCAGAGAGACAGGGACAGAGAGAGATAGTAAGTTTCAAATGGCATTTATACCACTGAAGGGCTCTGCAAGAAGAGAGTGATATTCATAAGTTTTTACGTTTACTTTTACGCATTTGACAGACACAAAGTGACTTACATTGCATTTAAAGTATACACATTTCATCTGTTTCTGTAAACCATGGGAATCAAAGTCGTGACCAGGGCATTGCAAACGCTCAAATGACTTTTTGTGCAATACTCATACAGCGTTACAGAAAACTGTGGGATTACAGACTATATGGTCACCTTACATGGTCCTTATTTTTTAATGCTTTTTAAGCAAACATCATACAGAGAGACAGTAACCAATGTGAATTAAACACAATCAATGCTAACATCATGGGTCCATTATTTAGCTTTATCTTCTTTAAGATTTCTTCACAGTCTTATATTTGACTTTTGAGTCTTTCACTGTGCTGCAATGAGTTTTTAGATCCAAGTAGGTGACATAATCATAACATCAGGATAACATTACTTTCTTACTCTGAAATGTGCTTCTGTTTTAGCATATTTCATTTATTTTGTCATGCTTTTGATCTCAAGCGATTACACAGTTTTTAAGTCATGACGTTTCTACATGACTACATTTTTATTGTACTCTTACTAAACCCATTCATTTGCGTCACTTATGACTGTAAAGTCATTTATTTTGGAAACCAAAAATGATGTAATGGAAAAATATGAAAAGATCCTCATAATATCACTTTTTGGGTATTGGAATAATCTCTTGTTGGTTCAAAGGGAGGCTACACACACCAGGATGCCAAATGCACTTTATTTTGTCCGCTTTTTTCTGTATTCTCTCATATTTTCCATTCTTTTTGGAGCTGAAACATGTTGAGAGTCTCTGTAAAGTCATGAGCTGCATGAGTGTTCGATGAAAGCGAGCCTGAAATGAAAATTCTGCATGACAAATCTGCTAAGAATGTGGATCATTCACGGCTGGCTGTAGAGGCCTGGAAATACTGTGGTCGGGTTCACTCCAATCAACAGCTGAAAAACAAATACTAGTGGGCTGAAGCAGCCTGACAACTTTGCAAAATCTTTAAACCTAGAAAGTTCCTCGCAAAAACAGCTAGCATTACATGTGGTATTATTATGCTCCATATTAAGCAATGGATTGCCCACTTTAACACCATAAATTAGATACAGGTCAATGAACCTTGTCATGTTACAATTAAGGATGGAAGTAGATTTTATTTTTTAAATAGTTGTGGAGGATATTAACAGTAATGGAGATATAAAAGCTAGCATTTCTGTTGAAACTTCCTGTTGAAACGTTAAAGGGTTAGTTCACCCAAAAATGAAAATTCACTCATTTATTACTCACCCTCATGTCGTTCTACACCCGTAAGACCTTCGTTCATCTTCGGAACACAAATTAAGATATTTTTGATGAAATCCGATGGCTCAGTGAGGCCTCTATTCAGCTTCAGAGGTTGACGTCAAGTAATCTAAACTCCGCCATTTTGGCAGGCCATCAGGAGAGCGCTAGAGCGGCTATAGCATTGGTATCGATAGTGGTTGAACTAAAATTTAAAACCAGACTGTTTAGACCTTACAAACCTTACTATTTCAACATGGTGGACAGCTGCTGTGCGCCAGGATGCCAGAACAGGCGGGGGGAAAGCAAAGGGAAAATCATTTTATCATATTCCTAGGGATCCCGATAGACGACTGAAATGGTTCAATGCAATAAAACGTGCTAATCAACAAAAACATAAAATAACGACTTTTCAACAATATCTAGTGATGGGCGATTTCAAAACACTGCTTCGAAGCTTTACAAATCTTTTGTTTCAAATCAATTGTTCGGAGCACCAAAGTCACGTGATTTCGGCAGTTTGATACGCGATCCGAATCACTGATTTGAAACAAAAGATTCGTAAAGCTTCGAAGCAGTGTTTTGAAATCGCCCATCACTAGATATTGTTGAAAAGTTGTTATTTTGGGGGTTTTTTAGCGCACAAAAATATTCTCATCGCTTTATAATATTAAGGTAGAACCACTGAACTCACATGAACTGCTTTAAATATGTTTTTAGTACCTTTCTGGATCTTGAGAGGTGACAGTGACATTGCTGGCAATAGAGGCCTCACTGAGCCATCGGATTTCATCAAAAATATCTTAATTTGTGTTCCGATGATGAATTAAGGTCTCACGGGTGTGGAACGACATGAGGGTGAATTTTCATTTTTGGGTGAACTAACCCTTTAAGTTTGGCTGGGACATATTAAAGGGATCTTTCCTTTTAAAAAAAAGCCAATAGGCTTTTAGTATTAGTTACTTCCTAGTTATTTACTATTAGGGGAGGAGCTTTCTTATTCTAGAGAGCATTTGATTGGACAAAAATCTGTGTAGTTCAACATGAGTCATGAATATTTTTGATCAGTTTTCTTTGTGTATATCCATTAAAAGTTAATTTCGTCAACTTTAGGAGCACACTATCATATATAGATGACCTCAAAGCTAACAGATATGGACTAAAAGCCACAAAACTCTCATTTTGTTTTTTGAAATGTGATTCTGATTTGTCAAAACACTGCATTTTCTCTTGTAATTCATTATAAACATCCTTTCATTTAGCCAGCAGGGATTATATTGTGATGTCATTACTCTGATCTAGCACCATCTGTGTTTAATATCGAAGGTCAAAACATGAAATTGTGCTGGCAATATGTGCGAGTGTCCCGAGCAGCTGTGGAGGCAGGAAATCCACCATAGGTCACTGATGAACCATGCACAATCAAAGCAGGAGTCAGGTGGTAATGGTCAAATGCATCCACATGTCTTGGGAAAATTAAGTGTTTTTTCCCATGACAAGCCATTTATTGGGTAACTTCATTTTATTTTTACGAAATGCATTTGCAAACAGAATGGGTCATCTGTCAACCTGCTAAAGAATAGGATTATATATATATCTGCTAAAGATTAGGATTATATATATATATATATATATATAGATAGATAGATAGATAGATAGATAGATAGAACTCATGGTTGTCTGGTTTAACATGATTCAGATGTTTTGGAAATCATGTTTAGTTGGCCTCTGAAAAGAAAATCTTTTTTTCTTTTTTTTTTTCTGAAGACACACAGCATGAGTCCAATGTGCACTGATGGCAATTTTTATTGCAACGGTCTGAGGTGTAACTTAAGCTTAATTCATGAGGGCTTAGCGAATAACCACAAAAGACAAACTGCTTCTGCATTACAGCAGACAATCACGTAGTTTGTTGTACTTACTAGTAGACTAAAACAAAACAGGGGTGAAACCAAAGATAAGTGATGCAACCAACATGCTTTTACTGCAGTCAGCGTGGAGCCCAACAGATGTTTGAATTCCCATTGCATGCAGCAGAGAGCCTGTATCAGCTTGATTCCTGAGCTTGTTGACATTGGTGTGAGGGACAGTGTCCACTAAGAGAAGCGAGAGACTATTTATTTGCAGATTTCTACTAATTTATGAGGCCAGAGGACATAAAGACCGCTCAGACTGCGGGGAATCACTGTAAATCTAACACAGGCACTAGCTTGAGCTCACATAAGGGGAGATGCGCTTTAAATTCGCTACTTTGGAGACCTCCATTAGTTCATGTTTTAAATGGAGTACGGCTGTGAGTCGCAGTCGTGGAATTTTTCATATTTCATTTTTAAAGATCCATTCCTACAAGAATGCTAACTACATTTTTTTTTCTTACAGAAACTGGTGTGCATATGTGGTGACCAAGACAGTGAGCTGTGTGGTGGAAGATGGAGTGGAGACTTACGTGAAGCCTGACTATCAGCCATGTTCATGGGGCATTCAGTGCACCCGTGTTGTAGTGTAAGTACATGTCCTTTTGTCAAGTATAGCTTGTTTTGGTTTCATTTTGTCTGTGTTCTGTTTCTGTTTGTCTGCCTGATTTGGGAGTTAGGCAACATCCACACGAAGCCAGAGCTTTCCCTATCCGTTCTTTTTTTCCCCCTCATTCTAAATAAAAAATTTCGTAAACACGGGGTCGTCTCAAAAAATATCTGTGTACACACGAAACCACTGAAACCGATTCAAAACGATGTAGTATACACGCCAGACCAGTATGTGGCGCTGTATTTCTGCCACAGAGATACACTAAAAACGGAGCATGTGCTTAAACCTTGCGCGCTGTATACAAACTTTAGTAAAGCTTAGTAATAAAGCGGTAGCGGTGTCTGACCAGGGTCGAGACGTGGGGTGATGACATCATTGTTTCACAAAATATACGGTTTCGCTGTACACACAAAAACACAAGGGTGTCGTTTTCAGATTTATCCACTCCGCTTCACTTGGTTTCAAAAAATAACGGTTTCAGGCTTCCAAAAAGCCAGATCCGTCTAGACAAAACGCAGATATGATACAAAAATTTTACATATATGGCTAAACGCATCTGTTCTGTTTCAGATAATCATCCTCAGTGTATTTAAGCCCTCAGTTCCCTGTGTTCCATTGTCTGATCTCGTCGATGTTAAGTAGTTGTTTTAAATGATTTCTCCTGTGAAGTCCTGCGTTTTCTGTTACAAAAACTGTTACACGCCTGACACTTTTTATCCGTATTGGACTTTTTTCGTCTCTCCAAAATTCTTAATGTTAAATTTTTAAATCTTCCCTAAATTATAAAATGATTATCAGTATATTCAGTATGGATTTACTGAGTAGAAAGTGTTGTTTGTGTGCCTGTCAGAGCATCAGGCCCAACAGATGTCTTTTTCCAAACAATGAGTAATTTGCTCCACTTCATGTTGCTTCATAAAAGGCTTACAGCTACAAACATCCATGTTAGCTATGTTTTGAAACATGGTAGCTAGTTTCTAGCTGGTCCAAAATTATAATTAGTTAGTCAAGCTGGTACACCATGTGAAACTGTTGTCTCTATGCTTCTGCTTCATCTATAAAAATACTTGTTATTTCATGATTAAGTATCGTATTTCAGTGGAAACGTATTTTTTAGTTATGTGAGGCAAAATAAGTTAGAATCAACCTTAAATTGATCGATTGATTGATTATGATTTCACTTTTTTAACTTTAGTTAGTGTGTAATGTTGCTGTTAGAGCATAAACAACATCTGCAAAGTTACGATGCTCAAAGTTCAATGCAAAGGGAGATATTTTCTTTTAAAGGTGCAATATTTCTGTCCGCTAGAAGTCGCTAGAGACCTACTCAAAACTACGACTGTTTCTCAATATGCGTTCTTATGAGTTCTTAAGCGATCTTGCGTCCTTGTATTCTCGCTCTATGTCATCATCAACCGTCGAAGTTCAGTTCCAATATTCAAGAACGCAAGAACAGGGGACGCATGAAAGTACCCGAATGTGTTCTTGATATCGTGGATGCATCGAATGCAGACTTGAAAGAATCGAACCGTTAAAAATCCCAGAAGACGCTGCGGGCGGTCGACATACGGAAGACTGCAAGCTTTAAAGTTCTCGTTCTCACTAATGAGATTCCCGCTACAAGCTTGTATATACGTGACGGCTCGTGAAAGTAAACATTTGTCAGTTTGTATTGCTTAATTTTAATAAAGTGATAACCTGAAGCCTGCAGTATTTTTATTGGAATATAAAAAATAATCTTAACATTGACAAAGCATGTAACGCAAAGGTGCGACTGACATCACTGCCATTACACGATAGGCTGAGATGTGCCGCACGTGATTAAGTTAGCCATTACGCTTTCTCCAATGGTAAGAGATACAGACCCTCTCATCTCCCTATAATATACAATTTATGGCACATCTTAATTCTCAAATCATGCGTTCTCTGTCCTCGCGTCCTTCCGAGTTTGTTCTTTCAAGGTCGCCTGGCAAGACCAGACTCCACGAGAACGCAAGTCCGTTCTCTGCGTTCTTGGAATTGAGAAACAGCCAAAGGTGTAGCTTGATGACGCCAAGTTTGAGCACGGAATCTTGGGACATGTGGATTCTCCAGTTTTGTTGTTGTTGAGTATCTGAGACATGAGCTGTTAAAGCTCCGCCCTCTTTTGGAAAGCGGGCTGGAAACAGCAGCTCATTTGCATCTAAAGGGACACACAAAAACAGCATGTTATTGCTCACACCCAAAATGGGACAAATTTAACAAGCTATCATAAATGATCTGTGGGTTATTTTGAGCTGAAACTTCACAGACACATTCTGGGGACACCAGAGACCTATATTACATCTTGTAAAAGTGGCATAATAGGTCCCCTTTAACAGAATAAACTGAAATTTACTGCATTTCAACACAACTTTTCATCACAAATTTGAAGGCTGCTATTGGATCATTGAAAGTAAACATCATTTTATGCAGCTCTGCCTTTGTTTACGGGGAGATTATGACCTACTAGCTTCATTCTGCCTTAAGCACAAATGGTGCAATCAAATTAAATACAGCATTAGTTACAAACTAGCTAGTAGTTACTAAGGCTCTAGTGTGGACTCTATGTTCTAATTTAAGTGAGAATTTACGAACAGCAGTTGCAACCCTATTTAAGGTTTAATCACACAGTATGAATGATGTAACTTGCTAATGTAGACGGCAATAAATAGTCTGCTTTTGCGTGTGCCATGAAACAGACCCAAAAGTTGTCTACTATTTTTTGAATGTCATTTAGCTTAATGTTAATTGTATATTACTTTACCATGTCACTATAGCACATCCGTGTTATGTATCAATTTGATGATATAAACATGCACGGACTTCAAATCAGAGCATTTAAAGTGAAAGCAAGCCTGTTTTTCTGGCCTTTATTTAGTAGACTTTAAATAAGTGGAACCATTATGTACTACATCAGCTAACTTCAGACAGGAAACAGATGTTGAAAGTTATCACATCATCATAACATTCATAGATACCAGCATATATACCACATCACATTTTACTGGAAATCTGAGTCATTAAAACATAAGAAACACTAAAAACATTGTGTTTACAAAGTAAACCTACAGTAAACAAATGGAGAGATAAACAGAATGTGGTTTGAGGACGCCAGTATTAGAAAGTTTGTGCAGTTGTGAGGTGGTTTCCAGTTGTTGGCAACATACTGAACTCCAGCTGGAAAAGCTTAATCCTACTCCTTTAGATTCAACACACACACACACACACACACTCTATGTATGGAATGAGGTGGCATGTCATTCCAAACTCTACAACCAGTGCACCACAGGAATTAGGCTTAAAACCTACTAAAATACCACCACTTATTTTTGCACTCACACTGTAGAGTAGGGTGACCCCTTTTTCTCCTCTTTTTCTTCTCACGGGGGTCATGGAACAAACAGAGCGTGGAGACAAGAATTCAGTGGCTTAAGAACTATAACCAAAAGTCCTGGGAAAAAAAAAATGCTGAAATTGTTTCCTGTTTCACCTTTTTATGGTGCTGATGTACGTGTTCAAGGCTAACCATAATGTTTTACTCGATATTTTAGTTTATTTGAATGACACAGTGAACTTCAGACCTAGACAACTGGTCAGAATTATTATGTAAATAAAATGGCTATGATGAGATGGTCTTATACCACAATTCTCTATTAGAAATGTTTTTTAAAAACCCTAACCATAAGTATTACACTTCCACAAGTAGATTTATGTTTTCTGGATGATAAAACATACAAAAAGATCACATAGCTTAAAGGAGTGGTCCATGCCATATCTAAAGATGCACACTGTTTCTACCATTGCTACTCACCCAGCCCTTCATTGAACAAGACGTTTATACAGCTGGCCAGCATATGTCTGTGCATAAACTAGCTCATAAAGTCATATGAATGTGCGGAGACGTAATTTTGAAACATATATGGTATGTCTTCCTCCATTCTTAGGCCAAAAATTGTATGCAATTCGATTTTTGCATATTGCAATGCAATATGCAATTTTTCAAGTGTTTCTATGTGTGGGTCTCGCTTAAACAGCAATGGGCAGAAACTAATTTGTTGAGTAGAAAGTGTTGCAATACAACATCCCAGAAGGGATCGGTTTGTTTAAACCGAGAGTTCTGTTTAATGTGGAATATATTAAACAATATACAGAATGGTGACTTGTAAGATAATGTGTGTACTAGGCCTGGATAGTTTTTGTTGTTTTAGATTGTATTGATTGTATTCTTTCTTTGTAGTTCGTATTAGCATATAATTTGTCTTGTTTGTTTCTTTCTCAGTCCCATGTATTTCACAATTCATACTAAACACTGCAAGTTGAAATACTGAGACATGGCTACATTTTTTTTAAAACCGTGTTCAAACTAGAAAATGTCAAGGTTTTATTTATATGATTTTTACAGGTACAGGACATACATGAGGCCCAGATACAAAGTGGCTTACAAAATGGTAACAGAAATGGAGTGGAAGTGTTGCCATGGATACAGTGGAGAAGACTGTAATGATGGACCAAACAGAGGATCTGATACTCAGATCTCAACAAGCAGACCATGGCCTAGACCTTCACAGCCAGGACAAACTGGAACTGGTACTGGTCATGGACAGAGTGGAGGGAATGGTAAGTCAATGTTTTCTCTTTGATGTTCTCATTACTTTTGTATCTGCATCTTCTGCATCTTTCAAACACTCGATAATATTCAAATATAACTGAGGCTTTATGGAAATCATCTGACACATTAAAACTGGCCACTAGAGCAGAGGAAAACTTTATTAGAGCAATGTTTTCATTGTAGGAGTTGACAGAACTGTGAATTCTGGGTCTGCCAAACTATTTGTGCTATCTGATTATCTACTTACTGTCCAAAAAAAAATAATTGTGTTTGAACTTTGCCTAGGGAGAGGTGACAATGACAAGATGAAACAACTCGAAGACAAAATCCAGAGGTTGACCAAAGACCTAAATGACCTGCAGTCAACTCTGCGTGGAATGAATGAGAAATTCCAGGAGGAAATGCGCAAACCCGGTTTTAATAGCGGCAAAACACCAGCTGATGCAGCCCCACCTGAAATGAAAGAGACCATCCATAATATTCAGGCCAAGCTTGATCAGTTGGACAACCGTACTCAAGCTCATGACAAGACTCTAGTCAGCATCAATAACCACCTTGTGAACGGGAAAGGAGGAAGCAATGATCTAGACATTGGGGGAGTAGAAGGAAACAAGTTCAACACCATGAAGGAGGAAATCCTCAGAGAGCTTGAACGTCGAGTGACGCTTTCTTGTTCTGCCTGTCAGTCTGGAGTGGAAGACCTGAGACGGCAACAGCAACAAGATCGGGAGAGGATCTCGGCTCTGGAAAAGCAAATTAATGCCATGGACCAGCGTCACCGCCAGACTCTTGATGGTTTGCGTCGAGACCTCAGCCGGTCTCAAGGCTGCTGTGACACTGTAACGGACCTCAGAGGACGACTTAATGACATGGACAGGAAGATAAGCTCCACATCGGAAGCCTATGAAAAGCTTCTGAACAGGGACCCAGGAGGAACTGGAGGTTGTGAATGTATTGTAGGAGGAACAGCTGGACCAGGACAAGTTCCTATAATGCCAGAAGATCTTTTCAATGATAATCTAAAAGACCTGGAGAGAAGGCTCAACAACACTGTCCAGAGGGCAGAGGAAAACTGTGCTTATATGGAGACTAACATACAGGACTCGTTCCAGCAGGAACTCAGAAATCTTCGCAATGAATTAAATAATCGTTTTCTTGACCTGGAATATAGAATTAATGACATGGACCTTGATATTGGAATTGTTAAAGAAACTGTATTTGATCTTGATAAGCGTCTGTCTCGACTCGAGAATACAACATCGTTTATAGACAGGAGGTTAAGCGAATGCTCTGGGTGCTCGGGCTCAAGTTCTGGTTCAAGTCCAGGCAGTGGTAGTTCGAGCCCTGGTGACACGGTGAAGTCTTTGGAGTGGAGAGTCGTTGCAAATGAAGATGAGATCAAGAGGTTTGACACACGACTTAAGGATCTCTCTGTGTCCGGTGACTCTCTTGAGGATAAGGTCATCAACCTCAGCCATGATGTTCGCAAGATCAAAGCTCTAACTGGAGACAATGGGGAACACTTCAACAGGATTGTTATGGAGATTGAGAACTGTGATGTGTGCAGCACAGTGGAAGATGATCTGAAGAAACTCAAGAATATCACAAGCCATGCCATGGACAGATGGCAGAAGGAAATGAACTACATTAAAGGGAAATTTGACTCTGATCAGACAGGTTGTGTGGATGTGTGTTCCGGTTTACAGGACGAGATGGATCAGTTGAGAGAGGAGGTACAGAAATGCAGTGATCAATGCAAGATCACCCTGAATACTCCTACAGGAACGGAATCAGGAACAGGTCCTCTGGATGACCCACAAAAACCACTGGATGGACACAGTGTCATCGGCAGCAATACCGGTGACCTCAGGTCAATCCAAGGAGAGCTGTCTGAGGTCATCTTAACCTTCAGTTCCATCAATGACACACTAAAAGGTCTGGAGCATGTGGTCCAGAAACATGACAGCGTTATCACCGACCTTGGAAACACCAAAGACAAAATCATTTCTGAAATAGACAAGATCCAGCAGGAAATGACAGAGCATATAGAAGATAGTAGGGTGCGCTTTGATAACATTGATCAGGATGTACGGCGCTTTGGGAACAACTTTGTGGTTGAGATGGGTGACTGCAAGAGGACTGGTGATGGTCTGGATAAGAGACTCTCTAAACTCGAAGTGGTTTGTAGCCGGTTTGACTCTGTCTCAGACAATATCCAGAAGATCAAAGAAGGCCTGAACAAACACGTGTCTAGCCTGTGGAACTGTGTCAGTGGGCTAAACAACACAGTGATTTCACATAGCGAGTTCATTGAGATCTTCCAGAACACACATCTGGATGATATCCACGGCAAGATCAAGAGACTCAATTCCTCAATGGTCCATGTCCTCAAGGAGTTCCAGAGCTTAACTGAGAATGACTTAACAGGTCTGCCTTTAAGTGCTTTTATTTTATTTTTATTTGCTAACATCTTAAAAGTCAATTTGACCTCATTTAAGAACATATTCTAAATTTCCAGCACCAGTAACTGACACAGCTCCTGTATTTTAATGGATATCAGGGTTGTGCATTATTCTGAGAACCTGAGAATGGATTCCAGTTCATTTCACACAAAATGCATTTTCCAGAATGCATTACTTTGTGTTGAATGTCTTTGAATTGCAATTCAGTAAATGTCTCTTTCATAACTTCCTATGTGGTGTGCATGGCCAATTGAATTCAAATTCAAACTCATTAATTGAACGTGGGGCAATTATTGAACGGAGTGTCTATTTACACGAAGTGTAAATCGCGTCCCTTGCTGGCAAACGCTATATACACTAAAAAAGACGCAGCAGTAGAGAGTTAGGCTCGCAGACCCGGCTTTTAACTCGATCGACGCGGGTTCGAATCTGCCTTTTACCGAGCTTGCATTTATTTTCAATAAGAATGAAAATAATATTCTAAAAGTGGAAATAAACTGCTAACACGTGTTTAATAATATTAAAAGTGTTTATTGGGTAGGGTTAGGGAAAGGCGTAGGGAGGGTTTTTATTCTCCCAATAAGGCAGCATCCATTTTATAATTTTAATAAATATAATCATTTACACGATATTATTGCATCCTATTAATGTATAAAAATACTGAGGTGCAAATAGTATATGCCAATACAAAGTATAGATAGCATCTAAGTACTATTTACTCTTATTGCAAAGAACTATACTTTTACATGGTGTAAATAGAATCTATCGCTATTTTCACATAGTGTAAATAGCATATCGCTAAGAAAATGCTGCTATTGTCACTAATTGTAAATAGAATATATTGCTATTTTCACTTAGTGTAAATAGCATCAACAGCTATTTTCATTTAGTGTAAATAGCATCTAATTGCTGTTTACAGTTAGTAAATAGCCATTATTGAATTCTGCACAGCCCTGATTGATATGGAAAGAGGAATAAATCTGTAAATTACTTCTGATTATAGGTTTACCTGGACCACCAGGTCCCCAGGGAGAAAAAGGGATCCCTGGTCCACAGGGGCCTCCAGGTAATGATGGACCACCAGGTATTCAAGGATTACCAGGGCCAAAAGGACCTCCTGGTGAGAAATCTTTATTTTTTGTCCATTCATTTGTGTCATGTGGGTAATAACACACACACACACACACACACACAAAATGATTATAATTTATTTACTTATTTGGAGATCAGTTGTATACTGTATTTTTCTTACATGGAAAGCAGAACCTCAGATTTTATGCATGACCTCTTTTGTTTATAAGATTGGAATGACATGATGAGTAAATTTCAAAATGCCATTTTTTTTTATTTCTGTCTGAACTACACACATTTCATATTATATGACAATTGCATGAGACTCACATTGTACTTTCTCCTATTTTAGGTCTCAGAGGAGAGCGAGGTATGTTTTCAATTTGCTTTTAATTTTTGTAGTAGCCATATCTTAGTCAAACACTGAGGTTATTTTGATGTGTGTCTGGAATGAAGGCAAGAATTCACTGAGATATGTGTAAAGTGTCTGTTTCAATGAAAGTCAGCGATTTTTTTTCTGTCTGGAGTGTTGCAGCATATGTTCAGTTGTTATTGTCAGTACTGGTTCAGTAGTTGAGCCAAAGGTCAGCAGCTGATCGCTAAAACTGGTTGTGTAAAGCATGTCTATATTAGACTAAGAATATAGGGATACATTTAGGGTTAGAAATCACTGATGTCAACAATTTGAAAATGCATTTTAGGGCTTCCTTTTAAAAATATACTGTTGTTATCTTCATTTCAGGTATGGCTGGTGCTGATGCCAACATACCACGTCTTTCCTTCTCAGCAGCTCTCACAAATCCCATGATTGCATCTGGAACGATCATTTTTGATAAGATCCTTGTAAATGAAGGAGACTTTTATAATCCACGAACAGGTAATCTTGGCACTGCCTATAAACAGTCTATTTGCATTTACAATTTTGTACGGATCAAAAATAATGCATAATATATCTGTCTTCTCTCAATACAGGTATCTTTACTGCACCACTGGATGGACGCTACTTCTTTAGTGCAATCCTGACGGGCCACAAAAATGAGAAGATCGAAGCTGTGCTGTCCAAGTCTAACTATGGCATGGCTCGGGTAGACTCAGCGGGTTACCAACCAGAAGGGTTGGAAAACAAACCAATGGCCGAAGCCAAACCAACACCAGGTTCTCTGGCTGTCTTTAACATAATCCTGCCCCTTCAGGTGGGCGACACAGTCTGCGTAGACCTGGTCATGGGCAAACTGGCCCATTCAGTGGAACCTCTAACTATCTTCAGTGGTATGCTTCTATATGAAGATGTGTAGAGGTCTTTTAACTGATTAGCACTGAGACTAATCAGACTCAAAGAACCAGCAAAACGACGGGGCTAGAAAGAGACACTCTAAATGACTTTATCCGCCTGGGATGGGGATGCACGCGCCGTGCATTGATTTTCCTTTGGTATTGTTTCCAATATTGTTAGACCTCTTATGAACTCCTTGAACAGAGAATATAGTTTTAAATGGAGGAACTGTTGCCCTTGATATGTAATCCTAACCCGAAGTGTTGTAACAAATACTACTGCAGGTTTGTGCGACCGTTGTTGACAATGTTCTTATTGAGATTTTTCCATGTTATATGAATCACAGACATGAGTTATGAATAATTTCTCATGCACCGAAGATGACCGTGAGGTCTGTTCGACTTCCCATGTATGCAAGTGCACAGTAAATACTCTTCTGCCAAAGAGCTTGACTCACAGTCAGGGTTAAAGGTTAGGCTGATGGGTGTGGAATTTGGGAGATTTGATGAAAGGAATTCATATTTTTGCTGTGAATGTTTAAATCCTGTGCTCCTTTTTTCTGTTCAGAGTCAAGGGATGATTTTTAAATCTACAGTACGTGACTTAATTTCAATTCTTTCTGTTTTGCTATATTGCAAGTGCCAAGCTTTCCAGGAATCCTGCTCTTACCAAAGATGCTTTTAATTAATTAAATATGTGGTTGGTAGTTAATGATTTCAGGAAACATGCAATGTTATCCAACCTGACAATCAGTGATGTATTTCATTGCTTTCCATGCAAACTCTCCAAGTGCCACTGGAAAACTGCAGAAGAGATGAATGCAATGAAATCTTCGAACCTCAGGCACACAGTTTCTTCAATGGTTACTAATCAAAAAGAAACAGGTTTTTTGAACATGCATCGTTACACATTTTGTGATCCTGTTGAAGCGTTTACAAAAACATCAGTTCTACTGGAGTGGTGGACCGTTGCATTTCGCTCCATATTCATATTTCCATCTCACAGCCTGAGCTTTCAATGGAGATTATTATCAAACAGAGTCTGTCCTTAATGTGGTTCAACAAAGTGCCTTTGAAGAATAACAACGCTGAGGATTCATCAACCGATTCTGTCTGTGTGGTCTCGCTTGTTTACTGTACAACAGCCCAAAGAATTTTGAACTACACGGCTTTTGCTTTTTCTTGTTTGAAACATGCTTGTGCAATTTCACAGATCATTGGGAGGAAAGATCTCTGTGTAACACTATGAATTTCTTCATATGGTCAAGAATGTCGAAAATTAAGGCTGCTATCTTTTATGTGCTGTTTCATTTATTATTTTTAGTTATAAAAAGAATCCCCAGCTCATAAAATGGACGATACTGCAGCAACGTAAGCATTAAAACATCTATTTACATATAAAAGAGACCAGATCTAAGATTTTATAGTTCCCTCTCATGGTTTAACCTGTTACCTTGAATGTGTACATTGGCAACACGTGTGTTTCAAATAAAGATATTTAATTTTACACATTTTAATCTCTGCTGAGCTCAGTATTATAGGGGTCTGTCAGGTATATTGAATTACTGGAAGACATTCCATTTAATTTAGCACCAGCATTGTGCAAAACACTAAGCAAACTACTGTTCATTGTCTCAAACACAATGGAGAGCATTCTGGTACTCAATAACTGATTCTGTTGAATAGAATTCCAGTTAGTGATTGATGGTGCAGATTTTGTCACTGTGACTTTTACTTTTCTAATCAACATGAAAATACCTATATTTGTCTCATTTGTCAAAGCAAAATGTGACTGAAAGCATGTTTTCAAATAGAAAATACCCACTGTTTCTGTTTCTAAAAATTATTTTTAGAAGCATGTGCAGTGTGAATAAGGAAAGGAGTGCACAATGCATTTAACTTTCCACGTTGCAAGCCAGAGAAGTCGTTTGGATTGTGATTTAATGGAAAGAAAAACATTTCTAGGTGTCCATCCGTAGTCATACTGGGATGTAGTTTACGATGAATAATACCTTGCGTTTCTCAAGTCACTGGTGTCTAGACAAAGTGCTGGTAAGTGAACCTCATGCCCTCTCTCTGATATGTGCCACTATGGGGAGTTTCCATGTTTTTCCATTTCTTCATAATATTGTATTTCTGTATTGTTTTTAATACTTTAACAACTCTAAATCCAGGCTGTACTGAAGGCCAAACATTTCTTTTTTTTTTCTTTTCTCTGTTAAAGTCAACATAAAACGGCATTCACAACCCATATTACTTCTGTAATGTAACATATTTATCAGAATGAAACAGAATATTCAAATGTAGGATGAAACATGAGGAACTGCATAGAATGGAGATAAAGTACAGAATGGAGATAAAGCTGAATGTGAATTGTGACTGTGGATGAAACAAATTGGCATGCACATTAATATAAGCTTTTTGACCAGGACATGCACTGTAAAAAAGAATTGTTGGTTTAACTTAAAAAAGTAAGTTACCTGGTTGCTTTAAATTTTGAGTTCATTGAAATTAAAAATTTGAGTTAATACAATGAAGGTGATTGGTGTAATCAACAGAAACTCATAATATTATGTTATCTGAACCACATTAATTATCTAAGTTGATTTAACAAAAGAAAAAATGTTGTGATAACAAAGCATGAAAATAATTTTTTACAGTGTGGAGACTAAAGCTTAACTTCACCATTGAGAGCATCTTGACATATCCAAATGGTAATACCTTTTTTTTTTTACCTGTACCTGTAGTATTTTACTGGACTAACAATTGTCAACATAAAAAGATGCATAACTTTTAACAACTATATAGCCTATTGCTATTTAGCTATTGGTTATTTTTGTCTACTCAGCTCATATTTATGTTTGCAGCCAAGTCAAAACGGAAAGTTGGTTCAAATGCATAGTAAGTTATTACATTCTGATGAAAAATTAGATTTTTTTTTTTCTTTGGAATAATGTCCACTGATTAATTTTTGCTAATGTGGTCAATGTTGAGGCTGGATAAGTAAGAATTGTACAACAATCAAATTATTTACACATGACTATGTCAGTGATTGCTACAGATTTCTAGGCATATGATACAGTAAATATTTCCACAAATTTGAGAAAAGGGTGCATTATTACAGAGCCCCTAAAGGGACATGGTGGTGGAAAAAATGTGGGATGGGAGGAAAAAATATTTTTCAAAGCTTTTGCATTCTCTCGCAAAACTTTTGTTCCCCCAAGAAACTTATATTTTATAAATACATTTTATATGCAAAGAATTGATCAAATAATTTGCATCAAATTATTTTGATGCAAAAAAGTTGTGTAATTTTTTAACCTTCAGACAGTTATTGTCTGACAGACAGGGTGTCATTATTGGATATTGGGTGTGGTAAAAGAATCCGTGTAGTGCTGGCCAGCTGTGTCTAAATGGGATTGGGTGGGAAAATGTCACGTATCCTGTTTGTCTTTTATCTTTGTGCACTTATATTTAGCTGTCTTCCTCCTTCTCTTGTTCTCTGCATACAGTGCAAACACACAGGCCTGTGCTCCCTACTGCTGCAGAGATGCTTGCCAACTCTTCAATATCAATCAGGGGAACAATATCCCTGAATTCCTCATAACTTAAGCATTATCAAAGCATTGCTGGATAGTATACTCACTCTTCAATACAGAACATTTGTAGTGATTTGATCGTTCTAAATTGCCTGCATAAATTGCTTATTTGAAATTAAGTTCAACTGGTTCAAATTATACTGTACCAGTCAAAAGTTCAGAATAATTAAATAATAATAATAATATAGTAGTCTCTTTTACTCATCAAGGCTGCCTTTATTTGATCAGAAATAAAGTAATAACGGTAATAAATATTGTAAAACAGTAAATAATATTGATTTGGCTTTGATATTGATTTGGTACTCCGTTATGAATTATTATTGGTGCTTAATTGTTAATAATGTTTTTTTTATTAGCAATGTTACTTATTTAAACGTTACGTAATTATCAAATACATTTTTTCAGAATTCTTTAATTCATAGAAAGTTAAAACAACAGCATTTATTTGAAATA
Source organism: Hypophthalmichthys nobilis (assembly GCA_037950665.1). Taxonomy (NCBI): domain Eukaryota; kingdom Metazoa; phylum Chordata; class Actinopteri; order Cypriniformes; family Xenocyprididae; genus Hypophthalmichthys; species Hypophthalmichthys nobilis. The sequence continues at coordinate 13,531,743 of CM075478.1, forward strand.
GAAATATTTTGTAACATTATAAATATTTGCTGTTACTTTTGATACATTTTATGCATCCTTTCTGAATAAAAGTATTAATAAAAATAATTCTTAACTTACCCTAAACTTTTGAATGCTAGCATATCATAGTTTCAACAAAAATATTAAGCAGCAAAAACTGTTTTCAAAATCGATAAAAACAAGAAATGTTTCTTGAGCAGCAAATTCGCATACTAGGAAGGATCATGTGACACTGAAGACTGGAGTAATGATGCTGAAAATTCAGCTTTGACATCACAGGAATAAATTACTATTTAAAATATATTCAAATAGAACATAGTTATTTTAAATTGTAATAATATTTCACAATATTACTGTTTTTACTGTTTTTTTTTTTTATTTAAAAAAAATGAAGCCTTGGTGAGCATAAGAGACTCCTTTCAAAAATATAAAAAAAAAAAAAATCATAATTATTATTTTCTTTCTGATATCACATTATTATTTTTTGTTTGTTTGTTTGAAAGCATCAGTGAAGAGTTGTAAAACATGTTTAAAACTCCTTCAATTAATTTAATCATGCTAATACAGAGGAATCAGTAGAATATAGCAACATTATTTAGTCATATCCTTTGCATTTACATTAGTCTTTTCTATGTAAAGCAAAACTTTTCAGTACTATCATCACGCCTTGACAATGACTAGTGGCTTACAACACTAGGTAAGTTTCAGCAGAGCATTCTTCATGTCTGTACTATATTCCAGCTGTGCACCTTTCCACCATGTTCAGTGTAAAATTCCATCATATCCATGGACACCGCATTTTTTGCCTGCAATCTGGCAGCCAAATGTTAGAGCATCCTGTAGGCTGCCCCCTGCAGAAAAGAGAATTAAACCAGCTTGAACTGATTTACACAACTTACAATAACCCATTAAGCCTTTGTGTTTCAGAATCAGACTTCATCCTTACCGTTCGAAAGGGAATAGATCACAGAAGCATTGAACGTGTCCCCTGCTCCAAGTGTGTCCACAAGCTTCTCAGGTGGGAATGCATCTGAATGGATGACTATGCCGTCGGGACCCATGGCATCAGCTCCTTTTTCAGCCCAGGCACAAATTAGGGTAGCTCTAGACACACAACCAAACTCACCTAAACACATGAAATGGCTAATATTTGAAAAGAAAATACCCTTAGGCAGTTATTATGAATATATATGGTCAGTCAGCAGTTATTGGGAGACTAGTGACATCTAGTGGTTGTTTTACTCACCCCTTCCTCAGACGACTGCTGAAACCCTTTAATGCAGCAGAGGCCGAGTCAAACCCAAAGTGCTGTGCCACATCCTTACTTACAAAGACCTGAGTAAAAGCGGTCACAAATAAACAGGTTGTGTAGTGTTCAAACATGTCTCAAAGCCTACAAATAGTCGGTTCCACTGAATTTAAATGCGCTGCTTCTTTAACACTTATGCTCCTTGCATGTTCATGAAATAAATATTTTGTATATATATATATATATATATATATATATATTCATATTATATATTATATATATATATCCAGTAACAGTGCAGTATTTTCAGCTCTGTTTAACTGAACATTTTTCATAATCACTGCCTAAAATATGTAGTAACCTATTTGTACAAGAGAAATTTTTTAAAAAAAAATCAGACATATATTTTGGAGACTGTGATACATTATTTTCTGGATACTTTGATGAATAGAAAGTTCACAAGAACAATATTTATGTTAAATACAAATCTTTTGTAAAATTATGTCTTTATTATCATTTTTGATCAATTTAATGCATCCTTGCTGAAAAATAATTGTACTGACCCCAAACCTTTAAATGTTAGTGTATGTATAAATTATAATTATATTTAAAATAATATATATAATTTTTAATATTTTATGTTATCTGAAGACAATTCTACAATGAGCACTTGACTGTAGTTTATCCAAGTTCAAATAATGCATTTTATTCAGTCCAGCCATTCAAATAATGCATTTTATTCAGTCCATTTTATTTATTGAAGTCTAAAACATGTAGTGAAATCATACCAAATCACCAAGAGGGAAAAGCTGGTAGAGAGGTTCCCTGGTCTTCTCGATTTCCACAGAGATGGTTATTTTGTTCTTCTCTTCCTGTTTGCTGTTATATTCTCTCACCCTCTCTATCATCTTCACTTGTTCGTCAGCATTACGGCCCTGACAAAGCATTCATAAAACAATCAGCTCTCTACTTGTGGAATAACACAGATCAGAAGGAACTAAATAGGGTGACTATTCTGAACTTGGGCTGTTACTATGAAGAAAGTCAAAGATATTTTGGCAGACACTCTCACCTCCCAGTGGACCCACTTGTACTGGCTCAGGTCCACCTTTGAAAAGTCTTCTAAAGAAACATCTGGCAAGTTTCTGATTAAACAAAGAAAATTGCTGAAGGAAGTTCTCTTGTATGTTGGACTACAACAATCAGTGTTCAAAGAAAGATCAGTAAATAATAAGTAATGACTGTACTTTGTGTACATGATAAGTCACTATTACTATCAATTATTGTGACATGATCTGCTGTAATCATATAATACAAAACTGTTTACAGTCACAAACTGAATCAGTGAAGGTCTTTATAATGGAAAAACCCTAGATTATTCCCTTAGACCGGATGCCTGTCAGTTTGTATACAGTAAAACACTTGATAACAGTCATCAGCACAGAGAAATAGTCAGCTTTGGGCTGTTATTATAAGATAATTATAATTATAAACCAAAGTCTGTTTCTCAGCATAGAAGGAAAAGGTTTTGAAAGTTCTCAAAACAAGTTTTAGAGACAAGAAATATTATTCAAGGCCAAGATGAAAATGTTGTTTTATATATTAGTTTGCTACAAACAAAGCAAATACAAGTAAATGATAATGTACAGTCAACCGGTCTTAACCACAAATATAAACCTCAGCAGGCCGATCAGCACCTTTACATTAAGTGGAGAGGTTTTATATCATTCTGCAGGGGTTTATTTTGTGATAATGAATGGATGATTGAACATTATCTCACTTATTACACGGCTACACGGCAAATAAATACAGAAATAGATATGTACAAATACATAAATAGATACAAGTACATATTGATTTGAGCTGAAATTATTTTTATTTTGTGTAGTATATAGTATGCTATGCTATGTAGTAAAATCAGTTGCCAGGGACAATGGCCAGATAGTTTAGAGGTCATTATACACAAATATTTGGCCATACAATGTGGAAACTGATCAATCAGAATCAAGTATTTCAGAGAGCCGTGGAATAAGTTAGCTAGTTACCTAGTAAGCTTTGACATTGTGTGCTGTTGTGTGTTGTTTAAAACAACTGATTTAAAATAATCTTGGACAAAACAGACATCTAATAGGAAAATAAATTAATGACAATTACAAATCCCCGAAAAAATAATCACTCAAATTAATGCATGCAATGTCAAATTGTCATGATTTGTTAATAGAATCTACTTTAAGACTAAGGGTACGTTTACACGACAACAATGTACTAAAAACAGAAAAGGTTTTCCATTGGGTTTTTCATGTACATACGACAAGGTTGTCAATACGATCGCCACTCACACAGATCTGCACAATTGACTAAAAACGCTGTATTGGTCATGCCAGACCTGTAGATGGCGATGTAACTTTGTCAAGAAAAATTCTGCACCTATAGACTAACACGTAATAGGCTTACGCATATGCATAACGTCACCATTTTCACAAATTTACATATTTGTAGCTTACATGGAGACAATATCGGTATCGTTTTCAAAAATGTCCATTTCCAGGCCCCCAAAATACCAATGTAAATGAACGCCCAAATCACAAAAAAAGTTTTCAGTTTTTAGTTGAAAACGCTGTTGTGTAAACGTCCCCTAAATTACTGTCAATTACGGCAGTGCCACTGCAGAAAGACTTTTATCAGATTATGTTTGAGAATAGGAAGAACTTTGATTATGTTATCATTACTGTGACTTTGGATGCTACTCTTACGTGTCTGAGAGCACGACAGTGCGAGAGCCATTGGTAGGACACACCACACAACAGGCACATGGGGTCTCACCCCACTGCTGCCAAGCCACACCAGATATATCCACCCTGCACCGTGCAAAATCCCCCACGATGAAACTAGTACAGCAAACAGAGAGGTATTGCAGTGACCCATATGCACGACTGACTAATTTGAGCAGGAAACAATTAGCAGGCTCACAATGCTTGCCAGCTTCAAACCATGCACCTTCAGTGCACCCCTTAAAACAGAAAAAGCAATAGTGTATTTTGTTGTTTTGCATCAGGAATATGTCAGCTGTCCTGTGAGGAAAGAGCTTCGTAATACTTACACATATACTCTCACACACAAACCTGTTCATATGCAGAATTGTACGGCTTCCTGTCGTCACACTGCTGATTACTACAGAGGCTGGAAAAGAGCATTCAGCATGCTCGAGAAGAAGAGAGATGTCAATCTTGTACATTTGAAAATCATTCAAGATGAAGCTAGAAGAACAAATTAGCAAGGAAAAGTATGCATAGAGAACTTAAGTGTGCTGCTAATGTAAACTAAAAAAAGATGTGACTTGAAAGATGTGTAAGGGATAGGGTAGTGTATTTCTGCTTATATAAAAACTTGCAGGAGTAAGAAAAGATGCATCCAGCATACAAATATCAGTATATCTTGGTATGTTATATACGTTATAAATGTATAACACACACACTGTCATTCTTTATATATTCTAATTTGTATCATAATGCATTACTCTAAAAATGTTGTTGCATAACAGTAGGTAGAAAACACTTACTCAGCTACTGGTCCAGGAGCCAAAGACCCCATAAATGCACACGGGGCCCCAAGTAGAGACAAAACAGTGCACGTGTTAGATGCGTTTCCTCCCCTCTGCCATCTCTGAGACAAACACCTACAAACATCTTGCGTTATTTTATGACACCTGTGATGCAACATTAACTGCAGGGTATAGCAGCAGGATACTCTATATTTTCAGGCTGGTTATGCTTTTAAAATGCTAACACAAAAGCGCATCGTGTGCATCAATACAATAGTAATTGTAGAATGTTTTCAGAATTTCCTACCTGGTATCAGTATCTTCTTCCGGGTATTTATCCACAACATTTATGATATCCAGACACACCAAACCAATGCTGAGTATCTTTTTGTCTCCCATATTCTCCCTGCAGAAAGAAATCCTGGACTATGGACTTTGGAGGAAAGGTCATAACGTCACACTATTCCAAAGAGGAGCGGGAGAGCGTTTCTCTTTCAAATTGAATGGGACACGGTAAACATGAACACGAAGCCTAACGGCTTTTGCCGAGTGTGGCCGAACGTGCCAGCGCGAGCGGACACGACGATTCCCGACTTTTATCGAGAGCAGCCGAACGCTTTCCGTTATGTTTTTGTTCTAAAATGCATTTTGCTGTTTAAAAACACAGAAATTACATATTCTTTGGTTAATAATCATTTTAATCTTTATAAATATAGGAATATAACCGCATTGTAGTAGGTAATTATTCCTTAAGTAGGCTAAAATAAAACTGCTCATAATCTCAGTAGGCCATTCCCTCAGAGCGGTTGCTAAGTGACAAGAAAGGTTCGTTTATCACAATACTAACGTTACCTGATGAATTTCTTCCAGTTATATTTCAGTGCAGCTATTTGTGTAATGTATGAATATTTCTTTTAATACATATTTATGGTCATGAAACAGATACTAATACTTTTCTTTGATAGATAATTTGATTCTTTGGCCTATTACCCATACTCTACGTGTGTTTGTATGCGCAATATTGTACTCTAAAATACCTCTCTTTTAATTATAAAGGCTATTAACATTATTACATTTATAGACTATTACATTTATAATGCATATGGCTATATTCAAATATGAATATATGAATGAAAGTTTCCTGACATTTCTTAATATTTGAATGTACACATGATCTTTCAGTTGTCTTATTGTATGTTTTTAATGTTATTTATAAGTTCCTAAGACCAGGAAAACACATAGATGAGAGAATGGAGATAACTTCAAAAAGTGTGGTGGCGAAAGGCAGCGTGGAGGTCCTCCAGATCTATAAACTCCTGCAATATGTTCGGGAGAAGAACAAACCACAGATTAAAAAGATGGTCCAAATGGGTGTGTCCAACCTGATAAATATGACTGAGCCCAAACAGGGACTCGGTGCCTTGTATCAGGCATCAGTGGACCATGATGAAGGCCTCGTACAGTTCCTTCTATCCCTGAAAGCCCATCCTGACATACAGGACAAGAAGGGCTGCACACCAGTGATGCTGGCTGCACAGCTGGGCTACTACAAGATCCTGTACCTTTTGATCAAACATCATGCAAATGTGACACTCACAGATGAAGAGGGAAAAGGTAAGAACATTGTTTTAGAAATGTATATAGCCTACTTTACAATTTTAATAGATCTTACATTTAATTTTGTCTTTATGCACCGCTGAAGTGTCAAAATATCCCTTGTAAAAAAGAAATGCACTTAATTGTATTAAATGTGCACTTGCTTCAAATCTTAAAAGTATGTTTTTAAAAAAACTGTACTTGCAAATAAAATAATATTAATGAAATATGGCCTCTTAAGTGTAACACATGTAAAAAGTTTCGTAACACATTTTGTCATGTCAAATTAAACATTTTACTTTAGAGTGCATTTTAAATCATGTTTTAATAAAGAGCTTTTGTCATGCTTTAAAGAAGTACACTTAATTTGATGTGCTGACTAACAGAAGGACTGACAAAATTTGATTATAATTGTAACTATAGTGTGTTATTTGACATTACAATTAAAGGTAAAATATTTTAAATGTACTAAATTGCAAATTCAAAATTACAAAAACGTAATTGCAAATGTATTTAAATGCATGACTTCCGTATAAATGAAAGTCTATAATTAAGGTCAATTTTAGACAGTAGAAGTAATTATGAAATTGCATAAAAAGATGTGCTAAAGATGTGCTTTAACTAATTACATTTAAAATAATCATAATACATTTAATTTCTACATTTAAAAAAAATATTTTTAAAATATTACATTCAGTTAGATGCAAAATATGTTTCATAGAAACTTCTAGTGACTTCTGTTGTTTCTTTTGTAGGGGTGCTGTTCTACTGCATCTCTCCATCTAAAGAACATGCTCTCTGCCTGCAGATGGCGCTCAGCAGCAATGCAAATGTCAACAATGTTTCTAACTCAGGGAAGCCACTGCTTGTGTTCGCTTGTGATTATGCAAATTACTGTGAAGACTTATGCATAAACATATTGGAGAAAGGAGCTGATCCAAATGCAGTAGATCAGGTCTCAGATCTGTCCTCAGATCATAGTTCAAATTAATGTTCTCTGAACAGGTCTCAACAGGTTTTTCAGCAAATTTTTGATCATGTAAATTTGTGTAGCGATCCAGTAGGCTTTATAGGATTAATAGGTCAGCAAGAAAATGTGGAGTTTGATGGAATTGAATCAGTATAATCTGTCATGTTTTGGCTCCCCAAAGGTAACACAATGCTCTGCACTCATGGAGGCATCTAAGGCTGGTGCTGTGAAGCTTGTCAGAGCCATTTTACAAAAAGGAGGGAATCCTAACTTACTTGATAAAGAAGGACGGTGTGCTGCCCACTTTGCTGCAGAAGGAGGTTTCCTTGAGGTGATGCCATGGCATTCTGAATAGCATAAAATTTGCCATTGTTAAACTATCTTGTATCTTGTTTTTACTATCTCGGCTTTATACAGGTTTTACAGGTGCTGTCTGCATACTCTGCTGACATGGGTATCTGCACGACAAAGGGTAACACACCATTGCACTTTGCTGCTGCTGGCGGCTTCAATGAGTGCTGTAGATTCCTGGCCCAAAGAGGTAAGCTGGGTCTAATGTCTTTCTATTATTCACAAGAACAAATACTGCCTTCATTAAAGGGGTCATGAAATTTAACTCCCCAGTTTTAAAATATAATTTTTTGTTTTCCAAACTTCTGAAACGCCAGAATTTGAAATCGCATCTTAACATACCCTTTAATTATACAATGTTTTTGTTTGTTTGTGTCATTTCACACTGGACAGTTTTCTTAATTATTCTCGACATGCTGTCGGTTTGCTAAATATCTGTTGTTGAAATCTACAGCACTGGCAAATATTAAATAATAATAACTTAATAAAACTATTAAGTTTGCATTATATATTAAATTAAACATCAGTTAAAATTAAACTGCTCCTTTATTCAAAATACTTAAAATACTTTGCTGCCTTATTCATAGCAGTACTCTTTCTTATCTGCAACAGGATGCAATCCCAAACTGAAGAATCTGGAAGGTCTTCTTCCAAGCCAGGTCGCCAAAAACAATGGTCACAAAGCTGCACTGAAAGAGCTCAAGAAAGCAGAGAAAATGCATGTGAAGCTTTCTGCGCCTGATGCCGTAAACCCCAATGAACTCTGGGCCGTCACCCTTCACGACTGGTCTTGTGAACATGAGGCAACCTTGCGCAGAGCCTTTGAAATCGCTGAGGGACTGGATAAACCTGTTGAAAAAGTTTCTCTGGAGACATTTGTGTCTTTACTGCTTGTGCATCGAGCTCCTGTAAGTAATGAGAACCTGCAAAGGATCATCAAGGAACATGACAAAAACCATGAAAGTGTCATCAATGTAAATGAGTTTTTCAAAGGCCTCAAGTACCTCCAGAAGGCATTTGTCATCTCATCCTACGCTCCTAAGCCAGCTAAGAAGGAAAAGGGTGGCAAGGAAAAGAAGAGTGCCAAATCTGCCACGCCATTGCCCATATGCACAATGCCACCTGAGCTGATTTGCAGAAGAGAGGACAGTGGACTGCCTTACTACATGATCGAGAGCTACCGGCCGTTCGCTGACACCAAACGTTTCAACCGAGACCGGCCACCAGTTCACCCCATTGAGAATGACTCTGCTTGGTATATTGATGATCCTGAAAAGATCTATACCAACATCAATTACTGTGTGAAGACTGGAGATCTAGATTCTCTTAGCCTGGCATTTACCCAACAAGTGCCTGTTGATATCAAAGATAAGTTCTTTAAGACGCCGCTCATGACAGCATGCTGCTGTGGCAACTACCAAGTAGCCAAATTCCTCATTTCACTGGGGTAATGCTACTAAGAAAAAATACAGAAATATCTATAGAGCAAATTTAATGTAACTAGATGATAGACTGTGTCATTTTAAGAACATTTTGTTTCTGTGATTCTATAGGGCTGATGTCAATGCAGTTGACCAGTTTAACTGGACGCCCCTCCACCATGCTTGTTATGCAGGTCATGTAGACATTATCAAGATGCTGGTGCAATCTGGAGCCGTGGTGGATGCAGTGGCAATGAATGGAGCAACTCCACTCATGAGAGCTATTGAAAGCTGTCGGTTCAGCTGTGTAGAGTATCTCATCAAAGCTGGAGCCAAAGTCAAGGCAGAAAACAAGAGAGGTACTGGTTTTGATATTGAAATATATCTGTCTCTACACTACAGTTTAGTAAAAAGTTTAGGGTCATTTTTTTAAAAATGTTTTGTCTTAAAGGATTAGTTCACTTTCAAATGAAAATTACCCTAAGCTTTACTCACCCTCAAGCCATTCTAGGTGTATATGACTTTCTTTTTTCTGATGAACACAATCGGAGATATATTAATAAATATCCTGACGCATCCGAGCTTTATAATGGCATTCAAGTCAAGTCACCTTTATTTATATAGCACTTTTTACAATGCAGATTGTGTCAAAGCAGCTTTACAACCCTGTTCACTTGGCAGTGAACAGGGTTCACGTGTATGAGCTGAAGAAAGTGCTTCCATCCACATCCATCCATCATAAACATATTCCACACAGCTCCGGGGGGTTAATAAAGGCCTTCTAAAGCGAAGCGATGCAATTGTGTAAAACAAATATCCATATTCAACAAGTTATGAAGTAAAATATCTAGCTTCCGCCAGACGCCTTCCGTATTCAAGTTACGAAGAAAGTGTAAAACTCTCGCAGTTCAAAAAGCTTACGCTACGTCCTACGCCTTCCGTATTCAACTTATGGAAAAAGTGTAACTGACGTGATGGCACTTTTTTCGTAACTTGAATACAGAAGGAGGTCTGGCGGAAGCTAGATATTTTACTTCATTACTTGTTAAATATAGATATTTTTTGTCACAAATGCATCGCTTCAGAGGGACTTTATTAACCCCCCGGAGCCGTGTGAAGTATGTTTATGATGGATGGATGTGGATGGAAGCACTTTCTTCAGCTCCATACTCGTTGATCCCACTCACTGTCATTATAAAGCTCAGATGCGTCAGGATATTTATTAATATATCTCCGATTGTGTTCATCTGAAAGAAGAAAGTCATATATACCTAGGATGGCTTGAGGGTGAGTAAAGCTTGGAGTAATGTTCATTTGAAAGTGAACTAATCCTTTAATGTTGCGTTTATTTGCTCAAAAATACAATAAAACAATATTGTGAAATATAATTTTTTACAATCGCTATACATAGGACCATTTTTTCAATACTTGTGTCACCTTTTTCAAAACTCTTCACACAGTGTGCAAAACAGTGCATTATGTAACAGAACCTGGTTTCACCAAATGCAACATGTTCCTGGATCAACATCTTTGTTCTTATCTTAATACATCCTCGCTGAATAATTTTTTTTTTTTTAAATAAAATCTTATTTATCCCAAACTTTTGAACAATACTGTATATGTACATTTACTTTTTGTACAAAATTTCCATTTATATGAACAGCAATGCATTATTTTTGTGCTCACAGGGCAAAATTGCTTGGACATTGCTATAAATTATGGTGATGCTAGAATCATTGCGTTGGTCCTTGCCAAATCCAACATTCTTCCAAAAAATAAAGACAATGGGAAAGGAAATGAAAAGAAACCACAACCAAATTTGAAGCCAGCTTCAAAACCAGCTTCTTCAGTAAAAGAAAAGGTGAAAGGAAAAAAAAATGCATTTCTTCCTATATTTAGGTATAGTTGAAATGTTTAATGAGTTGTCTTTGTCTTCTGTAGAAGGATATTCGATCAGTTTCAGCAGCTGTGAAAATAGAGCTGAGAGACAATATCATAGTTAAGAACCCAAAGTTCACCATTCGAAGTGGCACCAACAAGACTGACATCAGCTTTGTCCCCAAAACCGTAAGACAGTAAAACTCTTTGACAGACAGACAAACAGATAGATAGATAGATAGATAGATAGATAGATAGATGGTTTTCTATGTGGGTTTTAAATTTCTGATGTTTTCTGCATTATAGCTTTGGGGAAAACAGATCACCAACAGTCCACAGCACACTGAGAAGGAGACGGGAACACTGGGAAGATGACTCATACACTTTAACAAGAACATCCCAGACCTGAATGGGATGGGGCGACTGGGAAGGGAATAAATTAAATGTCTCAGCGCAATAGCTGATTTCCATTCAGAGCTATTGTCTGTCTTTCGTTTCTGACAAATTAGTCTTTCCCAGACTTGTTTGACTTTTGTCAGTTGAGTAAAAATGAAAGATAGCTACAGAAGGACCACAGAAAAACCCTATAAATCCCCCTTTTTTGACACTGGATAAAAATAACCTTTCAGAGTCAGTCATTGAGATGCACAGTGGTCACCTTACTGTGCTGCCATTTGGATTATTGCTACACAAACCCCTGACCGAGAGCACCACCTGCTCTATAAGCCATTTTCCTTTACGCTTCTCCTGTGACTTTGGCTTTAATCACCAACCCCCACTGAACACAGGAAAAGGAGATGACAGTCATACATTTTAAGGTAACACATTAATCAGTGTAGATGATTGTGTAATATTAATTGACACATGCATCCACACATGCATGTTTTAAACCATCAAACTGGCCAGTAGGGGGTGGTCAGACACAATAATATAATTATATAATACAGTTTTTCACAATTGCTAGTACACTAAACCTTATTCTCTGAAACAAAAGGCCTAAATCTATTTGTCAAAAAACAAAAATCACTCACTAAAACACATTTTGGTACTATTTTCACAAGTAAGGTGTACATTTTCAAAGCTCTTAGTACAAAAATACAATCTGATCACACACAGTTAGTCATTCTATCAAAACCTGATCTTATGCTTTCATTACAGTTATACACAGTTTTCAGTTCACATAATTATTGTTTCAAACACAAGATTATCGTAATATGTAAAGAGAACATTTGGTTTAATCACCAAAACACAACAGTATAATCTTCTTTCAGTTTAGTACTTTTAACAATGTTAATTTAAAAGCAAACAATGTAATATACATGTTTCAAATCACCCTTGTTGCTGAAATAATTACAGTAACACAGGCTACAGATGTCACATTAGAAAATACACTTGCCTAACTTACGTAACATAAAATCCATAATGTTTGTAATAGTATCTATTCAGAAATTACAAACAAAGCATCTATAGAATCTTTATCTATATATATATATATATAAATGTACTGTACCAAATGATTCATTGATTAAACATTAAAATCAGTTGGATTAAATAGACAAATGTATTAAACTGAATGATAAGAGATGCAAATAAAAGTTTGATATTGATAACATTATGAAAGGCAGTTACTGTGAATTAAAAGTTTATATAGATGAAAAACATTGCGTTGTGAAAAGGATACTTTGTGATTTTGTGTATTGCACTAACACAATGGAAAACATGCTGAAATGTTTGAAAAAAGTGAATTTTTGATGATCTGTTTTGAGATTAGTTCTGAAAATGTACTGCTTGCTTGTGAAAATTGCACCAAACCACTTGAAGTTTGCACCAAACTACTTGAAGTTTGAATCCTTTTTTTTTTTTGTATTTATTAATTTATTTTATTTCTTTTTTTTTTTTTGTGCTCAGTGGGAATTTAGCCAAGCATGCTAAAATGTAGATGGAGAATTTAAATGACTGTCTGGGCCTAGTGTAATGAGGATGTGATCCTGTTAGTGGTGCTTGAATCACTTTCTATTGCCTAAAAGACCCTAGAAAACAAACAGGACACATTCTCTCTCTCTCTCTCTCTCTCCCTCTCTCTCTCTGTCTATATATACATATATATATATATGCACACACACACACAACCCAAATTCCGGAAATGTTGGGACGTTTTTTAAATTTGAAGACTTTCAAATCACATGAGCCAATATTGAACATAGATAAAATAACAAATGTTTAAACTGAGAAATTTTACAATTTTATGCACAAAATGAGCTCATTTCAAATTTGATGCCTGCCACAGGTCTCAAAATAGTTGGGACGGGGGCATGTTTACCATGGTGTAGCCTCTCCTCTTCTTTTCAAAACAGTTTGAAGACGTCTGGGCATCGAGGTTATGAGTTTCTGGAGTTTTGGTGTTGGAATTTGGTCCCATTCTTGCCTGATATAAGTTTCCAGCTACTGAAGAGTTTGTGGTCGTCTTTGACATATTTTTCTCTATAGGTGAAAGATCTGGACTGCAGGCAGGCCAATTCAGCACCCGGACTCTTCTATGATGAAGCCATGCTGTTGTAATAGCTGCAGTATGTGGTTTTGCATTGTCCAGCTGAAATACATAAGGCCTTCCCTGTGTCAGCATTCATAGTGCCTTCCAAAACATGGAATGTTATGCACCCCCATACCATCAGAGATGCTGGCTTTTGAACTGAACACTGATAACACGCTGGAAGGTCTCCATCCTCTTTAGCCTGGAGGACACAGCATCTGTGATTTTCAACAAGAATGTCAAATTTGGAATGTCAAATTCATCTGACAATAGAACACTTTTCCACTTTGAAACAGTCCATTTTAAATGAGCCTTGGCCCACAGGACATGACAGCGCCTCTGGACCATGTTCACATATGGTTTCTATTTTGCATGATAGAACTTTAGTTGGCATCTGCAGATGGCACGGCGGATTGTGTTAACCGACAGTGGTTTCTGGAAGTATTCCTGGGCCCATTTAGTAATGTCATTGACACAATCATGCCGATGAGTGATGCAGTGTCGTCTGAGGGCCCGAAGACCACGGCCATCCAATAAAGGTCTTCGGCCTTGTCCCTTACGCACAGAGATTTCTCCAGTTTCTCTGAATCTTTTGATGATGTTATGCACTGTAGATGATGAGATTTGCAAAGCCTTTGCAATTTGATGTTGAGGAACATTGTTTTTAAAGTATTCCACAATCTTTTTACGCACTCTTTCACAGCTCTGCCCATCTTTACTTCTGAGAGACTCTATAAGACATCCCTTTTATAGGTAATCATGTTACAGACCTGATATCAATTAACCTAATTAGTTGCTAAATGTTCTCCCAGCTGAATCTTTTCCAAATTTCTTGCTTTTTCAGCCATTTGTTGCCCCCATGACAACTTTTTTGAGACCTGTAGCAGGCATGAAATTTGAAATGAGCTCATTTAGTGGATAAAAGTGTAAAATTTCTCCATTTAAACATTTCTTGTTATCTATGTTCTATTGTGAATAAAATATTGGCTCATGTGATTTGAAAGTCTTTTAGTTTTCATTTTATTAAAATTTAAAAAAACGTCCCAACATTTACGGAATTCGGGTTGTGTATATATATATATATATATATATATATGCAGAAAAAACAGGATCCCTCTGAAGTTTTACAGAGATGCAAACCAGTTGTTTAAACTGGACACGTCAAAGCAAAGCGTTCTTTCACTCTTCCATTGTTCTGTTGTCAGCAGACTCAAGTGTGTGGAGTGTCAGAAGCTGAACGTGCATCTGTGTACTGTATCCATGGTGCGATGACGATAATGTAACTATTTGTTGATGTCTTGCTCTGGATGCAGTCATTTTCAAATGTATTTGCCCGTGTGACATCACAGGTCACCCAATATCAAAACGAGCCATTTTTGGAGCTTGATTAAATAAATGCTTTGTTTATAATGAGGAGGATGTTTTAAGCTATGAAACTTGCATGTTTTAATGGTACAAAGATCTCGTATATGTCAAAAGATCAAGGCCAATTTTGATTTCTAATGTCATGACTTCTTTAAAAAACACACCGAAAACTGCATAGCAAGTTGGTCATATGCTTTGCATAAGAAATAGTTTTAAATGTTGTTCATCTCACATGAATGTAAGTTCTGCAAACCTCAATAGAAATTCAGAACACCTGCACATTGTTATTCCCAGGCTCTGACTCGGCACATTCACGTGAAAGGAGACACAGCGGAGTCAGCTGGAACTCTATCTGTCATTCCATACCGTGCAACTGGATGTGATGATAATTCAAGTGGCTGTTGGAGAAAGGACAAGACATTGAAAATATAAATTCTTCTGAGCTACAGACAGAAGCACGACAATCAATGAACAGGTTGATTTCCATATGAAATAGACTCAATCATACACTGACATTGCTTAATGAAAACAATGCCTTAAAAAGATGAGGAAATGATAATCAGCTCCAGTACAAGAGGTAATTGCCTTGATGATGTGGCATTCACAGACACACTGACCTCAGCTCCTAATCTTTAGCTCCAAAGGAAAAAGGAAGAGGAGGGAGATTTGAAAAAGGTGTACTGCAAATGAGGAGGGATGAATATGTAGAGAAGCAGATGAAGGTTAATCAAGAAAAGAAGGTGAAACATGTATCATCAAGTCCAAATGTTATTCTATGACTTTTAGATTTATAATTATAGGCTGATTGATCAAAATAGCATTCTAGTCACTCTAAAGTGCATATAAAAGAAACAGCTATTATACAAAAATGAACAGCATACCACAGAGCATTGACTAGTGTATCCCACAATGCAATATGCCCAACTCACTATTTGAGCAGACAAACAAATGTTAAAGCATTTTACAAAAATAATTACATTAAAAAGAAAAATTACAATTTTTGTTTGCAAGACCATAACCACACTAAATTAAATATGCAGCTTGATGAGGTAATGTAACAACAGTAAATTTATCGGTTACACTTTATTTCGTTTGTCCACTTTAGACATTGTACTAACTATAAGTAACTAAATATCAGCTAACTCTCATTAATTTGCAACTACATGTCAACTAACTCTCATTCGATAGTAGGGTTAGTGTTAGTAGAATAAATTGACATGTACTCACAAAGATATTTATAGTCAGTAGAATGTCTGTTGGGGAGCATCAAAACAATGAACTTTTTTAAACAAGTAAATGTACTTTTTACTCCAATACATTTGTGATCAGTAATGCAATTACACATTACATTTTGCATGGCACCTAACTTTTTCTGCAGCAGTTCGTTTCTGCTATAAAGAAGTGATATCGCCATCTAAGGGCATTGAAGGTACTATATCTTGTGCGCGTTTTGCCTTTACTCACCCAAACTTGTCAACAAGGTTACTTTACATGAATGCAAGTGCATTAGCAGGTAGTTGCTGAATCACAGGTGTTTGATTTATGAGATGAGGTCATGACGGCAGCTGGTGATGAGGCTGAAACCAGCACATCCAGTGCAAGTAGACTTTTACTATTTAATTTCACTTAACTTTATTTTATTTTTCTGCTATATTGACGAGACCTTTGAAGGATATTGGTTTACTTATGGCCTTTTTGTGTACTTGAGCTTAACTGAGACTTGAGAGTTTGTAGACGTTTAAGAAGCTGTTGTCGTTGTCGACCATGATTTATTGCAATATTGAGGTGTTCAGTTTTATTTTAAATTCAGAAAATAAATGTGATTTCTCATCTTATAAATCAACTGTTTTTTTTTTTTTTTTTCACTGGCATGTTGAGGACTAGTGCATCTTTAAGCCTACATTCAGTACGAGTAAAATACTATACTGTTAAAATCAGATACTCTAAGACTTGTAATGGAGTCATTTTCGCTGTAAGGTATCTGTACTTTTACTCAAGTATGGTTTTCAGGTACTCTTTACACCTCTGACTAACACTCTAATGACTCGTACTTGACATGCAGATGCAAAGTTACTTACTGTAAAGCTGAACAGTGAAATTAATTCAATGAAATGAGTTCGTTTTACTCAAATAATAATGAAAGTTCATTGTACTTAACAGAAAAAAGTTGCATGAACTCAAATTTGATTGAAGTAAGCTGAACTTAATATGATTGAGTTGCAGCGGATTTCTAATTCCCATCATGCTTTGTGTCAGACTGTATAAGGAAAATAAATGTTGAAATTAAGTGTTATTTTGTGTGTTCTACTAACTTAAAACAATTGAGTTACTTAAATGTTTTAAGGTAATAAGTTTTAGGTCATAAGTTTGAGGTAATAAGTATTCTGAACTTATTGAGTTTTACAGAATGTCTAAAGGTGACTATCAAAATAAAGTGTTACAAATTTATTATGAAATAATGCATATCAATTCACTTAGTAGTAGTTAAAATAGCAATTGGACACAATAGTAGATGCCGATTTCTGAGTAAAAAAATATTTGCACTCTATTTCTCACAGTTTACAAAAAGTTTAACTTTCTATCTCACAATTTGACTTTCTTTTACTGTATTTTACAACTTACCTTCTTTTTATTTTTACTCTTGTACCTTTTTGGTTAGCCATCAAAAATACAAAATAAATAATGCTTAACCAATCATTTACCATTGTTACCTTAATTCGCATATTAAAATTAGCTGATCCTATTTGACATCTTCAGGTACTTTCCTGCTTTAAAACAATCTGTATTGTAAAAAGCACTATAGAAATAAAGGTGACCTGACTTGACTTGATAGTGAGTGTTTAAATCCTTTAAAAGCTCTGATATTCCAAGCTGCAGTAATATGCTGGATGTCATATCTATATGAATTATTTAGATGCACACATGATATTTAGGGACGTGGCTCTCTGAAAATGTGCCTCTTTTTATTATTTCATATGGATTTTCTCCTATATAATTATCTACATCTGCAGCAGTGTGATTAAGCCTACACAAAGATGGGAATACTGTTTCCGCTGCTTATTCACAGTTCAGCATGCAATCATCGATGGTAAGCAAATGATGAGGTTAATGACAGATTTTCCACCTTTTTTACCATGAGCAACATAGGAGAAGAGCTCTTTTTTGACGTGCTGTGGGGGTGGGTTCTGGCAGTGCTAATTGACAAGAAAGACTGAAGGGAATCTGGCTCAAATAAATGAGCTTTAATTGGTAACAGTGTGGGTCCTGTAAATGTGCGCTCGTGTCAAAGAATTCAGGATTAATCAGCACTCGCACTGTTGGTGCGAACAGAAAGAGCTGCAATGCTATGTAAATCACATCTCATAATAAAAACTAAATTCACCATCTAATCTGAATTTAAATGTCATCAAGACATCAATATCCCAAACAAAATGAGCAAATAACTTCATTATGGATGACAGCAGCATCTTCAGACGGTATAAATGAGACTTGCGTGCTAAAGACATGGATTTTTTTAGCAGTAATAGTCTTGTAAGTGTAAATCAATACATTTAGCAGGGTTTCCTGTTTGTTGGTTGTTGCACTAACTAGAATTACTGTCTCATTTGTATGTGCTGAGTCAATATCGGCACCCGCTAGCAGTTCTAGTTGAACTGCTGTTTGGACAGTATTTTATCTCCGAAGAATCCTGACCTTCATCTGTCCTGCTGAATTAAGTATCCAGATTTTATGTCTTGATGTTTCTTAATGTATTGATGCACTTTGCAAGATTGTTTTCTACTACTAGTATAGTCTTTCAGTGTCCGCCAAAGTTAAACACAGTAACCTTCTCGAACACATTCTCCTCTATACAGAAAGAACGGTAAGCAACAAACTTTTATGAGTCAAAAGCCATTAAATAATCAAATAAGTGCTATTGATCCTTGCCCCTTATCTGAATCTCCAAGTCTCTATGGCTAAAGCGCTTTTATCTGATCTTGCTCCTATTAGATCAGGGAGGCTTGATGCTTGGGGCAAGAAACAAACAAGTGATTTTTTTCTCTCTCTTTTAAAGATATTGGAAATACAAACAAGGCATCAATTTCAGAACCCACTAATATCACTGTTTGTAAATGTAATTGCAACTTTACAAACAGTAACATGAACATATAGGGACTTCGGCAAACTACTCTTCCACTGCATGTTATTCTGAGAGCATTTTGTATAGATTAACAATAAAATAGGCTAACATTTCTAAATTTTCTCTAAAAATAAAGGCTCTTCATTGGCATCAGTGGTTCCATGGAGATCTGTTAAAGGGTACATAACAAACACAGTTTCTGTCAATCTCATGTTAATCTTGAGTACCCATAGAAAAGTATAGAATCCTTCATATCTCAGAACAGTCTTTAGTTTTATCATATTTATAAAAGACACAGATAAGCTGTACCGAGTCTTTCCGAAAACAGCCGAGCTCCTGGAGGCGTGCCGTGTGAGCGGAGCTAAAGTGTCACTAGCATGCGCAGGCTATCGATGGTCAGCTAAACAAATGTATTTAAACAAATGTATCGCATTATCCCTGGATAACTTTTGAATCACTATAATGAATATAGCGTATAGTGAATGATGAATAATGAATTCACTACGTTCGTGTTGTTTGCATAATATGAACTTACGCGCCTATTGCCAACAAAACAGACATTTGAAGCATTTTTACTCACCACCTGCAGTTCAGACTCATGACCGGGATCATTATCGCTGTGACCGCTGCATCTTTAGTTTCAAACGATCTGTAAATCCAGCGTCGAACTGGGCCTTGTTTATGAAACCATAAGCGCTGATCCTGAGGGCTCAAGCAGCCGCGGAAAAACATAAGATATTCTCCATTCATTTTAACCAATAAAAAGTTGATTGCAACTTTCAGACACGACTTTATCCTTATTTTTAAGTTAATTTAAGGCGGTTTCTATGGTTATTTTTAATGACAAATGTCGAGAGCGCATCAATGTAGTGCATGAGCACAAATCTCTCAGCTCCACTTAATGCTGGGTTCTTTGGGAAGCAAGGTTATCTTTCCCTCACAACCAAAAACACACTTCTTTGGTAACATTGTTGATTTCGTAGTCTAAAAACAAAGTGACAAATTAAAGTCCTGCGCAGTGATGCCGATGACTTCCGTAACCCGAACGAAGCACGCTGATGGGCGTGCTCTTGCTCTCTCGCTCTGGTTGATGTGTGCGCGCTCTTCCGGGAGAAGTGCCCATACAAGGAATTCCACCCTTTATGATGTCATTCAGGGCCATACTCGGAAAAAAAACTCTCCGAAACTTGTAGGAAATCTGAAGGAGTATATTTGGCACAGAAATACTCCATCATACATCCAACTCGTTTTTTGAAACTTCGGCCATGTTTAGCAAGAGAATCCAACTCTTTAACAATGTAAACAAGTCAGAATGCTTGAAATAGCATTAGACCCCCCCACCCCGCCCCCAACACTTCTTTATAATGTTAAAGGTTCTTAAGAATATTAAAATGTTCTTCACACTAAGAAAAATTGGTTCTTTTAAGAACTATTCACAGAAATGTTCATTATACGGAACCCAAAATGGTTCTTCTATTGCATCTCTATGAAAAAAACTCTTTTGGAACCTTTGTTTTTCAGATTGTATGCATACTTATAGTATGCAAAATGCAGTTAGCGAAGCCATGGGAACTGACAAACTCTTCAGATTCAAACAAAATGGACACATTTGTAATCCGCCTTCTCAACAACTGTCATTTTTATTAAAGAACAAACAGTTCCTGAAATATCTGGAATGACGACATAACTCACAATTATTTATTTTAATCTATCGATGCTCTTATGTTTCAGGTTTCCTTTGAAAATTGTCTTGAACAGTGGGTGACTTTGGAGTCAAAAGTGTTGATAACCACTGCTCTGAGGACACAATCTATTAGGTGATCCCCAAGGTCATTTACTAGAATGTTAAATGAAAAGGAAAATGCTTCATTTCGCAATCCCAATAAATTATATGGAGCTAAAGAATCAAGCCCAAGCACTCCAATTGAACATACAGCAGGGATCAATGAGTGCTAAATCCCTAGCAGCCTCGCCCTAGTGGTAAGGGTTATTATGACGTTAGAGAGGCTCGTCATCCTGGATGAGGGCGGGGTTATTTACACTTACTCCGGGGCTGTATGGGCACGCCCTAGTGTTGAGGGTCATTATGACGTCAGGGGGGGGCACGCCATCTTTGATGAGGGATGAGGTTTTTTCACTCACTCACTCACTCACTCCAGAGCTGTGTGCACACGCATTAGGTGACCCAAATCAGTGCTGAAGGAGGCAAGGCGATAGTAACATCCCCAACGTGGTTCATCGAGTGCAAGGTAGGTGTTTTCCTTTTTTTTTTTTTTTGCACGAGCTTTTGCTGTAGACGCTTAACTCCCACAGGTTTACTTTGTTAATTTTTGTTATAGTGTAATTTGCGTTTTTATGTTCGAAGAAGTTTCGGGGATATATATCAGAGCTGTAAATGAGCGGTTGAAAGCGTCGGGTCGTGCTCATGCCTGTTTTTCAGAATTTCAGAACCATGGAGAGCGCGCGTTAAGAGACGCGCGCCAAAACAGTAAAATAGGCTGAACAAGCACGAAACTAGTTATTTTAACACCGAATTCATTCTTTTGTGGAAGTCAAGCCTCCATTGTACAAAAAAACTATCTTCTTTTGAATTAATCATAGATGTGTCCTAGTTTTTGAGCAGATTGAAATAATGAGAATGTCCGTTTGCATTATGAAATGAATGTTTACTCAAACAACAAGTAGGGTTATTCTGAACTGTATTTGCAATCGTATACTGTAGGGGGAAAAAGAAAAGATTTTTTCCAAATAATGCTAGAGTGTGCCTCGAAGATGTTAGTAATTGTAATTGAGAAGTCTTGCTATAAGTAAAACCTCTTAATTGGTTAAATATAGTTTAATTTAACAAACAAACAAACAAATAAATGAGAAAAACGTACCATTTAATTTATGGCAAAAGGTAATTTCCTGTGTGAAGCATCACATTTTATGAATTGTATTTAAAATGGTAATTTTATCTCTTTTTTATACTTTATTTGTTTATCAGTTTATGTGCATTGGATTGTTTTGTATTGCATTTATTTTATGTAATTATTATTTATAGCATTATTCTGTGATTTTAATGAAGATGCTTATTATTTGTGTTGTTAACATTGAGCTCTGTTATAATTGACCACAATTGATGGAGAGGCCAGTTTTGATTAACCTTTAAGTCATTAAGTTGCATTTTACAGTAAAAACTGATTTCAGTGGCTCATATGGTGATATATTTGCATTACATGATTTAATGACATACAGTCAGAAAAATGCCTGTAACATCATCGCTGTCAATCAAGTTTCTAATTATTTTATATATATATATGTATATATATATATATATATATATATATATATATATATAAATTTATATGTAAGCTTACCCTCCATGCTATTGTTTTCAAGGCTGTAACCTCATAAAGCAATACTACGATTATTGGTATAATATAAGATTTTATAAGTTTGCTGATAGATGATAAACATGATTGAATTCACAAATCATGCAATAAAATACAAACCAAATGTAACCAAATACATATTTTTTGGGGGGGGATTTACAAGTTTAGCTGTTCTCTATATCAATCAACACTGCCAAAAGTTTATCACACCTCTCCATGTGCAGTGAGCCAACAGACATCAATTGTTCAAGCAGAGCCTTGGGACTTGTAATGTTGGCACTGCTCTTCTGTTTTGGGGGGAAGTAGCCAGTACGGATTGCATAACTGTTTATCTAGGCCAGGGTGTGTTTTCTTCGTCATCAGGTCTGTTTACAGCTTTATTTCTTCCAACAGGATGTTGGCACCGAATTGTTCCCTCAGAGAGGCTGGTGACATTGAACAGAAAGACACTTTGTTTTAGGGTTCATGTGTGGATGTTTGAAGAAATGTGTCGGATTGTTGCTTTATTTTTAGTTTAGTGTCAGTATGATTCAATTTTAGAAAATAACTGAGGTGCTTGAAGCAGGTGCAAGTGAAATTTTGATCGCACACTCTACCTGTATGCGTTCTCTTCCAAGGGACAACACAGCATGAAGTCTAGCACTGCTTTCCTAACACAAGGTGTTTGAAAAGATGTGATGTATTTCTCTAGAAATGATTTGGTGCGTCATATACAACCTTGAAAGGCAAAATTAACTGCTGTTTACCTAATGTTTCAAGATGTAATTTCTCAAAATCACTTTATATTGTGTGGTTCAGTAGTGATTGTGACTTGTACAGAAACATCACATCAGTCAGAGATTATGATATAACACATTCCTTAGGCTGCATATGACTTTATTGGCCGTGTGGACGGCGCCGTATGTCAAACAGTCAGCATACAAATTGTCTGTTCGCTGTAATGTTCTCTTCCCTTGATGACTTTCATGATGACTAATGCTATCCTTGCTGTGCATACGGGCTGTGCACATGACAGGCTCATGTTCTGCTCTAGGCGTGCAATGCTAACATGTTCAGACTCCTCTGTAGGGTCAGAGAGATAGTTAGCAGTCCACATAAATGACTGTGGCTGGTGGCTTTAATGGATGGCTTCATACAAGCTACCTCCGCTCGATCAGATTAGTACACTGGGCTTTATCCCTTCCTGAATGGGACACTCACTTTGGTTTTAAAGCTGTAATCCCCTCTGGTAAAGATGATTGCTTTGAACCTCCTGAACGCTGCTGCACTACACAGCCAACGCTCTGACACAAATATGACAATTATATAATCGTGAAGTTTTCGAATAATCATGCCATACTTGAATTTTTTTTAATTTATTTTTTTTAATGGTAGCGTTTTCAGCAGGTTTTGTGGCGTCCTTTTGGGTCGCGTCACTTGTCTGTGTGCAATCTTTGGCATTTACCCAGAATAGCAACATTTTCTAAGGGCAGACTTTCATCTTTTTTTCTTCTTTTCAAAAAAGGACGTGGTCTTTGATAACAGGACATTTCACGGCTTGTTCTTTGTAACCGTTTTATATCTGCTGTGCCTTTTCTGCTCGTCACGGGGCAAAACATGGGTTGCATCCTTTAAAAATATGTGCAACCTGCTTTTATGAATGTTTTTGCTCCTTCTGCATGTCATCTTGTGTTGTCATTGCAGGCTGGCCTTAAGGGGATAATTCACCCAAAATGTACAATTTTGTCATTACTTACTCACCCTCAACCTGTATGAATTTCTTTCTTCCGTTGAACACAAAAGAAGATATTTTAAA
The DNA here is from genome assembly GCA_037950665.1 of Hypophthalmichthys nobilis. Taxonomy (NCBI): domain Eukaryota; kingdom Metazoa; phylum Chordata; class Actinopteri; order Cypriniformes; family Xenocyprididae; genus Hypophthalmichthys; species Hypophthalmichthys nobilis. Next base: position 13,555,933 of record CM075478.1, read on the forward strand.
GAATGTTGGTAACCAAACAGTTGACGGGAGTTAGGGGCTTTTGCACCGGAGGAAACTTTTCATAGTTCATAGAACTATTGGCTGAAGTACCCAGATTTTGCTGTATTCGAACCGCAGGAACTAGGAACGATTTTAGTTCAAGGAACTTCTTTTGGGGGAATTAAATTAGCTCCTACTTCAGAGTATGGTCTAAACCAGCACTATAGGAACTATCAGTGACGTAAGTGTTCGTTGATCGGTCAAACGCATGTCAAACACCAGCATTTTTAAAAAGCTCTGTAAACATTTACTTCACGAACATGGAAAACAGCTATAACGGCATATGACTGCAGGGTTGTGTTCTTTTCTCCGCCTCGATGATATGTAGTACTTAAAGTTGTTATAGGAGATTTCATCTCTTAACCCCACTTTTTGCTCTTTTAGTTGTGTAAATTATGTGTTTACATTCCAACTCCGTTATCACGAAACCTACGACACACAACAAACGCAGCTCCGATCAAAGCGTCTTCCGTCCACCGGTTTTTAGCATTTGTAAATGCCGCGTTTATAGACGCCACTGTCGGATGATTCAGAGTTCCTATTCCCGGTGTGAATGCAAGCAGGAACATGGCCCAGGGGAGAAATGAGTTCTCGGGGAACTATCCTAGTGGCTAGTTCTTATAAATGAGTTCCTAGAAATATTTGGTGCGAAAGCCCCTATTGACTTCCAGAGAATTTTTTTCTTACTATGGAAGTCAATTGGTGCCGTTAACTGTCTGGTTACCAACATTCTTTAAAATATCTTCTATTGTGTTCAATGGAAGAAAGAAACTCATACAAGTTTGGAACAACCTGAGGGTGAGTAAATGATGACAAAATTTTAATTTTTGGTTGAACTATCCCTTTAAAGTTGAGAACAAGTCTTAGGAGGTCATTGTTTGTCAAATTTTCTCAATTTCTTTTAGTGCTCTTCACAATTACTTGGCGCATTTTTATGCTTTGAATGTCATCCGCAACCCATTTTAATTCAGTATTTCTTAATGAAATATGACTTCTCATTTATATGAGAAGAAATGTAGATTGAGACTCGATTTCATCCCTTGGGAATTGTTTGGCTTGTGAAAAATATACCATTTGGAGCTGAGCAGTTGGAGGGGAGAGGTTTCAAAAGTGAGAAAGATTCATGATAACAGGTGAAAAGGAATATAGTTGCAGAGGCAGAACAGGATATTACTTTTTGATTAAAGATTACAAAGACAAGCATTTTTTTTATTTCGAATAACATGTACTGATGCTTTGTGCATACCAAGACTAGGAATGTGCACTGAGAAAGTAAATAGAGTTGTTCTATATTACAAGTTGACTATTTCATAGAGTATATGTTTTAATAGTGATCTACATATGTTGTTTATAATGCCATATGGCCTGTGGCTTCCTATGGTACAGTGTTTTTTGGCCTATTTTTTTGGCTGCTGCACTTTTGGCTTCATGTTTTATTCACCCTTTCTTCAGCTTTAAAATTCTTGCTATGGATTGTACATGGTCTCAGGGACTCTAACAGATTTTGCATTGATTTTGCTGTAGAGTTTTATATATTGAGCCCCAGTCACACTCTGGATATTGTTAAGTATGTGTTGTTGCTCCTCTTAAAAGCTTAAAAGGTGAGAAGTTCATATCTTAGAGGAAATATAATGCATTGGTGTACAGTTTATTAAAACGGTGTTCGTTTGAATGGTTATACAGATCCTTTGTTGCAATTTGAGCTTTATTCATGACTTCCATGCACAAAGCCTTTAAGAAAATGAATTGTTCTTCTCCTGAGAATACCTCCTCTGGCACACTAAAAGTGTTCCCTCCTTTTATTAAAGCTATTTGATACATAGTCAAAAAAGCAGATAACATAATGAATAGTAAACAACAGGAATTACCGAACACAAATAACTCTGCCTGTGGCAGAAATGAATTCCACCTTTCTGCATCACCTTTGGTTGCCGTCCCCATACTTGCCTTTGGCAAGGAGAGAGAAAATAGACTCATAGCACAAATATGTCCCTAGGTTAAACTCTCCATTTTTCCACTGATTTAGGACCAATTCCCCTCCCACGGATTCTGTCTGCAAACATAAAGAGAAAAATGCAAATCCAATGTCAGATTTTGTTTACAGACACAATATCTCCAAAGCAACACGTAGGAGCATGCTGGTTTGGAGCTCTCTGATGAAGAAAGTTTCTCAGTGGAGGGCCGGCCACTGCTTCAGGGACTCTCCTTGATCCTGGGATCAGGGTTTTAATGGAGATAAGCCTGTGGTGTGTTGGATGCACAGCCCGGGGGTTTAAGGGTCATATGTGACCAGATGGTTCCTTGCGAACTGACCAGAATGAAGCCATACATCTGAGCATGGGGAATCGTGGGATGGTATTGGAGGACGGGACCGGGTCGGGTTAAATATGTTGACATGGACATTTTGGTCACAGGGGTCACCACAGAGCTTTAGAATTACATTCTGTTTGCTTTCTCTGATGTTTGTTTTGCATATGTAGCTGTGTATTTTAATAGATTTCATTTTGCACGCAACATATACTTTGTAAAGAGTTACTTATATTATAGGAGATGGTTTTTTTCCGTGCTGATATTCTTGAAGGGATCTTAAAAGCATGAAATGGGGCTTATATTTTTTCCCCTATCTGCTGCCTTTGATGTCACAGCTCAGGATAGTCACTAGTGAAGGGTTTGAGACTGTGTCTTTGAGATGAATAGAATAACGGATAGCTCTCTCAAGGTATTATCAACGTCCTTGGTTGAAACATATTAATGAAAGGTGAAAAACATCCCTGTCAACAAAATGACGGTCACCTCGTCATCTTTAAAAGATAAAGTCATAAAATATTATACGATATAAGATGAAGTCTTATAAATAGCAAGATGTCTGTATAGAGAGAGAGAGTCTGTATATATATATATATATATATACACACACACACACAGTCAAACCAAAATTTATTCAGACACCTTGAACATTTCATTCATTAATACAGTTTATTCACTATAGTTTAAAAAAATGGTAGTAAAATATGACATGATCTCAGAGTTAAACTGTGTCAGAAAAAAATAATCTTAATTATGTCAGATAACACTTAAGCAAAACATGGTCAGGTCAAAGAGTCTGAATAATTTTTGGTTCCAAATTTTTATCAATTTTACTGGTAGTCCACTGTATGAAGAATTTTTGGGTATAATATGTCACAGTTTACTTTATTTTGCTATCCTCACTTACATAAATGAACTATAGTGTCCTGCACCCACTACTAAAAATATATCTAAAATATCAAATATAATATATTTAATATAATTGTTTGTTTGAATATATATACATACATTTTCTTATATACACTGTATATAATAAGAAAATGTATTATGTTATATATATTATATTATATATTATTTTTTTAAGAATATCTTGGCCACTATTTTCACTATTTACAATATACTGAAAGTGAAGGAATACTAGGACTGTCAAACTCCAAAATGACAAAAAAATAAAGACTTTTGAAGCCATATGAAAGCTTTTGTTTGAGGAACAGACTGAAAATTAAGCCATTATTAAATGAAAAATCAAACTTATTCATTCAAGCTTGAAAACCCCAGCTGTCACTCATTTTAATTGCATGAAAAAAAAAAATGTATGTGTGTGTTCCAGAGAGAAAGTCATGTTAAAATAGCTTTAAATGTATAAACAGAATTTAGAGTCTGAACTAATTGTGTTATTAATATTTAGATATAAAATCATGCATAATATTAAATACCACTACATAATCTGGTGCTGTTTATTCCTAGTGCATTGTGGGTTTTATAAGAGCCATGTTCATGTTCAGCCCAGTGTCTTCACACAAAAACAGTGTTACATTAATAATCTTGACCTCATAGTTCTCAGTGAATAATGTATGTCTGCAGTGCACTGTGAAGGCAGAGACAGATGTGACAGTGTGTAGCATTGACATTTCCACTGTCCTTGACATAGAAACAGCTGCATCTGAAGACCCACAATGCACTTTCGAAGGCTTCACCATCCAGTTCATGCTACAAGCTATTTGTCTTTAAAGAATTTTGAATTAAAGTCTAATTTTAAATTCAGCGAAATTAGAAACTGGAGGCCATTGTGATGTTAATGATGGAAAACATCAAAATAATGGGAAATATTATAATATTCAAGCTTTCTTTTATTGCAAATCTTTTTTATAAGAGCGTGGGGAATATCATATGGGAAAATTATTATTGTTGGAATAACGGTTTTAATGCGTTTTACTGAAACAAAGACGAGCAGCTATACGTGACATCCTCTCCATCACAGGGCTGAGATCATGATCGTGCCCTACTTTCAGAGTCTACTACGCCTCTCAACGCCGAGCATGATTAATGTGTTTCACTGTGTTTTCCAAATGGAGGTATTATATCAGCCTTAACTGAAATTCTGTTGACGTTAGGAAATTTACACTGCCAATTCACTTCCTGCTAACTTACCTCCTCTGGAGTTACAGGATTCAATTCTCCTGACATTTTCGTAATTTTAGACCTGTACATTTGGGGACTGGTTATAGCCAATCGGCGTAAACGTCAAAACAGCGGTCTGAGGAATGGAAACTGTCGACTTTGTGACAGCTACATTCAAATATTTAATCACAGACTTTGCAGACGACTGACTCATGCTAACTACCCTACTTTCTCAGTTTTTTTATCACACCTTGGAGAACTGGTGTCTTCTGGAAGGTGTCGGAACGGCTGATTAGGTTTGATGAGCTGTGTTTTTGTAATGAGCAGGATTTAATAGTTGGTTATTAGAGGGAACAGAGCTCTCAGGGGGTTCAATGGTGTTGATTTTCGCTTCTTCTGACCATTTTCCATGGTGCAATTGATGCAATCTATTTTTAAAGGGATAGTTCACCCAAAAAAATGAAAATAATGGCATCATTTACGAACCCTCCTGTCGTTCCAAATGAGCATGACATCTTTTTTCCATGGGATACAAAGGCAGAGGTTTTAATGGTGTGTTTGATTATGATTTCACTTTTTTAACTTTAGTTAGTGTGTAATGTTGCTGTTAGAGCATAAACAACATCTGCAAAGTTACGATACTCAAAGTTCAATGCAAAGGGAGATATTTTCTTTTAAAGAATTCTCTGTTTAAGGACTACAACAAACCGCTGGTAGGGACTACACCGAGCTTCTTCCAGGGTCCAGATGCATTGTAACTTCTTCCTGAGTCTCTCCATCACTGTCCGACTTTGGTTTGAACACTGTAAGACTGAACACTGTTACTGACAATCGTCATTTTGGCTGTGTGAGATTCTCCAGCTTTGTTGTTGTTGAGCAACCGAAGCACGAGCTGTTAAAGCTCCGCCCTCTTCTGGAAAGGGGGCCGGGAGCATCAGCTCATTTGCATTTAAAGGGATACACAGAAAAGCGGCGTGTTTTTGCTCACACCCAAATAGGGGGAAATTTGAGAAGCTATAATGAATGATCTGTGAGGTATTTTGAGCTAAAACTTCACAGACATATTCTAGGGACACCAGTGAATTACATTACATCTTGTAAAAGGGGCATTATAGATCCACTTTAAAGAACATTCACACTGTTAGTTTCCATACTGTATAAAATAAAGGTTCTTGATTGGCATTTATGGTTCCATGAAGAACCTTTAACATCCATGGAAATGTTCAATTGCACAAAAGGTTCTTTGTAGCAGAAAAAAAAAAATTAAAATGTTCTTTACACACACACACAAAAAATGGTTCTTTTAAGAACTGTTCACTGAAAGCTTCTTTGGGAAACCAAAAATGATTCTTCAATGGCATCTCTGTGGAAACCCCCCTTTAGAACCTTTATATCTCTTATGTTGATGTGGAACAAGATGGATAAATTAGAATGGAGAGAAATCTGTTTTCTAGGGTTGGATGGTTCTTCAGGTTGCTTGGTAACTTGCAAATTACCCAATACTTGTCTGTGCTGTTTGGATGTCCCACCATTTTCTCTTTCTCTCTCTCTCTATTTTTTTGTCCTTCACTGTGCCTTATTGTTATTTTGAGTTGGCTTGCAAATTCAACGTTTTATTTGAAACCTTGTTTGTAAAAGTTTGGTTTTGATTTCCGTTGTTTCTCCTCTCGTTCTCCCCCTCTTTCCAGGTTGTCATGGTTATCAAGCTTCAAACTGAATGGGATTTGCAATCTAAAGGCTGTCTAGGGAATGTGAGATCAGGTAATGGTAGAAGAGTGGAAAAACCTTTGCTTTTACTGACATACAGGGAAGTATCAGCTTCAGGATGGGAGGTCACAGCTGGAATATCCTGTGATGCGGTTTTGCGTGGAATGAGATCTGATTATGCTGCATATTAAGGGAACATTTGGTGTGGCATGAGACTAAATCATGCGTAAAGGCACTTCTGCAAGAGTAAACATCACATACGACTATAATTAGACCCGTGTCTGTGCCAGATAACACTGTGCTGGAAGTGTCTTCTGTGGAGCAAAATCTTTAAAAGTTTCGCCCTGGGTCACAGCCAGTTCCTGTCATGCCAAGCGAGATGATCTCAAATATTTTTATAGAGCATATATACATTAACGGCTGTATTATATAAAATATTTACATAGAAATGCACTAAATTATTATGTATTATACACAATCTTTATTCTTTATACAAATTTTTATCTGGCCTAACTATATATATATATATTATAAGTCTGCCTGACATTTTTCTTTTAAAGTAGCATTTTTATCAGGCAAGTTTAGTAATTTCACTTTAATGGCAATGAAAATGTTATTAATCAGTTATTGAAATGCCTTATTTTAAGAAATGCCACTGATAAGAGTAAAATTAAAATCATAAGAATACTCATTTAAAGGAAAAAATGTCAGATGGACTTAAAGGTTTTTGCAACTTAAGTCTTCAGACACATGTATGTGTGTGTGTGTATATATATATATACACACACATAAATACACACACTGTTATATATATTCAGTGACACTAAAATCAAACCAACTCAAAAAACACAAAGGTAGTAGCTTGAATGTACAGGTCAGAAGGCACAATTTATTTTGTAAATTGTCATGATTTTTTATTATTTAAAAATGAATAATAGTTACAATAAATAGTTACAACAAAAGAATCACACTTGATTGAGAACCACGCCAGTGTTTTTGATAATTTCCCCAAAATTTTCATGGCCCCCAGATTAATTGCTTATATGAATATCTAAAATGCAATATGTCAAAAGAAAGAACAGAGCCTCTGCTTTTCTCAACACATTTATTCATTTACATTTACATTTATTCATTCTGCAGACGCTTTTATCCAAAGCGACTCACAAGTGAGGAATACAACTATGACACAACTATAACACTTGAATGTGGGTAAGTTTAATTAAAAAAAAAAGCAACATTTTGAACAAAACTCTGAAAAAAAATCGTGTTACAGCATGCAAAAGCAATGCTTTTATCGCTTGCTTCTGTTTCTTTTTGCCTTAGTTTTGATCCTGAGATTCTCTACTTTTTCAATAGATGCGTAATAGCACCCCTACCGTATAAGAGCGAAAACATGGAAAGCCTGAAAATTCCAAGTAGGGCTCGCTTTCATTGAAAGAAATCTCTCATTCATATACATGCACTTGGACTGTCAATTAAACACATTAACTCTTTCCCCACCATTGACGGAATTTACGAGAAGCTTCTAGCTGCAGCCTGCGGTGGACATCCAACCCGGCCCACATGCAAGTGTGTCGTCATAAGACACACTCATGGCCAATACGTCACCTCATGACTCCCAACTAAACCACTTTTCCAGAAATCCCGCCCTGCGGGTAATTTCATTGGTTACAGAAATGGGTAGGTTTAGGGATCAGTGTTTGGTGTAGGCAATCAGTACTGTGATTGACATGACCAATAAAAATCTTAAGAATCGGCTGAAGGGCGTCATTGGCCTAGCTTCTGACGTCACACCTGGATGTGGGCCGGGTTGGATGTCCACCGCAGGCTGCAGCGAGACGCTTCTTGAAAATTCTGTCAATGGCGGGGAAAGAGTTAATGTTTAATTGACAGTCCAAGTGCATGTATATGAATGAGAGATTTCTTTCAGTGAATCTCATAAGTTGTTCTAAGTGAATTCAACAGAAGGGGCGGGAGTCAGGACGACACAGTACACTTGGAGTAAAGAGAGCCAATAGGCCATAAATCCTCTTTGAGTGGTGGGTTTAATCTGTGGCCCTGTGTCATCTGGCATGGCCGATGTGACGCAGCCTGACGGGTTTAATACACATCAGGCAGCAGGTCTCAGGAGGGGACGGCAGTTCGATCTTCTTTGGAGGATACACTGAAATGTTGAGTGACAGGCTCTGTTTAACTCACTGATCTCTAACATCCATTTCCTTTTGTGGACTCTCATTACCTCGCATTGTGTTGGATGCTCAATGAACAATTTGCCCTTCATCAGGCCGTCTTTTTTATTGTATGTTTCATCTTTGCAAGCTATTCTTAACTGTGCAGGGTGACACATCCTGCCGAGCAATGTGCCTTTGGGATTTGTACTGGGATGTGTTAAAAAGAAGCACCTGGTCTTTTCTTTGTCAGCACTTACCTTATATTGCTTGCAACATGAAGATTTACTTAAAATGTGCTCATTGGAAGTTAATCTGTCATTACAATGAGCTCCAAAAAATACATGAATCTTACACTAATTTCATTAGTATTCTCAATACTTATACACTGTACTCTCTCTCTCTCTATATATATATACAGTATATATGTATGTGTGTGTGTATATATATATATATATATATTTATATATACACACACACATACATATATATATACAGTATATCAGATTCTGTTGCTTTATTTTTGGGTATGATTTTTTTTCCTATTATATAGTTGCATTAATATCTCAAAGTCAGACTCAGTTGGATGTTGTTTATCACATGTTGTAAATGTTCTCTGAAAATGTCAGATCTCTCTGAGTACTCAGTGTTAATTATTCTTCTTATTTTATATTCATAATAGCAGCTGAGTCATTAATGTGGTTTTGGTCTGCTGTTAATATTAAGCATCACATTTCGAGGGTTGTTTTTGCATCAGCTCTTATCAAAGGTGTCTGTGAAAAATCTGCTAAAACGTTGAACTGAGGGTTATTTGATGCAGAAATGAAATTATGTGTCCTTTTCAGTCGAGATGGATTTGATGCCTGCATCAATACATTTCAAAACCAAGCCTTTTGAACCATGTTTTTGTTCAGTGCTAGTTTAGGTCTTTATTTATAATAATCAGCAAGATTCATCACCATCACATTGAATACAAATGGAGATGGCAAATGTTGTTTAGAGAAAACAGCATGACAACAGCCATATGCAGAGACACTAAAGGGTTTTCTTTTCTCTCAGTTAAATGGATGTATAGTTTTTGTCATATGTGCGACATAATGGTATTCTTTCATTAATGAATATAAAAAGGCAATTTCCTCCAAAATAATAACACACATGGTATATAATAGAGCGGTGTTGCTGATTTCTATGTGGCCAAAGTTCAACAAACCTGTTTCTCAATGTCAAGGTTGCAGTATACTGTATATCAACCTTGTACTTGCCCTTCACGTCAGAGGTGGTTTGCACAACACAACACTTGCCAAAGGGCTAAATGAAGTGACCTTTTGCATGCTGAAGAGAGAAATGCAATGTGCAGGCCCTTAAATTGGTATATTTGTATGGTTTGGTTAATACAAATGTTTTCATCAAACCTTCATTCTTATAGATCGCATAGTTTTCACTCAGAAATTAAAAAAGATTATGATTTATGCCCATGAAGGTTTGCGAAGTCTTAAATGGGAAATCTCTATGTTTAAAATTTTAACTGCTATAAAATGCACTGTAGTTGAGTAAAAATTGGCCAAAATTGATTCTGAAACAACAGTCCACATCTGTTTTCCTGTCTGGATTACAGGAAAAGCAAAGTACGCAGTTGCCATGTTTGGGTGGCGATGTAGTTTTTCTCTCGGGGTGTGGATTAGCTGGTTTGGCGGATAAGCCACGTCCTTGAAGAACAATGATTTACAAGATGGCCTGTGCATCCATGGCATTGTAGAGACAAGGCTGGAAGAAAATGCTCGCCAATGAGAAAGCCATTGCTCTTGTTCGCTATCAGACACATCATCCATTATTAATGGAATACTGAATTAGGATGGCTCAGGAGAGATAGTAATGGAGTGAGAGATGGAGAGAAAGCACATCGATGCGACTGACATTGTATACAGTGTAACTGGACCTCTAATTTCTTGTTTATCACCTGGAGAAGATGCAGTTTCCATTGCACCCTTTGAGAAAAATCACATCAGTGTCCTTCTCAAAGACCATACAAGCTCACTTCTGTTGGATGTTGCTTTAAGAATGAATATTTTAGGTGCACGTATGCTTATATTTGCAATTTCATCCTTGTTTTTGCATAACTATAAGTTGCGTATTTAAAGGAATATGTCTTTTGTGATGCTTGTAAAGATTTAAAGCAATATAAATCCAAATAAAATAAATCAAATGCAATAATTACAACAGATACACAAAAGTTTGGGGTCGGTACGCTCAGTTACGCTCATCAAGGCTTTATTTATTTACTCAAAAATACAGTAAAAACTAGGGATGCACCAATACTATTTTTTAAAGACAGAGTACGAGTACCGATATTTTTTTTCAGTACTTGCCGATACCAATGCCTATACATTTATTAATTTCTATATGTGCTGTGCTGCTTAATATTTTTGTGTAAACCATGATACAGTTTTTCTGAATTCTTCAATGAATAGAATTTTCAAAAAGATATACAAATTCTGTCATGAAACTCTAGATGGCACAGGCTGATAGGTCCTTAACTTACCTGCTTGCAATCACATTATTCTCTATAGGGCACAGCTGATTGGTTCCTGCTGTGTCATTAGCCAATGAGCTTGCATGCTCAACCTTCAAATGCTCGGTCAGCATTTGCTGTAGCAGTTGCAGCGCACTTTCAGAAACCCTCCACCTTCCCCAGCTCCACCTGTATAGATCTGCTACGGGTAATTCATGTAGCTATATTGTACATCAGCAGCATGTTTTGCTGGATTAACCCTTTCACACATAAGTTTAAAATATTCTGACTGACCCCCAGCGTGAGTTTTTCAAGGCGACTGTTATTTAGAACACATCGCTTTATTGTTTCCATGGTGAGGCGTCATTGCTTTTCATGTGACATGCCGCAGCCACAATAGCGCTGTATGACTGATGATCTGCTTTTATTTAATTTTTCCTTTTTTATTCAAAATATTCACATATTTGTTAACTATAGCATGAAATATCCAATATTCTGGTTGTCAAATATGTGGAAGTGGATGTGTTTTGTTGTTTAAACACCTTTAAAATGATCGCGTTAGTTAAGCTATATGCGCGCGCAATGTTAGTTTGCGCAGCAGTTCAGAGAATCGGATTTGTAGAATAGAATAGAGCAAAGAATAAATTTAAATGTCTGAAACCCAAAATAAACATTATGTGGTTGAAAACACTGCATATTTGTGATATATGAAAAGCGCTGAGCGCGTCCATCTCTGGCTCAGCAACAGCCACAGTGCGAAAAGCACATTTGAATTTAGCAGTCGATCACGTGATGCACTGATGTTTTAATCATGATCGTACGCTCTATTGACCAGCCTAGACTGATCACACCAGTGCGATTGTACGCATCACAGGGTTAATTCATAAAGTGACGTCAAATAAAAATGGTCATGTTGCATTATTCACCCAGTTTTGTCAGTACAGTCATATTTCTGAGTGCATTATAAGTCAAGAAAGAGATGTATTATGTGATCCAGGTATTCTGTGCATACAGAAAATGTGCATATTGTGTGCAGTTTAATCCAGAAACAGTAAGAGATTCTGTACACAGCCCATGTCAATGATGTGTTTGGACAAGGTCATCTGTAACCTTCAAATTGAACTGTTGCTAGTCGTAAATGTCAAGTTCAACAAGAGTGCTTTAAATAACCAGCAAGTACTGTTGTTCTCTCCAGGGAGTACAGGGGTGGACAACAAATCATCTGATATAGGTCACAGATGACTATAAAATTTCATTGGTTCATCAACTTTTTAAAAATTTGGTTTTACTAAGCTGAGGCGTTCGACAGAAAGAACAGCACACACCATGGCACACTCTCTAGGCAGTGTGTAATTATTTTTGCCCCAGCTTCTGAAAAATATTTCATTATTTTGTGTTAGATGGTGATGGATCCATAAACTACACCCCAACAATTATTTTCAGACACCATTTACTACACTCACAAAAGAACAAAATAAAAGCATAATTCATTTTTCATGCGCTACACTCTATGTTGTTTTATGGCCATGAAATATTAAATATCTGGAGAGTCAAGAGGCAAAAATAGTTCTGATCCCACTGCTTGCACCCGATGGTAGATTTCAGCCTCTGCCACATAGAAATCAGTCTGCATAGCACAGCATGGGCTTGACCTTAGCATCCTCACACATTATGAAATCACAATGACAAACTTTGCTGTGGGCTTCTGGGGTGCTTTTAGATTAATTTCTGAGCCATCAATTTCATCTTGAATGTCTGTCAGTACATCTTTATGTACTGTTGTAAGCTCTTTTTAAGTTAAGATTTGCTTAGAAATTTCTTTCCCCCCTTAAGATGTGGCTCTTTCTGAACGCAATTGACACTTGAGGAGTCATTTCCAGTGTGATAGTGAAAGTGTGAGACATGCAGTTTGAGGTTTCCTCACAAATGTTTCATTTATAACAGCTTCTATAGAAAGAACTGGAATGAAAAACAGCTATTGAGGATGGCACAGGAAGTGGGAATCTTAATACCATATGTGCTCCATATAGACTGACCTATTTCCACTTTAATAGATTTGTATGTTTTCTTGCCATGCAGCATATATGCAAATATTAGCATGCTTTTGAGTTCGTCTAGACTAAACAAAGATAAATATAAACTCTGATCTATTAAAAATTATCTGTTCCCTAAATGTGTTATCTCGTTCTTGAAACTTTAATAATGCTTTAAAATTATTTACATTTTAGTAAAACTTAGTAAAGCCCCGGACATGACATGCAGGAAAAAAATAGTAGGCTAAATCATGTACACGATTTATTAATTCGTTTCATCGATTTACTAAAACGTGCGCACGATTTACTATTTCGTTCCCTCGATTTATAAATCATGTGCAATCATATGCTTGGTGAACAGCTTTGGAGAATTTGATGTTTCCCCATTCAAAGAGATTGGAGCTGTACTTGCATGACTGAGAGGCATTTCAAAGATGGCCGCCGAGTGAAATAACTTGCCTTACAGGGACTTTGGTTTTAATTGTTGCACGAATGTTAGAAAGCTAAAGCTTGACAGCTTAAAAACTGCATATATGATTAACTGACCAATCAGAGCAGATATTCAAATGAATCAAACTAAATTTGGATAATCAGTCATTGTCAGAGGTTACCATTCAAGCCAATCAGCTTTCAGTATCACATTAGTGTGTCATTAAACTCCTGTATGTTCAGTTAAGACAATTTTGAGATTTTGTCAAGATATTGATGAAGTACAAATTAATAAATATAAATCTGCCCTAATGAAGGATGAAGTTCCTTTACTATTCTTATGTGAGTAGATGTTGGATGAAATGGGGCTCTCCATTCAATTATATATAAATGTTTTTATACAGATCATAGACTGTATATGACACTGCAATATTTTTTGAGAGATTATAATGTGTTATTTATTATCAAGACTATTTTAAAATGTCATGGGGATATAATCAATTTACGGGAGAATAATTATCATAACATAAATATAAAACCTGCTGCAATCATTTTCAGCCTGCCCAAAAATTCCCTCACAGGTCACCTTTGTTTGTTTATGTATTTGATAATACATATCTTGATAATAACAATCATAATAGTATAAATTATACTTTATAGAACACTGGTCTTTAAAAGCCCTTATTTCTCTCATCAAGAAAAATAACCTGTTATCGACTCTAAGAATCATCCATCAATTCTGAATCAGAATTGGAATCAGTTCCAGAAAGTCTGGAATTGAACAGGGTAACACTTTATTTTGATGGTCCCCTTTAGACATTCTGTTGACTATAAGTAACACTGCAACTACATGTCAACTAACTCTCATTAGAGTATTAGTAGACTGTCTGTGTTAGGGTTCGGAAAGAAGAGGATTCAATTTGCAGGGTAATACACAGTTTATTAGGGAAACAGATCAAGGAGTAACAAAATAGCAGCAAGGGCTAGACTGGATAATGTCCACAGTCAATGACGGCCTCAGGTAGCAAGACAAAGTCCATGGAACTGAAATGCCCAGCCAAGAGCAGTCTGCAGCTTAGGAGGTCAAGGATGATGGCGAACGAGACAGGGGGAACAATAGGCAGTAATGGCAGGTGAAGCGGGGAGAAGAGGAAGGGAGATGGCAGTAGGGGAAGCCGGAGGTAGCGGGAATATAAGCACAATCCAGCAGCCAGGGAAACAGGGAGACTGGAGAGAAAATAAAAAATAAAAAGTAAAAGAAAAACTAAACAGATCTGAAGGCAAAATCCACAAGAGAAAAATAAAACGAAACAAAAAATAAGTAACCAGAAAAAACTGTTATGCCAAGAAAAAAAAGAAGAAAAAAAAATTAAATCAAGTTGGTTAAAACTAAAAGTCAAAATAAAGCTAGAAGTCAAACAGAGCTCAGCAAAAGAAAAACAACATAGAAATAACTTGAAATAAGGCAAAAAAATCAAACTGAAGAAAATAAAGCTTGACTAGAAAACTAGGAACGGCACAAAAAAAACAAGATGTGAACAACAAGACGCATTAACACGATCTGGCATGGAACAAAAAACACGAAGGGAATATAAAGAGAAGCTAATGAGGAGTAACGTGAGAATAATAATGAGTTAACAGGGTAACAAGAGGGCGGGGCAACAATAGACAGTTGAACGCATGGCGCAAACAACACAACAACACGTGCGAAGCACATGGCGATCAAACACAAACCCCACACGCCGAAGCGCGTGACCGGACAAACAAGATAGCCATGCGTTCCGGACGAACAGCGGTACAAACACAAACACAAGGTAGATCAAACCGCCGTCCTGACAGTCTGCCTAACATCTGCTAACACTTTATTTTGATGCTTCCCAAAAGAGATTCTACTGACTATAAGGGTGCTTTCACACCTGCCTCATTTAGTTTGGTTGAATCGCACAAGAGTTTGTTGTCCCCCTTGGTGCGGTTCGTTTGGGCAGGTGTGAATGCAGCAATCGCACTCAGGTGCACACCAAAAGTTGACCAAACAAGCATACCGAGACCTCCTTGAAGAGGTGGTCTCGGTACGTTTTCAAATGAACTCGGAGCGGTGCGGTCGAGATGAAAGTGAAAGCAATCCGACCCAATGGACCAACGAACCAAACAATATCATAATTTATAACAGGAAATGTGTCTTAAAATGTTGCGTAATTGCGCTTCTCCGTGCAAGAATGCTGTCCCAACGAAGCCTTGATTCCTGCTCTATCTGCATTATAACATTCATATCGACACAGTTAGCCTACTAGACAACGCTGGGAGATCCAGAAAGAGTATGTTTGAATTTGCCGCAGTGTTATGTAGTATATAATTTAATAGCGGGAATGACGGCTACATTCATATAGTGTTTGTGTGTGTGTCGACAGTTACAAATAAAGCCACAATAAGCTCATGGAGCTAACTTGTCAGTCATTTTGATGGATAACGCTGAGAAAACTCTGACTAATAAGAGGACATTTGTACTCGCCTGTGACTTGCATAAACACATTTTGGTACGCTTTAAAATGTTGCCTTGTGAAAGCGAACCAAACCAAGAAGACAATGCAACATTGTAACATATTTAGTCCCTGTTTCGGAACAAAACAAATGATCCATAGGTGTGAAAATGCCCTTACTTTCCAATTACATGTCACGTTATTCTACTAACCTTAACCCCTTATTCTACTAACCCTAACCCTATCCCCAACCCTATCTACTGAGAGTTAACAAGACTGTTATTAGTTCAGCTAGTTCATTTGTAAAACAAAAGAGGGACATTAGAAAAGAATAATAAAAAGCAAGAAGCCACAAGCACCAGCCTAATGCTACAGATCAGCAGGCTTTTGGCTTGACACTCTGTATAAATGTGATTCTTTAGTTAATCTAATTGTCTTATAATAGAGAAGAGAGTAAGTTAATTACTCATGTTTTCTCCGGACCTCTCACCACTGGAGCGAGAGAGAAATATATAGAGCAGCCAGGGAGAAGATGGAGTATCAGAGGTCTGCTGCCTTTTCCAGTTGGCACAGGACGAATGCCTAATGACAGAGAGCACCAGCAGCAGTTCCAGCAGATTTCTGGAGATATATTTACATGACTTGATGCCAACTTACACTTGATTAAAGTAACATTGCATGGACTGGTGGTCATGAATTCTTGGCACCAACCAAGCAGACAAAAAAAGTGTTCTGTTGTTACCATAACTCAACTGGCATGATGCTAACAATGCAAAGGTCATGAAATGACTAATTTTAAAGCATTGTAAGTGATTTTAGATAGATATGTGTGTAGAATGCATAAATAAAATGTAATCTATTGGCTGTTTAAAGTCGGCATGAAACCAAAGTTGCGATAGTCTTTTCTTCTTTATTGGGATGAATATCTGAGTGAAATGGCTTCTTGAAAAAGAAAGAACATTTAGGGTGGGTCTTGATTTTGTCCATTGTGAATTGATTTGATTGTTGGATAGTTGTGGTTTGCTATTGGTCAATCTCATGTGAGTGACAGGTTGCCCCGCCCTCGCGCCAGTGAACACATCATCTGAGAAGCGAATGTCGCTGCAAGAGGGAGGGGAAGTTATTTTGATTAAATATTACGAGAGCACATTTTAAAAAATAATGATGTACACAGAGAAATTGTTTATAATACTGCAATATTCCATAAAAACATAAGAATTGTCCATTTTGATTTCAGGATGACTTTAAAGAGACACATTCTATATTATTTGAGTGGTAGATCTTGACAAAATCTTTGATTAATCCCTATGATAATCAACAGTAGGCAGATCAAGCATCTTCTGTGCCAGGAGATGAGGAATGTAAGGGAAACATGCCAGTGCCAGGATGCCAAGATGATGCTGTAGCCAACATTACACACTTGTATCCAATGCTTTTCTACATTTAAACTAGATTATAAAAGCATATTATATGTTTGTGCATGCTTGAGTTTCAGTGAAAAGAATAAATTATCTCAAGGTACATGAGACACACTGTGGCATTTATGAAAGCATTCAAGACCCTTAACACAGACGGTTGTGACATGTATAATTTCAGTGAACACTCTTTAAAATGACCCTGTGGTCATTCTAGATAGAGCATTTGTCTTTCAAGTCAACATTAAAAGGTACTAATGACCCATTTTATCTGTTTTATCTGTTGTCAGATGTATTTTTGACTATGTAGGGTGCTTAATTTTATCCATCATAATTTGACATCAGCCAAAGAGAAAGTTGTTTCATAGATGTCTTTTTTTCTTTAAAATAATAAATTGTGCACAATAAGATCAGGAATGTGCATTTAGAAAATTAATATGGTCAGTTTTGATTTTATGTCGACTGGATTGCAGTATTTTCTGTAGTAGCAATGATTCATAATGTAATTCTCAGTACACGTCTTCCAAGATATCTCTATCTTTCTCTCTCTCTCTCTTTTGAAAGCTTTGAGAAACCTGAGTCCTTGAATTGATGAGTCAATTTCTGAGAATGAGTGAATATATTGACTGCCACACAATACTTGCCCGATCATTGTCTTCAGAGAGAAATGGAATAAAATGTGATGCACATTCATGTGATGCACAGCTCTTTGTGAGTCACTTATAAATTCTGATTGTTCATTCAACAATAGGTTATTGAACTTTTTTGCGCACTGCTGTACCAGATCTCTCTGGAGTACTCGTTCGGGTGTGTCTTTGTTGACATAGCCTAACACAAAGCATTTTTCATCTCTTTTCCAGCCTTCAAGTAAGAGCTACACTTCCCATTTAGAGGCGAGTACCTCATCCCTCCAACAGCCATGGCAGATGATTCGGACATGCGCAATGAGCTGACGGACATGCAGGCCAAAGCTGATCAGCTGGCCGATGAGGTAAGTACACCTTCAACCTCCATGGGCGGCACAAGTCTAAAAATAAAACCTAAATACGACAGCATCTGTATATAAATAGACCCGCCCCAGCATGAAGGAGAACGAACACACTGTGACACCCAGACGTGCAGTAGAAGACAGAACCATTCTAAAGAGCATCTCTGAATTAATAAATCCGTTTTGTGCAAAAAGAAGCAGCTCTATATTAAGACTGCTCATCCATTTGTCATGGTGCAGGGGAGGCTGCTTGGTTACCAGGCAGAAGCAGTGGTGATCAGTGAGAGGTTCTCCACACGCACTCGTTTCAGACAGAAACGGCCTCCCTCACAGCACCTGCCCAGTGGGGGTTCTGCACTAGCTTTGATAGACCTGTAATCACACTGGTCTCCTGTTGAGCAATCAGAACTTTGACACACAACTCCATGTGGGAGGGTTAACACAGGTGATTGACCTTGTCATCAAAATTTTAGTGCACATAGGATTATTATTAACATGGCCAATGCACATAGGTCCTTGATTATTTTACTATCTTATATTGACACAAAAATACTTCAGAGTTTACCCAGAAATACAATTCATACCCTCATGTCATACCAAACCTGCATGCAACAAATGAAGATATTTTCAAGAATATATTGTCCATAAAATTAAAGTAAATGAAGCATAAAACAACACTGGACCCCATTAACTTTCATTGTATGAACGTTTTTCTTCAAAATATCTTCTTCTGTGTTCACAGAAGAAATAAAGTGATATGGGTTTGGAACAAACTTGAGAGTGAATGAATTGTGAACTATCCTTATAAGAAAAGCACTTTTTATCTCAATCAATCCAAAAATAATATAATTTTTGTTTTACCACTGCTTGACAGTGTTGAGGAGTAGGGTGAACGTGATTTCACTAAGTCCATCGTGTTCTTGAATCAACATCTTTGTTGATCCTGGAACAACATTCCAATCAACCAATCAGATTTGAGGGACAAGTTTACAGTTTATGTTTAGGCTTACAACAAGGGTTAAGGGGTTCTGCACCATTCTTATTCACCTATCATTTCCCTCTGATTATATGTAGGGTTAGGTTTAAGGGTTAGGACTAAATATTCAGACAGGAATGTTGTTCCAGGATCAACAAAATATGTTGATTCAGGAACATGTCTGGTGACTTAAGAAGTTGCTAACTACAAGTAGCGACACTACTAACTTAACTAAATTTTTCAGTAGCTTGACAGTAGCTCAGTTGCTTTTAAAAAGTGTAGCTTTTCTAGTAGCTAATATATTGTTATATCATGCCTCTTGTGGCTTTACGGTTCACTAAGAAGAAATCGTCTGATGATTACGTAAAGGACAGGTGGGTTGATATTTCACCTGAATTGACTGGTAAAGGTTACACTTTTGTATGTAATCTATGCAAACCAAAGATAAAACACTATCTGCATCGAAGGCTTCAAGCACTAATTTTAGGACACACATACAGGTGAGTAATAGAATAATTATCGCGCTTTATTGCACTCTATATCCAATGTGTATTTCTGTTTTAATTACATTGATGAATCAGTGTTTCCCATTAATTACATAGACTAAACTGTCCCTCTACAGTTTTGTAATGAACCTAAAAGATCACTAACATTGTGTTTTGCGCCATGCATTGCTTTGGCAAAGCATCTGTCAATTGAACAAAAAACGAATTAGTGATATGGCTTAGTGTGCATTTATCACACGACAAAGGCTATGATTTATTATAGCTTAGTATGTTTATGTTGCATGCATTTTGTTCTTGCAATGATGTAACATTTGTTGCAATTTTGCTCTTTGACTTTGACAGTCAGTTTAAGATATATTTGAGTATTGTGTATGTCTTTGGATAATTTACAAGATAAAACAATATAGTCTACTCTTTGAAAACACAATTGTATTGCATTACATTATTTTAAACCCCAAATCTTTAACTTAAAACATTCTTCATTAATAATTATTCAGTTATTTGTAATATACAATCTTGTATCTTGTAGTGTAGCTAACTACTTTTTTGTAGAAGGGTAGCTTGACTGATTACTTTGACTTATGAGTAGCTTGTGGCTTGTCATACTACAGTAGCTTCCCCAACACTGCTGCTTGAAGGTGAAGTATGCAATGTATGCACCACTAGAGGCACTAAAAGGAATATAATTGTTTCCAGACATGTGTCCAAAACACTCAGCTAATACATTTAAAATTAAGTGAATGTGATTTTGCATACACAATATCATGTGCATGTGACGAGTCATTACTTGTTAGTCGACTATTTTTCTGGAGGACTTGATGATGAGTTAGAATGACTTCTAGTTGTAAAAATAGCATAGCTAACAGTATTAACATTGAAAAAATTAAACACTTCACCTTCAAGGCCTCACAATGACTAGGTGGTGTATGGTTCCATATGATATATGGTATGGCGTTTGATGATAGCTCTCTAAAAAGAAAATCAAGATCACAATAATGATCTTTAATCCCAGCCTGCTATTGAGCGTCCTGTGGTGCTGCACAGTCATATTTCTTCAGCTCAGATATATACACTAGACTGGAATGGGAGAGCTTTAAATATTCATGAGTGGATAATACTATCTTGAGCTTTCTTTGAAGGAACAGGAAGGAAAGGAGGGGGAAGAGAAATGGCTGTACATTCAGCTCAGTCTGAACTTGGCAGCCATTAGTAACATGCTGTCAGAACTGATATTATGAACATTATGGCCTTGTACCAACTGTAGTGCTGAACACATAGCATTCAAATAACAATGTGTAAAACAAGCAGGATCACATTAGCTGTTGTGGTTATTGTGAGTAATAATAAGTATATTTTTCTTTCTACAGTCTTTGGAGAGTACTCGCCGCATGCTGCAGCTGGTTGAAGAGGTAAGATATTAACTGAGTAATAGTGGAAAACTGGAAATTATAAACAGTGATCACTAGGACATATTCGAACTCAGTTTGGCTGTATATGAAAGGTGTATGTGGAGGCCGTTTTTACAAAGAGGTTGTTTCACTGCTTGTTTTCATGGCCTCTGAAGGTCAGAAATTGAGACAGCGAAATAGCACCAAATTTCCGCTCTGTGATAAAAATCAATAATGATTTCAGAGAAACTCCATCTATGTGTTACTGATAGGGCAGTGGTGAGACGCAGGAGAGAAAATTAGTCTTTCTAGTGTCTAATAGGGATCAAAAACTCCTGACCCCACATGTGGAGATACTGTTCAGAAAGATTGTGGTTGGTTTGGCATTATAAAGACCAGAAAACTGACCTAGACCTGAAATTTTAGGTTCAGTGTGATAGAAAATATTTAAATTATATGGTTTCTTTTTTATTCTAAAGTTCAACAAGAAGAGGAGCTTGCACACATACTAGTAGAAGATACTTTATTTAAAGGCCAAATGCAAAGACAAAATGTTTTCGATTCACATTGTCATCAGTGTTGTAAGTAAGGGATAATGTACATCCAGCCGGTTGTTATCGCAGAATAAACCCCGACAGGGTGTTCAGGACAAAGCGGAGGGGTCTTGCATCAGCCTGAAGAGGTTTATTCTGAGATAACAACCGGCTGGATGTACATTATGCCGCTCATTACATGGCTACATCCCACATAAATAAATAATTAGACACGAAATATTGATCGTTGTTGAAATATTTTATTAGCTGTTTAAACGCAAAGTTTCTGCGGAGAGAGCAATTGCTAGCAAGCAGAAGTTCAAACTAGAAGGACATTTAAGAGATACGGTACAGTCATACCACATATTGCACAGCATTTCACCACATAAATAATTATGAGGATAAGAGATATTGATCTGAGATTAAACTGATTTAAAATCGTACCTGTTTGTTATCTTATAATCTATTACAGTTAACAAAACAATAGTCACAAAATGGCAGCAGCTGCGTTTGTATGAAACGAGAGCGAGTCCGCAATACTATTAAATTAAATAACTGTACACAAAATATTGATTTGATTCGAAATACAGTATATATACCTCAAAAGCTAAAAACTATGTGTATACACTAACATTCATAAGTATACCAGACTGCACAAAAAAAACAACAATTACAAACAATTATAAAACAATGTACAAAAATTATGCAGAAATTATACAGATTGCTTTTTTTTTTTACATTTATACAAGTTGCATTTGGCCTCTGAATAAAGTATTTTTGTAAGAAATCTACGATTGTGCGAGCTGCTTTTTGAGCTTATGCATCAAAGTAATTTTTATCTGCTACCTTTTTAAGTATTTGGTGTGGAGGTTATATGACTTTTCAGCTGTTTTTGGTCTTTTTTTAAGGTTTTCTGGGGATTTCATAATGTCAAATTATATCAGAATACATTCTGATAATATATATACATATCATCATTACTCCAGTCTTTAGTGTCACATGATCCTTCAGAAATCATTCTAATATGCTGATTTGGTGAAAGAAACATTTATTAATATTATCAATGTTGAAAACCGTTGTGCTGCTTAATATTTTTTCCGTTCTTTTGTTGAATAGAAATAACAAATATTATTTGAAATAGAATTTTTTGCAACAATGTGTTTACAAAGACTTTTTTGTATTTTTCGATCAATTTAATGCATTCTTGCTGAATACAAGTATTATTTTCTTTTAAACAAACAAAACAAATTACTGACTGTATATCTGGTGATGGTTACTGAAAACAGTACCAGATGTAGTAAATTACGTCTTGAAATTGGTTATTCAAAGTTGCGAACAAATCATTCCCCCGCTTCATTTTAGCTGTTGTTGGAAGAAAATTGCAAACTTGGGTTGCTAATGAACTTCAAAGTTCAGCAGTGCTGAACAAATATAATGTTCCCATCTGGTACTTGCATCTGATTTCATATAAGGCACTTCCAGTTTCCATTATGCCACATGCCAATTTAAATGCTGAGTAAATGCATATACCTGTTATTATTAGTATAAAATGAGTTGACACACCTGATAATTGGGGATGTTTTACTAAATTAAGTCAATTTTTGTTTCATTTCATAAAAGGAGATTCCTATACGTACTTGGTGCTATGATAACATACCACAGCAGTGCTTGATCGTCTAGTTAAAATAATGAGGTGTTGTGGGATTCGGAGTAAGATAATCAGCTGTTTTATTTAGGTCAATAGAACCTGCGTGTGCCTCAGAGAACAGCTCGCCATATTGCACACACATCCTCTAGTATCTTTAGAGTTCAATCCAATGCTCTGTTTACAATCCTGAACTAATTTTAGCTCCATACTGTCTGCCACCTCGTAGCCTTCTTTTAATTACCTGCCAAATGAAAAAAAAAAGCGCTTATGAAGATTTCAATAGTTGTGATAATGCTGCGTGCTACAGTCTGTCTTCTGCCGAAGATACTCTTTTATTCCCTGCTGTTCTTTTCTCTTCTTATATCTGACCTTAATATGTGTGAATGTCATCTTCACCTGTAGGCTTCTCTCATTTGTTTATTTCCTCTTCTTTTTTTTTTTTTGCTTTGCCATTCTTGATGGATTAGAGTAAAGATGCTGGTATCAGAACTTTGGTTATGCTGGATGAACAGGGAGGTAAGTTACGGCTGTGGAATCATTTAATAAGGTTGTGCAGTAAGTCATTTTTATTTGCTTATATTATCTTAAAGGTTACGCATAATGCTTTTCCAGATTATCTATTTTGCAGATTAAAGAAATTATGCATAAGGACGATTTAAACATAATTTATGATCATAAACATCAGGCCGTCTTGTCAAAAGTGAAGCTTTGAGAGTCATGTAAGAGGTAAACTGAACGATCGATGTTGCTGGTAATGACAAACAGCTCTCCTCTTCACCAGATGAAATATATCTGTGTACAATCCCTGGGGTGAAAGACTTTCCGGTTAAAACTCATTGTTATTTTAGGATAATTATGCAAACATACTCAATTCCACAAACAGCATAGGCATTTTAATGAAAAATAAAACAATAATTGATTTATCAATTATGTGACTCAGTTTAATAGAAGCAGTCACATTTCTATGATAAATTAAGCCCTTAAAATGCTTGAGGCTTTATTCAGTTTTATGTGGATAATAAGAAGTGTATAGCTCCTTTCCACATGGAAGAGAAATTTTAATTAGTCTGTCAAAACAACATACAGCCCTTCCTCTTATTGTGTTAAATTATAAATGTTGTGTTCCTCAGACTGCCTCAGGACAATCCATTTCCTACCTTAAATGATCCTGCCACCTTTCAGCCTCCAGTTTTAGAGCAGAACAACAGCACGTCCCATACATAAAGCTGTGCTCTGATTGCTGCATGCAATAGTCTCCTAGAGCTCAGGAGGTTTCCAGATAGCAGTTCACTAGACATATAAAGGGAGCAATCAAAACTGTCTTTAAAAAAACAAACAAACAAACAAACAAAAAACTAAATGCCCATTTCTGCTGTAACAACCTGAAGTCAGTCTAACTCAAGGGCACAGTGGTTGTAGCTCATTAATCACATTTTCAGCCTCCAACCTCTGGGTACCAGCCTACATTGTTAACCATCCCAAAGGAACACTATTCCATCTGTTTTATTTACAGGTAGAACATGTGGAGATTTCCACTATTGTTTGAAGAATCCTTGCATTTAACAAACAAGACTTGTATAACTAAGCAGAGTTAAATTTCTTTGTCATAATGAAAGGGTAGCGGGATTTGAACCCACAAGGACAAGCATCCATTGGATCTTAAGTGTAACGCCTTGGCCACTCAGTCATCTTGGTTGTTTTTGTTAGGTTATAGTCATAGAAATTGCTTTTCAAGTATCTGTTTCTCTTATCTCTGTAAGATAAAGCCGCTTTCCTGCATTCATTCATTACAGAGTTGACATTTACTACCAGGAATGGGGTTTGAACCCACGAGGACATCTGTCCATTGGATCTTAATTTCAACGCCTTAAACACTCGGCCATCCTGGTCACTTTAGATAGGTTGTAGATGTCGAAATTGCTTTTTTGATATACATTCAAAATTCTGTTTTCTTTATAATGCAAAGCAGAATTCCTGAACTAATTCATGCTAGAACAGATGTTTGCTACCAGGAGTGGGGTTTGAAGCCACGAGGACATCTGTCCGTTGGATCTTAAGTCCAACACCTTAACCACTCGGCCATCCTGGTTACTAGGAGATAGGTTGTAGATGTCAAAATTCTGTTTTCTTTATAATGCAAAGCAGAATTCTTGAACTAATTCATATTAGAAGATATGTTTGTTACCAGGAGTGGGGTTTGAACCCACGTGGACATTTGTCCATTGGATCTTAAGTCCAACGCCTTAACCACTCGGCCATCCTGGTTACTTAAGGTTGGTTGTAGATGTCGAAATTGCTCCTTTGATATACATTCAAAATTCTGTTTTTTATAATGCAAAGCAGAATTCTTGAAATAATTCATATTAGAAGAGATGTTTGTTACCAGGAGTGGGGTTTGAACCCACATGGATATTTGTCCATTGGATCTTAAGTCCAACGCCTTAACCACTCGGCCATCCTGGTCACTTAAGGTTGGTTGTAGATGTCGAAATTGCTTCTTTGATATACATTCAAAATTCTGTTTTTTTATAATGCAAAGCAGAATTATTGAAATAATTTATATTAGAAAGGATGTTTGTTACCAGGAGTGGGGTTTGAACCCACGTGGACATTTGTCCATTGGATCTTAAGTCCAACGCCTTAACCACTCGGCCATCCTGGTCACTTAAGGTTGGTTGTAGATGTCGAAATTGCTCCTTTGATATACATTCAAAATTCTGTTTTTTATAATGCAAAGCAGAATTCTTGAAATAATTCATATTAGAAGAGATGCTTGTTACCAGGAGTGGGGTTTGAACCCACGTGGACATTTGTCCATTGGATCTTAAGTCCAACACCTTAACCACTCGGCCATCCTGGTTACTTAAGGTTGGTTGTAGATGTCGAAATTGCTCCTTTGATATACGTTCAAAATTCTGTTTTTATAATGCAAAGCAGAATTCTTGAAATAATTCATATTAGAAGAGATGCTTGTTACCAGGAGTGGGGTTTGAACCCACATGGATATTTGTCCATTGGATCTTAAGTCCAACGCCCTAACCACTCGGCCATCCTGGTCACTTAAGGTTGGTTGTAGATGTCGAAATTGCTTCTTTGATATACATTCAAAATTCTGTTTTTATAATGCAAAGCAGAATTATTGAAATAATTTATATTAGAAAGGATGTTTGTTACCAGGAGTGGGGTTTGAACCCACGTGGACATTTGTCCATTGGATCTTAAGTCCAACGCCTTAACCACTCGGCCATCCTGGTCACTTAAGGTTGGTTGTAGATGTCGAAATTGCTCCTTTGATATACGTTCAAAATTCTGTTTTTTATAATGCAAAGCAGAATTCTTGAAATAATTCATATTAGAAGAGATGCTTGTTACCAGGAGTGGGGTTTGAACCCACGTGGACATTTGTCCATTGGATCTTAAGTCCAACGCCTTAACCACTCGGCCATCCTGGTCACTTAAGGTTGGTTGTAGATGTCGAAATTGCTTCTTTGATATACATTCAAAATTCTGTTTTTTTATAATGCAAAGCAGAATTATTGAAATAATTTATATTAGAAAGGATGTTTGTTACCAGGAGTGGGGTTTGAACCCACGTGGACATTTGTCCATTGGATCTTAAGTCCAACGCCTTAACCACTCAGCCATCCTGGTCACTTAAGTCTGGTTGTAGATGTCGAAATTGCTCCTTTGATATACATTCAAAATTCTGTTTTTTATAATGCAAAGCAGAATTCTTGAAATAATTCATATTAGAAGAGATGTTTGTTACCAGGAGTGGGGTTTGAACCCACGTGGACATTTGTCCATTGGATCTTAAGTCCAACGCCTTAACCACTCGGCCATCCTGGTCACTTAAGGCAGGTTGTAGATGTCGAAATTGCTCCTTTGATATACATTCAAAATTCTGTTTTCTCTCGTCTTTATAATGCAAAGCAGATTTCCTGAACTAATTCATGCCAGAACAGGTGTTTGAACCCACGTGGACGTTTGTCCATTGGATCTTAAGTCCAACGCCTTAACCACTCGGCCATCCTGGTTACTACGAGTTAGGTTGTAGATGTCAAAATTCTGTTTTCTTTATAATGCAAAGCAGAATTCTTGAACTAATTCATATTAGAATAGATGTTTGTTACCAGGAGTGGGGTTTGAACCCACGTGGACATTTGTCCATTGGATCTTAAGTCCAACGCCTTAACCACTCGGCCATCCTGGTTACTTAAGGTTGGTTGTAGATGTCGAAATTGCTTCTTTGATATACATTCAAAATTCTGTTTTTTATAATGCAAAGCAGAATTCTTGAAATAATTCATATTAGAAGAGATGCTTGTTACCAGGAGTGGGGTTTGAACCCACGTGGACATTTGTCCATTGGATCTTAAGTCCAACGCCTTAACCACTCGGCCATCCTGGTCACTTAAGGTTGGTTGTAGATGTCGAAATTGCTTCTTTGATATACATTCAAAATTCTGTTTTTTTATAATGCAAAGCAGAATTATTGAAATAATTTATATTAGAAAGGATGTTTGTTACCAGGAGTGGGGTTTGAACCCACGTGGACATTTGTCCATTGGATCTTAAGTCCAACGCCTTAACCACTCAGCCATCCTGGTCACTTAAGTCTGGTTGTAGATGTCGAAATTGCTCCTTTGATATACATTCAAAATTCTGTTTTCTCTCGTCTTTATAATGCAAAGCAGATTTCCTGAACTAATTCATGCCAGAACAGGTGTTTGAACCCACGTGGACGTTTGTCCATTGGATCTTAAGTCCAACGCCTTAACCACTCGGCCATCCTGGTTACTACGAGTTAGGTTGTAGATGTCAAAATTCTGTTTTCTTTATAATGCAAAGCAGAATTCTTGAACTAATTCATATTAAAACAGATGTTTGTTACCAGGAGTGGGGCTTGAACCCACGTGGACATTTGTCCATTGGATCTTAAGTCCAACGCCTTAACCACTCGGCCATCCTGGTCACTTAAGATAGGTTGTAGATGTCGAAATTGCTTCTTTGATATACATTCAAAATTCTGTTTTTTATAATGCAAAGCAGAATTCTTGAAATAATTCATATTAGAAGAGATGTTTGTTACCAGGAGTGTGGTTTGAACCCACGTGGACATTTGTCCACTGGATCTTAAGTCCAATGCCTTAAGCACTCTGCCTTCCTGGTCACTTAAAATAGGTTGTAGATGTCGAAATTGCTCCTTTGATATACGTTCAAAATTCTGTTTTCTCTTGTCTTTATAATGCAAAGCAGATTTCCGAACTAATTCATGCTAGAACAGGTGTTTGTTACCAGGAGTGGGGTTTGAACCCACGTGGACGTTTGCCCATTGGATCTTAAGTCCAACGCCTTAACCACTCTGCCATCCTGGCTACTATGCGATAGGTTGTAGATGTCAAAATTCTGTTTTCTTTATAATGCAAAGCAGAATTCTTGAACTAATTCATGTTAGAAAGGATGTTTGTTACTAGGAGTGGGGTTTGAACCCACGTGGACATTTGTCCATTGGATCTTAAGTCCAACGCCTTAACCACTCGGCCATCCTGGTCACTTAAGGCAGGTTGTAGATGTCGAAATTGCTTCTTTGATATACATTCAAAATTCTGTTTTCTCTCGTCTTTATAATGCAAAGCAGATTTCCTGAACTAATTCATGCTAGAACAGGTGTTTGAACCCACGTGGACGTTTGTCCATTGGATCTTAAGTCCAACGCCTTAACCACTCGGCCATCCTGGTTACCATGAGTTAGGTTGTAGATGTCAAAATTCTGTTTTCTTTATAATGCAAAGCAGAATTCTTGAACTAATTCATATTAGAAGAGATGTTTGTTACCAGGAGTGGGGTTTGAACCCACGTGGACATTTGTCCATTGGATCTTAAGTCCAACGCCTTAACCACTCGGCCATCCTGGTTACTTAGGATAGGTTGTAGATGTCGAAATTGCTTCTTTGATATACATTCAAAATTCTGTTTTTTTATAATGCAAAGCAGAATTCCCGAACTAATTCATGCTAGAATAGATGTTTGTTACCAGGAGTGGGTTTTGAACCCACAGTGACATTTGTCTATTGGAGCTTAAGGTTTATAGCTAATATGCTAATGTTTCAATGAATTGTCCTTGTCATGGCAGCCACATTTGCCAGCCTATTCTCGTCCATTTAAAAGGGTACTGTTGATTTTATCAGTACCATTTTCTGACATTATTAAACAGAAATTATAATTCTTTTACCAGGAATGGCAATTGAACCCACGAGAACATCAGTTTATTGGATCTTAAGTCCAACGCCTTAACCACTCGGTCATCCTAGTTAATTTTTTAGCTGTTTGGAAAGGCACTAAAGCAGCTAGGTGGATGCGCCACAATCTGTGTGCCATCACACTATTGGCTCTGGTGTTCTTCCACTTACATGTAAAAAAGTGAATACATCACTGTCAGCCAATGAAGAGACCAGTCCCTCACAGTCTCTTTCTCCCCTTCCCCCTCTTTTTTCAGTCACGCTGCTGCTCATGGGATTAGCAGCAAAGCCCAATTAGCCACTATCTAAAGGTAGTAACCTCACACTAGACCATGTCAGATGTATTTAAACTAGCTAAGAGGAATACAATTAAGGGCAGATGAACAGACATTTAAAGGTGAATCTTATAATTGTTATTCATTTTCATAAAATTGCAACCTCTGTTTTGCTCCCCCAGGGATTTTACAGTTTTCTAAAGCCCTAAAGGAATGTTTGTCCCTTCAGTCTGTTGTTCATTTCAGTTCATGAATGATCAACCATTCCATTCTTCAGACTTCTTCCCCGTACCACACAATAACTAATACTTATGCTTCATATTTCATTCTCTTTTGCTCTTTATTTCGGTTCTGTTTCTGATCATCTTCTCTCTTTCTCAGCATTTGCTCATGATGCCATGTTCATAAACATCCTGACTGTTTTTTTTTTCTTTCAGTTTAGCTCAGACAGGGTGGCTCAACTACTCAGGGGTGGAAAAATATACTCAAGTAAAATTACAATACTTTTCAAAAATGTAGTGTGAGTAGAAATAAAAAATTTAATTGTCCAAAAAAAACTACTTAAATAAGAGTAGCTTATTTAAAAACTATACAAACATGAAATACATTGCGGCGATCTCGAATAAGTTGCTCTATAGGCAGTGTCCACAAGTGAATGGAACAAAAAATGTTGAACTTAAAAAATGTTTTTGTGCAAGTGCACTTGTTAAATGAAGGTGGATTGTATGAAATGGATAAAACATAAAACATTGTTTGTATTTTGATCACATCATGTACTGACAGAAATGCAGTATAATACCATGGGTCATCACTAAGGTACTGAATTTGGTCCTCCAATTTCAGTATATTAAGCCATGGTTTTCCATATTAAGCGTTTTAGAATGTCCCTAACACACTTTTTCTCATACTAAACTCGTTAAGAGTCAACGAGCTGCCGACTGCTACAGGACGCACGTGATGGAGAGATGCAGATCACACGTCTCTCTATATGCTGAAGTAAATAAATGGGAGTGGGAATTCCACGCATTATGAATGTGGCATTTGTGAGAGTTGTCAACATTGTACGCAATACCTGCAACTTCTCACCAAATTTCAGTCCCTGTAGATAGGCTAGCCTATAAGGCACCCACACACTACAAGATAATTAGGCCAATTTTAGGCCTACATCTCCTCTTCCGAAAATCCAAGGTAAAGTGATTATCTCGATGGTTCTACAGATTATCATATCAGATTTTCCTGGTGTGATGTGTGTTAAGAGTCATTGAATCTGCTCGGAAGAACATCGGGGCCACCACGATCTCAAAACGTAAATATTCAACATATTAAACAAATTTACAATCAGAAATCCTGTTGACTGAAGGGAACCCTGAGCACTATGTAGAATGTCACGTGAATCGAAACGATACTCAATCAGAAAGCAAGTTGACGGAAGTACTATTATCACTATTTCTTCTTGCCCGTCATCTGCCATGTTTGTTTACTCTAAAGTCACGTTTGACCGCGAGAGATTTTGCGAGATTTCCCATGTTCACAGTCGAGGTTATTTGTGAATGTATAAAAATTAAAAATTAAAACAAGCATGTAAGGACCACAAACGAAATTAAAAATAGCGGAGTAAAAGTACAAATACATCATTTAAAATGTACTCAAGTAAAAGTAAAAATAGACAAGATTTTAAACTACTTAAAAATGTAAAATTTTTGATAAAAACTACTTAATTAGCCTACTGTAACATGCATATTTGTAATTCATCACTTCACACTCCTGCAATTACTGCCGTCATTCCAAGCCTGTATGCCAACAACCACTGGATTCCCTAAAGCCATAAACTTATTGCTTTTTAAAAACAAATAGTTCACCCAAAAATGTTGTTTTTAATCTGTATGTCTTTTTTTTCTTCCATGGAATATGATAATACTTTTACAGTGCTTTTTGGAGCTTGACAGCCCAAGTCATTCCCCTTTTGCTTTCATTATGTGGAAAAAAGCGATATTTTAAAATCCTATTTTTGTGTTCTATGGAGGAAAATACGTCATATGGGTTTGGAACAACACAAGGGTGAATAAATGATGACAGAATTTTCATTTTGGGATGAACTATTTCTTTAATTACTGCCGTAATTTAATTGAGGCAAATTGTCAAGTTGAGCATGAATTAAACAGGTAAATGCATTTGGGTTGAAAAGACACTTGTTATTTGCATATGCGCTCTACGCCTCATAGACCATCTTCTCTGCACGACCTAACCTAACCACCCACCGCCATCATTCGAATGTCTCACACGTTTTGAGTAGATGTGTTTCTGGACAACTTAGATGTCATTTGTCATCATCGTTTGTCTGCCAGGATGCAAAGTCTCATTTCATTGCTGTCACCCCTTTGTCCTGACCAGAACAACTCGAGCGTGTTGAAGATGGCATGAACCATATCAACAAAGACATGATGGAAGCTGAGAAAAGTTTAAAAGATGTAGGCAAATGCTGTGGACTTGTATGTCCCTGCGACAAGTAGGTACTGGTGAAGCGTCCAAGGCTTTCACCTGTCTGCTGCTGTCTGACTGTCTCTTGTCACTGTGAATGTTTAAGCCTCTCTCTTTCTTTTTGTCCCTCTTTTCCTCCTTGCCTTTCCTTTCTCTTTCTCTCCTTGTTCCTTTTCCGCACTCTTTAATTTCTTTTGGGGGCATAATTGACTAATGTATAAATCAGAACAACTGGAGCGCATCGAAGAGGGAATGGATCAGATCAATAAGGACATGAAAGAAGCAGAAAAGAATTTGACGGATCTAGGAAATCTCTGTGGTCTATGTCCGTGTCCATGTAACAAGTAGGTGATGCCTGTTGCCTGCCTGCCTGCTTGCCTGCCTGAACCCGACAAATAGGAAATAAAAGCACGTGGCCAGTTTGCACGCTCGCTCTTGCTCGCTCCGTAGCTGCGACTTCCCCCCACTGCGCTCTGCCTGGACTACTTCTCTGTGCATGGGGATGGTGGTAGAGCTAAGTCCGTCTGCGGCGCCACTGGTTAACCCATAGTTGTAGCTGTAGGCCCTGCTCTCTGCCGGCTGAATGCGCAAATATGCTGGGCTCCATGCTTCACTGATCCGTTGGTCAAGGACTGTTGTACTTAAATGTTAAGTGCCTGCTTAATATGCATGTGCTACTTTTCGAAATGCAAGCATTACACACTCCTTGAATGAACTTTGTGGACCGCAGATTAGAAATTCACGCTTTATTTACTCAAGGCTGGCAGAGCTGGCTTCTTATAGGGGTTCCCTAAAAGGCAAAGCATGTCACTGCATGTGGGTAAAATGGTGAAAAATGTTATCTTGGCAATATAAATGACCAATGTAATTGATTATAGTACAGCTGATTTCTAATTATGTGCTATTCGTTTCTTATTGAAGGTGCACTTTAAGTCATTTTTTCTTTTATTTAAAAAAGTTAGTTCTGGTCCTCAAATCTGATTGGTTGAGTGGCATTCTAAAAGTGCTCATATACAGACTTTTCATTGTTTTTATCATTAACTTCAGTCTGGATTTTTTTAGTTATTCCTTCTGCAGGTTTCCAAGACAAGTGACTGCCTTCACTGAATGTTCAAAAACACTGATTTGCTCAGGAACAAAACAAGTGACTAACTATGAGTCTTTGAATTATTTTCTCAACCGATTCGTTCAACACTGATGCATTCAGTAACAAAACAATTGACTCTTTAAGTGAGTCATTGAATCATTTTTTCAACTGATTTGTATAAAAACAGTGATTCATCCAGGAACTAAACAAGTGACTGTCTTTATGAGAAAGCCATTACATCGATTTTTAAAGGCACAATATGTACAACTTTTGCAGTAAAATATCCAAAAACCACTAGGCCAGTGTTATATATTTTGTTCAGTTGAGTAATCGTGAGAAAATCGCAATTTTAACTAAGGATACAGGATGTGTCCGGGAGTCGCCTGTCAATAGCGTCATATCCGCGTTACCCTCGGTTTCCAGTTTTATTTTGTAGAAACCATGAAAACACCAAAGACGCTTTAGTAGACAAGGGAACAACTGTTTGGGTACATTTATAGACAGAAAACAAATTATTGTTACATAGCTCAACACGTTTAGTCTTATTGTTTAAATCTAGTTTTCTTGATTTTCTGAGAGTACAATGCTTTTACCATGCCTCAGAAAAAATCTATTTTGTCAAGTAGCTAATACAACATTTTCTCTATAATACAATATGTTTTAAAATTAATTGCATGCCATTTATCAACACAAGCCACCCAGTATTTATTATTATGATATTCTAAAATCGATCTAGCTTACTGCAGTGTGCAACAAGTGTCTCGCAGCAGCTGCCGAGCGAACGCACAGAGTTACACTATAATATCATTTTCAACACAGTCAAATGTCTCTAATGTGATAAACAGCGCTGTGTTACCTCAGACGCTTGACCAGAAGAAGGCGACTGCGGCATAATAAATGTTCTGCTGCTCGCGAGACGTGTCGTGTTCGTCTCTCATTAGTATCCGCTCCAGCAGCCTCGTTCAGCTCCAACATGGATGAGTAATGTTAATAATCTCATCCATGAATATGATTTCTGCCCGAGTCCCGTCCCGATTCTTTTCCACTGGCTGTGAGGTGAGGACGACATTTCCCAAGATTTCGCGCTAAAACTCAGCGCCATCAATCAGGCGACCTCTAGCGGCGAAAAAACTATATGTTGTAGCTTTAAACTGATCCATTTAAAAACACTGATTAATTCAGAAAAGAAACAAGTCATTGTCATTATCAGAGAGTCATTGCTAATACTGGAAACAACAGTGTGATATTGCCTAATTTTACGACATTGGCTTATCCAATCAGAATTTAGAGTAGAAACACCATCACTATGTCCGAAATTCTCTACTATGTGATGTTTTATTAACAAAGTTCGGGAGGAGCAGGTTCAGATAATTAACCTAATTAGCACAAGTGGAGAGCATTCAGTTAATTAACTCAACCAATGACAAGAGGTATAAATACAGAAGACTTACCTCTGTTCATCTGAGAGTTTATCAGCATCCCTCCTCCACACCATCTCCTCACTTCTAGTTCTATCTATTTTTACCACAGCCGGGAGAGTACTCTGGGTTCGGGCCAAAATTCCAAGCTCGTAGCCCTCCCCCCGGACAGCACGCCAAATACGCATAACTTTTACTCTATTTAATTATATGTACATGTGAACTCGTGAAATAATATGCGAAAAACAGTATGCGAACAGAGTCTGAATTCATAGTATTTGAAAAACATTAGGCGAAAAGGACTCAGATGACTTACTACTTCCGGTGAGATTCTGAAGTGTGCATACGATGGATACTTCACTATCCCATGAGGCCACTGGAGCGGATTTGTGAATGGAGTTTAAGGGACATAACTGTTGCTGATAGGTCATGTGACAGTAGCAACATGGCGGATGTAGTATGTCCGGATTTCATTCATACTACACGCATTCGTACTATATAGAACATACTTTTTCAGTTGGTCGTGAAATAAATTCAAATGTAGTACCTACTCAGTACGTGATTTCTGATGCAGCTCATGTTTTAAAAATGCCATATATGCAAAGTTTAATTAAACAAATTATTAATATTGACACCGTTATATACATTGTATAGGGAATCAGTTGAATCAGTTAGGTTATTCATAATGCTGTAACAGTTTTTCTTTTGCTTATTACAGATATTCTGATTGATGGATATTGCTTGAGGGCTGTGTGGGTAGTTTAATTCTTCACTGGGAATTGTTTTTAATTTAAGTTGGGTGGAAAAAATGACTTAGTGCACCTTTAAACCATGTGAATGCACAGCACATTCAGTCACTTTTTCAGTAATATCTAAGTGGACACAGACATTGGTTCTCATTATTCTGTGTTTCATGAGTTGTAAATATTATGTTAATGATATTCTGTGTTACCAACTCTTGCATAATGGTGCAGGCACTGCATAAATACTCATGTGAGCAACTGTCACTGGCTAAAAAATGTTGAACGATCATCAGTAGTAATGCAGGCCATTGCCAAACGCCAGTTGTTTGATGAAGTATTTATGAATTTTAACTGTTGGGTAGTTTGTTATTCCTTTTATGTATTTGGGGTTGAAATAATCAAAGTGTAACAGAACAGAACATTACATGTATTTTATTTTTTACTTTTAAAGTCAACATGAAAGGGAATTCACATTTTTACTTCTGTGAATCAAAGTTTGAATATTGAATATCCAATGGAGGAAAAAAAAAATGTTGGGTTGGTGCTTGATTTTTATGCATCGGTAATTAATTGGATTGGGAAAAGTGGTCTTTATAAGACAGGTAGTTTGATGGGAGGGCTTGTCATCTGAAAGGAAATGTTGTTTCAAGGATGATGCAAGCTATTTTGGTGAAAGATAAAGAAATAATTGAAATAATGATTCATGCACAGTAAGACTAGAATATTAAGTAAGTAAACATGGTCCATTTTGGTTTCATGTTGACTTTAAAGTATGGGCAGATTAATGTAAAGAAGATTTACCTCAGAACTTTTATTCATGTTTCTTTTTAAAGACACGCACCTGTGTCTGTGTCAGTAAGGATTAAGGTCATGGTTGAGTCTAACTGCTTCTGCTCAGAGCATTTCATGTCACCTCCTGTAATCACAATGGCAGTGGCATAAGGCAATGCATACCATAAAATCTAAAAATAAATAAATAAATAAAAACCCTATCCTACATAAAAGGTTGAAATAAAAGGTAATAGCTTATAGCAAATCACCTGCATTGCTTAGAAAGTTGCTGTGAACTTAAGCTTTGTTCAGACAGATAGAAAAAAACTTAAACCTGTATAGCAGGTGAAATCCAGTTTCTACAAACTTGATTCAAATCACACTCATATATTGTTTGAAATCCAGTTTCATTCAGAATTTTGAAAAAAGTTTTTTCCTTATTTGGCTACTCAAAGAGCCTGAGGGAGGGTGGACCCATCAATTTAAAACAACATATTTTTGCCCTTGTGAATTTTAGCAACATCTTTCAGTAGTTGTGGAAGAAATTTTCTTGGGATCATGTGAAACTCAAAGGGTGACATGGCAACATGAATATTTACTTATCCTCATTCTAAACCTGTATGACCTTTTCATCTATGGAACGCAAAAGAAGATATTTTGAAGCATGTTTAAACTGTTTTTGTCCATACTTATAAATTAGTGGAAGTGTCATTTTAGTATTATTTATATAGCCTACTAT
Source organism: Hypophthalmichthys nobilis (assembly GCA_037950665.1). Taxonomy (NCBI): domain Eukaryota; kingdom Metazoa; phylum Chordata; class Actinopteri; order Cypriniformes; family Xenocyprididae; genus Hypophthalmichthys; species Hypophthalmichthys nobilis. The sequence continues at coordinate 13,592,930 of CM075478.1, forward strand.
TATAGTATTTATTAATATTTTGATTTAGCTTTTATTTTTATATTTTCAGTTTAAATTTATTTTACATTTCAGTAATTTTGTTGTATTTTATTAGTTTGTGTTTTTCAGTATTTCTATTTAGCTTTAATTCATTTTTATTTCGGTTAGTTTTAGTAATTTTAGTACTACCATTCATTATATGGACAAAAAAACACTGAAGCCTATTTATTGTGTGTTCCACAAAAGAAAGAAAGTCTGTAATGTAAACTCTGTAATGTCACACAGGTCTCTAATGACATGGGGATGAGTAAATGTTGACAATTTTCATATTTGGTTGAACTGTCCCTTTAAGTGATATATTGACTGTCTGAACAAAACAGATCCGATTTTGAAAATTGGGTGCAGTGTGAACAAAGCCTACTGTATGCATACTGTTACTAAACACAGCCTAATTCCCCTTCCCTGCCTGAACGCAATGCATGTTAATTGTTATTATAAAAGCTTTTCTATAGGTCTATTGATTTCATTTTAGATCTAACAAGCTGTATCTAAATGTTTAATGAATGCACATTATACGTTGGGAATAGGTCTATTCTGTACCCTCACTGAGAACATGTTACTTCTGAATGCTTCTCTTTGTCTCTTCACCTTGATAATTGTTGTGAACCCCCTCCAATTAACTTGTCACATCTCCATCAGTGTCTGTGTAATTGTCTGTCATGCCCCACTGTACGTGACGTGTGTACGTTAGTTCCAAAAAAGCGATACGCTATGTGTCATTCATTTATTCATGAACACCTTTAGTGCATGTAATTCCATGACATGCAGATAATCCTGACCACCATTTCCTGTTTTAACTGTTATATATCTGCATGTAGTTCCTCTCAGTGCATGTCTAGTAGTCACTTAACATCATTCTGCTTCTCACACTCTCTCTCACTTCCTGTGGTTGTTCAGGCTGAAAGGTGGTGGCCAGTCCTGGGGTAATAACCAGGATGGGGTGGTGTCCAGCCAGCCGGCCCGTGTGGTTGATGAACGTGAGCAGATGGCCATCAGTGGAGGATTCATCCGCAGGTCAGTTACAGCTATGAAAATGACTGCAAATATATCCAGTATATCAGTATATAAATATAAGGTGGATAACAATGAATTTTTTTTTTTCTTTTTTTGCCAGGTTAGATACTGATTATTAATCACTCAAACCTCTTTATCTTAACCTCTCTACTTAACCGTCACAAATCCACCATGTTTGCCATTTTGACTTTTTTTTGTGTGTTTGTAGTTCTAATCGAATCCTCATCCAACTTACAATGGTTTGAGGGCAATATTAGCCATTTAGAATGTGCATGGATTCTAACCAGAAATAATAGACCATCTGGGTATCGTTGGAATACAAATTTCAACATACTACGATTTGAGACACATTAATTCTAATTTCATATACAACCGGAATTCCGGAAATGTTGGGACGTTTTTTAAATTTGAATAAAATGAATAAAAGACTTTCAAATCACGAGCCAATATTTTATTCACAATAGAACATAGATAACATAACAAATGTTTAAACTGAGAAATTTTACACTTTTATCCACTAAATGAGCTCATTTCAAATTTCATGCCTGCTACAGGTCTCAAAAAAGTTGTCACGGGGGCAACAAATGGCTGAAAAAGCAAGAAATTTTGAAAAGATTCAGCTGAGAGAACATCTAGCAACTAATTAAGTTAATTGATATCAGGTCTGTAACATGATTACCTATAAAAGGGATGTCTTAGAGAGGCAGAGTCTCTCAGAAGTAAAGATGGGCAGAGCTGTGAAAGAGTGCGTAAAAAAAAGATTGTGGAATACTTTAAAAACAATGTTCCTCAACGTCAAATTGCAAAGGCTTTGCAAATCTCATCATCTACAGTGCATAACATCATCAAAAGATTCAGAGAAACTGGAGAAATCTCTGTGCATAAGGAACAAGGCCGAAGACCTTTATTGGATGGCCGTGGTCTTCGGGCCCCCAGACGACACTGCATCACTCATCGGCATGATTGTGTCAATGACATTACTAAATGTGCCCAGGAATACTTCCAGAAACCACTGTCGGTAAACACAATCTGCCGTGCCATCTGCAGATGCCAACTAAAGCTCTATCATGCAAAAAGGAAGCCATATGTGAACATGGTCCAGAAGCGCCATCATGCCCTGTGGGCCAAGGCTCATTTAAAACGGACTGGAAAAGTGTTCTATGGTCAGACGAGTCCAAATTTGACATTCTTGTTGGAAATCACGGAAACCATGTCCTCCGGGCTAAAGAGGAGGGAGACCTTCCAGCGTGTTATCAGTGTTCAGGTCAAAAGCCAGCATCTCTGATGGTATGGGGGTGCATAAGTGCATATGGTATGGGCAGCTTGCATGTTTTGGAAGGCACTATGAATGCTGAAAGGTATACAAAGATTTCCAGATGACGTCTGTTTCAGGGAAGGCCTTGTGTATTACTGCAGGACAATGCAAAACCACATACTGCAGCTATTGCAACAGCATGGCTTCATCATAGAAGAGTCCAGGTGTTGAATTGGCCTGCCTGCAGTCCAGATCTTTCACCTACAGAGAAAAATACATCATAGACAACCATAAACTCTTCAGCAGCTGGAAACCTATATCAGGCAAGAATGGGACCAAATTTCAACACCAAAACTCCAGAAACTCGTAAGCTCGATGCCCAGACGTCTTCACACTGTTTTGAAAAGAAGAGGAGATGCTACACCATGGTAAACATGCCCCCGTCCCAACTGTTTTGAGACCTGTAGCAGGTATCAAATTTGAAATGAGCTCAGTTTGTGTATAAAATTGTAAAATTTCTCAATTTAAACATTTATGTTATCTATGTTCTATTGTGAATAAAATATTGGCTCATGTAATTTGAAAGTCTTTTTTCATTTTATTCAAATTTAAAATGTTAATTTTAATCCGGAATTCGGGTTGTACTATTTAGGACAAATTGTATGCGAATTGGGACACAACGTTGGTATTTACTCGCCAATTAGTGAAGGGGACTGACTTAGACAGTTACCTGTTCTTTCAGACAATATTTGATCATTAGCTCTTGTCCGCTGTTATGTGGATAGAACCATTTGAGAGACATGTTAGTAAATACAGCTGTCAGTCCCAAAAGCTGACTGTGTGAGCATAGCCTAATTGTACTGTTGTTGTTTTCATCTATCTAGTGTATCAGCAGTAAGTGCAGTACACTTCAGTTGTCAGTGAGTCACAAGGATCTCTATAATTGTCTGTTGAAGACGGATGTCCGCTTTGTGCCAGACTGTAGCTTCAGGCACATCAGGGATGGTCATGAAACCACTGAGCTGTTGTTGGTTCGCTGTCTCAAAATATCCCATGTCAGTACGCAAACAAAATGAGATGTTCAGCTAGAATCCTTATACGAGGTAATGGTTTTAGACAGTTGTTCTAGTCAGTGTAGACAGATTCCACAGGAGATATAATGTGAGTAAACAGAATCGCCCACTGTATCGTTGTGTTTATTGTCCTTTTTCTGTCCTGTACAACCCATCAGACAAAATATCAAAATTGACAATATTTATTTATATAATACCATTAGATGTTTAGTTGTTTCCAGTTATTTCACAGGAAAAAACATTTTTCTTTGAAATCAGAATATAATAACTAAATGTTTTCCAATCAAAATATGTCACATTATGGACGTAAAATGGGTTGTGAATGGATTTTCATGTTGACTTTAATGTAGAAATCATCCTGAGGATATTGTGCCCATCTCAGTCAGCGCTCTCAATAAACCCAGATTGTTTTTTGTGTATCTTAAGGGTAACAGATGATGCACGAGAGAACGAAATGGATGAGAATTTGGAACAGGTGGGAGGTATCATCGGTAACCTACGCCACATGGCTCTCGACATGGGCAATGAGATCGACACCCAGAACCGTCAAATCGACAGGATTATGGACATGGTAAGATCAAGATATTGCAATATTGGAGAAATTATTACTTAACACAAGAGCCTCAATACTGAAAGCAAACTCTCTCATGAGATAAGACTTTCTAATAATAACAAAAGATGCTTGTTGGTGCTTGTAAAGTCACATCCCACTGTAAAAATAACTTTTGAGATGAATGTTTGCTCAGAGTCATGCATTAATGAATTCTGCTTACACAGATACACATGGGAGCATTTGAAAGCAGCTTTCAAACTCTCCTGCTCCCGCTTTCAAATTCAAACGGTCCCGTGCGTTGATCATTGTAGCCAATCACAGACATCTGATGAGTGCGTGAACACAATGGCCAATCAGAGGTGTTTACGAATCAGCTCAACAGTGCTCAAAGCGTCACATTTTTAAAATTTCAGTACCAATTTAGTATCGCGGTCGGTACTTTTGACAACACTAAAACCTGTATGAATTTTCTTCTTCTGCTGAACACAGAGGATATTTTGAAGAATATTGGGAATCAGACACTTAATGAGCCCCATTGACTTCCATAGTATTTTTTTCATATTATGGAAGTCAATGGGGCCCATCAACTGCTTGTTTACCCATATTCTTCAAAATATCTTCTCTTGTGTTCAACAGAAGCAATAAATTCATACAGGTTTGTAACAACTTGAGGGTGAGTAAATGACGACAGAATTGTCATTTTTGGGTCAACTATCCCTTTAAGATGCGTTTTCAGTCATCCGACCACAAGTGGTCTGCAGCTTTATCATAATACTAGAGGAAATACTAACTGTATCTATTATCTTTGACTTCCAGGCTGATTCCAACAAAACCAGGATTGACGAAGCCAACCAGCGCGCCACAAAGATGTTGGGAAGTGGCTAAATCTGTACAAGAAGTGCTTTGTCTCCCTTTTCCCCTCCCTGCTGTACCTGCAACAGTGCACATGTGCTTTTACCATGGTACTCACCCGACCGGTTTGCACATATGCACTCATCACCCCCTCAACGCTCTATCTAGAAAGTGTCGTCGTGTGTCTGTCTTAACTGATAGTCTAGTAAATGGTCACATTTACTCTGTATCTTTCTCTCCAAAGGTTAAATGTACATAGTGCATATTTGATGGCTAGAGCTCACATGTGAAGTTTCTTCTTCTTCTTCTTCTTTTGTTGGTTTCTTTGTTTGTTTTTTTTAAGTGTATATTTATTAAATATATATACACACATTTTTTGGATAAAATTTCTTAAAGGTTTTCAGTCATCTGTGTGTCCATGCTCTGTGTTTTACTCGATATAAGCCATGCTTCATATTCACATGTAGCGAGACAGGAGACGATTTGGACTGTGAGGTGCAGGAGATCACATGACTGATTGCTTATCTTAGCCTGCTATTTTGTAATCGCCTTTAGACAGTGTCCAGTAACGATTATTCCACTTGAAGTGGTCATATATGTATTCAGCGTGTCACTTTATTATTATTACCCAAGTCGTTCCCGATGTGTAGACATTACTGTACAGCATGGGCATGGTCAGTACATGCATTCGGTTTGAAGTACCACAGTTCTGCAACATCACGATAGTGCCACACTTTTTATTTCTGTGCATCTGCAAAAATGTGTCAGTTGTTGTAAAATAAGTATAAGAAATGCCAATAAAAACTAAACAAACCTGAATCTATTGTTTGCTGGTTCTGATTTAATATCTTCCTAACACAAGTGGAGCAGAGACAATAGCAAGCGTTTGGATACAAGAGTGTTAGAGTGTCTGTACGCTGTACTAACTGAGATCCTCTTTGAACCAGAGGCTTTACATGGATTATGCCTGGCAACGTCACTAAGTACATCCAAATGATGAAATACACAAGTACACACACACTGGTTCAACACACACACCATGGATAAACACAAACATGTGTAAACTAGGTGTCAAGGGACTGCTGTTCAATCGTGATTATTGAAGTCAGCTGCCAGCAATGTACAGCAATATTATTAAAGGCTGGAAAAATGTAAATCATTTGAGAAGATTACCCACTATAATGAACAGATCATACTGCCGCGTACGCATGTCCATTAAGTCAGTGTTTCCCAACCCTGTTCCTGGAGGCAACACACACACTGCAAGTTTTGGATGTCTCCCTTATCTGACTTATTTCTGGTTTTGGAGTCTCTAATATTGAGCTGATGAGTTGAATCAGGTGCATTTGATTAGGAAAAGTTTTAAAATGTGTAGTGTTTGTGTGCCTCCAGGAACAGGGTTGGGAAACACTACATTAAACGGTTAGTTCACCCAAAAATGAAAATTCTGTCATTTATTACTCACCCTCATGTCGTTCTACACCCGTAAGACCTTCGTTCATCTTCGGAACACAAATTAAGATATTTTTAATAAAATCTGAGATGACTCCTTCATATTCTCTTCAGTATTCTCGTTGCTTCATAAAATTAAGGTTTAACCACTGCAGTCACGTTGACTGTTTTAACAACGTCTTTAGTACCTTTCTGGACCTTGAAAGTGTTGATTATATTATATCATATACCTCTTGAATTTCATCAAAAATATCTTAATTTGTGTTCCGAAGATGAACGAAGGTCTTACGGGTGTGGAACGACATGAGGGTGAGTAATAAATGACAGAAATTTCATTTTTGGGTGAACTAACCCTAGTCAATGAGACCGTAGGGTGTCCCATTTGTGATTTTAGGTTTCAGAAGGGTGCTCTTGAGCGCCCCCTTTTTCGGGCGATATGCGCACTTCGATACACACTTTTGCCAAGCCCGCACTGAAGCGAGCTCCACAGCAGACTTATTCCCGACAGTCAAAGCGCGGTTACGTCACAAAAGTGTGGACTCGTAGAAAGACCGCGAGGGTTTAGGGTGCCATTTAAGCCAGGTTTAAGTTTTATGGCAGGGCACTTTGCGACAAGACAGTCTTGTTTCTGCAGTGACTTTCAGCATGTTTCATATAACAACGTCTGACATTTACGTTTACGTGGTGTGAGAAAGTCACATAAACCACGCAAAATCCGATCAGAGCAGTCAGACTGAAACGAATTTCCAGAAATGCGATTTGAATGCGATTTCAAACCACATATGAACGTAGCTCGAAACAGATTTGTAAAAATCACATTTCATTCATCTGATCGGATTTCAATCGGATATGCACAAAAATCAGATTTGGACTGTCATTCTGTCACCTTTAAACAACCTGGCTGAGCAGTACAACATCATCTAGAACATAATCTTTTGCTGGTGACCAGTTGTGCAGCAGTATAATTCCTGTTTTGTTTTTTTCTCTTTGTTTTGGAGAAGGAAACACAAGGCTGTTATCATCAGATGGAGATAATGTCCTCTGCTGTCCAAACTGAAAGGGATGTTCTCAACCGTAGCCTGACTTTCATATGGCGCACTTATCGCACGGCCTGAAAAGCAAAATACACATGAAAGCACTGTCAGCCAAGACCGCAATATCTTTCTGCTCTTATCAGAGCCGTGCTTCTCTACTGCTCTGCATTCTCTTGATGATTTTCTTCTGCCAAACCACATTTGTGGAAATGCATTTGGCAGATACGCATCAATGACTTCTAGATGTACACTGATACAGTATTTTACATTACTAAGTTAGGAAATGGTCTCTAGAGGATGCTGACATCAGACTGCAAAATGTAGTAGATTAATCAGGTGGTTCAGTTTTCATTTCTGGAGACTGATTGGACATAATAAAAAGGGCCTGTGAAATCCCTTGACAAGCATAGCTTCTGTTCCTGTGTTGTTCCTATATTAAAAATGGTTATTTCTTTAAATAGCCAAAAGGGTTAATTTACGTCACAGCCACTCTGCAAAAATATCTCATTCTTAACGAATGTCTTCAATTTTCCTTTTAAAATATTATATTTTCTCTCATCCTTTGTTGAAGTGTATAACATGTTTTTGTGAGAAAAATATTTTCACGCTGGTTCTGTTCAATTTTCCAGAATAAATCTATTATTTAATTGAGATGCAATAATGCAAAATTAAAATTTGTTGAATCTTAAGTGTGTTGTGTCAGATTGCTTTCACTTGTTTTGAGAATAAAATGTACTTATATTCAAGATACAATCGATGAATGAAAATGAATTATAACAACTTTTATTTAAAATAATTTTAATATTTATATATTATAATTTAGTATATATTCATTCATTTTGCTGATTTTTACATATATTTTTTCAGGAAAACAAGTTCAAAATGCTTATAGTATTTATTTAAGGAAAAATATTGTTCGTATGAGTGCAAGATTAATAAATATTTTGTCTGTCATTTTTAAATGTGTATATCTGGTCAACTTTTAGAAGTCTGAATGCATATAGGCACCCTCAAAGATTACACACAAAAGGACTAAAAGCCTTAAAAATTCTTAAATTAATTTCTGCCAGAGATTTCTATTTTAATGCTCGTGCTCTCTCAGGCTGAAATGTCACCTGTGATTGGTAACCTTATTTCGTGTGAGAGGCAGATGGGATGTGACAATTTTTTGATACATAATTTGCTCTTCAGCGTGCAGGTGCTGATTGAACAGGATCATTATTCAACGATTGACACCCACTCTCACCACCCTCTCTTCTGAGTCACAGCCCTCCGCTGGCCTGTTCTTCATCTCAAAGTGCAGTCTCTCCCAGCCCACCTCCTCATCGCCCCCCTTTACATTTCGCATCCCCTGTTCACGCTTCTATACACATATACCGTCTCCAGCGTCCTTTTGCCAGCTCATTAACAAATGCTGACAGCAACTCCAAAGGCTCTCCAACTCTGACTCACTGGATTTTTGTAATAGTCTGAATGCATTTGTACATCATATATCATTTGAATAATCATTTAAATACACAAATACTTGCATATATCGCTTTTTACCATTAACACTGTGCTTACAGAAATATTAATGCATCCTTCCAGGGATTCGTATTTATTCACTCTGACAAACCAGTGATGGGGAAGACAAGGATGTGTGGGGGAAGGGAAACGGGAATTGCATAACCTTGGAGCTCCATCTTAGCATGAAGTGGCCATAAGAAAATGAAAATGAGAGAACACAGAGGAGAAAAGAAATAAAGAAAAGCAGGAGAGAGAGTATGAGAGAGAATGAGAGTGTCTCCATTTGCCCTTTATCCTTGCAGCGAAAGGTGCAAAAATAAAAGTAGGCTACAATCAGAGGTGTGAAAAAGGGATGACTGGGACAATAATGTACAGTTCTATCTATCTATCTGTCTGTCTATCTATATCTATCTATCATCTATCATCTCTATACAGAACAGACAGAGAAAACACATTAAAGAGCAGAAAAATATATGAATTAATTATGTGAATAATGTTTCCACACTGTAAAAAATTATTTTCATGATTTGTTATCACATTTTTTCTTTTGTCAAATCAACTTAGATAATTATAGATAATTAGATAACATAAAATTTGAGTTTCTGTTGATTAAATCAATCGCCTTCATTAACTCACATTTTTAATTTCAATGAACTCAAAATTTGAAGGCAACCAACTTACTTTTTCAAGTTAAACCATCTTTTTTTACAGTGCATAAGCAATTCACCAACAATTTACATCACACAAAGGGTTAAAAAATGCATTATTTAAAACATAGCATGTTTGGGTATAAAATTGTATTGCTTTATATATATAAAGTTATATATATTGTTTGTGGCATACCATGGGAGAGCCAATCAGCATTATCAGATATAATATGTACGTACTTTGTATTGTACTATTACTGAATGCTTACCATATTATATTATGCTATATTTATTGTACATAGTACACCAAAACAATTTTAAGAATACCATATATGGTATACAGTGGGGTCCAGATTTGGGATTTAAAATCTAATTTACTCTTTTTGAGATTTTTTTTAAAAATGCTATTTTAATGTAAAGAAACACAAGTTCCAACCTTATCATGATGTTTGCACATGAGTGTTAGTGACTGACATCTAGTGTTCAAAGGGATGTAACAGTTATACAGGCAACTTCTAACATCTTAATTAATGGTACTATTACAAGCACAAGATATGAATATTTTCACTAAAACTGAGTAATTGAGAAAAACTTATCATTTAAATCACCAAGTAAAAATTATATGATATAAAACTAGTTTATGTACTGTTTTTATGTCTTTTTCAGCTACATGGATTTGTATTATTATTATTATTGTTATTGTTATTATTAGAAGTGTTAGTATTTATTTGTATAAAGATATTTACTCAACAAATTATTGCATTTATGAGTGGAAGCAATGGATTTAATATTAGGAAAAACAAACAAAACAAAATCACATCGAAAATGTTATTATTTGTACAGCTATGGTTTTGATGATGATGCACTCACGTCTTTTTTAAAAAAGTGACTTCAATAACAAACGTGCAGTCAAGGACAGGATATGAAAACCCCCGTATTTTCCCTGGTCAAGGGCAGCTCCTTAAAATCTCGCGATACTGTTTATGGCGCGGGATTTGGCTGAAGCTGATGAATGCGCAGTAGTCGTTCTGCAGCGCTATGGAAATGGCGCCTGCGTTCAAGCAGCAGTAGTCGGCAGTTACAACGTTTTACACTGAAGTCACTGGAATTTAAGTTTTCTCTTTGCTACTGCTTTAAAGTTTAACACAACTAGACTACGAGATTTTATCCGTACGAACTGAGTCCGGATTATGACCGGAAAAGAGTTGCCACGAAAGTCGTGTTTGAAGTATATGCAGTTTTCTTGAGGGCCGTCATCAGCACGCAGGTACAACGCTGTTGTCTGTGATCATTTTCAGCTGTCTGTGTTATATTAGGATATTCTGTAGCATTGTATGTATTTCTGCGGCTCAAGGCGATTTAACCGTCATTTAAGTGGTTTCTTTAGTGTTAAAAGCGGTTCCGAGTTAGTCTCGTGTTGTGACCGTTAGCTACCGTTAGCCTTTGCGGCTAATCTGAAGGGCTCATGGTAACAGCCTGCGTGGGCTTAACTCACGCAACAACACGGCTATGTACGAGACGAATGTTTCTTTACACATTGCATTAAGCGTTTTAAATCAGTTAATGTCCTGTCGTCCTTGTAATTTGAGTCTCTTGTTTGTTTTATATGTATTATGTGTTGCTATTGACAGAACCATTTCGTTGCTAGCGGTGCTACTGACTTGCAGTGGTTGACAGAACAAACTTTCCAGCAAAGCTGTATTACAGGCCATGCAAAATGAATGTTTTATGTAAACTATACAAGGGACAGCACTGAATGGACGCTTTTATTTTGCCTGGAGAAAACAGCAGTATTTGTCAGCATTAATTTGAATGTATTTGAATGCACTTTGATGAGTTGTCTGCTAAGATTTTAAAGTGACAATCCACGTAATGACAAAGCATAACGGTAGGGTTTTCATAATATAAAGAAACAGAAATTGCCGCCAACACTTGTTTTAGTGTACTTGGCCTAGTTTTGACTTTTATTCTGAATAAGTAATGAATAAAACTGGATTTCAGGTTGGGGTTTCGCCATGTGAATCTCACGCATGGGTGGGACATGTAGCCTGCGCGGGCACATGGATGAGTCCTATAGGCTGCGTCTGTTTTCATAAGATGACCATCCTTTTCCAGGGGGCGCATGAGCCAAGGATTTTTAATTTTTACAGACCCAGACTGTAAGCCAACCCATGGACTCTAGCAGAACTTGTAAATACTCCAAATACAAACGTCATTTCATTTTTATATATATATATATATATATATATATATATATATATATATATATATATATATATATATATATATATATATAACATCTTCAGTCAGATCACCATCATATGTTCTTTTAAATGTTTTGAAATGTTTTTAAGGATCATCTCCATAGATCCCCAGGCTATTTCACTACAGTAAAATAGCTGTTCTTGTGGAAAATCTTTTCCTAGTTTCTAGTAGACAGACATAGTCATCATGTAATTCAGACTTTCAGCTAAGCTTATTAGTCATATTATGTGTGTTTTTTCAAGATAGTGTTATCATGGCTATGTCACATATCTTGAAGCTGGTAAACATAAAGGTTATGTAATCATCCTGGTGGTCTAAATGTGGTGGATGATCAAGCACCTGTCCTAATAATTACATGTTTTATTATTATTATTAATTTATTTTTGTGGTTTTCAGAATTTTATTGCAATTAATAGCAGTTTAATAAGAATATCATCTAGCAATTTTACTTTTTTAACTGTGTAAAACATGAGCTAAGTGACAATAAACACACATTGTTTATTCCAAAATAAGTCTTTAAATCCAAACATTAAAATGTAAGAGTATTATTGCCATAAACTTTTAAACTCTTTATTAACTGCACAGAATTCATTTTGGTTGGTACAAACCATGTTTATCCTTAAGAGCCTGACCTGTAATTATTAATGTAGAGTATTTGTTCTTTTACCTTGATTATAGTTTTGTTTGTAGATTTGAGAATGAAGTCCTTTCCATGTTGGTTAATTTCTTCCAGACAGTGCTATTTTAGTATTATGTATATACTAGTATTAGTTATTAAAGGGATAGTTCACCCAAAAACTGTTTGCTTACTGAAATTCTTTAAAATATCTTTTTTTATTCAGCAGAAGAAAGAAATACAAAGCTTCATGCCTTTTTTTGTCCACATAAGTTCTATTACTTCTGTGAGGCATATTTGGAGTTTATGCACGAGGTCGTCCTCCGGCTTCTAGTATGAATGAAACGGAGACGTGTTTAGCACTCATTCCATCCTATTTTGGTTAAAAAAAAAACAGGAAAAATAATACTTCTCTTCTCTAGTGTAGAGTTCTTTTTTTCCCCTCCACAGTGGATGCATAAAAGTCTCATATTTCATATTAAAGACATGGACTTGATTTGCATACTTCCTCACAAAAATTAAGAAATTGTCACATTTTTATTATAACAATAATAATATAATATTTTCTAATAAATCCTTAGACCTTTCTAATGATTTATAGTCATAGGCTGCCTGCATGTTAACAGGTAGGCCTAACCTTGCAGTTTTTCATAAAATAAGTTTTATTCTTAAATACACTATTTATGTAATAATAATAATCATAATAATTGTTAGTCATATTAATGACAATAAGCGCATTAATACTTTAGCTTCCACACTCCGCACAAACACTTGGATATGCGCCGATTGATAGTGCAGATTTATCTAGGTTAACAGAGCGAGCGGCCATGTTAAGATGCTACTTGCATGTTTCAAATGATAAGCCATATTTGAGATCAATGGATGGATTGAGATCGAACATTTGGATTTCCTGCACACGGACTGCGTGATTTCACCACATGAATTTTTTTTTTTTTTTTTTTTTGGCGGCTAACTGACTAATACATTTGATTGACTAAGCCTCTTCGATAACACTTTACAATAAGGTTGCATTTGGTGACATTAGTCAATGTGTTAACTAACATGAGCAAACAGTGAGCAATGCATTTGTTACAGTATTTATTAATTTTTCTTAGTTATTTAATAAAAATACAGTTTCATTGTTTGTTCATGTTCAGAGTGCATTAACTAATGTTAACAAATACTAACGTTTAGTAGTACTAATGTTAAAGACTAACGTTTTAGTCGACTATTAGGGGCCAGCCCTAGTTAGTTGCGTTTTATTTTTACATTTTAGCAGTGTTTTTCTCCATCTGGTTTACTGACCATGAGCTCATCTGGGCAGACCCACCAGTTGATGATTTTATTGTATGTTTGGAGGAAACACAAGTGTAGTGGACACATGTGGCAACTGCTCCATTGGAGGCCCCAATAGAGCTGACAACTGCTGTTGTGTGTGGGGATCTATTGAATTATATTGTATGCCTGATGTTTCAGGGCAGACAGATTGATTTTTAGCATGTGTTCTCTCTTCAGTAAGCATGCGTGACCTGGCAGCCCAAGTCACCAGCAGCTTGCTGCGCTTCCCAGATGTAACGATAGACGCACTGGGGGAGGATGAAGTTACGCTCGACTCTGTGCTGCATGGGAGATTTACTGTTGGTGAGTGTTGTTTTTACACTGACATGTCTTGATGATCACAAGTATGAATCCATTCTATGTTGGGGATGATTTAACTAATAATGGAATTATTAATTACATTATCCTAAGTATAATTAAGTAGTATTAATTTAATATTACATGCTTTAAATTTTCCTTTTATCTTTCACTGACGTCTCTTATTTCTTGTGCGCAGGGAAGAGTGGACTGGCCTGGCTCGCCTGCGGGCCTCAATTGGAGGTCGTCCATGCCATTTCTGGAGAGCGTTTCTCTGCCTACCGCTTCAGCGGGGTGTCCGAGCACCAACCCACGGTGTTGTGTGTGCGGGACTTCTGTTGGCTGAAGCGAACAGGGCTACTCATTGGTTTGGAGGAAGCAGAGGGCAGTATGTTGTGTCTGTATGATCTTGGTATCTCCCGTGTTGTCAAGGCTGTGGTCATCCCAGGCAGAGTGAGTGCAGTGTTATATTAGTGTCTATAGTAGTATTTTTATATTTACCTTTTTTAAATTTTAGTTATAGTAACTATTTATGTTTTTCTAGTTATAGTATCATTTTGTGTTTTTGTCATCTATATATATATATATATATATATATTTTTTTTTTTTTTTTTCAAAATATATTTCTAAATAGTTTTTACTTTTACTTTTTACTTTTACTCATTTTAGCACATTAAGTTAAACTAAACGAAAATGTTGCTTTGGCGACTAGCAGAAATCTTGAAATGAAATAAGTTTGGTATTTTATTTCAGGGTTTTTTTTTTTTGTTTTTTTTTGGTTCCTTGTCATATAATGTTTCTTGTAACTGTTCCACATCTGCTTTTTTTAAAGACCCTACTGTGAAGGATCATGTGATTTGAAAAGAATATCTGCTTCTTCCACAGATCACAGCCATTGAGCCCCTGGTTAGCTACGGAGGGGCCAGTGCTAGCACACAGCATCTACATCAGAGTCTGCGCTGGTTCTTCGGTGTGGCTGCAGTGGTAACGGACATTGGTCACGTTCTGCTGGTTGATCTCTGTCTGGATGACCTGTCCTGTAGTCAGAGTGAACTGGAGGCTTCAGGTGGGATTTTTTTTATTTTTTTTATTGCGCTTCCATATGAACAGTCAAAACCTATCATAGTGGTTTTTAGTGTAGTAGTAGTAAGACTGAGGATGAATCTCAAACCCTTTTCTTTCTTTTCTTTTTTTTTTTTTTTTTTGGCTATAGATCTGGAGGTGGTCAATAAGTCTCCGTCTGAGATCCCTCGGTTACGGGAGGGTGTGACGCAGCAGGGTAGACACCTGTGTCTGCAGCTCAGCAGCCCCACAGGTACTGGAGCGACAGCCATGCAGTACATCCAACGCACCAACCAGCTCGCTGTCGGCTTCTCTGATGGCAGCCTGCAACTCTGGAACTTGAAGACCCTCAAAAAAGAGTGAGTGAAAAACTTAAAACAAGCTTGACTTGACCTTTTGTTTTTGCCCGTTTTGTTATGTTAAAGTAGGTATGAAATTAGTGGTCAACAATACATTGCAAAGGCTGAAATATTGGCAACAATTGATAAGGTTTTCTGCTTGGCCAATGTGTTGGAAGTGGGACGCCAGCTCCTGAGCGCACAGTGCTCCCCATTCTCCTACTTCATTTGTTTACGGTCCCTGTTTAACAGTCATGTCTAATGTTATTAGAAGTATTAAACAAAGAAAGTAAACATTATACAAAAAAAAAGTATTATTGCTTTGCTTTAAGTAATAGAAAGACAAACATTGAGCAAATACACATTTATATTATTTAAACAAATCTTCGAATATCAAATAAACATTTAATTTCACAAACCTTGTAGAATCCTGCTGTGAGATCTTCTGCAGTGTGCATTTGCAGACTGCATAAAACGGTGTTCTCTGTGCATAACAGTCATTTGTGCAAACTGAATGCGGACAGGAGAGTTCAGTTTCACTGGAGACGCATGATTGACACTTCAAATCCTTGATTTCAAACTATGCTGTGCTATATCCAGTTGTCCCCCATGTCATATTTATGTCATTTCCATTGTGTGCTGTTTGTAAAATTAGTGCTACCTTGCCTTTATTTGGAAAAAAATATGATTCCCATTGTGCAAAACTTAATAGATTACTGACTGACATTGGTTAGTGTTTCCTTCTTTTTATTGTTCTTTTGTTATTGTTATAAAAAAAAAAAAAACCACTAAAAGGATTATAGAATCAAGTTGCTAAGTATGTCTGCTTATTTTACGGCTTTAATTCATTTTTAAATGATCTATTTCTAATTTATTAAATATGAAATATAAATATAAATGATATAGCTTTATATCGGCCACAGGCCACCCTGCTCTCTAAGATATTGGCATCAGCCATCAAAAAAATCAATATCAGTCAACTACTACATGAAATTTTTTTTCAATAATCCATTTCACTTGGATGTACGTCATGATAGGGAAGGAAAAGGTCTGCCACTACCTGTTTTATCCCAACTTTAATGTGTTACTGCACCTGTGAATTTGTTTCTGAACATGTCCTCTTGCTCTCCAGATATCACTCCCAGCTAGAGGGTGGCAGAGTTCCTGTCTATGCGTTTACCTTCCAGGAGCCAGAAAATGACCCTCGGAACTGCTGCTATTTGTGGGCAGTGCAGTCTGCACAGGATCAGTAAGTTTGCTGTTTCATGTGCTCATATCGACATAATCATCTGAATGTTTTGACTTTATCTGCTTTTTTACTGATTTTATTTTGGTGTATTTTGTCTTTGCAGGGAGGAGGATGTCGTCAGCCTCCATTTGTTACAACTGGCCTTTGGAGAGAGAAAGTGCTTGGCTTCAGGGAAAATTATTTATGAGGTACAGAGCTGTGCAGGATTCTACATTCTCATAGATTTATTTGAATGTTGCACAGTCTTTACATCAATATACAATATAAAATGATTCATTCTGTGTATGATGTTTGACACTCAGGGTCTGGAGTATTGTGAGGAGCGTTACAGTCAGGACTTGAACGGTACAGTGTTTCCCATGAGAGCTCAGGCCACCAATACCCGTTTGATCAGCTGTCAGACCATAGAAAAGTTTCGCCACCACCCTGATCGGGACGACAGCATGAATGAAGGTGTTTTTGCATGTCCAAAGCCATATACTTTGCGGAGTGATTGATTGACATACTTTCTATAACATTTGTTTTTCTCTTTTTCTAGTGGCATCTCCTGATACAAGCGTGTCCGTTTTCAGCTGGCAAGTTAAATCGTATGGACAAGGCCAGCCATCAACCTTCATAGGTGTTTTTGACATTAACAGATGGTACCATGCACAGATGCCAGATTCATTGAGGTGAGTATGCTTAGAGTAAATGTTAAGTGTAAATGGAGTCAGATATGTTGCAACTCAAGTTCTTCCATATGCATGTAAAAAAAAAAATGCAGCTTGCATTAAAGTTCTTTTCTCTCTACCTGTCCAGAGCGGGAGAATCTTTACGGAACTGTCCATATCTGGCAGTGTGGTCTCTTGACTCTGTGATCGAGACGACATCTCCCTGTAGTCTGTTGGACGTCCTGATTCATGAGCGCAGTCTAAGCAGGGGTCTGCCCTACACCTGCCCTCCACCGGAACAGTTCTTTAATCCTACCACCTACAACTTTGGCAAGACATGTTTATTTCATCTACATTTATTGCATGTATAATAAATGTGTTGTGTTGTGCTTCATTAAATATTTAATAACCTTTATCTTTTTTCTGTTCTATCTAGATGGAAGTTGTTTGCTTAATGCTGGAATTGTGCACTTTACTTGCTCTGGCTATCAGAAAGAGGTTAGATTTTGGCCCACTGTCTAGTATGCTATGCTGTGTCTTTATTAATCTGGTCTGTTAAACTCTTACTGTTTACTCTTAGACCCTTACCTACTTGAAGAAGGTGGCACCAAGTTTGGGTGACAGCATTTCTAATGGATACTCACGCTGTCTCATGTCTGGCCTCCTCTCTTCTCGTCTGGCTGATGTCCAGCCCTCCAGCCTCTCACAGGTAACGCAACCTTTATTTAACATATTTCAGGAATAACAACACACTATTCTAATTTGTTTGCTTATTAGCTAAATAGATTTCACACGCATGTAGAACTATTGGTATCCAAATGTTTATTTATAGATGTCTTGGATGTTTTTCTTGAATACCATGTATGTGATTTGATTTCAGGAAGAGCAGCTTGATGCCATCTTGTGCACTGCTGTGGAGACAAGCTCATTGGGACTCATCACTAACTGTATTAAACAGTGGACCACTGAAGGTGAGGATGGGAGAAGTAATGCTTTCGTAATCTATAAAACCTTGTTTTATCACTAAAAAGTTACACTGCAGTTTGAAAGTTTGAGGTCGGTAAGGTGTTTTTGAAACTCAAACATTTCTTAATATTATTAAGGTTAAATTGTTGTGCTGCATAATATTTTTTGTGGAAAAAAACTGATACTTTTTCAGGATTCTTTGAATAAACATTTCTTTAAAAGCATTTATTTGACATGGAAATCTTTTTGTGACATTATAAACTTCACTTTTGATCAATATAATGCATCCTTGCTGAACAAAAGTCTTATAAAAAATTAAACTGCCCCCAAACTTTTGAAAGGTTATGCACTTCATATAACTTCCTTTGCCACATTTCTGCATGCAGAGCAACCAGGAACAGCAGTCAATCTGCGCTATATACTGGAGTGGGCCTGGAATAAGGTTGTGCACACCAAAGAAGAACTGGATGAAATATGTGAGTTTCCTACACATTTCTCTCAATATGGTTGTACTGCAAATTTAACAGTGTTCTGATCATGTGCTTTCTATGCATCCAGGTGCTCCGCTCTTTGACAGCTCAGCAAACTTCACAGATCCCCAAACACTGCAGCTGCTACAGCACAGTCAGCGCTTGCTGGCAAACCTCAGCACCATTTTCCACTGTTTGCTAAATGAGGCCCAGGAGCTCACACAGAAAGGTGTCTGAGTATACTCAGAATCGCACTTGTATATGTGAAGTTGAAAATCACTAGAATGACTGACTATTTTTGGTTACCTGCAGGGTTGATTGGACTTATGAACAAATGCATGGTGTCTAGCTTGATCTCCCAGTACGCTCAAGTGGTTTTGTGGTTCTGCCGGACTGGTCTCCTTCCAGAGGGCTTTGGTATGACAGTGTTCAAAGCTTTACTTGAACTCTTTATTTTAAACTAATCTGTGGATTGCATATGATGAACTTGGTGTTCTTCTGTCAAAAGATGATGAAGATGTGCTGCAGATATCAAGACCCTTTTACAGTCATTCTATTATAAAGAATTACTACACTGGCCAGAGGGAGGAGCTGCGGAGACTGGCCAAGTAAGTTATTTTGCTTTTTATTTGTCTATTTATTATGATGATAATAATATAACGTAATCATCCTTACTCCTAAAGTCACATTGTATCTGTGTAATAAGGCATTAAAAAAACCCTTTTCTTCCAATAGGGACAAGTGGTGTGCAGACTGCCTCCTGATTGATGGATTGGTGAATCAGTGTGGGGAACGCCTTACTGAACTTTGGAAAAGGGATGAGGGTGGAACAGGACAGTATCCTCCCCCATCACTTCATGTAAGTTAAGACTTCAAAAATGTTTAAACAACATCATGCTCAGCTGTGCTTAATTTTCTGTTTTGTTTTGCTCTGTTCCCCTGTTATAGGCCTTGCTGGACATTTATCTCCTGGAAAACATTGAAGAATCTGCCAAACATGCTATTGTATCCTTTTAGAGTTTTAGTACATCTAGGCTTTCCATAAATATTGTGCTTTTTGCTGCTGGTTGGTACAGATTATTCCTTGACTCCGGCTCTTAGGTTATTTACTTGCTACTGGATGTGATGTACTCATTTCCCAATAAAAGTGGGGCATCAGTGGAGTCTTTTCCCACAGCGTTCGCTATTCCCATTGGGTTAGTCAAACTGGTACAAGGCCTGTGGTTGCTAGATCATCATGATCATGAGGTATAAAAATGAATGTTAAGTTTCTTTCTCATTTATGATCTTATACTAGTATTTTTACAAGAAACTTTGATTTGTGAATTGATTTATAAATGGTGTGAACTTTGTGAATGGTTATGGTGTTTAAAAGTTGTCTACTTCTACATATGGGAACTGTATCAGTTTAAACACTACTCTTGGTGTATTTTGTGTGAATGCCAGAGGTACAACATGATACTTCATAAATAATTTGTATTGAATGGTTTTCATCTACCCCAGAGCTCTCTGGAGCTGCTGTTGCACCCAGCCACAAGTCACTCTCTGTGGAACTGGCAGCATGAGCGCGTTCTGCAGGCTTTGATGTGCCAGCAGAAACACAGCATCGCCCTGCGCTACCTGCATGTGATGAAGCCTCCCATGTGCACTACCAGCCAAGCCAAACTGTGCCTCTCTGTCCTGCTTCATAACAGGTATGAATGTAGTGTACCATGTAATTATGTCAGCTTATGGTGAGTTTATTTGTAGTTATTTGACTCTTATTTTTGGTTTGTTTTGGGCTGGCCAGGTGTATTGTGGAGGCCTGGGCTTTGCTAAGGCAGCACTGTAATAAATTGAACATGGAGGAGATGATGAGGTTTCTCTTTGAGACCTGTCAGGAGCTGGGACTGATGAAAGAGCTGCTAAAGCTGCCTCTTGGACTTGCAGAACAGGTGTGTGTACATTTTTACAACACAATATTTATTGGCTGTTAAAATGCAAAATAAATACTTTTATTCAGCAAGGACACACTTTGTCAAAAGTGACAGTAAAGACTTTTAGGCTACGTTCAGACTTCCAATGTGGCCCAAATACAAGTTTTTTTTCCAGACAGATCTTTTTTGTCATGACAGTATGAACAGTAAAAACAACATGGAATCTGATTTTTTCAATTCCGATTTGGACCACTTCCATATGTGGTCCTTAATCCGAAACAGGTCAGATGTTTTGCAATGTGACCTCAGTCTGAAGTGCAATATTCATCACAATTCTGTGTTCATGGTAGTCACTTCAGAGTCTTTGCATACGTGAAGTTATCAAGACCCTTGCGAAAGGTGTCATTGGAAAGACAGTGATGCGTTAGAACTTATAAGTATTACAGTGACAAATATTCAAGCAAAACATGTAGGCTCGTATCATAAATGTTAAAAAATTCTGCTTTTTTTTTTCTTTTTCTTATCCTCCTTTGTTTTTTATATTGCCTGCGCATAAATTGGCTAGCTTCCGCTGCACACTATAAATAAACATGTAACTGCTTACTTTAATGTCCTCTGTGTTTACTTCTGTTAAAGTTATTTTAAATTGTAGTAATATTTTACAGTATTATTGTTTTCACTGTATTTGATGCATAAAGAGCATGAGACTTCTTTCAAAAACATTAAAACAAAATCGCAAACCTTTGAACAGTAGTGTATATTAGCACTGTTTTGTGTTTAAACTTTAATTCAAATGTGCAGGAGTGTTTGGAGCGGTTCCTTCAAACCACCGGAGGTTTCCAGAATCGGGAGCTGCTCATGGTCCACTACCTCCAGCAGGCAAATTATGTGCCTGCCCTTCAACTCAACCAGACCCTCAAAGTGAACCTAGCAGTATGTTCAATTTCATATTATAGTCTACATCTGTTTTTATTTTCTTCAGTTATATTTTTTAAAAGGAATTCATGCTGTTTTTCTTTTTAATTCAGGCTGATCGGGATCCTAAAATGAAGGAAAGGTCAAACACAAGGAATTCCATTCTCAATCAGTATGGGAAGGTTCTTCCTCGGGTTCAACGGAAATTAGCCATTGAACGAGCAAAACCGTACCAACTCCCTGCTACGATTCACAGAGAAGGTATCGAGGATAGACATACTCACTGGGACGTAGGGGTGGGAGAAAAAAAATCAATGCATCGCGATTCTCTCTTCAACGATTCTGGACCGATTCTGAGAATTCCAGAATTGATTCTGAGCTTATTTTTAACCGCAGTTGTAGGCCTGTCGCGACAGTCGATATATCGACTTATCGCACAATATATGGACATGACCTCGATCATTTTTGGTGACGCGATATATTGCCCATTATGTTTCTGTCACCGACATTTTGCCGATCGTGCTGCCTCTGTCATCTCGTCTGCTCTCCGAGGCGAAAGCGGGGCTCAGGCAGCTCCTTCATACACAGAGCTGACATCGACAGGCGGAAAAATGCGCCATTCGAGTCGTTAGTGTTTTCCTGACAACTACAGACAGTTTGGAAGAATAAGTGCAAATGCACTCAGTTTCCGCAATCCACTGGTGCAAACATATAAACGTGACAGCGCGAAATGGTGCACACAGCTAGTTTCACACAGGACGCGGCAGTTGCGAGTGTCTAGTTCGTTTTCATAGAAAACGCGTTTTTGCATTCCACTGCGCCGTTTTTCCATGGAAACGTGTTTGTTTGACTGTTGCACTCGTGTTTTTCGCAGCATCTCGTGCATGACGCGGCGCTCAAGTTAAGACGTTTTTCAAACACGCCTCTAGAAAAACAGATACCGCAACAGGCCATATCTGACTGCTAAATCTGTCTTTCTTTGTTCATATGGACATCTGACAATAGCGTGCACCCTTACTTTACTGAGAAAATAAGGTCAGGGAAAAACCTGTAGATGGAAAATCTCCATATAAGTGCCTTTTGTGCATTTGCAAGTGTTTTTCTACTTGTTATTTTGCAGTTTTTGTTAGCAAAGGTTTATTCATTAATTATTCAACATTATTTTTTGTATAATATTTAGAATATCTAAGTATTCTGTGTGCGTATACAGTGCGTGTCCACCGGCACGGAGCAGAGCGAGCGTTTTCAATTCATATGGATGTTGAGCTTCACTCTCGCGAGCCTGAAGATGCTCAACTTCCATAGGAATGATCTGAATGCGCTCGCTCCACGCCAGTTGGGACACACCGTCAGAAACAACTGTATACTGATTGTTTCCATTTCCTCTCATACATACACCACTCGGACCTTCTATAAAATTATCTTTCATACAGTTCTGAAAAGCTAGAGTGAGTTACATGCGCGCCCATTGTGCGGACATTCGCGTGGTTCATCATTGCACAGGATACGAGCTGTGAGAGAAACGTGCCTGGAGCTTGTGTTCTCGCCCGCCGGTAGGCCTGTTTTCCTTAATTCCATTTATGTTGTTTGCAGTGCTATGGGCTTATATTTTATAAATATGAAACTCACTGACAGAAGGCTGCTTTCAAATTCCACGTGCGCTTTGTGAAGGCCGCTCGCACAAGTGGCTGTGTGTGACTCCGTTTAAGTGTTTAAATTTAGCCTACTTGCATCTCAAAATGCTTTTGATGCGAAATTAATGTAAATGCAGTCAGTTAGATGTCTTAAGGGATTAAACAGACAGGACAAAAACATCTCATTTCAAAAGAGATCTGTGCATTATTATGAATGCAGCTTATTCTTCCGCTGTCTAAGATGACATCAGTAATAATCAAACAACCGTGAAGCTGAGAAAGAGAAATCCCTCACAGCTTTTGAATGGAAAACGTTCAGATACTCTTAAAGGGGGAGTATCACACAAAGTTTCTGCCAATCTCATGTTAATCTTGAGTACATATAGAGTAACAATGCATCCTTCATATCTCCGAAAAGTCTTTAGTTTTGTCATATTTATAAAAGATGGATATGCTAAACCGAGTTTTTCCAGAAAAAGCCGAGCTCCTGGAGGCGTGTCTGCTGTCAGTGCCCTGGGGCGGAGCTAAAGAGTCACGAGCACGCGCAGCTTCTGCGTAGAGATCGCATGCTAGCTGCGACATCATTATAAATACAAAGGGAACAAAAGCGTTTGTGTTGTTTACATCATAAGCACTTGCGTTACGATTGCCAACAAAACAGACATCTGATGCAGCTTTATTTACCATGGGACTTGTTTACAAAGTATTCATCACCGAAATCCCGGGAACAAACAAACATACGTGCACAACTCCGTTGCTGCCCCGGGAAAACAAACTTCAACAAACTTCAAGCCAACAAACTCCAACAAACTCTCCAAAAAACAAACTTCAAGCCAACAAACTCTCCGAAACCTGTACCGAAACCGGAAGTAGTCATTTGGCACAGAAATACTCCGTCATACGTCCAACTTGTGTTTTGAAACTTTGGCCATGAGAATCCAACTCTTCAACAGTCTAAATAAGTCAGAATGCATAAAATGTCATTGCACCCCCCCTTTAAATACTGAAAGCACTCTTTGTTCATTGCTTGTTTGTTTCGTTGTTCTTCTTTATTATTATTTATTAGACTACTTGCTTTTATGTTTTGAAGCTGTTTATAAGAAAGGAAAAATCCTTACATACAATTTTATTTTTTTTAAACTAATTATTTAAAAAGTATTTATAATTACATAGACTATGAATTAAATAAATAAAAAAAATGTTATAACACTAATTAGAAAAAAAGTTGACCAAGAATCGTTTTGGAATCGGATCGTGACTCCCAGAATCGGAATCAGATCGGATCGTGAGGTGACTAAAGATTCCCACCCCTACTGGGACGCAAGTGTTAGAACTTGACAGAAGTTATTAGCAGTTGACCTTAAATCTGCTCTTCTCCTCTCTCAACCCTAGTTAAAAGACCACAGCCTCTGTCAACTGTTGCTAAACGTTCAGCCACTGAAAATGTGATGACCAGAGCAGCCTTTATCAATAATGTCCTCTCAAAGATCGAGGAAGTGTGGGTTGGCAAGAACACCACTCCTGAGTCATCTCCTTTCAAAAGGTATCTTACTAAATAGTTTTTCCCAGCCTTCATTTTCTGTTTATAAGCTATGAAATGTTTTTTCTTTAAACCCTATTTTGTACTGAATATTTTGTTGGATTTCCTGTTCAGCCCCAAAGAGTCAGAGAAGCAAGTGCCTAGCCTACACCCTTCCTCTCCAAATCTACCTGAGGCTTTTGTAGGAACTCCCATCAACATGCTAAACAAGAGAATGTCAAGGTAAAACAGTCAAAGACTGGTTTTTAGCGTGTTGTAAGTTGCTTTTGATAAGTTTAGAACTCAAAAGATACTATCCAACTTATTTTTAACCTAGGAGCGGACAAGGCCGTTTGTAACTTGAATGTTCAAAGGCTTCCAGTGCCATTTGCTTCCAGTTAATTGTAATTCATCTTCATTATCATCAACAACACACTAGTTTGTAGTGCAAATAGTTTTACCGTTTACTGTACTTTGTTATTCTTCTAGTTATATAACTATAGTGGCTAATGAATTGGAAGTCTTGCACAAAATAAGGTGGATGGTAACATCACCTTTGCTTTGTCACCAGGCTTCTGGATTTGGTTGTGCAGCCATCTTCCCAGAATTCTCCAGAGAGCTCAAATTTGCCTGGCACTCCTACAAGGTCCATTACCTCTTGGGCTGGCCCAAAGAGTGCCAGCAAGGCTCCTGAGCTCAGTTTACTGCAAACTCCACAAGTGGTAAAGGTGAGACCCTATGGTTTTAAAACTTTGCACAAAACCTTTGTGACTTCAGATAAAAAGTGCTATATGTACTTCACATGTTTTAAGAAATTGCCTACCTCATTATAAACTCTTTGATTTTAGAGAGCTCGAGCCTTGGCGTCAGGCCCGGTTTTCTCAGCCTTCACTCCACAGTCTATTCTGAGGAGCAGTTTGCGTCCCACTCCTGTGGCCACCCCTTCTGCCTCCCCGGGCAGATCAATCACTCCTCCTCTCCGCCCCAAAGAGAGCCGTATTACCTTTATAGAGGAGGCTGATTCTCCAGAAGTTCCCAAGGGCTCTGTCCACTGGAACAATGGGGTAATGCCTTTTCTACCTCTAAAATCAAATGTTAAGATGAGCTGTCATAGGAAAAAGACAGAATCTTAGATTTTTGCAGTAGTAATATTGTGGTTCTTTACAGATTACGATTAACAGGAAGCTCAATACACCTAAGAGATCTTCCCCTCCTCCGAAAGCAATTATTGAGGCCTGGAGTGAACATTCAGATGCTGAAGAGGAAGAAGCAGATGTAAAGAGGACGTACATGCCTTCTCCTGAAGAAAAAGAGAATCCTGATGTAGAATCTGAGAGTGGTAACTCTGCTGCAGGGATCTCTTTGACAGAGTCCGCACAAGCGCTTCCCACTCTTTTGCCACGGCCTAGTCTGGGGCTAGAAGCAAGTCTCGTATCCGAACAGTCCGATACCACTCTTGAGTTCCATGATGCTCCTGCTCCTGAGGATCTTATGGCAACACTGAAAGAACATCAAGCCAACAACAGCATGGATCGGGAGGTGACTGTAAGACTTCCAAACACTTCAGAGGAACATATGTCTCCTGTAGAAGAGAAAACAACTTCAGAATTACCCTCTGTTGCAGTGCCTGAGAAAGAGGATGCAGAGGAAGACTTATCCAATGGAGAAAGACCTTCAGACACACAGGAAGCCCATAATAAGAGTGAGGAGATTGAGGTGCATGTTAATATTGAGAATGATCTTGTGAGGGAAGTAACTGAGGAGCAGCTTAAGGAAACTTCAGGGGCTCAGGTTCTCAAGCTGGATATGGTTATGGAACCACAGCTTGTTCTTTCAGTTCAGGAACCAAGCTTAGAACCTTTGACTGACATTTTCGAGCGTCCAGAGGTCCAGGAACCAACAGAAGCTGAAGAATCATTGAACACATCCTCATTTTTTGTTGAAGCTCTCAGTGTTCCTCCTACTTTAGAGCCTGTAAACAAATCCATGGAAGAAAATGCTGCTTATGACACTATTGGTGAATCCGCTGTCACCAAGGTATCGGAGGCAGTACCAGAAGAACTGGTCTGTGAGGCCTCTGTGTCTAAGATTCCAGTGGTTGAGTTGGTGAACCATGAACAAATGACTAGTGAACCTGAGATCAATGAAGAATGTGAAGGGGAATCTATGGAAACCTCAGGTGTTTTTTTTTTATTTATTTTTATTTATTTATTCCTTAACATGCAATGCTGTTCAAAAGCTTGGGGTCAGTACATTTTTATTACATTTTATCAAAAGTGACAAAGAAATTTATCAAAGAATCCTAAAAATTTTTTAAAGTTTCCACACCAAAAAAAAAAAAAAGTACATTTCAACATTGATTTTCTTAAGAGATATTTCTTGGGCTGCTGAAAATTCAGCTTTGCCATCACATGAATAAATTACCGTTTTCTCTTTCAATATATTTTAAAACACATTTTAAATTGTAATATTTCACAATACTCCTGCTTTTACTGTATTTTTAAACAAATAAATGCAGCATTGGTGAGCATAAGAGACTTTTTTTCAAAAACATTTAAAAAAATATACCCCAAACTTTTGAAATGGTACTGTAACTTTCCTGTTTTTTTTATTATCTAAGATGATGATAACTGGTAGGAAATAAATGTCTAAAACAGATTTATTTTGTAGATTTGGATGCCTTTGTGGAACAGCATTTATTTGGCCCAGATCGTTCTCCATCTTTGACACGGTCCAGTATTAGGGAAGTCTCAGAGGCTACTCTCAAATGGTACTTGTTAATGACTTGTCTATCATGTTTTTGGTGTGCTGCTTTGCATGTTTCACATGTCTTGCCATTTTGCCTTTTATGACTTTTGTTTGGGCTGTGTACACCCTATAGTGAACCAGTTTGTGACAATAAGGAAGTTCAGCCCACTGAAGAGAATGCAGCGGATTTGAAAACACAGACGTCAGATTCTGCTACCTCAGAGTCTAGATGTAAGTACATGTCAAGTTCAGCATTTTAGTCAGCAAATGTAAACAACATGGTAATAATCCAAATCTAATCTCAAAATTCTTCCTATAGCTGTAGTTAGCTTAAATGACACCGATGAGCTTACCAGTGCCGAATCTTCGGAGGATGAAGAGGACTCTGAAGATGAGAAGGTGGAGGACTCAGGAAGTGAGGTTGAGATTATAGAAGAAGTAAAGGGTAATGGCAGAAGTAACCACCAGCCTTCTCCTGCCCTTTACATGGAGGAACTTCCATCAAATGAGCAGTACCTCCAGGATCAAGCCAATGCAGTGTTGTCACTGGTCACACCTGAGGCACAGCTGAAAGTGAGTGCACAATTAAAGTCTTATTTGATGTTAAAATAAATCTCATGTAGTCATTTAAACTGCATTGTCTTAAACTGTCCTAACAAGGTGAAATGCAACAAGTTTCCAACATTTAGCAATTTTAGCATTATGGCCTGAATGCAGCCAGAATAGTGCTGCCAATTTCCAAAAGCACAGCTGTATATTAAACTGCAACATAGGACCAGAATGACCTGATAAATGAGAACTTCACAATACATACTGCTTCAAAGCAGCTTTACAGAAAGTCCTTGTCTCAATTGGGAAATATTCAGTTATCAGCTAGAGATTGGTGTCCACTAAAGTAATGTCCATATGGCAGTAATATACAGCTATAATATAATGCATGTTATTTGGTTAGTTAACATCATGTATTCAGTTAAGTAGACACAACGAGCGAGTTAAGCAGCAATTATAACTTGTGCTCGTAATGATTACAGATTAACATTTACAGAATGTCTTGTCATGTTTGTAGAGAAACTCAGATTAACACTGAAGATGTTGTACCTAGTTAGGACGTGTGTGATAGTGTTTGTTCTAGGAATGTGTTTTGTACATGGATTCATTCTGCCATTTTGGCTTTTTTGTTCTGCAGGTTCTAGACACTGACATGCCAGAGGATGAAGGTGAAGTGGTAATGGTTGGCCTTGGCACTGCAGATCTAGATGAGGAAGATGCTATGTGTTATACAGAGCTTAAGACATCCACCACTCTCCTGGTGCCTGTAGAGCTGGCTGATGAGCAGCAAACACATCATATAGATGGAAGCACTTTAGAGACCCTCAGCAGTGCACCAGATGGAACACAGCCAGAAGACTCAGATGGCTTCACGCTAATGCTTGATCCAGATGTGGAGGAACTGCCTGACACTTCAGAGTTGGACCACAATGCAGTATTGCTACCGCTACATGAGCCAGAAGAGCCCCAGGATGTGGATAATCAGCTTACAGCTAACTCTGAGGTTGTCGTCTTGGATCATACTGTTCAAGTTCCAGACAACAAATTGGAAGAAGTACAAGACTTGGTATTAGACACTGAACCTGTTGTCGCTGGTGTCACTAAAATGGAAGAGCAACCAGGTGAGGTCCTACAGATAGTGGAACAAATGATTACACCACAAGCAGAACCTTCTTCTCAAGAAACAAAAGGTCTTTTCAATGGTGAAAGGCCCGAATTTGGTCCTCCTGAGGTGCAGGAAGAATCACATACCCCTCCTCATGGGGAAGTATTGGAGTCTTCTGCACCAGAGAATGTTTTGCCTTCAGAAGAGCTTTTAGTTGAGGTCAATGAAGTTTCTGCATTGGACACAGAGGTGTCAACCATTGCAAAGGACAATATAACTGAATCTGTCCAAATAGACACTACACCCTTGTTGGCTGAAGAAGTTGAGGAACTTTCCACAACAAAACAATTGGCAAGGCCGAAGTCACCAGGAAGACCAAAGTCACCAGGAAGGCCCAAGTCACCTGCAAGAACAAAAGTCGAAAGATCTGGAAAAGATACAGAGGAAATTTTGGAGAACGTTAAGGAGGTGCTGCGCAGCCCCTCACGGAGGACAAGGAAAACTGTAACATTCCCTGTACCCAACCTTGATGTGGAGAAAGATCTTACTGAAGAGGAACAAATGGATTCTCAAGTACCTTCTACACCAAGACGTGTTACAAGGAGTGGCAAGCAGCTGCAAGACTATCAAGTTCCTGTTACACCCAGAAGAAGCGCAAGAAAAGCAGATTCAGAGCAACTCGCTAATGAGAATGACCAAGACATGCCTTCTGAGAAAATATCAAAGCATGCAAGTCCGGCACGAAAGACCCCACAGAAAGCTACACCTAGGAAAGGATCCCGAAGAACCAGGAGCACAGTGGTTGATGATGAGGCCCTGTCCTCTGATCCTGTTCCCAGTGATGACTCCGAAACACAAGCCAGACAGAGTACCAGAAAAGTCCAAGCACCAATCGTTGATGTTCCAGAAGCTCATCAAGAAGTCCCAGAGGAGAAGCCTGCCAAAGCGCAAAGTAGTCCTAGTAGGGTTACTCGCAAGTCTACCCGAGGTCTAGCAATAGAATGTTTCCAACAGGATCCTGCAGAAGATGTCACAACTCTAAATCAACCTCTTAGAACTCCTCCAAGAAGCAGGAGGAAGACCGTGGCCAGCACTGCAGAAAAAGCAAACAATGCAACCTTTGTTGTTGATGATGCACAACTTCAGAGTGTTTCAAGGCGCCTTACGAGAAGCCGGCACTGGAATCAAGGTGAGGATCTTGGCAAAGAAAGGCCAGATTTGATTCCCCTGGAAGTGGAGACTGAAACTCTTCAGGCTGATGCCCTTGTAGAGCGACTCAATAACGAGGAAGCCAGCGAAGAGCGTGTTCCTGTTGTAACTGAAATTATACGTGCGAAGAGAAAAACCACTAGATCTGCAGCACCTCCATCACTGAATGAAACTCAAAATGCAGACATTGAAGAATCGAAATTGGTGGTGTCCGATGAGGTCCAGGAACATGCAAGCAAGTCACTTGCAAGTGCTAGACGTACACGAGCGAGAAAGGCGTCTGAACAAAACTCAGCTGTTGAGGATTCGGTTACTCCCATAGTTGACCTGAAAAGAACAAGAGGTAGTCAATAATGTAATGCCTCTTTTTGCAGTAGTTTTCAACACTTTAATGTGCCTTCAATTCAATTTATCTGCAATCCTTTCTTTATAGGAAGGAGAAAAGGAACTTCTATACAAAATGAAGTTCCAGAAATGTTGTTGTCTCCTGTACCTCAAACAAAAGCCTCAGGAGATGAAACTGATTCTCAATCCAAAGAGGTAAGCAGCATCCTATAAAATTTGAGTACCAAAGCAATTGTTTAATTTGTGCTGGATCACAATTTAAGTTTTATAATGTCTTTTGTTGTAGGACAATGGCCCTGTAGATTATGTTGCTGTTGAAACTGAGGTGGTCAAGCCCAGAAAGAAGAGGACAACCAGGTGAACTGTCAATGTTGCATGTAGTCCTATTGATATTGTAATATAAAAAGGATGTTTACATGCAGTTATAATCATGGTTTTTGCATAGTCAAGCGACTATCTTAATCTGCCTGAGTATAATTGAGTACAACTACAAGATGCGCAGTTCAACTATTGATACAGACTACCTTGCTTGTGTTGTTTGTTGCACAGCTGTTGACTGATTCACTTGGGCAAAGCCGAGCTACTATTGCATTATCTAGATCTGTTAGTCCAACTAGTGCAATTTAAGTCTGAATAAAGCGTTTACATTACCTTTTAAAAAGGCAAATTATTGCTTTAATCTGAAAGTGTGTGTGAATGTTCTTAATGGGCTTAGTTTGATTATCATACCCTATTTCTTTTTTCTTTTAACAGAACAAAAGCTGCCCCAGAACCTCCACCCCCTGTTGAGATCGATTTTCTTTCTCCCCTCGCTAGTCCAGTCGAACGGTTAGCTAGAACCGAAAAGAGAACCGAAGAAAAGGAAACCCCTTCGCTGAGGATGAACCTACGCCGCAAACGCATGATGGATGCCATTTTTCCTAAACCTGTAACAAGGAGGAAGAAGCTTTGATTGTCAACTCTTTGACTGGACTCATTTCCCAATGCATTTAATGTGCATTTTTGTTTTCTGCTCTCCCTGTTTCCTAAGAGCTCTGCAACCTGCTGTTTTCTAATTAAGATAATCAATGGATAATGTTTGGAATAAATAATCTAATTTGGGATAAGTAATTTTGTATTATAAATTATGCTGTTTACAGTAAGGAGCACTGAGGGACTTGAGCACCAAAAAAGAGATGGTTTAGTTTTTAAATGTGTTTCTACTAATTGATGCAAATGTAAATAGCCTTTTAGGTATGTTATAAATAAAATTTGATACTTGTGAATTTTGTTACTTGTTTTGTTTACAGGAAAGATTGTGCAACATGTAAAGTCAAAGCAAACAATTATAAGATTTATGGTTGTACCACTTGGGTGATAATTCATAAAGATGAATAATTTACATTGGTTGAAAAAGTGTAATGCAATCATCCATATTACATGGATGGACTTCTTGCTTTGATGCTTGGCACATGGTCTCCTCTGTCTTGAGGTCTTAAGCTGGTGAACACAGAGTTATTTGTTCATTGCAGATAATAATGTACATTTATTTTCCTTCAAATGCATCCATTTTATTTTGAACAGCATTGTGAACTTATTTGTAATGGCAGTTTGCTTTCAAATACAGAACAAGAATTTACAATCTTGATGTTTTGTAGTTCTTCAGATGTACTGATTCAACCATTTTACCACAAGTGTTTTCCTGCAAGAAGTAAGACATTAAAATAACCAAGATGTAATATTCTGTACGTATAGTGGTTTTATAATATTACTACTAGGATGTTGAGGGTAGTTGTCAGGGCGTTGTAATGAGGTTGCTAAGGTTATCCAAGTCATTTTAGTGTTCTCGGTTGCTCTTTCATTGCCCAAGTCAACCCTAAGCAATACAAGAATGGCTAGAAATCACCACTAATAACCAGCAATTATACAAACAGCTGTCGAACATTAGGACATTAGAACTGTTCATCTAAGAAGCAGCTACAGTGTCCTAAACGAGAAAAGGCTAAAGAGCCCTTCATCCTAATGTTTACTTCCATTTTTAGAGCATGGAGACTGGGTGGAAGTGATCTTTACAGAAACTAAGGGTACTGTATTATTCATCCTGCTGGGCCCTGGTAGAAAGTGAGCGTAACGAAGTGCTCAGGTTTCATCCTGTTGCTCTGCCGCTCATTCTGTGTTTTCTGTGTCCAAAGTATCCGGGTGAGGAATCGAAATGGCCAGCAAGGACTGTGTGAAAGTGGCAGTCAGAGTCAGGCCTTTCAATAAGGTTAGTACAGCCAGATCGTCTCAAATACAGCAAAGGCATATAGTGAGATGTGCATGAATGCATTTTAAGGTTAATTTGGTAGAATTTTATTTGGTTGTCCTCTTTGTTGACTATTTGAGATGGAAGAACAGCTTTGAGACTTAAGCTTTTTCTTGGTTATACAGAGGGAGCGGGATGCAGGCGGTCGCTGTGTGATCTCAATGACCTCAAACAATATCAGTATTCAGGACCCTCGTAACCCGCAGAACAGCCGCAGCTTCACTTTCGACTACACTTACTGGTCTCATAGCGGCTTCTGTAGAAACAAAGATGGCCTGTTTGTACCTGAGGAGGCAGGTGGGCGCTATGCAGACCAGGTAACATATCAGGTTATATGGATATTATCTCACTTTGCAAAAAAATACATCTTTGTGCATGTTTACAAAGATGATTGTAACAGAAATGTGTGCTTAACCTGGTAATCACTGTACTAACAAAGTTTCAATCTCTCTGTCCCCTGTGGTCATTTACAGACATGTGTGTTTCTGGATTTGGGGCAAGGCATTCTGGATAATGCACTGCAGGGCTACAATGCCACATTACTGGCATATGGGCAGACTGGCTCTGGGAAGAGTTACTCTATGGTCGGGTATGGTCCTAACAAAGGCCTCATACCCACCCTTTGCGAGAGACTATTTCAGTCTATCCGGAGCATGCAAGACAGCAGGCAGTGTCAGGTATGTCCATCATATTCTTCAAGGTGATTCATTTTGATTCTTGCTAAATAATGCAATGCATTGTAAAATTCTGGTCTCAGTTTCTATTTGGTTTGATGGGATTTAGAATTAATTTCAAAAATATGCTAAAGACCAATGTGACTTGAAGGACATATTACACCTTAATGGAATTTTGACAAATACTGTAGGTTTTACATTCACAAATGACCACATTACAAAATAGGCCAAGCACTACAGAGGCAAAATGATGAGCAAGCATGGCAGCGCAACTGCAGTCAGACCAACTGCAAAAATGAGTAAAAGGCACTTGGAGATCATTAAGCAAAATTGGTTAAAATATTGGCTGAAAACCCATAAATACAATCACTTCCAATGTGTCATAATTGCTTATTACTTTTGACAAGTAGGTGGCGCTGACACCAAATTTATTTAGTGTGATCAGTGTTGGGTGGCAATGACACACACCAAGTTTGGTGTCGATATGCCAAAGCTTTGCAGAGATACAGCCTCAAATGCAGTTTGACATCATGGCAACAAATTGGTTGATGTTTATCGACATAAAATCCATAACTTTTTGCCAGCATAGTTTTAAGATAATCCGAGTCAAATTTGATGAAAATTGGACAGCGGTCTAGGAGTTCGAAAAAGTAGGGTTTTTAAAAATGGAAAAAAAAAAAAAAGATGCACAGGAAGTTTGGCCATTTATGGCATAATTGGTATCAATGTTCTCAGCATGATCCAAGGGATCTATCAAGACTAATGATAATAGGCTAAACTAAAAGCTATTAGCGTTTTTTTGAAATGTCATTATAATTTTTGACCACAAGGTGGTGCTGCCCTGAAACCTTTTGAGTACCTTCAGGGCATTGTGTCGAAGACACATACCAAGTTTCGTAACAATATGCCAATGCGTCTGTAAAATATAGCTTTTTATGACAAAATTCAAAATGGCTGACATCTAAAATGGCTGACATGGGAAAATTGAGTATTGTTCAACTCGGTATGCCGCACTGAAACTTGGACAAACTGTTCAGAAGCAAAAATAGCCATTTTTCATATTTCCTGACAACTAGGTAGCACTGTACCGAAACTGAGCAGGTACTCTCAGGTCATGGTTGCCAGAACACAAACCAAGTTTGGTCTGAATATGGTTAAGCGTTTCTGAGATATAGCCCCACGTTCACTTTGGTTCACTTTGGTTTATGCTCTAAAATTCGTTCGCAAGTTATTTGAGAACAGTTTGACTAATCACCATAAATTCCATGTTTTTTGTCGGCATGGTCTGTAGATGGTTTGGTTTGATTTTCATGAAAAAGTTCGATTTTTTATTTATTTATTTTTTTTCCAGAAAATTCAAAATGGCGGAAAGTTTTTTGTGATGGAAAATTACACCATAGGGGTGACATCATAGGGCATAAATGTGAGACAGATGGTGGCGCTGGAGGGATTGCGTTAGAGATTCCAAAATTGCATACGGTTCTATGAGCTGCCATAGACTTGACCAGGGCTGCATTTCCCAAAAGCATCGTAAGCCTAAATTGATCATAGAATCATTGCCACCAATGGAGCTACAATCAACTTAGGCTTACGATGCTTTTGGGAAATGCTGCCCAGAAGAATAACACTAACGATTACATTCGGTGAATGGCTCCTAAAAAAAAATTAATACATACAAAAATACCATTATCTTTTACCTTAAAAATACTTTTTTTTTCCCCAACCAACTACAGGTATTTTTCAGCATGTTGGAAATCTACAATGAACAGGTAAGAATTCATCCTTATCTAAAGCAAATGAATTCACATTTAACAGTTCTACTGTAACTGTTCTCACAGTCCCCAAATTATTTGTAGTAAAGTGTATTTTGGATGAAACTGTCTGCTAAATGACGACTTGCTGATGTTTATAGTGTTTTTTAGTATGTCATGATGAAATGTTTTACATGACTTGAATGGCACTTTAAACTGTGCTCAGGTTGTAGACCTGCTATCGAAGTCCAACCGATCTGCGGGTGGTCTGCGGGTGCGAGAGGACCAGCAGAGGGGATTCTATGTTGAGGGGCTGAGGCGGGTGCCCTGTGACAGTGCAGTACAGGTGGAGCAGCTGATGGAGCAGGGAACACGCACGCGCACCACTGCAGCCACACACATGAACGCCAACAGCAGTCGCTCGCACATGCTCATCATTGTCCAGCTCAAACAGGTTTCCATTCTGCCAAGCAGAACACACAACTGAAGTGACTAGCATTGTTTACACTTGGCATTAATGTGCGTTCACCCAATCAGAACACAGCATGTTTACATTTGTCCATGTTAAAAAGCTTCTGTATCCATAAACAGCTTGGATCTGTTTTCCCCGTGCAATATTTAAAAGGTGTAGTTTTAATGACAAGTGTAAACGAGGCCTCATATTCTAGACGATCTGTGGTGTGTTTTTTCTCGCAGATTCTTTACTTGTATGTTCACTCTGCTTGTAGATCTTCTCAAAGGAGTGCATCACCAAACAGTCCAACATTTACCTTGTGGACTTGGCTGGTAGTGAGAGACAAAGGTCATCAGGGTCAGAGGCCGACAGGCTTAAAGAGGGCACTGCCATCAATCTCAGTTTAACTACACTTGGAAATGTCATCAGGTGAGCAGATACAAACTATTTAAATCCTATAGTGTGTGTGTATATACACTTACCAGCCACTTTATTAGGTACACCTGTACAACTGTTTGTTAACACAAATATTAGGCATGTAGTCATGGGGTGCTTCTCATTTCTTATTTGTGCATCCTCATTTCGTTTCCTCACGTCTTAGCCAAACCCCCTTAGGATGCAAGGGAAGGATACACCCGTGTGTCCTTGCTCATGACTCCTCAGGAAGCTTCCTCACTCTTCATTCCTCACCTTTCGTGCAATTAGAGAATTGAGATGTCCTTCAAGATGGCTGAGACAATCGGTTTCCAGGTCACGGGCTGGAAGGACGTAGGAGAGGTGAAATGAGGAAGCATTAATTTGAGTATTGAGAAGCACCCACCGTCAAGGCAATCTGCTGAAGTTCAAACTGAGCATAAGAATGGGGAAGAAAAGGGATTTAAGTGACTAAACGTGGCATGGTTGTTGGTTCCAAACGGGCTGGTCTGAGTATTTCAGAAACTGCTGATCTACTGGGACTTTCACACACAACCATCCCTAGGGTTTACAGAGGATGACCTAAAAAAGGGACAATATCCAGTGAGTGGCAGTTCTGTAGACAAAAATGCCTTGTTGATGTCAATAGTCAGAAGAGAATTGCCAGACTGTTTTGAGCTGATAGAAAGGCAACAGTAACTCAAATAACCACTCGTTACAGCCGAGGTCTGCAGAAAAGCTTCTCTGAACACACAACACCTCCAACCTTAAAGCAGATGGACTACAGCAGCAGAAGACCACACTGGTGCCACTCCTGTCAGCTAAGAACAGGAAACTGAGGCTACAATTCACGCGGGACCACAGTGTACCCATCTACTGCCAGCAGAATAACATGCCATGTCACAAATCTCTAATAATCTTAAACTGTTTTTTTGATAATGAAAATGAGTTCACTATACTCGAATGGCCTCAACAGTCACAAGATCTCAGTCCAATAGGTCATCTTTGGGATGTGTGATGCTATCATGTCAATATGGACCAAAATCTCTGAGGAATGTTTCCAGGACCAACAGTAGTTGAATCTATGCCATGAAGAAATAAGGCAGTTCTAAAGACAAAAGGGTCCAACCCAGTACTAGCAAGGTGTACCTAATAAAGTGGCTGGTGTGTGTGTATATATATAAAATCTTTAATTCACCAGCGCCATTCGGCGCATAGGATGACAAGTGTTCTCCATCTGCTTTGATCCTCGGTGACGACTTCAGCCTCATCTCATGGAATGTCTGCTGTTCACAGATCTTCCATAAAAGTCCTTTGCCTGGTGATTTTCGGTCGTCCTTGTTTTCATGGTCGCGGAGAGGGGCTGTGCACCGGTGTACTTGTACTGGTGACGGTATACTTTTATGCTCGTAACATTGTTCCTGTAAGTGATCATGAGGATGCGTCAAAGACATCGAAGATGGGAAACGTCCAACTTTCGGGCGATGGCTTTCACCATCTTCCAGGTTCCGCATGCATAGGTCGCTGTCGGCACGACGATCTTGGCCAGGAGTCGAAGTTTTCCCTTTAGGGAGAGGGAGGGCAAGTTCCAGATTGGACGAAGTCATTGGAATGTGGCAGACGCCTTGCCAATGCGGCAGATGACATCTCGCTTTGCATCCTCGTCCAAGGAGATGACACTACCAAGATAAGTGAAGTTCGCCACTTCCTCCACTTGTTGTCCACTGATGATAATCGGGACTCTCGAGTTTGTGTACCCGAGATTGGCAAGGAGAAGGTTGCCACCTGTCCAGGATAAGCTGATGTGTAGGCGGTCGATGGAGTGGCGTCCGACAAAGTCGATGACAAGGAGGGATAGCATTGGGGAGATCACGCAACCTTGTTGTTTGCCAGTTTCGATCGCAAAGATATATTTATATGACCATAACATGTATATAATCTTGTGTTTCATACACATTTGTGTTTAATGTGCTGTCGTAAATTTTTTTGCATTTATTTGTCTATAAAGTGCTCTAGCAGACATGGCTCTTGGGAAGAAAGTAGTTCACATCCCTTATAGAGACTCTGTCCTCACCAAATTACTGCAGTCTGCTCTTGGTGGTAACAGTCGAACCGTCATGGTAAGTAACTTTGCCTGTAGATTTCTTAATCTATGGTTGAGGCAAACTAAACTAAAACAATGTAGTTGTGATGATTTAGAACTAAAGAATTTGCATTGAAGTGTTTCTTGTCCTCTTGCACAGATTGCAACCTTAAGTCCTGCAGATATTTGCTATGAAGAGTCTCTTTCTACTCTTCGATATGCAGAGAGGTGGGTTCTTATATATAAAGTTAAATTTAGTCATTACTGTACTGGTTTACTTAAATGGCCTGCTGAAGTATAGACCAGCTAGAATTACCACTGTGTTTCATGCTAGTTTAGCTTCAGTCTAATATACGTATTATATTCCAACAGACACATTGTGGAATATCCTTTATTTCAGGGCCAAGCGGATTCAGAATAAAGCTGTGGTGAATGAGAGTCCCACAGAACGACTGGTGAAGGAACTCAAGGCAGAAAATGCAAAACTGCTTGTGAGACTAAGCCGACTGGGCCAAGAGGGCCGTAAAACTGATGACGAGACGAGTATGTAAGGTGATAGAAATACAAAGAAATTTTAAATGCAAGAAACATTACATCTAATTAAAAGTGTTGTTTGTTGTAGAGGAGCTGCGGCGATTGCTGACTCATAATGAGCTGCAGATTCGAGCCATTCAGACATTGTGGGAACAGCATCTCCAAGAGGCCCTGAAAGACTGGGAGACTCAGTATGCAACTATAACACATGTAAACAAAGATGCTGTTTTACATGGTGTGACTTTAAAAAACAAGAGTTTCTCATAGCAGTGCCTAGGAACGTATATACTGAATTCACTATTACTTTAAATAGTATTCTTAAATGTAAATGTTCTCCAAAATCACTTCCTCTATAGAAAATATACACAATAAATGGTGTTTTATGTCTACATTTGGCCTCTAAAACCAGTAATAGTACATGATCTAAGAGAATTCACAATTTAAACTAAATATTTACACAAATTGTCAGCTTTATTTCAATTTTATTTCAGTTTTAGTTTGTTTAGTTTCAACTTATTTTATTTCACTTAGTTGCCAAGGCAAACTCTTTCATTCAAGACAGCATTTTTTGAACGGGTCATTGAATCATTGACTCACAATTCTTTTGAAAGTGCTTAATCAATTAGAAACTAATATTCTAATATTTATAGTTTAGTTTTATTTCAATTGACAAAAACAATTTTGAATAGTTTTAGTTAAAAATATCATGGTCAATTCTCCTCCAGGAATCACAAATCCTTTCCCTCATTTAACCACCAAAAACCACCATCTCTCAAAAATCTCTTCCCATTTCAGGAACGTAGGATGATGCAGATGCATCCGTACATAATGAACATCAATGAGGATGCTCAGTTGTCTGGCGTGGTGAAGCTTTTCATTCAGGAAGGTGAGTTTGTCTTACAATAGAGACATCAGATCAGACCAGTTATATCATATCCATATATTAACTAAATGCAATATATAATTTATGTCTTTCTATGAGAAGGTGAATGGGATATTGGTCTGGCTGACAACTCGCCCAGAGCGCTCTCTATTAGGGGTCTAGGGTAAGTCAAGCATGAGAAAGATTAATAGATCGCACCTCATAATGAAAATGAATGCTGTATATTAACATTTATTAAAAAATGTGAAATTTTGTTTTTTCCTGTTTTCAGCATTCAGGAAAAACATGCTGTGTTCTCAAACCAGCAAAGGAGAGTATCAATTACCCCTGTGTCCGGGTCAAAGGTCATTGTAAATGGAGTGCTGGTATCTAAAAGGATAGAGCTGCAGCATTTGGTGTGTTTCATTATCTGTATCATTATAATCAGCTACTACATGCACATGAATCATAAAGAAATTCATCATGCTGTGCATTTTCAAATATGAATCAGAAAGGTAATCTGTGTGAATTACCAAGTTGAGTTTTGGTTTAGTGTTAACCTGCCTTTGTTACGTTCTGATGAAGGATCGACTCGTCCTGGGTTCGAACAGCACTTACCTGTTCATCGGCTTCCCTTCGGAGCGCTCAGGAGAGGACTGGAGTCGCTATGACTATGATTACTTCCAGTCTGAGCTGGCAGAGGCCGAGGGCTTCCACATTCAGTCTCTGTGTGAAGATCAGGGCCATCGTACGTGTGGGGTTTGGATTTAAATTAATTTAAATTACATTTTTTTTATTAGATATCTTTAGGTTTGGTCTAATTTAGATGCATCCAGTGTTATTGTATTATTTATATACTATTATAGCATTTATTTATTTTGAATCAGCTTTTGTTTTTATATTTTCAGTTTTCATTTTAATGTAAGTTTTAGTAATTTTGTTTGCTTTTTTATTTATTTTATTTTTCAGTTATTGTTTTAGTAATTTTAGTACTTCAACTTCAACCTATTTCAGTTAAATGCCAAGGCAACATTTCTAATTTTTGTTTAGGTTTTCATCTAATATTTATATTTTATTTTATTTCAGCTTTATTTCCATGAAAGAAAATGATTTTAATAGTTTTAGTTTTAGTTTTAGTTAACAATAGCATCACCTGCAGGGCCACACCAGCCTGACCCCAGTCTACTGGCTGTGTTCTATGACTATATAAAGCTGATGCCCATGGTGACAGAAGCTAATCAAATGAGTAAAGAGTTAAAGAAGGTGAGTACAGTTACTAAACTTGCAATCATATAAAGTGTATCCATTCATTTTGTAACAAGTTAGTAAGCAACACACATGAATGAGAAATACTACTTTTATTATAAATGCAGGAGATTGTTAGAACAACACAAGGGTAAACGACAAGTTATGCATTGAGAATAACCGACAAAGGACTAAACTGAAAAGGGAGTATACATAAAGGGGTAACAAGGAACTGAATAAGAAACAGCTGATAATTATTACCCATAGAAACAAACAGGGACATAATC
This sequence comes from Hypophthalmichthys nobilis, assembly GCA_037950665.1. Lineage (NCBI taxonomy): Eukaryota > Metazoa > Chordata > Actinopteri > Cypriniformes > Xenocyprididae > Hypophthalmichthys > Hypophthalmichthys nobilis. Next base: position 13,634,134 of record CM075478.1, read on the forward strand.
AGAAACCAAGGAAACTGAAACTAAACAGAGCAGGGAAAAAGGAAAAAGGGAAACACAACAGAATATCAAAATAAGAGTACAAGACTGTGACAGATTGGCAAGCAGTAGCTGAAAAAATGCCTCTTAGTATGAAATGGAGCTTAAAGAGACACTACAGTGAAGTTTAACCCTAAAAAAAAAAGAAAAGAAAAACGGTACTTTTGAAAAATCAATTTGGGCCAGTCAAACGTTACTTACTTTATCTCTCTGTTTCCTGATACTTGACATATTTGGTTGTGGAGTAAAGTAATCATTTATGCACAAAAACATATGCCATTGGGTATTTCTACAATGGTGGAGTGAACACTGAAAACATTTTTGTGATGTTGCATTCACAGTATGTACAAGCCTGTATAAGGCTGTCTGTAATATTGTAAAAAATAATGCAGTGCACCTTAAAATCTTGACTTTTGTCTTTTCAGGGAGTTGAATTCAAATTGGAAATCAAGAATCTGGCAATGTCAGACTCTAAGGGTCATGACCTGGAGAAGGACATTGCGGTAAGAGTGACATCTGTAGAAAGCAAACAGGTGAGAATTATGATTCTGTGGAATTATGATTGGAATCAATTACGGATAAAGCTCCTTTCATGTTTGGATATGCACAACCCAAAAGAGTAGCAAATAAGAATGTGCACTGCAAATAGCTGGAAATAGTGTCTCTCTCAGATTACAGAACAAACTAGTCAAAAAGGAATGTACAGATATCTTACTGCCAACCAGTGTTTGACACAGATGTCAGGTGATGTGGTTTTCCAAAATGGAATTAGATGTTTTTGAAAACATGCACTGGTGTAACTGAATAAGACACTAATGCAATTACAGAATCAGATGTAGAGCAGAATCACAAGGGCACTGATGTTATATTATCTCACAGCATGCACAAAAAATGTCCATGTCTCACCCGATATCAATTTAGCACTGAAACTTCAATACTTTTGTTTATTGCCCTTAAGTTCACTTGTTATACTAGTCAATGTTTTTTTTGCAGTCAATGTATGTTTTTCGTAGTTTAATTTTACATATTTTTCGCCCTCTCTCTGAGCCTTATATTTAAGCAGGCAGTTTTTGCTGCTGTGCCTTTAAGACTTTTATTAAAAAAACGTGAGTTCTTTTGGCTGGCCATCTGTCTGATTTTAGGTCGGGCGGTCGTTTTTTTAAAATACCATGTCTGCTTGCCAGCGCAGCCTTGAGCCAGATTCTCATTTGTCCTCTTTTTAAGATCACTATTTTATACACTATTTTATATATATTTTGTCTAGTGGTATATAATTACTACATAAATTGAAAATAGGCTTTCTGTCACATGTTGTTGAAAACAAGGAGGAAGCAGGATCTAAATGCAGCAGTAGGTACTTAATGAACAAAACTCTGAAATACAGGATCAGCGGAACAGAACGACAACGTAGGCGTAACAAAGAACTGACAACAGAACAAACACAGGGCTTAAATACACAGTGAACAGAAGATCTAACAAGACACAGCTGAACTCAAACACTAATCAAATCTGTAACCAAGGAGACCAACAAGTGGCGGGAAACTGAGAACAAAGGGGAACATGTGACCAATGAAAAACAAACTTTAGACATGAACTAAACAGAACAAAACACAACTCAAACCGTTATACTTAAGTGATATACATTTTAGACACAATATTGTCAATATCGACAGCGGAACTGCTGCCTCTCTGATCAACAGTGATATTTTGTGCCTGAATGATTAAGCATTTTCGAATGAATCGGGTGTGTCAATGATTCAATGGGCCCATTCATAAAGACAGTCACTCGCTTCATTCCTGAATGGATTGGGTGTTAAAACTGATTGAATGAATAAATCAGTGACTCACTCGTTAAGAATGTAACTTGTTGCCACCTACGGGCAGTTTTAGTTTCATATTTAAAGTATAATTTCATTTTTTTTTTTTTTTAATATACACATTTCATGTTTCTATATTCAGTACAATTTATATTTAAAACATTAACCTCATAACATTATTTATGCAATTGTAACTGCAGTGTGTAAATGCATTCATGGTATCTCTAAGCTGCATTAAACAGTAAATAAATCTAAATGCCACTTCAGATGCAGCATCTGTGCCACTTTTGCAGTGCAAAGTCTTATTATCTTATTATAGTTTTATTTATCTAATTTCATTTATTGAATACACTTAAAAATGTACATGAAAAGGGACGAATACATTTAAAAAGGTTAGAAAACTTGAAGAAATTCCCACGGAAATCAATGTCTTCTCAGGTGTGGATGTGGTCCAAAGCCAAATTTGTCAACCGTAAGTTTCTGATGGAAGAGGTGTACCAGCAGCAGGTGGTAGGAGGAGAGGGGGCAGACAGAGCTCCTCTTGCCAGGGACAGAGATCCGTTCTGGGATCCTCTGGAGCCTCTGCACCTGGGAAGTGCTCACCTGTGGCTGCAGTCCGTGGCATTCCGCATCCCTCTGGAGGAGCAGGTGGAAGTGGTGGGTCCGGAAGGAACAGAAGAGGCCGTATTGCAGACACAGCTTGTGCCCTGCAGCCCCATGGGATTGTGGGTAACATTTCTACATGTAAACGAATGTTGATTACATGAATGAAATATCTGTAGTGCTATGATATTTATAATTTGTAGGCCTCTGGGTGAAGATGACATCCTTATTGACCCGTCAGAGCTGCTTGGGAAGCGGCTGGACTTTCAGCTGGTTTTGGATCAGTGCTGTGGCCTACGCTGGGTTAAAGAGGCTCGTAACAGAGGCGTGCAAATAGGGTTAGTTTGGATCAGTGCTGGAACTCTTCATGAAGTATCTGCAGACTGCTTTGTATGGATTTTATTAAAGCTTATTTTTGTTTTATATTAGTAATAATACTTTTCCATATAAGTTCCATTATTCATAATGTAAGGGGTTGATTATCAACCAAGATTTTTAACCAGATTAATTTGGACCTTAATACATGAATCACACTGCAGTGCATAACACGTCTGAATTCAGTGTTATTTTCATTATATTTATATACTATTATAGTTTTTAATTAATATGTTGCTTTTATTTTTATATTTTTCAGTTTTTAAGTAATTTTATCAGATTTTCAAAAAAAATGTAGTTTTTTTTTTCTAAATAGCTTTAGTATTAATTCAATTAGTAATTTAAGCTTATTTCAAAATTATTTTATTTATAAGCGTATTTAGTTTGTTTTTCCATCTTAGATTTTATTTCAGCTTTATTTCATTAAACAACCTTTTAAAAAATGTATTTTAGTTAACAATAATGCCATGTCTGATGATTTGCATTCCTATTGAGATCTGAAATGAAATTTTATTTGTGCTAAAGAACTTTGGAGTTCAACCAAAGATTTGAACTTTGACAGGTTTCGGGTGTTTGACTGCCCGCAGCCCCTCTACACTCCAGCGATGTGGCACAACGTGAACCCGCTGATGGACCACAGAGTCCAATTCACTGCTTTGAGAACCTCCCAGGAGCTGCTGAACTACCTGCAGAGCAATGCCTTGGTGTTGGAGCTATGGGGTCTGCAGGGTAAAAGTCTTTGATATTATACAAGAAATATTACACTCAACCATTCAAGAGTTTAGGGTTGGTAAAATTTATTTAATGTTTTTGAAAGAAGTCTCTTATTTTCACCAAGGCTGGTCAAAAATACTCAATCAAAAAATACAATAAAACAGCAATTTTGTGAAATATTAAATGACTTTTTTTTATTTGAATATATTTTAAAATATAATTAATTCCTTTGATGCAAAGCTAAATTTTCAGCATCATTACTCCAGTCTTCAGTGTCATATGACCCTTCAGCAATCATTCTAATATGCTGATTTGTTGAAAACATTTTTTTATTTGTGCTGCTTAATATTTTTGTGAAAACCGTTACTTTCTTTCAGGATTCTTTGATGAATATGGATTTCAAAAAAACAGCATTTATTTGAAATATTAATCTTTTATAACATTATAAATGTATTTACTTACAATTCTGATTAATTTAATGAATCATTGCTTAATAAGAGTATTAATTTCTTTTAAAGCAAAATCTTACTGACCCCAAACTTTTGAACAGTAGTGCATTTTTAGACTGACAATAAAGTCATTTGATTACAGAAAATACAAAGAAACTGTAGAAAATGGAACAAGAATCAAACCAAACTATTTGCCTTTGAGGCATTCTTGAACTTCTCTAATAAACATGTTTGTGTTTGTAGAAGGATGTTCTGAATTAGTCTCGTGTATGGATGGATTGAAGATGACTCAAGAGGACAGCATTATTATTGACAAGATCAGTGCATCAGAACACTCGGTATATGAACAGACCATGTGTATGTTTCAAATAAATTTGCATTGTTTAATACCCAAAATGCTTTGCATGAGCAAGGCCAGGATTATGCTGGAATTCTGTGAAGCTGAATTATTTTATGGAAGTGTATTTATGTTTGTTTAGACTGCAGAAATCGGAGGCTCTGACCTCAGCTCATCTCTCAGAGCCCTTCATCAAGACTTGGAACAGCTGAGAAATGTTAACGCAGCACTGAGGAAAGAAAACAGCACTCTGAGAGAGCAACTCAACTTAGCCAGAAATGGTGAGTGCTTTTGATAAGTCATGCAGTAAATTATTGTTGTCAAGATATTGTAGCTTCTTTGGTCAGTGTGTAATACAAATTGGGGGCTCGTTCGGGATCTGAACCAATACCTCTTGCAATTAATCCTACAATAACAAGCATGAAACATGCGAGAACACACATGTATTCACACAACAGCTCAGCATTTCTACAAGTAGGCCACTATATTATCTCCTGGTCAATTTATAACATTGTTATTCTCCCACATTTCTGCTGAAGGTGTGGAGAATAACCGCGGTCGACAGGAACGAAGAAGCAGTCTGAGGCCCAGCTGTGATGCTGAATTTGCCAAAGCCTTAAAAGTGTTCTACCACAGCATGACCTCTGTTAGGGGGCAACTTCAACGGCTGCGCAGACACAAACCCAGTGTAAGTATGCAAGTCCCTATCAGTCATGCCAATCAGCCTCTGTAGTTCAGCTGTTTAACATAATCATTAATGTTAAAGAATTTATACAGATATTTGGGGTGTACAAGCTTTGACTGTATATGTTCAGAGCATCGATACATTGTGCATTTGTCTCCATAGGAGGAAGCAGACCTGTTGGGTTTTAGACTGTTTGTGGATGAGCATACCTATCTCCTGAAGGACTTTTCTGAACATTTGGAACAGTGTGTAACCACTCTGAAACAAGATGTGGCTGCCATTGTACGTCGAAAGAGAGAAAAGTCTGGGATTTGGTCCTAATACACCTATTAAATCAATCATACCGCATGATATTGTACATTTATAAGACTGAATCTTGTTGATTAAAGGGTTGACAAAGTGCTACAGATGTATTTGCATTTTTAATTATTCATGCTTTCATTTTGTCTTATGAGTGCATTTGGAATGGGACAGTACCTACTTTTTTTAAACAGTTAAATGTAGTATGCGCCATACTGAAAATTGTTTGTGTACTGGAATACTCAGATAACTCACTGCATTTGTATACAATCAGAACGCACTTAGTTTAATATTATGTAGCACACTGCAATGTCCTCGACCATTCATTTTTGCTGTGACAAGTAAACTGCAATGGAAGCAATATTAACTATGATTTTTGTAGGGTTGGGTATTGACACAAATTTCACGATTCGATTCACAAGCTTATGATTTGATTCTGATCTCGATTCGATATTGATTCATTTAGATATATATCTTGTACATTATGTAAATTTTTCACAAGTAAAAAATCTCAACTATACATGGAGCCCTGTAAGTTGGTACATAACTATAATATTAAAGGTATTAAAGATAACTTTAACAACTGATTTGTATGCAAAGATTTAAGTTGCACATAAGGCAGTTTTTATAATAATTTATTTGTATAATTATGTTTCTATTCCAATGGTGGCTGTCATAAAAACTTTTACGTTTTTTTGATGAATTTATTAAAACATGCATTAAATACCGGTTAAGTAAAAGAATATATGTAATATTTTGCATATATTTAGCAAAATTCTCCAACTATTGAGCTAAATGTTATGGGACATACTGTTTACTAGTTGTTACCTTTCGAAGTGGAAATCCGACACTGCATCATCGAGTTGATTTTATGGGGACACCATCAGCATGACCGGTGCCTGAAGCATGTGTAAACACGCCAACAAATCATTGCCAGATATCACACGCGGAGCGCCCGTGAACATAAAAGGGTGTCTGTAATACACATCATACGCTTTTTTGTCTTCAGGAGCTGCTTGTTTGTGTGTGTGCGTGTAAGACAACACTCTGTTGGAGTATGTTCGACTCCTGAGGGAGCTGGATACGCTCATTATGATGCATTTACAGCAAGAAGCTCTGTTCTTGTTTGATTCTCTGCCGAGGGATAGGAATCATTTGCACAAGCATGTTCGGGTCTCAGGGAAGCTGGAGGCACTCATGGCACTGCATTTGTGGTAGAAGGTTCTGTTCTCACTTCATTCTTGATAGAATAAGAAACTAACTTTTGCACTTTATTTTTCTGGGTTGCCAAAAGTTTTGGGACGCCTGCCTTTACATGCACATCACATTCTTAATCCGTAGGGTTTAATATGGAGTTGGACCACCCTTTGCAGGTACAACAGCCTCAACTCTTCTGGGAAGGCTTTCCACAAGGTTTAGGAGTGTGTTTATGGGAATTTTTGACCATTCTTCTAGAAGCACATTTGTGAGGTCAGGCAGTGATGTTGGCAAGAAGGCCTGGCTCGTAGTCTCCGCTCTAATTCATCCCAAAGGTGTTCTATTGGGTTGAGGTCAGGACTCTGTGCAGGCCAGTCAAGTTCCTCCACACCAAACTCGCTCATCCATGTCTTTATGGACCTTGCTTTGTGCACTGGTGCGCAGTCATGTTGGAACAGGAAGGGGCCATCCCCAAACTGTTCCAACAAAGTTGAGAGCGTGAAATTGTCCAAAATGTCTTGGTATGCTGAAGCATTAAGATTTCCTTTCATGGAACTAAGGGGCCAAGCCCAACTCCTGAAAAACAACCCCACACCATAATCCCCCCTCCACCAAACTTTACACTTGGCACAATGCAGTCAGGCAAGTACCGTTCCCCTGGCAACCACCAAACCCAGACTCATCCATCGGATTGCCAGACAAAGAAGCATGATTCGTCACTCCAGAGAACACGTCTCCACTGCTCTAGAGTCCAGTGGCAGCGTGCTTTACACCACTGCATCCGACGCTTTGCATTGCACTTGGTGATGTAAGGCTTGGATGCAGCTGCTCAGCCATGGAAACCCATTCCATCAAGCTCTCTACGCACTGTTCTTGAGCTAATCTGAAGGCCACACAAAGTTTGGAGGTCTGTAGCTATTGACTCTGCAGAAAGTTGGCGACTTCTGCGCACTGTGCGCCTCAGCATTATAAGTAGAATTATATGTTCTCCTGAGGATGGTTGCTTGGTAGATACTCCCGTAAGGTGTAGGATGCAGGGTGAACAGAGTTATGTAGGGCAGTATAAATTCTAACTTCGTTAACCTCATTCCCCAACTACTGTTGCGTCTTGAAGTAGGTATGTATGCTCCTCTTTGGATGAGTGCTTTATAGGCCACAGGTGAACGAAATTAGGTGGGCAGTATAGTTTCCTCTATTTTGTTTACCTCCCTCTCCAACTATTGTTGGGTCCTGAAGTAGGGAAATCACTCCCCTTTGGATGGGTGCTCTACTATGGCCCTGGTTTGACAATGCTAATAAGGAGAGGAAGGTTGCTTTTGTGTCTGTTGTTATGTCACATATTATAGTGCTAAAAGAAAAAGAAGAAGCACTAGCTATAAGTGGGTCTTAGTGCCTTTACTCAAAGCAGGTGATGAGCTGCTCTTTAAGTAGGGCCTAAGCTCCCCTGTTGCTCCCTTGGGGTTTAGAGTCTGGGTGATGAGTTACTAGGCACACTGTGTTATATGCTGCTCATTTTCCTCCATTTCCTGGGTATGAGTAGGGATGTAGGCTTCACCTTGGAGGAGCAGCAACATCAAAGTTTGTAGCCTGAAGGGCTCATTACTGAGGTTTTAGCACCTTGCATGATCCCTTTGGTAAGCTGCTCTTTAGGATGGATCTTAGGGTTAAGTAAGGTGAACTGAAGTATGGTGGGCAATTTGTATTCCCCTGATTATTTTACCTCCCTCCCCAAATGTTGTTGGGTCTTTTGCTCCCTTTTTGTTGGGTACCTTGTAAAGTATAATCCATGTTCAAAGAACCTGACAAGTAGTGGTAGTTTGCCTGAGAGCATTCCTTGTTATTTTGCTCTCTATAACTTAGATGATTGAATGACTTAGAGGAGTCTTTTATGGATCCTGGAAAGTACCTTAGCTAAGGTATGTAAGGTATGTGTGAGCACTCCTTTATTTGCTCAAGAGTATGAAAAAGTAGAGCTGAAGTTCCCCTGCGGTTAACCTAGGAGTTGAGTTTTGATGGCTAGAGTCTTTGGCAATTATATTATGCCGCTTTTGTGTTTGCATCCCTTCTGATGAAGTTGAGGGTTGCATTCTCCCCCTGGAAACAGTGGTAATACTGAATGTCATAGTTGATATACTCCAGGATACTCCCTAAGGGCTTTGTCAAGGTGCTGACATTGTGGAGCTATTTTTTTTTAGAGCTCTGCTCTGGTGGCCTTATAAGGCTGATGCCTGTCCCACAAGGTCAGGACTTCCCTTGCTATAGAGCATAGAAACTTGGGTATCTTCTCTAAATATTGGAAGATATTGGCTTTGAGAGTGGTGACACTGTACAGTCTATATGGCCGCATTTACATTACATGGTTTAAGTGACCCAATACCAATTTTTTCCTTCCATGTGGCACAGATCGGATATGACCCTACGAACATGTAAAGAGGAAAAAAAAGCTCATGGATTCTGATATTCTCAGATTGGTTTCAGGCCTCATTCATATGTGGAAATAAATCTGATATGAATTGGATATGTGCATTTGCATCTGCCATGCAAGCTGACAGATATACCCAATGCGAGACATACATCATTGAAAAAGATACGATGGCGAATGATGTCAATTTGCGATCACATGGCTCTTTTCAATGCCCTGGCTGCAACAAGGGCTCTCCTCTTTTTTCTCCACCTTAAGAGACCAATGTTTTGCTGACCTTTAAAGATGGTGCAGAAAGCAAAAACTTGTATTATCAATTTGTCTGCATCCGTCTATTGCAAATCACACCATTTTTACTTCCTTTCCAGCCTAAGCTTTTCCGGGTCAGTACGTCTACCATGGGTTGTTTCGCCAAGTGTAGAATGTAAATGCAGATGTCGGATATGGGTCACTTTTAAAAAGATGTAAGTTGGTCATCCAAAAAATCTGGTAGTCAACAAATCAGAATTGGGCATCAAGACCTGCAGTGTAAATGCGGCCTATGAGTCATTTTGGATGCGCCCTTGGGATGACATGTTCTGACTCTAGCTAAATCCAGAGTCAGTTTATGTTATGCCCATTATGTTTGTGCATATTCACAACTTAGTGAGGAAGGCATTCCCTAGCGTCAACACCATGAAGGGAATGTCTAGGTCCTTCATACAAAAGAGTTAATGACATGCATAACAGGTGCCTTTTCATAATCATGGGTGCTATGTATGTAACATCATGTATTGTGACAGTATGTAATGTTTGAATTTCATAATAAAATGATTGCAATTTAGGCACAACTACAAATAACTTCACTAAACCTTTTCTTCACACATCAACTGAAAACAGCATAGACTAAAAGTTAATCAAAATGAAAATCAATAAAAATTGCAAAATCAATATTGTCAACATAGCCCTAATCATTTGATCAGATAAAATTGCATGACTTAAAAAGTCACGATATACTGCATACTGTTTCACATATGAAAAAAAATAGTAGACCTTATACAGTAAGCGTGTATTACTTTTTAAATACATGGACACAGCTCTTAAATACTTTCATCCCAGAATACGATTTGATATGTTCTTTTATTTAGTTAGAAACAAGCCAGAACAGCATTCTGCAATCTTTCAGACAACTCACAGATTCACTGGTCTCTAAAACATTTTTTTCTCTCATATTAGTTTACCTATCCTGCTATAGTTATAGTATTCACAAATATAATAACTCATGACAATATTACAAAAACGTTTTCTTCAACTCAAACTATATTTCCTTTCAACTCTGCATGTGCTTTAAATATGTTTTTAGAGATGTTTGTCATCTGTGAGAATGAGCATTTCTGTTAGTGATAAAAACATTCAAAATTAAAATTCCAAACTTTCAAACTGAAATACATGTGATCAAATAGAGGGATTTCAAGAGTGTTTGTGCCACACTTGTAGTGCAAATTTCTCAGCCATTTGAGCAAAGTGCATGCTAATAAACATCCCAGTCTACTGTGCACAAGCCAGGACACTAAACTGGAAAACAGCAATACAGCCGAGAAAGCTTCAAATAGCAACAACATTTCTCTATGCTCAAGCAAGCAAATTAATAGGTGTTTCAGAAGAAGGGACTTAAAGAACGGAGAATTGAATGCCGTGTTTGTTGAGGCGGTCGATGAGGGTGGTCTTGGCGAACGTCGCTCCTGGAGTGTACACACCGCCACTGTGGAGAGTCACCCAATAACATACATTAAGGATGTGACAATAATACAAACTGCTTATTTATGTTTAGTTTTGAACATATATGACAGTGACTAGATAAGTTGGCAGAACCCACGTTTTTGGAAGAGAATCTGATTCATTCAGCATGGTAATGGCCGCTTGAACCATAGCGATTGGTGTGGCGACATATCCTGGCTCTGGGAAACACCACACACAAAGAAGTGATATGAGAAATATACAGATGCAGCTTTTCATCTACACTAATACGAGGCAGACGTTAATACGGTACCTGGTCCTTTCACCACAGTGCGGATCTTGGCATTGGGTTTGCCCTCGGTGGGGTCCTGATCTTCAGTGTAACCCTCTCCAAAAAAGATGAAATGGAAAGAGGTGCCCTCTATCTGCAGACATCACATTTAAATGAAGATGTACATGTGATCATAAACATTATAGCTGACAGACTAGATGATGACTTGGTTATAAAACCTGTTTTCTAGTTGGACCCTCTTTGGAGAAGAAGCCAAATGAGAAAAACCCTGGATACTGCAGACAAAGTATATAATTGATTAGAAAACACAAGACCCACAAACTACAATGTAGTCATCAAATTAAATGCAATGTGTTTTGGCAATATATGGCTTTCACAAAATGATGTTTTACCTTAACAAGGAGATTCCTGCCAAAGCTGAACTTTACAAGGAACCAGAACATCAATCCAGCAAAGATGAGTTTAAAAATGTTAGAAATACCGCCGACACCAACATACGCCCCATACTGAACCTGTAAGAAACATGTCCGCATATGTAAAACTTGTAATATTTATCACAATGCAGGTCATTTTAAATTAAACTGACTAGGAAAAGACTACTGAAAAAGAAATCTACGAATTTAGGAATTACTGCTTTAATCTTGTCATTTTAGTACTTCAACTTTTTCATCTAATATTTATTTAATTCAGTTTTATTTCAGTTAATGAAAGCTATATTTAATAGTAACTTACTGGTGTCTCATTGAGTTCTTCATGCAAGTAACGCTGGGTCCTTTTCACCACTGATGGGTCAGTACCCATGAAGGGAATTGCATATTGCTGCACCTCATTACTATAAAACAGCGCACCCCTGTGAAGAAATTCAGTAAAGACATAAACAGGCTGTTTCATTGTAAAAGGTTAGAAAGAGGGTAGAAAATAGTCATAAAATCTAAATTACATCCATTTTTGATGCAAAAAACCTAACATTATAAATGGACTTTTAGAAATACTGCAGATAAGCAACAAATTCTGCTTGCTGTTGTACACACCTCCTTTTAATTTTTGCCCCCACCACAGGAAGTGGCTTGTAACCAAACTTCTTCCTGAGGCTCCGCAACTTTTGGCTGTCGGCTAAGCCGTAGATGGCCGACTGCCAGGTGCCATCATGGAGGCTGCCTCCCTGCGGACACACATGAGAATGTGGGTCAGCTGAGACTTAAACACAAAGGCCTTTAAAAAAAAAACAACAACAAAAAAAACAAACAGACTACTCCAGTGTTCAGAGCTTTAATATTTATATGTTTTAAGTTTAAAATGTAAGAGCACCAACCTCTGGCCCTGCATTTGCGGTCAAAAAGCTCTCAATAGCTGTTAGTGTCCCTGGAAATGAAAAAACAACAACAAAATAAAACCCCAGCATATTAATATTACTCAAAATATTAGTATTTAAATGTTGTAAATTTGTTATTGTTTAATATAATATCATTTAACATAATACAATAATTACATGACAAACATACCTTTAAACTGGTCCCTGGTATAAATGACACCCATGTCTGCAGGAATGGAGTCAAAACCACAGCTTCCCACAATGTAGACGCCCTTTTCAGCAGCCTGGTCATGGTAGTTTAGCTGTATACTCTCCAGGAACTACAGAAAATAGAACATATTTCTGCATTTTAACACAAAATGTCTGTTTATGGATTTATTGTAAATGAGATAATGAAATCAGAACAAAGTGACAGGAAAGGCACCTGTGGTTCTCCAGAGATATCAAGGCAGTGTGCTCCATTCTCCACACAGCATTTGACAACAGGTTCACCAAAAAATCTATACTGTAGAAAAATATATATATAAAAAAGTTATGAATACACACACACACACACACACATACACATACACATATACATATATATATATATATATATATATATATATATATATATACATATATATATATATATATATATATATATATATATATATATATATATATATATATATATATATATACACACACACACACACACACACATATGCACAGTATCTCACAAAAGTGAGTACATCCCTCACATTTCAGCAACCATTTTAGTATATCTTCTCAAGGGATAATACTATAGAAATGAAACTTGGATATATTTTAGAGTAGTCAATGTGCTGCTTGTATAGCAGTATAGATTTACTGTCCTCTGAAAATAACTTAACATACAGCCATTATTGTCAAAATAGCTGGCAACAAAAGTGAGTACACCCTAAGTGATAACAGTTGTATGTTGTTTAACCATGCAAAGTCACATGTCCTATTCATCATGTTCATGTTTTTGTCTGCTTGACAGGACCATACAAATGTGTGGATCTTGTATTAGAGCAGTTTAAATTTGGTGCTTTGAGTACATACTGTACATACTGATACTCTCATACTGATCACTGGATGTTCAACATGGCACCTCATGGCAAAGAACTCTCTGAGGATTTGAGAATTAGAATTTTTGCTCTCCACAAAGATGGCCTAGGCTATAAGAAGATCGATAACACCATGAAACTGAGTTACAGCACAGTGGTCAGGGTCATAGAGAGAGGTTTTCCAAGACAGGTTCCACTCAGAACAGGCCAAAGAAGTTGAATCAAAGAAGTTGAGTCCTCGTGCTGTGCGTCAGGTGCAGAAGCTGGCTTCAAAAAACATGCATGAGTGCTGCCAAAATTGCTTTAGAGGTTGCAGAAACAAAAGGTCAGCTTGTCAGTGCTCAGACCATACGCCGTACAACAAGTTGGTTTGCATGGCCGTCGTCCCAGAAGGAAGCCTCTTCTGAACCTGGCTCACAAGAAAGCCAGCAAACGGTTTGCTGAAGACAACCTGTCCAAGAGCATGAATTACTGGAATCATGTCCTGTGGTCTGATGAGACTAAGATAAACTTGTTTGGCTCAGATGGTGTCCAGCATGTGTGGTGACGCCCTGGTGAGGAGTACCAAGAAGATTGTGTCTTGCCTATAGTCAAGCATGGTGGTGGTAGCATCATGGTCTGGGGCTGCATGAGTGCTGCTGGTACTGGGGAGCTGCACTTCATTGAGGGAAACATGGATTCCAACATGTACTATGACATTCTGAAGCAGAACATGATGCCCTCCCTTCAGAAACTGGGCTGAACGGCATGATAATGACCCCAAATACACCGCCAAGATGATAACTGCCTTGCTGAGGAAGCTGAAGGTGAAGGTGAAGGCCAAGTATGTCTCCAGACCTGAACCCTATTGAGCACCTGTGGAGCAAGCAGAAGGTGGAGAAGTGCCATGTGTCTAACACCCAGCAGCTCCGTGATGTCCTTATGGAGTAGTGGAAGAGGATCCCAGCAACAACCTGTGCAGCTCTGGTGAATTCCATGCCCAGGAGGATTAAGGCAGTGCTAAATAACAATGGTGCTCACACAAAATATTGACACTTTGGACACAGTTTTGACATGTTCACTTAGGGTGTACTCACTTTTGTTGCCAGTTATTTAGACAATAATGGCCGTATGTTGAGTTATTTTCAGAGGACAGTAAATCTGTACTGCTATACAAGCTGCACATTATATCCAATTTTCATTTCTATAGTATTGTCTCTTGAGAACATATAATAAAATGGTTGCTGAAATGTGAGGGGTGTACTCACTTTTGTGAGATACGGTATGCACACACACACATATATATGTGTGTGTATGTGTCTATATATATATATATATATATATATATAATTATTTTAATGCGTTAAGGATTTTGAAATGTTGACAGCCCTAACATATATATATATATATATATATATAGATTATATCAAATAAATAAAATACAGACTTCAGGCTTCTGAATGGTAGTGTAAATGAACATTTATTTTATATGTATACTATTGTCTAAAAATATCTAAGAAAACAAAACACTCTTTTAGACAACTTTACTATTTCGACAAATTTTAAGAAAATACAAGATCATCTGAGGTTCAACGTACAAACGTAATTATCTTTTTTTAAAGGACAGTATTGCAAAACCGCATAGTCACATATCGTTATCAATCAGATGTAGCAAGCTAAGTAAACATGAGGCCCTTAAAATTTTCAATAAGTAATTTATCAATAGAAGCAATTCTGTGTCCTACAGTCTGCGTACTTACAGGCCCCACACAGCTGAGCACAATGACAGCCTGTTTGCACATGGCAGCCAAAGAATCCGGATCGCTGACATCCGCGATGAGGACATCTACCTCAGACTTCAACTCCGGCATACCTGATAACAAACATTTTAAACGTGACATGATATTGCTCATACACTGTAATTATGCAAAGAATGCTGGGTTATGTGTCATATTTAATGCAAATGTTTATGTTTATGATATAATGTACTGCATAAATGCGAGATAGTCTAGGCCAAATTCAGTATCATGCATAATTCAGTTTGTCCACCAAGATAAAGTAACTTCGACCATAAAACTCCTAAATAGTCGTGTCATTATTCAGTGGCCTGTCCGCCTACATTAATTTTTAGTGGAATCTAAATATAACTCTGAGCAAATGTTCTGTTGCCAATGAGCCAATCCATTCAAAGCTACATGATTAAGGGCATGGGATATGTCAATGGAATATAATTTTCCATCAGCTGTTCAGGATTAATGAAACCATCCCAAAAGAGCACCATGACCAAAGAGCCTATTGTCTAAAAAAATGCATGTACATTATCCAAGCTAAACAAAGAGGCATTTATTTGGTCAAAGCAGAAAAGCATTAACCCTTTAAGAAAATCAGTTCACTGGTGAATGCCACCATGTGGGTCAAAGTCAAGTCCAATCCAATATAGTTGGGTCATCATTGCAACCCTTCTAACACTTTCACATCTTTGCCAAGTTTGCTGCTCTTACAGTCTATAATGTTTCCTCTTGCACTTCTGCTAAATGGATAACAGAATTTAGATGCAGAATTTGTTACAGATATTCTCGCTAACTCAATCTGCTCAACAATCCTGTACATTTTTAAAAGTTGCATGTCTGTATCTCTGTAAATATCTCTGAAAAGAGTGAAAAAAAACAAACAAAAAAAAAAAAAACCCCACATAACTCGATAATATCAATGTTTTACAGGACTTAGTTATGAACCAGTGTCATAGAGCAGTGTTAGTATCATTTATACGCTATTATAGTATTTTATTTAATTATTTCTATTTTTATATTTTCAGTTATTTTTTAGGAGCTTTTGTCATTGTAATAGTGTTTTTTTAATATTGCCATTTATTTATTTAGTTGTAGTACTAGTATTATTAGTACTATTTTTGGGTAAATGTAAAATTAATACAAATCAATGCATGCACAGCTCAATTAAAATAAATTAAACAGTTATCTTCTTGCAACATCTACAAAATTACCATGATAACCATAGTTTTGGCTAAAATACCATAGTCATACCAAGTTTTTATAGTTACCACAGTAGTCATCCAATAATGAATGGAACCAAAGTTTCTGAAACAGTTTGAAAGAGACCCTTTATTTATTATGATTTTACAGAGCTATCAATAACTGTACGCACTTTGGTATTTTCGCAGGCTATGGTTACCATGATGATTTCTGGGGTGCAAGCGGAGTGAACAGTTATATCAGTTCACTAAATGTAATCAAAAATAGAGGTGGCTTCACGAACCGAGAATTCCAGCGGCCTGCTCTACAACTTTCTCCAGCTTGGTTCTGTTCCTGCCAGCTACGGCCCATTTCAAACTCCCCTTAGGACCCTCGGATGCGGTGCGGGCCACCTCCTCCACCACAAACTGTCCCGTGAAACCCGAAGCGCCAAAGATGATGATATGGTAGGGTCTGCTGGATGAAGTGCTGAACGCCGCCATTGCGCTGCCGAGCTGCTGTTCGTCCGAACTCAACTGGTACTGGAAGAGACAGACTGCGATCAGCGCGAGGAACACCTGACAGTTGAGCGACTGAAGCTACTTCCGTAGCGCGCGGACTGACGCATTTAACTTGAAGTTAGTTGAAGAGGATCATCAATGTGCAAGCTCTGTATGCGCACCCTCTGAAATAATCGATAAAATGAGGGAGGAAGATGGATACCCAGGCAAAATTGCGTTAAATAACAATATGAGAATTTTTTGTAACCACAAAAAATCGCAAAAATCAAGCAAAGATACTTTGTATTTACCAAATATAAATTGCGTAGAATATAAGCATACACACTTTTAGAACACAAACGTGCAATACGTCTCACCTCCTTGATTTTGATTGGTTTGCTCGGTTTGTGGGCGGAACGGGTATTGGAATAAGAAGATTCTTAAGATTACAGTATAATGTGTTTTGTTATGAAATGTGTTCACAACCATTTATTATTTTTTACATATTAGTGCAATGTTTTATTTTGTTTACATAGTTATGAATGGAATATTCAATTAATATAATTAATGCACAAGCAATATATGTAAATAAACATATCTACTATTTTTATTGTTAATGTTTTTTTATAAATTACATGCAGACTTTGGCATGCAGATAGATAATTTAGTCAGCATAGTAAAACACTATTCTCATTTTCTTCCGCAATGTGACACTTTTGGCCTGGATATTCAATAAGAAAATAGTCATTTTATTGATCAGGAATTGACTGAATTTTGAAAAGTGGTGTCTTTAAGACAAGTGGTTGGAGCTGAAAAACAAAGTTGTTTCAGAAATTAAGCAAGTTATTATACATTTTGACAAAATTTATGAAGATATTTACTTATTTTGTATACTGTAAAAAAATCAAAAGTTGAGAAAACTTAAAAGTTTAAGGAGCAGATTTTTGAGTTTTCTCAACTTGTTTTTGTAGGAGATTTTTGAGTTCTCAACTTTTTTTGTATAAACTGAATACAACAAGTTGAGAAAACTCAAAAATCTGCTGAAGTTTGTTGCCTTAAACTTTTAAGTTTTCTCAACTTTTGATGTGCATGAATCGTGCACAATAAAGACCAGGAATGTGTATTAAGAAATGTTCCTTTTAATTTCATCTTGATTTTAATAATTATTGCATAACACTTAATTCAAATAATACAAAGACACTTCAGTCCCAACAATAAGATTTATTCACCAAGTACATTTGGTCAAAAACTTCTCATTGCATTTTCCTTTAAAATTTTCTCCCGAGACAATAACTGAACAGATTTGAACCATTCAATTAGGAAATACAGCAATCGTCACATGATATATACACAAAATCAAAATTAGGAAAAACAAATATAGGATCCAAAGTCTCAAATGGTCTCTGTACAGACAGTAGAAGAGAGTGCATGCACCAGAACATGTGATTCTAAAAGACTTTGTTTTGCATTAAATAAATACTGAAAACTCACACAAAGACATTCATTGGTCATCTGAACCAGCCAGACAACATACACACAGACACACACACACACAAAAAAACAGAACACAAAATAGTTTTACAGTTCCCGCCAAGTACTTTTATGCACTTGAGCAGAGCACAGCAAACTGATAACTATGTGTTCAATCTACACATTACTTTAACATTTACTGCAGACTTATGTTGACATCACCATATTAAGACTGTGCGCCTCAAAAGGAAACATAAAAATGTTCAAGACACATATTCGGTAGAATAAACACAGGATGCACTTATGAAAATAACCAAATAAGAATAAACGTGACTTATTTAACACAGGAGGTCATGTTATAATAACAAAAAACTAAGTATTTGAACACCATGATTACAATAACTGTTAAGTTTATTAACAATAGACATGCCTGAGCAAATGATTTTAATATCATATGACATTCTCGTTCTAGTACCAATTTCATCTTAAAAACTTTCCATTGGTAAATACAGTCATATACTGGAGGCCTAGTTTAGAGGAAAACAAATCCTGTTATCAATTTATTTCTATGTGGAAAATGAAATATTAAATAGATTTGGCTATTTTTAAAGTCACCATGAAATCAAAATGACAATTTTTGTTTGTTATTTAAATGTAATTTTGCAGTATTTATTATAAATGATTTATCAGTGCACATCATAATTTTTTTTTAAAGTCATGTGCTCTCTAAATCTTTAATCAATATAACTTCTCTCTATTACAGCGAGATCTATTCTCTTCACTGATGACGTGTTTACTGGCGTGAAGGCGGGACAACCTGTCACTCAAATGAGATCGACCAATAGCAAACCACAACAATCTAATCAATTCCCAATGGACAAAATCAAGCCCGCTCCTACATTTTTTTTTTTGTTCTAGAAACCACTTCACCTGGATATACGTTCAGTGTTGCCAAGTCCATGGTTTTCCTGTGGAATTGGGCTACTTTAACATCGTTGCCACGAGTTGTTGTTTAATCTGCGGGTTGAAGCGACCACACCCCACCACCCCCAGAATAGTGTTGTAAAAAGTACCCACTTCAATACCAAGTCGATACTGAAATTTTAAAATGTGTTGATACCAGCATTTCCCTCTAGCATTTTGAGCGCTGTTGAGCGGATTCTTAAACACCTCTGATTGGCCATTGTGTTCACACGCTCAACAGATATGTCTGTGATTGGCTACAATGATCAATGCTTCAAAAACGTTGTAAATAGACATCTTTGACACTCTTCACTGAGCGTTTACACAGATACACACGGGTTTGAAAGCAGGCGTCCATCAGCGGATCCCAAATATATCAGATTATAGACGCCTGCTTTCAAATGCTCCTGTGTGCGAGATTTTTTAAATTTCAGTACTGACTTGGTACCGAAGTCAGTACTTTTGACAACACTACCCCAGAGCGCGATTTTTTTACTGGGGAACCCACCCTGAACGTGACTGGGCTAGTTTTAGCCGTGATTGGGTGGGTTTTGAATAGCAATTGGGCTGGTTTTGTTATGCAAACCTGGCAACCTTGACATATGTCACAATCTGGCTATCACAACTTCCGTTTCATGCAGACTTTAAAAAAGAAAAAGAATTCAGAAAGTTTATGCGTGGACTCTTGTATTTCAAATAAAGAAGACATTTTTTTTTCCTCCGCCATTTAACTGAATAAAAGCAATTTAGTAATAAAAAAAAAAAATTATATATATATATATATATATATATATATATATATACACACACACACACACACACACACACACACACTACCGGTCAAAAGTTTGGAATTGGTAAGATTTTTAATTGTTTTAAAAGAAGTTTCGTCTGCTCACCAAGGCTGCATTTATTTAATTAAAAATACAGTAAAATCAGTAATATTGTGAAATATTATTACAATTTAAAATAACTGTTTTCTGTTTGAATATATTTTATAAAGTAATTTATTCCTGTGATCAAAGCTGAATTGTCAGCATCATTACTCCAGTCTTCAGTGTCACATGATCCTTCAGAAATCATTCTAATATGCTGATCTGCTGCTCAGGAAACATTTATTGTGTACAATTGTACAAAATATTTGTGTACAATATATATATTTTTTCAGGATTCTTTTATCAATAGAAAGTTCAAAAGAACAGCATTTATTTGAAATATAATCTTTTGTAACATTACAAATGTCTTTACTCTCACTTTTGATTGATTTATTGCATCCTTGCTGAATAAAAGTATTAATATCTTAAAAAAAAAAAAAAAAAAAAATTCTTACTGATCCCAGACTTTTGAACGGTAGTATATAATGTTACAAAAGCTTTGTATTTCAGATAAATGCTGTTCTTTTGAACTTTCTATTCATCAAGGAATCCTGAAAAAAGTACACAACTGTTTTCAACATTGATAATAATCATAAATGTTTCTTGAGCAGCAGATCAGCATATTAGAATGATTTCTGAAGGATCATGTGACACTGAAGACTGGAGTAATGATGCTGAAAATTCAGCTTTGATCACAGGAATAAATTACTTTATAAAATATATTCAAACAGAAAACAGTTATTTTAAATTGCAATACTATTTCACAATATTACTGTTTTTACTGTATTTTTAATTAAATAAATGCAGTCTTGGTGAGCAGACGAAACTTCTTTTAAAAACATTAAAATTCTTACAGTGTCCAAACTTTTGACTGGTAGTGTATATATATATATATATAAATTCTGCCTAAGGGTTTGTGTTTGACACCGCTAGTTTCAAATATCAAACTGAATTAAAAAAAATCTATTGATTATTAATAAATAATCAGTTTGAATTAAATAATGAATATATCAATGCTGTGTTAATAATGATCAAAATATTGCCAAATCTACCTGAAAATTCTCTTTGTATTTCTATAATAATTAATGGGTAACTATAGTAACTGGGATATGCCTCCCTGCTAACTGTTTCTATATATAACTATATCTATAATTCCTCAATATACATGTATTGCTTTCTTGTCCCTATAATTCTTTTTTTTTTTTTTTTTTTTCCCCACAAGACCATCCAAGCCCACCACAGGAGAATGCTACGTCCAGGCTACAGATGGATATGTCCATTACTATATCTTCAGTACCACAATGATCATTCACTTTTTGATTTAATAAAAAGACAACTAAATATTTGAGATTTAAGACTTTAAAAATGAAGTCTCTTCATATGAGGTTCAGTTGATGGCAGTAAACAGTGGGCTACTTGAGTCAAAAACTGGCCAAAGTGGTTTCCTGTGTCTTCCAGGGGCCAGACGTCCCCTTTAGGACCTGACAGACGGGCTCCTTTGGGCTTCTTCCGTGTCAGCGTGACCCAGCAAAGGCCTATTTATGAGGATTTCTCAGCATCAAAGATCACAAGGCTACCGAGAAGAAACGGAGGCTGAAAATGACTCATACTGCACTTCACTGTCCTGCTATGAGCTTGGGGACAGCCAGTGTTTGAGCTCGTCCATTCCCCTCTGCACCCGTCCGATGTAGAAGTCCATGTTATGAGAAAAGTCTGTGCACACACTGGATTGGGCGTCTCCGAAGGTGCAGTAGAGCGCAGTCCCGCCCACACTGATCACCACGGTAGCCAAACACAACAAGAGGAGGAGCAGCCAGGAGTCCCCACCTACCTCATCTGCATGTCGGGTATGAGCAATATCAAGATAGAATCAGAACATGATCTTTGTGAATACTGCAAAAATGAATTTTTAGAAAACAATACTGGTTTTTACCGTGGTCCAGGCCTTCATCAGGTTCTAGGAAACGGACCTTCCTTTTAGAGACGGGTTTAGGGGGAAAAGGGGTAGAGCTGTTGTCTCCTTCCAGAGAGACTCTTCTCTTTAAGATAGACACAAGACCA
Organism: Hypophthalmichthys nobilis; assembly: GCA_037950665.1. NCBI lineage: Eukaryota > Metazoa > Chordata > Actinopteri > Cypriniformes > Xenocyprididae > Hypophthalmichthys > Hypophthalmichthys nobilis. The sequence goes on from CM075478.1 coordinate 13,656,279, forward strand.
GCAGCTGGAGTGATCTGAAAGACAGAAGACACGTTATTGAGAAAGATTACTGTGCTCAGAGGCTTGGAACGAGGATCTTATTTAATTTCTCACAGAAAGGGAAAGCTGTGCACTAACATACTTTACCCACTAGATGTCACTACGAGCTGAGGGGGTGATACATCAGCTTAAAATATAAAGTGTTATAAAGAATGGAACACTTTTTAACACTTTTTCATTTATTGCTTTTGCATGTAAAAGAACAAGCTGGTTTCTGGTCTTTGACTGTCTGGATCTGAGGTGAAGTATGTAAAATATAACATTACCTAATTTTGTTTTATACATTTATTGTTCCCTAAATTTTAAATAGATACTAAAACAAACATAAAAACTAAATCTACACACAAATCTAGAACATTTATATTTATAGTCAGGATTTAATTTTTATTTTAATGTTAATTAAAATTTATACAAGAATGTTAAATGCAGCATTCTTTAAAAAACAAAAACAATTTTGCCCGATTTACCTTAAAATAAATATACTTACCTTAATATAAATATTTAAAATAAATCTGGCAATTTTTTTTTTTTTTTAAAGCAAGCTGCATTTAACATTCTTCACCCTGTACCCAGGCAGCATTTAGAAACATGGTAGAAACATTTCATTTCAAGCTTGTTGCTTCTTTACATACAAAAATAATTGAACAAGTTTCTAACAAGTCTATATACAAGTTTATATGCACAAAATAGCTCATAATAAATCTGTATTATCTCAAGCAAGTATGTTTAATAATACATGTCTTTTAATATTCAACAAAGAGCTGAAATCCATTTTCCCAGGACTTGATCAGAATTGGGTTTACCCCACCTCATAAATTATGTACATGAGAATGAAAGTATTGGAGATGGTCAGGAAAGAGGAGTCAGTTATGTTACATCACCAGCCACTGAGGAATGGAAAAAGGTCACGCAGGGGTCAAACTACTAAAGACCAATGAGCACTGAGAATGAGTGGACATTCTGAAGTGCTGACCAATCAATACTGAATACCATGAATAAATTTGAATATTAATGTAATGAGTGTGGCTGCATAGCAGTGTGTTATTAACTTAAACTAAAACTTAAAAAATAAATAAATAAAGAATTATAAATGTTGCCTTGGCAAGTAACTGAAATAAAATAAGTGCAAGTTGAAGTACTAAAATGACTAAAACTGAAATAAAAATAATTTAAAGCTAAACAGAAATATCAAAAAACTAATACAACTGACAAAAGCATATAACAAAATGACATACTGAAATGAAAATGAAAACTAAAATATAGAAATAAAAGCTAGAGAGGTATAACATTATTGCACTAAAGTAAATAATAAAGGAAAGAAAATAACTTAATTGAGAGGGGAATAACTTTACGCCGATGGCATTAGTTTGTGATCTTATTGAATTAAGACTTAAAAAGAGTAAAGGCCTGATAACACCAAGAACGATAACTATAAAGATAACAATAAAAATATAGTTCTAAAAATCGTTCTCAATATTAAAGAATAGCAGAGTTCACACCACAAAACTATAATGATAACGACACAGCCAAACGATATCGTTGGAATCACTTTCAGAATGGTTTTATCCAGCTTATGAACGTTAAAAACATTGAAAGCCAATCAGAATCCATCCTGCTGTAATGAGCTCAAGCATTTAAAGTGACAGACAAGCACGCGCTTAGCATAAACAGAACGATATTGTCCTCTGGTGTGAATGCTAATATAGTTATCATTCTTGGTGTGAACGGGCCTTAACTCAGGATTGTTTTTCACTAAAAAACCTTGGTGTCGACTCATTTCACCCAGAGAGCTTCCATATTAGGCAAGATCTGTCTCAGTGAAAACAAATGTTTCAAGTGCTGCAATTATAGTTCTCTATTTTTGCTCCATAACAGCCAGTTCATTTGTCAACTGAGACTAAAGCCAAAGATTTTCAAGCCCTATAAAAAAAAATGAGACACCCATAAAATGACTCCATAAAGAGTTTAAAAGCAGTAGAAAAAAACAGACCTCACTGTACCATTAAAAATTGTATATAATATCCTTAGGAACACGAAGCAGAATGTGTGTCGAATCACCCATGTACAACATCTCTAATCAGATTGTATGGACAGAACGGTTTTATTAAAAGCCTTCATACAATGTTTATATAACATGAAGTAGAAATTGCTGAGGTAATTGATCCTTAATTTTATTTGAGTAATACAAGCTTCCATGTGTTCCTAAAAGCCAACAACATCAAAACAGTCCACTTCACTACTGCATTACTGCTACATTAAACACGATTTTGTTTTTAAGCTTTCATAAAATAACTTATTTTTATGAAGTACAAAAGCACATGACAAATAGGACAGAAAAAAAAAAAAAAACAGATTAATTAATCACTTGAGTAAATAAACACTTGAGTAATTAGACTTCAAAACACACCACAATGTGGTGAGCCAATAGAGTGGGCCATTAACAGCGAGGATCAACATAACAGCCCAAAAATAACACATGCTTATTATCGCAAATAAAAAAAAATCAGTTTCAATTCCTCAGATGCACTCTGGCTACTCTTATACAGAAAAACATCACGTTTGATGAGTGTGGACATAAATCATTTAGGTAATGTTTGCTCTCTCGCTCTCTTTGTGGTCATTCAGAAGGCCATATAATAATAACTCCATCACTGACCAGACCTGAAAGACATTCTGTACATCGACTAAGCAGTAGACCTTCAGAATAAATCCACTTCTAGGATGCTGTGTCATTAATTATTCACAGATATACTTGAAATTAAAGAGCGAACGAAAAGCTACCTACACTCGGTCGGCAGACTGATCCCCCCAAATCATCGGTTTAACTAGTAGTAGAGTGATATTGGTGAGTCTGATTAATCTGCTAATATTTGGTGATTTGACATTATTGACACTGATGGATAATGTACAGAACATAAGCATGCTTTTCAAAAAATTGGTTTCATTTTCAATGAAATATTGTGTAAAAAAAACAAACAACAAAGAGTTTGCTCACTTTTAGCCATTTTGTTTACATCACATTAAATAAAATGTATAAATAAATAAACTTCATTATATTAATTCATTACATTATATTAATTTTTCTTTTTATTAATTCTTTTATTCACCAAGGATGCATTAAATTAATCAAAAGTGAGAGTAAATACTTTTTCATTGACATTAAACAAATCTATTTCAAGTACATGTTGTTCTTTCAGACTTTATATTTATTAAAGAATCCTAAAAAAAAAAAAAAAAAAAAAAAAAAAGCGTTTTCCAAAAAAAAAAATATTAAGTAAAATTAAATATTAATTTTCAACATTGATGATAGGAAATGTTTCTTGAGCAGCAAATGATTTCTGAAAAATCAAGTGACTAAAGGCTGCAGTAATGATGCTGAAAATTCAGCTTTGACATTACAAAAATAAATTACATTTAAATTAGAATAATAATAATATTAAAAATGCAGCTTTGGTGAGCAAAAGTGACTTCTTTCTCACAGACCCTAAACTTTTGAATGATAGCGTATGTGTATCTGTTAGCTGTTTCGGCCCTAATGAGCATGATTCTACAATTTAATATGCATGAATTTATTAACAGATCCCAATTGTGCTATGGAGAAGACAGCTTATCCCATTCTGGCAGTGCTGCGTGTGTCCTGGGCATCGAGTCTACTACAACTGAACCAATAAATAATGTTTTATCTGAATATTGCAAGTTATAATACAAACACATTTTGATTTAGTTTTCCAGGTCAGTAAGCTCTGTCTGATTAAAAACCATCAAAATTTGGTCCTATTGAGCACAATTAGGTTTGCGTACACACCATGTTTTCACAGTATGTTTTCGTTTGACATATATGTTCAAAAGTCAAACCATTTTAACTAGCCCAACAAACTTGACAATGATGGTGAAGGCTGAAGGTCATAATCCATTGCATGCTGGTCAACTCTTACGTGTAAAGACATTTATAATGTTACAAAAGGTTTCTATTTCAAATAAACGCTGTTCTTTTGAACTTTCTATTCATAAAAAATTCATGGTATCATGGTGGACTCCACCATAATATCAATCAGCACAACTTTTTCAACATTGATAATAATAAATGTTTCTTGAGCAGCGAATCAGCATATTAGATTGATTTCTAAAGGATCATGACACTGAAGACTGGAGCAATGATGCTGAAAATCACAGCAATAAATGACATTTTAAAATATATTAAAATAGAAAACTGTATTTTTGAGAGGCCAGATTAAACACTATTCCTGAAATCAAGATTTGCCCCCCAAAGAAATGGCACATGACATGTTTGGGGACACAGCACAAAGGCGTTTAAGACACAGGTTCATGAAAGCCTGTATTGTGCTGGCAGAGATCAGTAGTCCAGATTCCATTGTTGATTGTCTAATCGAGGGAGGAAGTGTCATTATGACATCACATATGGCTGCCTGTTACAATCATTCAGCTCTGACATTCAGGGGAAAGGTCAACCTTCAGGTCATCCAGTTCTCTGAATCACTGCTAAGATTCCGATATCTATTATGCATGTTCTTATCAGACACCTTCTCACCACAGTAACTTACAAGAAAGTAAAAGAGGTAATTACCAAGCCAAGGAGCTGAGATCACACAAAGCACACTGAGCTTAAAAACCAAAGTACACCAAGAAAAAGAAACAAGGGAATTAAAATAATCACAAACACATCAAGCTACATGTGGTTGCCATAGACGAGTCCTTAAAGGATTAGTTCACTTTGAAATGAAAATCAGCCCAAGCTTTACTCATCCTCAAGCCATCCTAAGTGTATCTGACTTTCTTTTTTCTGATGAACATAATCGCAGAAATATTAATATATATCCTGACGCATCCAAGCTTTATAATGGCAGTGATAGGGATCAATGAGAATAAGCTGAAGAAAGTGCTTCCATCCATCATACGTATGTATCCATCATACATATGTGCTCCACACGGCTCCGGGGGGTTAATAAAGGCCTTCTGAAGCAAAGCGATGCGCTTGTGTAAAAAAATATCCATATTTAGACAAGTTATGAAGTAAAATATGTAGCTTCCGCCAGACCGCCTTCCGTATTGAAGTTATGAAGAAAGTGTAAACTGGCGTCACGTCAGTTCCGTAAGTCGAATAGGGAAGGCGTAGGACGTAGCGTAAGCTTTGTGAACTGCAAGAGTTTTATACTGTCTGCGTATGTTGAATACGGAAGGCGGCTCGTGCGAAAGCTAAATATTTGACTTCATAACTTGTTAAATATGATTTTTTTTTTTTTACACAAACGCATCGCTTTGCTTCAGAAGGCCTTTATTAACCCCCTGGAGCCATGTGGAGTACATGTTTATGATGGATGGATGTGGATGGAGGCACTTTCTCATACTCATTGATCCCTATCACTGCCATTATAAAGCTCGGATGCGTCAGGATATTTATTAAAATATCTCTGATTGTGTTCATCAGAAAGAAGAAAGTCATATACACCTAGGATGGCTTGAGGGTGAGTAAAGCTTGGGCTAATTTTCATTTCAAAGTGAACTAATCCTTTAATGACGAGCTCTGGGTTGAATACAAGTTAAAGGGATAGTTCAAAGAAAAATGAAAATTCTATAATTTCTGGCCATTCTTTCTTCTGTGGAGCATTGATGATATTTTAAAGAATGTCTTTCGGTTTGGTTAACAACATTCTTCAAATATCTTCTATGTTGTTCCATAGGAAAATAATAATACAGGATTGGAACAACATGGGAGTGAGCAAATGATGAAAGAATTTTTAAGTCGAATAAAATCATACAATCTTATTATTATATATATAATATTATATATATTATAATAATTCTGATTCCCTCACTTTGAGAGTTTAAAAGAGAGAGACTTATTATAATTCTTTAGTGCAAAAGGAAATTATTTTGATATATTATTGGCTGCAAAAACACTCCTTTTAGCATTGGGACAACTGTTATAGGTGGAAATTGATATAAATAGGGTTCCCTTTCTATTCTTATCATGCACAATTTACCAGGATTAAAGTAAGGATTATATTACTGCATAGACAAGGTTTCTGTCTTAGTCAATCTGTCTCAGAAATCAAAATTATTGTATTGTTTAACTTGTACTGAACCTGCAATATTCCTTTAAAGGGTTAGTTCACCCAAAAATGTCATTTTAATGTCAGTAATTACTCACCCTCATGCCGTTCCACACCTGTAAGACCTTCGTTCATCTTCAGAACACAAATTAAGATATTTTTGTTGAAATCCGATGGCTCAGTGAGGCCTGCATAGCCAGCAATGACATCAGCAATGACATTTCCTCTCTCAAGATCTATAAATGTACTAAAAGCATATTTAAATCAGTTTATGTGAGTACAGTGGTTCAGTATTAATATTATAAAGTGACGAGAATATTTTTGGTGCGCCAAAAAAACAAAATAACGACTTATATAGTGATGGCCGATTTCAAAACACTGCTTCATGAAGCTTCGGAGCATTATGAATCTTTTGTGTTGAATCATGATTCAGATCGCGTGTCAAACCGTAAAACTGCTGAAATCACGTGACTTTGGTGCTCCGAACCGCTGATTCGACACAAAAGATTCATAACGCTCCGAAGCTTCATGAAGCAGTGTTTTGAAATCAGCCATCACTATATAAGTCGTTATTTTGTTTTTTTGGCGCACAAAAAAAATATTCTTGTCGCTTTATAATATTAATATTGAACCACTGTATTCACATGAACTGATTTAAATATGTTTTTAGTACATTAATGGATCTTGAGAGAGGAAATGTCATTGCTGGCTATGCAGGCCTCACTGAGCCATCGGATTTCAACAAAAATATCTTAATTTGCGTTCCGAAGATGAACGAAGGTCTTACGGGTGTGGAACGACATGAGTAATAAATGACATTACTTTCATTTTGGGGTGAACTAACCCTTTAAGTTAATGACTACAATGCAGTTATAGAGATGATGAGGGTGTCCTATGTAAGATGACATCACTCTGACATCACTGGATGCTATCATAGTGATGCTAGCAGCTTCTAAATCTTAAAGGAAATTAAGTTTCACAAACCACTTTAAAGGGACGTGTGGAATTTTTCCATATTTAATATACTTTCTCTTCTCCCAACTTACTATGCAGACAACTGTAAGTAAGTGTGCCATTTGTAGGCTGATTTTTGCATTTAGTGTTAGTCATGCTTAAAAATCTCAGCCAAATTTGCATACTATGCATAATATATGCAGAATATTAAACATTTCCAATCTAAGAATCAGTAAAAGCTTTGCAAAGTGCTCAAAGGCCAAATTAGAGAGACCTTTAAAACGAATCTGATTAGAAATCATCCTAATTCTCAACACAAAGCCATGCCAAGCACAAAATAACACATAAGCCTCTTTGTCATTTGAATTTGAACTAAATCGACTGAAAAATCTCACCTCTTCCACCTGTATGCGCTTGGCCATATCATCCAGCATGGACACATTCATAATATCCAGCAACTCCACCCCATTCCCATTCTCCTCTAGCTCCAACTCTGTTGTATTCTCAGGAATTTCCTGCTCCTGAGGTTCATGATCTTCTCCTCCTTCCTCCAGCTTTAGAGCCTCTTCTATCCCCCCTCCATCTTCCTGCTTAGCGTGTGGTACGGCTTTCACCACATCCTGCCCCGTATCTACAGTGTCCCCCGTTCCCTCCATCACCACTCCTGGGCCAATAGTTTCCGTCTGAGGAGGCTGAGCCTCCACGTTGCCTGTTTGAGCAGCGTCCATAGGTGACTCAGGCTCTGGTGCTGCATCCCTGTGGGAAGCTGCCACCCTTACACTCTCCTCTTCTGCTCCTGCATCCTCACAGGCTGGAGAGGAGGAGCTGTCGGTCACTGCCGAGGAGAAGGAAGAGGGTGTGTCCGAGGAGGGGGAGGGGTCATGCTGCTGTTCGCTCTGTTGGGATTGTGAGGCAGTGCTGCTACAATCTTCAAGCTGGGTGACTTCCTGTTGTGCCTCATATGTACTCTGATCCTCCATAACCTTCCCTGTTTCAGATGGAGAGAGAGAAGATGGTTCATATAACACCAATGAAACTTTCTTGGGAGTAAAATGAATGGAACAAAATCATACTGCATATGGTCTATACTGCACAGTATGTACTGAATTTTGCCTGCTTTTTGTTAAAATAACATATGTGAAACATTTCAAACTAAACAGCTTATTAATAGATAGCAAGGTAGTTGTAGTATTTAAGTTTAAGTATGGGGTAGGATTTAGGGATGTAGAATATGGTCATGCAGAATAAGGCATTAATATGTAATTTATAAGTACTAATAAACAGCTAATATGCTAGTAATATGCAAGCTAATAAGCAACTAGTTAATAGTAAGAATTGTTCCTCATACTAAAGTGTTATCTTTGTTTTTAATGTACTGTTTTTATGTTTTATGTACGATTTTATGTAATTTTATAATATAATATTATAATATAATATATTATTTGACCATCAGTGACCCTTGTGTACAACTGAACAGATCAATGGCAGACGATCAATCACTATCGATGCATCAATGCCCTATTGCCTGAAGCCCTGCCAATCAATAATGCAGGATTTCACTGTTGACTGTTCTCTGCTCTCTCCGTGGTCATAAACACACTGTGCTGCTCAGAGAGAGGATCTAAGTGATGACAGCTCACTGCAGTCAGAGCTCGGAAAAAGACACATGACAACCAGCGCTGGGCCTGATACAGTCCACCACTCATTTTCCACAAAACTGCACTCTCCCTGCTGTCTTCCTACAGTTTAGGACTTGTTTTTCAGAATGTCGATCATGCATTGCAGTTTTATGTGAAACAGATGCACTCAAGTGTCACTCTAGAGATATATTTCTTTTTCTTCTTTCCCCTTCAAATGCTATGTTTGAGGTTTATATTAAAGTTAAAGTAGGTGAAGTATAGTAAAGTCAATATTGTCTTCAGGGGTTCCCAAGTCCAGTCCTCGCGTCTCCCCGCTCTGCACATTTTGTATTGCTCTCTTATCTTATAGCTTCTGAGGGGTGGGTTTCATTCGACCATATGGGTGCTGCGAAGTGGACTTAAAAGAGTATTTCGTCATCTTAAGGGAGATTCCAATCCCAAGCAGGTGTGTTTGTATGCGGCTGTTCGCAGGTGTAAAGAGTGCGAAATGCGACAGTTACAAGTCAACTATCGTTGTTACGGGTTAAATAAGATAAATAAAATAAAAAATTTATATGGATTTTATACCCATGTATATTAAATGAAAATATGTTAATTTATATTTATTTATAAAAGTATATTATGGCATAACAACAACCTTAAACTCCTCTATTATTATTATTGGGTTCGATCCCAGGGATTGCACATACTCAGATACAAATGTATAGTATAATGCAATGTAAGTCGCTTTGGATAAAAGCGTCTGCCAAATGCATAAATGTAAATGTATTATGTACGACTTGAGTTTCGTCTGTGTTTGATGACACTGCAGGATGTTGCGAATGAACGCATTTTGTTAAAGGGTTAGTTCACCCAAAAAAAAATCTGTCATTAATTACTCACCCTCATGTCATTCCAAACCCGTAAGACCTTCGTTGATCTTCAGAACACAAATTAAGATATTTTGATGAAATCCAAGTTTTTTTTTTTTTATCCTTCTTTGAAAGCAATGAAATTACCACATTCAATGTCCAGAAAAGTAGTGAAAACATTGTTAAAATAGTCAATGTGACTACAGTGGTTCAACCTTAATCTTATGAAGTGACGAGAATACTTTTTGTGCGCAAAAACAAAACAAAAATAATGACTTTCTCTGTGCATCCCTACCAAAGCCACATTTGCAAAAAGTTTATTTTTTCTTTGAAAGGTCTGCCGATGAATTTAAACACATCAATCAGAAACCACAGCTCAAGCCAATCTCACATGCACAGTGACGTCTAACAACAGGGGCCATGATTATTAGGATGAAGTTTTGGACCAGAATTCTGCATGAATGAGCAGGCAGAGGGAATGCAATCAATCTCTAACTCATGTGTCTTGGAGGATAAGACGCAGAGTGAGATGCACCTGCTGCTAGAGTCCCGGCCAAGCAGAAAGAGTGCTCAACAGACCCCAGAACAGGTGGCTGGGCAGGGGAAATGTGTGTGTGGTGCTGCCATGCCTGGCGTGTAAAAGTGAAACCGGGTCATGGAACTCAATGCGAGTAACATAGTGTTCAGGTAACATAGCCCAGCACCACATCAGCTGCGAGAGCCAGTGAGAAAGAGAGGTCTCATCAATAAGGCATGATCTGGAGGGACAGGAGGGACTTTAACTCTGTGTGTGTGTACTTGAAGAAGGGGACATGAGGTTTGTCCCAACCATAGATGATGAAAGAATGATTCTTGAAAGGAATTGGTAAGGTTTAAATGCACGGTAGACTAAGTGTTAACTAGGTGTAAAATAAGGTTGTTTAATTGCATTTAATCAATTTAATTATTATTTTATTCAAATTAAAATTAATTTGTTTCTTGAAAGAAATCTGTGAAGTCTAATATACTAAACATATGGTAGACTGAGTGTTAACTACTAATGTTAAAATATGAAATTAATTAAATTAATAAATTAAATAAAACAAATTATTTAATTAATTTAATGTAATTACCCTGTTAACTTTCTTAATAAATATTAAGTTGTTTTATTTGCCACAATTCAGCGAAAATTTATTTTCATAAACATTCATTAAAACTTTCTCCACCTCTGAAACAAATTATTTGTTTTATTTAATTAATTCCATTTTTATTTAATTTAAATTAAAATCTATTTGTTTCTTGAAAGGAATCTGTAAGGTCTAATCTGCTAAACGTATGGTAGACTATGTGTTAACCACTAATATTAAAATATGAAATTAATTAAATTAATAAATTAAATAACTAAAATGTTTAATTTATTTACCCTATTTCCCTATTTACTTTCTTAATAGTTAAGTATATTTATTTGCCACAATTCAGTGCAGATTCATTTTCATAAAAATTTATTAAAATACTATAACTTTTTGTGCTGACGTAACCAACGAGAAAAACAATATTTATCAGTAATATCACAGTTTAACATGTTTTCATCCAATCAAATCCTGATATGTAAAAGTATGTCCTACATTATTCACGCTGAATATTCTGTTTTTCCACAGAATTACATCAAATTATGGTAATTGCTCAGATAAGAAAATTCCTTCTTATTTTAAACATGTTAAATTGATAAAGCATCAAGTCCAAGATGATGCCCCTCTCCCCTGTAGTTCATGGTCTATTTTATGTGATCTGGTCTGCCATTGGAGAAATAAACTCACCTGAGCTGCATGAAAGCACTTGCGTGTTCAGGTTTTGCACTCCTCCCAGTGTTTCTCTGATCACACTGTTCCTTTGCACTTTGGACACCTTACACTATGAACACACACAGACAACATTGACTTTCACCCTCTGTTCATTAAACATGGTCCCCCCTCCTCATTACGGTTACATACATATCCACATGCAGTCCCAAACATGAGCATCAAAGAGGCCGTCTTACCTTCTCAATGCTCTGTGCAGGTCTGTAAAAAGACGAGAAACAGTTAAGTGTCAGTCAAAAATCATCTTAAGGACCTGTAGTATCCTTATTTTTTTTTCCGCTCCATCTCTCTCGTAGAGGGACGACGTGCGTAAAAAGGGGACGCAAATCTAAGGTCGCTCCGCTCAGCGGGAATCTAATATTAGCACGGCACATTTCCCATACTGAAACTCTAGCACTTGTCTCAAATTGCTGAAAGCACAGCAACGGGCCATATGCTTAAAACATTACAGGACTCCAAACTGCAGCTAGAGCGCAGAAATGAGAAACAGACTGGCTAAATTTAGGAGGGGAAAGAGAGAAGCTCAGGTGCGGCTGCCGGTGAAAGTGTCTGGCCCAAATTAACAGGACAGAAAGACGCAGCTTTTACCCGGTATTTAAACTGTGTAGTGGCTCGAAAGGTTAAACATTTACTTGTACTCCATTTACAGCACTGCTAACATATTTTTATAGAGCTCAAGCTCCATGGGACACTTGATCTAAAAGAGTATAGACTATAAAGAGAAAACTTTTGGGGAAGCAACATTTTTTACAAAGTAATTTAAAGCAAAAATAAATAAAATACAATGAAAAATGGTGTTTACCTGATCTGTGTGGTTAAAGTAATGTAGTGTGCAAATCAATCAATCAATCAATCAATCAATCAATCAAATCCAAGAAAATAAAATAAAATAATAAAATAAAATAAAGTTGACTTGATCTGTGTGACTAAACTAATGTAGTGTACGATATAGTACGAAAAAAATACAAATAAAATAAAAATAACTTAAAATAAAAAAATAAAAAAAAAACTGTTGACCTGATCTGTGTGACTGAACTAATTTAGGATGCAATAGAATAATAAATAAATAAATAAATACAATAAAATAGTGTTGAACTAAATGTAGCATGCAATATAAAAAAAAAAGAAAAAAAAAAAAAAGTGTTGCCCCAATCTGTGTGGCTCAACTGCTGAAGTGTGCAATAAAAAAATAAAAAAAAAAAATAAATAAATAATAATAATAAATAAATAAATAAATAAAATAGTGTTGCCCTAATCTGGGTGACTGAACTAATGTAGCATGCAATAAAATAAAATAAAATAAAATAACAAAAAATAAAATAAAATAAAATAGTTATCTGTGTGACTAAACTAATGAAGTGAACTAAATAAATAAATAAATAAATAAATTATATATATATATATATATATATATATATATATATATATATATATATATATATATATATATATATATAAAAGTTCTGATCTGTGTGACTGAATTAATGTAGCGTGCATGTGCAGTGTGCACTCACTGCCTGTGCGTTCTGCAGATGTGTCTCAGTTTCTCCAGGTGTTCAGCATCCAGGTCACTGTCTCTGTCTTCTCGACTGTCCTGACACCGGCCAACCGAACTCCATCTCCTCTCTGATCACGGAAAGCAAGAGTAGGTTAAAAGGTGTTCAATCGAGCAGAACCTCTGATTAACAGTTAACCAGAAGCCACTTACCCCACTGCTGCTGTAGAGCGGCGAGGTTGGACAGTAGACGTTCATGATAGAGTCTCTCTAACTGTATGAACCTGACTGCTCTCTCATCTGGAAAATGCTCTGGTTCAGCAAAATCCACAGGAAGTGGGAAACCCCAAAGCACCAATGCACTTTACAACACCGAACATAAAGAATGCTACAGTGAAATGCTATCATATAAGACGATGACTGGCTGCAGTAATGCACTAAATGTAATACAATAAACAGCTCTATAGCCATACAGTGCAAGCATCCCTGATTCTGTTACAATAACAAAGACAATGGGGTATAAAATAGGAGCTATAATGGAACAAACATCAATAAAACACCAAAGGCTGTTCAAACACACCATTACACAGTGCCTTGTATGTGAACAAACAATAACATTAAGGATACAGTCCTCCACATGCATAAATGACTCTGCAATCTGTAAAGAAATGATTTTAGCCTTGAGTTATTATGCATTAAATTACACAGTGAAGAGCATCATTAGGTTACACCCTACATTAACTCTAAAGCATAACAATGATAAACTGTATTATATTATATAATGCACGTCATAAAAGTACATTCAGTAGTGATGAAACGTTGAATTACGTATTATATATAAATCTATATGAACTACTGATCTGTTAAGCACTATATACTGATTGTTAATGACAGTTATTATAGTGTTACCAATAATTATACAGATGAAGCACAGCTAAAACTTGCTGTATAAGCACTTAATGTAAATTAACAGATGTTTTATACCAGATAAACAGGACATTTCACAGCATTTATTCTAGTACACTTGCATGTACATAATTGCTATCTGAGGTGCAAAGACTCATTCCCATTGAGCAAAACTCCTGACATCAGCTCTCTTTAAACTCATAGCACAGTAAAGTCTGCAACAGGCAGCTGTGAGTGAAGATGGCCTCAGGCAAAGTGAACATCACTACAGGATGAGTGCAGTCAACTCAATACAACACAAGAGATGTCTCACTGAGTGGGCGGCAGTAAAACCTTCTGACCTTTTGTCTTTACAACACTTGAATTCTTTCTGCATAAATCTGTCTCTTTCTATCTCTCTTTCATTCGTCATCCATCTAATCTGCATAAGGCTGGCCAGCGCCAAGAGATCTACATAAATATGAGGCACTTGCTTGAGTTTAAAGGGTTTATATTCTACATTTTTTGTAGTATTTTTTCCAGCATTGTACTGAATTGCTCAACTGACAGACTTGTGTTACTCTGTTGCTGTTTGCTTGTGCTCATAACATTGACTGATAGCAGCATGTGAAGTATCTGAAAGAAAGCAGAATAAATAAAACAACTTAAAATAAGTTTAAGTTGAAGTAGTATAATTTTTATTAAAACTAAATTTAATGTAAATGAACACAAAAGTAAAACTAAAAAGAAAATGTATATAAATGACAAAGCACCTAACAAATCTAAAACTTAAAATATAAATAAATTTAAAATGAAAACTGAAAATATGATCTAATAAAATCGATTTCAAAATATTAATACATAATAAAACTGTAATTTAAATAATTCTAAAATAATACTGAAAACTATGTATTAATATTTATTAATTTTTATTTATTTATTTAATATTTATCAATAATATTTAATTATTATTGATAATAAAAATAATCTCTCTCTTATATATATATATGCATATGTAGAGAGAGAGATTTTTAATGTTGTGATGTAATGATGTACGATTGCATTAAGGACCCATCTGCCTACGCCATCTAGAGTTTCATGACAGAACTTGGTATACATTAATACATACATATACAGTCAAACCAAAAATTATTCAGACATTTTTTATATATTTTTACTAGTGGGTGCAGAACACTATAGTTTATTTATCTAAGTGAGGATAGCAAAATAAAGCAAACTGTGACATATTATACCCAAATATTCTTCATACAGTGGACTACCAGTAAAATTGATAAAAATTTGGAACCAAAAATTATTCAGACACTTTGACCTGATCATGTTTCTTACATAATTAAGATTATTTTTTTCTGACACAGTTTAACTCTGAGATCTTGTCATATTTTATTACCATTTTTTTTAACTACAGTGAATAAACTGTATTAATGAAATGTTCAAGGTGTCTGAATACATTTGGTTTGACTGTACATTCATTATGTATACATACATACATAGACACATATATAAATCACACTGACATGACTTACATTGATAGAATGTTCAATATTCAAAATCTCCGTTCACAGCTGTATAAACATGGGAGGACGTTACTGAACGACCCACTTTTGCAGCTTGCTTTCAATAAATGACTGGGTGGACTGGGGAAGGAGCTTTGTTAATGTTTACATAATACACTGATTGATTTGATGTTAAAAAGCGCAAAGAAAATCCAGTTATCTGTGATTTGTTCCCTTTAAAACCTCTTATAAGAACAAAAATCCACAGGGAAAAAAAAAAAAACTGATTTCGACAGAGTAGTCTTTTAGCTTCATGTAAACCGGTCCTCAGGATGACACAAAACCAGCTGAGCATCTGAGCATGTTCTTGTAAAACATGCTGAATAAGGTCAAGCTCAAATAAACATTTAAAAGAGCTTGACCATATAAGGTGCTGGTTATTCTGCTTCCTATCAGATACTTCATGTTCTGCTATCAGTCAATGTTATCAGCACGGGCCAACAGCAACAACAGACTAACACGACTTATTAATGAACAACGCGGAACAGTCCAGGCAAACTCATCTCAGGATCTGGCTCATGCACAGACTGAAGTCACTGAAGTAGTAAGAGTTTTGCACCATCTGCTGGCAGTGAACAAGCTAAC
Source organism: Hypophthalmichthys nobilis (assembly GCA_037950665.1). Taxonomy (NCBI): domain Eukaryota; kingdom Metazoa; phylum Chordata; class Actinopteri; order Cypriniformes; family Xenocyprididae; genus Hypophthalmichthys; species Hypophthalmichthys nobilis. The sequence goes on from CM075478.1 coordinate 13,672,211, forward strand.
AGATGCAGTTTGGGGTCAGTAAGATTATTTTCTTTTTGAGTAATACTTTTATTCAGCAAGGACACATTAAATTGATCAAAAGTGAAAGTAAAACATTTGTAATGTTGCTAAAGATTTCTATTTCAAATAAATGCTGTTGTTTTAAACTTTCTATTTATCAAAGAATCCTGAAAAAAAAAAAGGTTTCCACCAAAATCATCATATTAGAATGATTTCTGAAGGATCATGTGACACTGAAGACTGGAGTAATGATGCTGAAAATTCAACTTTGCCATCACAGGAATAAATTAAATTTTAATATATTAAAATAGAAAACAGTAACTTTAAATTGTAATAATATTGCACAATATTACTGTGTTTACTATATTTTTGATCAAATTATGCTAGCAAAATCAATAGCTTAATCAACTTTAAAAAAGGAAAAGAAAAGGTTTCATCCTGGTATTGGAACCAAAGGCAGTGCATCCAATCTCTATTTAGATTTTGTAATATATATTTACATGTTTTTATGATTTATTATTTTGTACAACATACTCAACACCTAAACATCAATCCCTTATAGCCTCGTTTTCATTCCTGTGAAATAAAATACTGCATCAAATCTAACTACAGTCTGATTGAAGCAGACAAGCATGCACTAATGAATGAATGGTGAGAGATGACATTTACTTGTTAACATTTAATTTAACACCTCATTACTCATTTTGAACAGAGAGATACACATGAGGGCTTTTCACTCTTAAAATAGTTAACCCTGGGTCATTCTAAACCCCAGGCAAACAGAATCTTGGGTTATCTTGAGTCATGTTTCACAATGCTCATAATTTACCCGGAGTGAACAATTAATCCTAGGTATTCATAAGCTGCCCTTTCACACTGTACATTGCTAAACCCCGGATTAACGTTCTTATTTGCATATATATGGTGTCAGTGTCATTGACTGGACGAACGCAGCACGCAAACTGTTTACATAAGAGCTCTAGCATTCACCTGTCCCATATTGTATATTGCCGACTGTACTACCAAGTTTTTTTATGGTAAGAATGAAACTGTCTCTTCACTCCAACTGACATTTGACATTTTTTTTTCCCATCAAAAGCTGAAATGACGGTTTAAACAGCACATGATTAGTTGTCTGTTGCTAAGCATCTAGTTTGAAACATTCTAACACTGCATCATTTAACACTGCACATGTTTGGCACCGCAATGCAGGGTTAACAGCACAAAAGCAGCGCTAACCCTGTTCCGGGGCAGGGTTTCATAAGCCCAGGCAAAAACGGCGCTATCCCTGCTTCTAAATTACAAGTGTGAAATTTTCCTTTACTCAAGGTTTAAACCGGGGTTTAGAATGACAATAACCCAGTGTTAAGTGAACCAGAGAAGAGATGTGCAACATTAGTATGAGACCTGATGGAGACAGTGTGGCAGAAGAGGGTGGTCTCCCTGCTCCCCCAGCTCCTGGAGAGATGCCGCCAGGGGGCGGCTGAAGCCCTGGGGTGAACCAGCATCGCTGTGAGGGGTTCCTTCAGGACTGACAAGCCCCTCTGACACTGAAAAGACAAATATGACATCCTCTTTAAAAAGTGCAGACAGTGATCATTTACTATGGTTTTACTCGAGTAACACTAACTGTATGCATTTTAAGCATAATTATTACCAATGGACTTTAATTTAAGTGGTTCAGTATTATTTTAGTATTATTTATACACTATTAATTAATATTGTGAATTGTCTTATTTTCATTTTTAGTTATGTGCTTTAGTCATTTATTATTACTATTATTAACATAACATTATTTAGGTTTAATTTGCTTTTATTTCAGTTTCAGTTTTTTATTTATTTCCATTTTATTCTTTTTATTCCATTTTTAATTTTAGTACTTCGATTTAAACTTGCTTCAATTAGTTGTCAAGGCAAAATTTTAATTTTCATTTACTTTTTCCATCTAATTCTTTTATAATTTATTTAATATTATTTTACCTTTGCTTTATTTTATTTCAGCTTTATTTTAATTTTAATTTTAGTTAATGTTATCTGATGTGGTTATCTAAGGGTACGTTTACAGGACAACAATGTACTTTCCCGTAGCTCAGTGGATAGAGCATGGCACTAGCAATGCCAAGGTCATGGGTTCGATCCCAGGGATTGCACATACTCAGATACAAATGTATAGTATAATGCAATGTAAGTTGCTTTGGATAAAAGCGTCTGCCAAATGCATAAATGTAAATATAAAAAAGTTTTTCTTTAGCATTTTTCGTGTACAGACGACACCATTGTCAAAGCAATCCCTATTCACACAGATCTGTGAAAATGACTGAAAATGCAGTATTATGCATGAAAGGCCAGTAGTTGGCAAGGTCACATTGTAAAGAAACATTATGCACTAATAGACTGAACATACGCATGTGCGTGATGTCATCATTTCCACAAATTTGTTTTTGTATTTTACACTGTGATAACGGTATCGCTTTCAAAAATTCACACTTTCAAACCCATTTTCAAAAGTTTGCATTTTCAACTGCCAAAGCGCATAAAAAGTTTTATGTTTTTAGTTGAAAATGGTGTCTCTAAACGGCCCCTAACACCTAAAGTGCATTTTCATTGCAGTACATCTAACACACAGGCATCTAAAATGTTCCTTTAAATTCAATGGAGTGGCTGCACCCAGTGTTTGCACATCAACACAGATATATCTCACTATAGAAGTTGGTACATTTTACTCATGCCACTTAAACCTGCCTGAAAGTTGCATCAGAACAATGGGATACAGTCACTCGCTCTAAAGCAAAAATAGAAACAAAAGTCTAGCCCTATTACTCAAGGTGCCCAACTCCTCAGAGACAATAAAAACTCTTCTCCACCTACAGCCTGATCAAGCCAATGACAGGTTGACACAGTTTTGGACTGGGCTGTGCCCCAGAAACAATGTAATGTCCAAGGACCATTCAGTATCAGTCATTTTTGTTTTTGTACATAAGTGTGACCTGGTTCCTGAGAGTTCCAAGCAGAGCATAGGGATTACTAATCTTAAGTTTAACATTAGTAGAATTTAATGGATTTATCCTAGCAAACTTTAACAGAAAAAATCCATCTGACTGGCATAAAACGTTACCAAGTGCAATTTCTTTATGTGACTTTAAAGGGATAGTTCACACAAAAATAAAAAATTTGTGATCATTTACTCACCCTCAAGTTGTTCCAAACCTGTATGAGTTTCTTTCATCTGTTGAACACAAAAGAAGATATCTTAAAGAATGTTGGTAACCAGAGAGCTGACGGCACCCATTGACTTCCATAGTAGGAAATAAAATACTATGGAAGTCAATGGGTCAGTTGTCTGGTTACCAACATTCTTTAAAATATCTTCTTTTGTGTTCAGCAGATGAAAGAAACTCATACAGGTTTGGAACAACTTGAGGTGAGTAATTATGTCAACATTTTCATTTTTGGGTGAACTATTCCTTTAAGGGAAGGAATATACAGGTGTGCTCAAGGATATCTCATTGACTTGCTACTGATTTTCAGAACTCTTGAATATGTTGTAATGATTCAATGCCACAAACTTCACAATCTTTGGCAAAGGACAAGATCTTCCTCAGAAATTCTCACCATAGCAGATGAGAGCTTGACTAAAAAAAACTCTGCACAGACTAACTCCTGGTCGAGATAGCGATTTGTTTTTGGTGTGAGAACTGTGAACATTCACATGCACTGACACATGGCTCAAAAACACCACCATTTAACTTGGGATGACTGCTTCTAGGTCAACACGAGGAGAATTTCACATTGTGCTCTCATTCCGTGAAGCTTTGGGACTGATTAACTGACTCTGCTATGGGACTTAATGTACTGTAGAATCTGTTTTAATAATGAACGACATGTGAAAACGAACAAAAATTTGGTTTTTGAATGCAAAGATAATTCATTTGTTTAGCCATGGCACATCTGAACAAACGGTATTTTACTGTAATTTATGGAAAGCTAAAAAAATGCTGTAATATGATATCCAGAAATGAATGCAATCACACTTGATGATTACAGATTTCTGATTCACTCTTTTTTTAGTATTACTGATATACTACTGTAATATTTATTAATATTTTGAATTTGCTTTTTTTAATTATTTCCAATTTTCATTTTATTTTAAGTGTTAGTAATTTTGCTATGTTTGTCATTTTTAATATTTCTATTTAGCTTTAATTGCTTTTTGTTAGTTTTACTTTTAGTCATTTTAGTACTTAGTCAGTTAGTTGCCAATGCCAAGGCAACATTTCTAATATTCAAGTTGAGCACCTAATTTTGCAGCAAATATATTTCATTTAATTCAGCTTTATTTCAATTACCATTTATAATACAATTAATACATTTTTTTTAACACTTTACAATAAGGTTTCATTTATTAACATTAGTTAACATAAATTAAAGGTGCAATATGTAAAATTTAGGAGGATCTATTGACAGAAATGCAATATAATATACATAACTATGTTTTCAGTGGTGTATAAAGACCTTACATAATGAACGGTTATGTTTTTATTACCTCAGAATGAGCCATTTCTACAATCTATATTTTTAATTTCAAATATCTCTGTCTCTGTTTGACAGTGTCTGTTACCTGTGGGACTGGGACTGGGTGTTGGTGAGTCTCGGATGTGTCCATCCAGCTCTGGAGAGTACGCACCACTGTTACTATCCACCTCTTCTTCCTCTTCTTCGTCTTCCTCCACCTTGGAGCTGTCATAATCTTCATCATCACCATTGTTATTAGTATTATCCCGTCTGACAGGCTTCTGTCCACCACGGGGCCCCTGTTCGACCTCCTCTGCTTCCTCCACCAGTCGGTTCTGGTTCTCGTCCGGGCTGCGGCTGGAATCAGAGTCATTTAGGAGGTCGGGGTCGTTTAGTCCTCCCCGCCGCACTGGGCCATCGCTCTGCCACTGTCCGTCGTCCATAAGGTCCAGCTGACCGCGAGCATGAAGATCCACTTGATCCCCTGCAGGCCTCTCAGCCACTCAACAGTGCTCCTGCTCGGCCGCTGGAGAACAAATCAAAGAGACATTTTTATGGCCGTGAGCCATCATGAAAAGTAAAGAGCTCGCTGGCCTTTAAGAGAACTGACTCATAGTTTACCCATAATTCCCCTTCAAGCTGGTTGAGTGCAGTGCATGAATCAAAACACTTGAGATTTCTCCATTTGTCTGTTTTGTTTTGCATTTGTTTATAGTTGTACTAATCAGAAGACAAATGAAAAATAGTTTTTTGTCAATGTGTTTTTTCAGCTCAATGGATTTGGTATCATTTTACATGATATCATTACAGATAATCTTTCACAAAGGAATTTTAAAAATTAGTTTTAACAAAAATAAATATAAATCAATGTATAATAAATTATTATTACTTTATCTTAAATATATTTAGAAAATGTAATATATAATTTGAAAAAAGAAAAATTGCTTAAACTAATTACATTATATATTATTTGAAACAATTATTTTTACATATACATATATATATATATATATTTGAAACAATTATTTTTTACATATACATATATATATATATACACATACACTACCAGTCAAAAGTTTGGACACTGTAAGATTTTTAATGTTTTTAAAAGAAGTTTCGTCTGCTCACCAAGGCTGCATTTATTTAATTAAAAATACAGTAAAAACAGTAATATTGTGAAATATTATTACAATTTAAAATAACTGTTTTCTGTTTGAATATATTTTATAAAGTAATTTATTCCTGTGATCAAAGCTGAATTTTCAGCATCATTACTCCAGTCTTCAGTGTCACATGATCCTTCAGAAATCATTCTAATATGCTGATCTGATTTTGACTGGTAGTGTATATATTTTCTTTCTTCCCAAATATTTAATTTAAAGAACCACCATTGTACATGTAATTAGTTAAAATCCATGCAATGAGAAATGAAATACACTATAAATCAAATTAGAAATAATCAAGACATGTTTTTATCCAAATAAAGGAAAAATACAGTAAAATAGTTTCATTTATATGTACCAATAGAACAATTCATATAATGTTCAGCAATAGTATCTTAAACTAAAACATTTTAATATATATAAAATTCAGAGGCTTCTGTAAACATGATACAAATGAATCACTGAATCAAGTTTTTGTTCATTCGTTCAAGATAGTTTGAATGGATTCAACCCTTTTCATACAAGCATGCTTAACAAATTACTTGGGATTTCCCAATAACAACAACAACAAAATACTCATAACCAAACAGAAACAAACAAACAAGAAAGCAACAAAATTGTGTAAAAATAATAACACCATTCAAAAACACATATCAGCACCAACCTACCGTCCTGTGTCCCTTATGTTTGCTGTATTAAACTGATGTAGAAAATGCACTATATAGTCAATATGCTATCTCTCTCTCTCTCTCTCTCTCTCTGATTGTTTGCTTCCCCTGAATAGTGAATTCATACACCATGGAGATTTTCCATGATGGTCCCCATTGGGTTGTTATAGTATACTGTCTCATGACAGAGCTTATGCAATATCATACAGCATCTTACAGATCTTAAAGCAGATTGCCTGTTTGTTTTTCATCTGCTCAAGGGGATTCTGGAGCCGCAGACACGAATAAATGAATGAATGATGCTTATAGGTCACTGCGTGCAATGATAATGCTTCGGGCAGAACAATGTGTATTAAGTGAACAAACTGAGCTAAATCCAGTGTTGTATTGTTAACTAAAACTATTAAAATCATTTTCATTAATTGTAAATTAATAATAAAAATAATACATGTAAAAAAAAATAATAAAAAAATGTCTTGGCAAATAGCTGAGATAAGTTTAAATTGATATACTAAAATTACAGAAACTAAAGCTGAAATAAATAAAAAAGGACGCTAAACAGAAATATGTAAAAAAAAAAAAAAAAAAAAAAAACTACAAAACTAATAAAATAACTTTAAATAAAAGCTTTTTTATTTGTTTGTATTTGTCATTTGTTTTTATTCTTTTTTTTTTTGCATCTTTTATGGTCATTTTACGATTGTTTTAAATTATTGTTATGTAAAGCACTTTTAATTACTATTAAAATGTGCTATATAATTAAACTTGCCTTTCGTTCCTTTATACAATAGAACTCTACTATTATGCTACAATTAATAAAATAAATATAGTGAACCAATGAATCGTTATAAAACAGGGAACTGCAGCCATAAAGAACCTGGCTGTTTGTGTAGAGGACCTGATGTTATTTGGCACTGTAGATGAGCTCACAGAAGACCCCAGGCAATTATTCGCCTTTCTGACAAACATAGTGACTCAGTGAGCTGGGGACCATCAGATCTGTGCCCTGCGGTGTGACCACCTACACACATCCAAACCACATCATCGAGAAGGGCCAGGTAAACCTGCCTGACACATGTGAGTTATGTATCAATTCTTAGTTACTAGTTACAGCTGATAAATTGCTATTGTCTCGAGCTCGTGACCGCTCTAACATGTCATGGGGAGGTTTTTTTTGTCAATAGTTGACACTTTAAAGAGCACAGCCAAAATAACATGAGGTGGGTCATGTTATGCAAGCAGAAATTTGGGTATGTGAGCTGCTATGTTCATTCATCTGCATTCTTTTAAGAGAGAACTCATTAATAATCAAAGACAGCTGCACTCTCTCATTAGCTCATTTAAAAACATTAAAGCCTGTGGGGTGAATGAGAGAGAGAGAGAGAGAGAGAGAGAGAGAGATGAAAATAGGTTTATTTAGCCTGAATAACAAGCATGACTGGAGTAGCTAGACTAAAATGTGTCTGACACACATAGCATTCTTCAAAACCATCTGTGAAATCCACCTCAATCCTCTATTGGGATTTTAAACTAAAAGTTGAAATGAGAAGTAATACTCAAACTTCTTCCACATTTCTGATATACTTAATTAACATATTAATGAACTATCATCAAAGGGTTAGTTCACCAAAAAATGAAAATTCTGTCATTAATTACTCATCCTCATGTCGTTCCAAACCTGTAAGACTTTCATTCATCTTCAGAACACAAACGAAGACTTTGAAGATTTTTTTTTTTTTTTTTTATGAAATCTGAGAGCTTTTTGTCCCTCCGTTGACAGAGCTACGAGATTGTTATTCGATGGTAAATGCTTTTGTTGAAGCTGTCAGACGCATTATTTATAAATAAACAAGTTCAACAGTGATGAAAAACTACATTACCCATGATTCTGAGAAGAGAGAAAAAAAAAACTCTCCACCAATCAGAGCATCATAACAAGTAAACTGTGCAAAAAGAACACTTTAGCACCCGCCGACTCCCATTACGCACTAAAGATAGGGTGTGTTCACACTTGGCAGGTTTGGTTAGATTACAACCAAGTCTGGTGCGACTACTCTGCTGCATTCATTTGAATAAGTGTGAATGCTGCCATTCGAACCCTGTGTGCACCAAGTATCATTTAAGCTATTAAGTACACAGTGTTGTATCTTCGTTTTTTTTGCCTGATTTTCAAATACTTTATTGCTGCAAATCAGTTTCTAATGTTGTGATTCTCCTCATAGCTTTATTCATGGCTTCTAACTCTTAAATTAAGTTTTTTTTTCCTAAGAGAAAAATGAACGGGAAAATACTTCTGGAACTAATGCCACTGAAAACGTGGACAGGTGCTGTTGCACTCCGTAAGCAGTCAGATATTTCTAAAGAATGACTGTTGTCATTATTACAAAATGAAAATGAATTATTCATTGTGTAATAATTTTATAAATAAACATAACATCCACCCTGAATACAAAATGATGAGTAATGCTGTAAAAATTCCTGGCATGGTGTTCAAGATCATGTTGCATCACCCTGAAGTGCTTTATTTTATGATAATGACAAACTGGCTGTACATTATCCCTTATAATGTAATAATAGCTATTTAATGATAATACAAGAAAAGTGTAGGCTAGCAAAACTAAATTGTCAAAATTTGACCTTTAGGAAAGGTTGTGACCTCTGTGGTGAGACAATACATTGAAATGACACTGTCAACTGGCTTGCTCGTCTTCCTAGCATAACAGTCAGTGATCTCTTCCACTGTATTAAGAGCATAAAAAGTTACTTAACACTTATGAACAAAACATTTTTTGGCATAACATGCATGTCTCACGCTCGGTAAAATCATTCTGTTCTGACACATGACACTTCAAATAAAACTTCAATCCTCATTCACTTTTCCTGTCATAATATATATGATTATAAACTAAGAGAAATCAACACAGAACATTAATGCTGCAGCTGGATGAAAACTGATGTTGATATTATATAATGCAGTGTGTCCATCATGTAACCTATATATATAGACATATATGATCCATGCATCAGAACATCTGTCATATTCATATAAAGATGCAGGATTCAAACTCTATAAAAGCCGCTTTCGTCACTGCACATATCACATTTGTCTAACTTCTAACAGAAGTGTTATTTATCACATAAGGTGTCAGTGGTACAGAGCAGATGGAGCTGTCATTAATTCAAGCGCTAACATGCATAGCATCATAAGTGCATCAAGCCTTTATTTCAATAAGCTGCACGTATCATTCTGCATTTCAAAAGCGAATATTCTCTTTCATGAATATTGCATTAAAAATAAGAGGAAACACTTACAGATCGATCGGGCAGGTGCTTTGAATTCGGATGGAGAGGCAACCGCGCTCTCGACTGTCGGCTGATGTGTTTGTGTTTCTACTGCACGTCTGCGCAGCTCTTCCTGTGAATCATCCGGGTACTTCAGCTGTCTGCGCAGCTCCTCCTCCTCTTGCTATCCGGGTACTTCAGCTCCCGCTACTCAACTACATGCTACCGATTCCAAACTTTTGACTGGTGTATATATATATATATAGACACTACCAGTCAAAAGTTTGGACACGGTAAGATTTTTAATGTTTTAAAAATAAGTTTCGTCTGCTCACCAAGGCTGCATTTATTTAATTAAAAATACAATAAAAACAGTGATATTGTGAAATATTATTACAATGTAAAATAACTGTGTTCTATTTGAAAATATTTTAAAATGTAATTTATTCTTCTGTTGGCAAAGCTGAATTTTCAGCATCATTACTCCAGTCTTCAGTGTCACATGATCCTTCAGAAATCATTCTAATATGATGATCTGCTGCTCAAGAAACATTTATTGTGTACAATTGTACAAAATATTTGTGTACAATATTTCTTTTTTCAGGATTCTTTGATGAATAGAAAGTTCAAAAGAACAGAGTTTATTTGAAATATCATCTTTTGTAACATTATGTCTTTACTGTCACTTTTGATCGATTTAATGCATCCTTGCTGGAAAAAATAATTAATTTCTTTTCAAAAAAATAAAAATAAAAATTCTTACTGACCCCAAACTTTTGAACGGTAGTGTATAATGTTACAAAAGCTTTGTATTTCAGATAAATGCTGTTCTTTTGAACTTTCTATTTATCAAAGAATCCTGAAAAAGAAATATTGTACACAAATATTTTGTACAATTGTACACAATAAATGTTTCTTGAGCAGCAGATCATCATATTAGAATGATTTCTGAAGGATCATGTGACACTGAAGACTGGAGTAATGATGCTGAAAATTCAGCTTTACCAACACAAGAATAAATTACATTTTAAAATATATTCAAACAGAAAACAGTTATTTTAAATTGTAATAATATTTCACAATATCACTGTTTTTACTGTATTTTTAATTAAATAAATGCAGCCTTGGTGTGCAGACAAAACTTCTTTTAAAAACATTAAAAATCTTACCGTGTCCAAACTTTTGACTGGTAGTATATATATATATATATATATATATATATATATATATGTATGTATGTTAGAGGGTTTATTTAGGTCATGCAGATATTGCTGTTTTTTTTTTTTTTTTTTTTTACAGTCTATGCTTGGTAACCTTTCACACACGTAACATATAATTAGTATTCAAGAACCAAGCCTTTACCATAGTAAGATTCGTAAATTTGCAGAGGATAATTGATTGATTATATGGTACGTTATGCCACCTTGTGGATGAAATTATAATTTAAGTAATAATTTAGTAGTTCATTATGTTTAGTAACTTTATTAAGTTAGAAAATAGACAAGCAACTTTTCATTTCTTGGTGAACTACCCTTTAACATTTTAATCCTTCACTGGTTTATCCTTCTCTGATATTTTTTTAGATTTTCAAAACCAAGCAATTCTCACATTTGACCTTTATTAAAAATTCATATTTAAATACAACAAACATTTGAACATGAAGAAAAAAAACATAATATCAGAGTACTTTTGAAAATTTACATCATAACTGGGTTTGGTAATGTAATCATTAGGATTACAAATTTATTTTTATTCCTGTTATGTTGAACTTTAATATTTCCTAATTCTAATCAAAGAGATCAAGCAGGTATTTGGTGTACTTGTAGTAGAATATACACACAATGTTATTGGCTTCATAGGTCCAGCATGGCAACAGTATCTCTCTGAAAATGTGACAATATTTTTCTTGACACCAACAAAGTCTCCAAACTTGTCCAAAAGTATCCAACCAGTGGTCACCGACAACCAAAACGGTTTCTCCAGTCCATAGTTTATTACTAAATACAATTTTATCAACATGTAAAGTCTTTTATAGACATGTCTGTCTAAATATTAGCCATCATTAAGGTTTTGGGTGTCTTTAAGCAAAACAGTGTTTTCTCTTTTAGCTGTCACTTCCATATAAAACACTGTCTTTTGTTTTTCATCCATGATTAGCTCTGTAGGTAATGTGTCCCAGGTGGTGTTAGGCATGACCGGTGTGCGTGGTTTCCAGCATCTCCTCATAAAGCCAGCTCTCAGTGAAGTTTCCCGACTGCTCCATTAGCTCAAACAGACGCTTGTACTCTTCAGGGTAGACGTCGCCTGTCATTGTGTCATCAAGGAAGCAGAGCTTTGAAATGAGCTCTGATCCACTGCCAGGACTCCATGAGCTTTGGAAGACATCAAAGATAGGTGTGAATACAACCCATAACATTAATCTAAAAATGTTTGTTCACTCAGAAATTCTAGTTTGTACACAAATACAGGTCAAAAGCTTACTTAATTTGTTCAATCAATTTGCGTTTCCTTTTGGCAAGGCATTGTTTCACCATCAAAACCAGAGTGCTGCCATTCAAGGGAGTTAGGTGAGAGTTAAACAAGTCCTCACGTGGGGTTATCCGCACCAAGCACAGGTTATCACCCTGGGATAGCTGTGGGGTGGAAAAGAAAACATGGAAATACTGGATAAACTTTTTGTAGAGGATATTAACCTCCTCATTCAAGAAACTGGACTTAATTGGACTCTATTCGGTGATGTCTTTGACAAGTACGATCGCACTGGAACATTCAAGTCTGCGTTGGCGCTGCCGCTGACCCAGAGAGAGCAGTTATTAAACAGCTTCAAAGTCTTTTCAACCACACAGAAAAATGCCTTAGTTTAGTTGTCTACTTATAATTGTGGGAGAATCGTGATCTCTACTTTAAACAACAACAACAAAATTGTGATTGTCAATTTATCAAGAATAGTGCAGCTCTAACACATAGTTCAAACATTACAGACTACAAGTACATATAACGGACTAACATTACTCAGCTCATTTTGAGATTACCTGCAATTCAGTAAGTGAGTGATAAATCTGAGCTTATTTAGTGAGAAAATGAGTTGTCTGGCTCAGTCAGCATATGATTCAGACCAATGACTCATATGATTGATTCAGACTGATTCACTAATTATTTCAAGTGATTCATTAAGAAGAACCACAATTAAATTAATTAACAAATTGGACGGAGGGATGTGATGATGACACAGTGCCTCTCCTGAATCCCTGATACAATATAAACAGATGATGAATCTTAGAGTGATATTACTTGTGTGAAAATACTTACAGTGCTCTTTGAGGTGGACTTTTTAGTCCTCTTGGTTATAGTCAAAAAAGATGACAATGGCTCCTGATAATGATGACAAAGTAGATATAGAGTACAAACACATTAATCATTAACCGATAAATTATTCCCAGGAAAATGTAATGATGCATAAATGATAATAAAATGTCTCACCTCATGCAGTAACTCAATATCACAGGCCATCTGCCATAGAACACTGAACGCTAGGTAGTTCTTATAATCTCTTGGAGGGGTCACTAGTTTCTGTCAGAGAAAAGAATCATAATTCATACTTGGATCCAGCTGGAAAGTTCCAACTCCTGCTTCTCATATTGCTTAAAGGGATAGTTCACCCAGAGATAAATTCTGTCATCATTTACAATCATGTCTTTCCAAACCCCTCAGACTTTCGTTCATCTTCGGAACACAGATGAAGATATTTTTAATGAAATCTAGAAGAGATTTCTGTCCCTTGATGAGAGAGGTTTAATTTTTGGTTGAACCATTTACACTTTGTTGTACATGTGAACTCACCATGTATTCATTCTTGCTGATGAACATGATCAACTCCACACGTCCATAGTGGTAAATGGAACGGCGCTCAAACAAGTTGTAAATCAGCTTCCACAGTATGCTCTTCTCATTCCTGTGTGAGAAGATCCCTACAACCTTCACCGGGACATCTGTTTCAGAAATGGAAAGACAGAAAAAGCATTTAGAGGTTTTCTTATCCAAACCACATTTATGACTTGCTTAAAAGGATTGTTTACTCATCCTTGTGTTATGGGCCGTCTTTCTTCCCTTTTGGCCACATTAATATAAATGTTTGGGGAACTAACCTGCTGACCAAGGGACCTCAGAGATGGCAAGGTCAGAGAAAAGTTTCTCCGAGTACATGGCGGGAGGTTTCATGCTGCCATGGCCGATGGGATCCAGTTTGAAGAAGTCACAATGAACCACATCCAGCTGCCCATCCAGTTTGCTCTCCAGGTCCTGTAAGATCAAAAGTTATTTAGGGGTGTGTGATATGAAGATATTAGATTGTGAACGATTAAAATGTCTCCATCTTCCTTTACGGTATTGTGCTACAGCACACATTCACAGCTGCAGTTTTATTTCTGTTTTTTTGATTATCTTCTTGCGTGGCATTGATGCTCTTCATCATCAAGTGAAGGTAAACAGTAGGGAGAAAATCGTATGCGTGTCAGTATACTGAATCCGTGCAATAGATCTTAGGTTTTCAACTAAAATGTAAAACTTTTACGACAGCCGGGGCCTGAAAACGCAAACTTTGAAAACGGGTTTCAAAGTGCAAGTTTTTGAAAACGATACCATTATCTCTGTGTAAACTACACAAATGCGAATTTGTGAAAATGGTGACATCATGCGCATGCGTATTACGTGTTCAGGCTATAGGTGCACAGTTTTTCTTTACAAGTGACATCAACTACTGGCGTAACATGAATAATACAGCGTTTCTGTGTGAACAGGGAACCTTTTTGACAATGGTTGTTGTCTGTACGTGAAAAATGCAAAGGAAAAGTTTTCCGTTTTTAGTACATCTTTGTCATGTAAATGTACCCTTAAAGTGACAGCAGCTTAATATACCTGCTACTGTCCATGCTGTTAACACTGTCCATATTGTTAATCAAACAACAAAAGAAATAGAGAAAATCTCTCACTACTCTTAACAGATAACTTTAGTAGCTTTAATAAGAATTGATGCATATTTTATTTCAGTGAAGAATATGCAGGGTTTTATTTTTACATTTGATTATTCAATTTCTTACTTGAATGCTGCTTTAAATTTCAATTTCATTTCTTTCTTTTATAATAACAAAGATAAAATGATGAAATAGTGAAATAAGATTTTAGGGATATTCTTGAACACCAAATTGGCATAGTAGAATGATTTCTGAAGGATCATGTGGCATAATTTTCCTTTTAAATTTTAATAATATTTTCCAATGTTACATTTTTTTTCTGTATTTTTGATCATTTAATTGCAGCCTTAATGAGACTTCTTTTAGATGGTAGTGTACATTTTATACATATATTTATTACAACAAAACTTCCCAACTTGGAAAATAAGCATTTTAACAATGCTTTTAAAAAGCACACATAACAGTCTGTGATTCAGTAAATGAGTGATATAGATAAAATAAGATGAAATATTCAAATAAAATAAAGTGAAACCAGATTTTGGTCATCTCATCCACCACTTTGGCCTAAATGGTCTGTCATTCTTTTATGTTTTGTAACCTTGTAAGGGTATATTTTTTAATAGGGAAATTAGTTTAGCTGTACTACTCAGTAACTTGCAAAACAGTCTTGATCCTGCCTGAAAAAAATTGTGATATGATATTTCTGCCATATAGCCCATGACTACATTATTTATTAAGAAAAGGGATCCAGTAAAAGCTAACAGTGAGCAGAATGAGATGAGTTAATTTCAGCCATCTACCTGTAGCTCAGGAAGGAAGTTTGTGTCACTTTCCAACGCAACTACTCTCTGAGCCCCACGGTTCAGCAAAGCGCGTGTCAATACCCCAGGACCTGCGGACAGAGACAAACCCCACATGAATATGTCTACAAACACTAAAGTCATTCAATTAGTAGTTGAGGGACACACACCTGGGTTACACTCAAATATAACAGCTTTTCCATCATCAATATCTCT
The DNA here is from genome assembly GCA_037950665.1 of Hypophthalmichthys nobilis. NCBI lineage: Eukaryota > Metazoa > Chordata > Actinopteri > Cypriniformes > Xenocyprididae > Hypophthalmichthys > Hypophthalmichthys nobilis. Next base: position 13,687,822 of record CM075478.1, read on the forward strand.
GGCGAGGTGGTCGGTCACAATTCTTGCAAGGGAAGGATCAACAATGAACCGTCTCAGGTGTTTACAGGATAGGGCTTTCTGCGTGTTCTCATCCACATCACCCAAATCTAAAGGGTCGTACCGGCAGAGGGGGCGAAACTGACCCTGCAGAGGCACGGCGACGGCGGAGAGGTTCCTCTGAACACCTCCTGAGGATATAGAAATTCGCTCTGGTTTGCCCACCTGAGCCGGGGTCTTCCTTGACCCGGAGGAGAATGAGTCTGGAGAGTAAGTTCTCGCAGAGGTGGACAAAATCCTGTGTGTAGTCAAAGGCAAAGCGCAGGGTGATGTAGTTCTTGATGTTCCACATAGAGTTCTTAAAGTCAGGACAAAGAACCTACAACCTCCACATGCTGCCATGATGACCAATGAGCTTGAAACCTGAAATTATATAACACATACAATAAAATTGCAAATACAAACCGCAACAGTTTTATGTAAATATACCTTTTTTATTCTTATTTCATTGATTACATTTTACTGTATTTGGCTAAAGCACCATACAGTTAACTGTAAAAAAATAAAATCCTTTATAGCTGAACTAAACTAGAAAAATGTTATTTAAAAAAAAAAAAAAAGTCTTTCTATTATGTTCAGACATTTTCTTTACTCAATCCCTATATCATTCACTGCAAATAAGACTCGTCTAAACACACATTTGCGAATTATCTTATATATTTCAACCTATAATTCAGCCGATACACCATTACATTATGCTTTTGCAGCAAAAGTCTATCACTATCAGGCTTTCCTGCACATGCCGATTGTTGGTTATTGATTCTTAGACAATTTTAACCCAAACTAACCTCAACTGATGCGGTTCTTGTCCACAGGATCTACATTAATAAAGCGCATTCAAGCTGCGCAACACGCGCGTCCGTGACATTGAGCTCCGCATGTTGTTGACCCGATGGTTTCGCAATCCTATTGGTGGTGAGGCGCACTACGTACGTCATGTCGCCGCGACGTCCCAACATATTATGCTGATCAGGACTGCGTCAGATTTGCGCATTATTGAATTAGTTAATATTATTTTTTGTATGTGCAGTAAGCATTCGTCTCAATATAAACTGTATACACATATAGAAATGTCTATGAAAATATCTGTTTTGTAGTGAAATGTATTTCTTTTGAGTTTCAGATTTTTTTAATAACCTGCGCAGTGCCGTGTGAAGTTGACTGAATACAAACAGGGCATTCATAATGTGTATGTACTGTATGTAGACACATGGACGCTCAGTGTGGGTGATATTGTTTCGATATGATGGCTGCAAATATAGAAAGGTTTGTCAGTGAGGGTAAAGGAAATGGTTTGCGTGCTCTGCGTGAAATCAAACCCGGTGAACTGATCTATTCCTGCGAGCCGTATGCATTCTGCATAGCCAAGAATCTCTTGAAAACTACCTGCCAAAGTTGTCTCAAGAGGTAAGCACACAATATTCCATGCTATTTCAAGAGGAATTTTTTTATTAGAGAAAATGATTAGAATACAATTTATACAGAGGGTATATCTAGCCACATGTTGATTAAGGTTATGTCAAATGTTTTTGGGCGTTAGAGAGGTGCATCTACTGTTTTTAATGCAAAATATTATTGATTACACAAACGTACCATAATTTTATGGATATGTTCCGTGATATTATTTTGAAGATACACCATGGTAATAATACATGTTTTCGTACTATGGTGCTATGGTGTGTTTTTTGGACATGGTGCGTGATGCCATGAAAGTATCTTGGGGTACCACAATACAATCATACGCTCTTCAGTACCATAGTATGTTCCAAAGTACCTTGATATTGCATCAGTACTATTTTGTAATGGTAAAAAGCTTTTAGCAACAGTCTGTCTGTATGCTCCTCTTCTGCCATATGATAATGTTTGTGTGAATATGAAATAAAGAGTTTGCGGAATGCCAGTGGATTCACAGCAAACATCATCTGCTGCAGGACAAATGCATACAAGTGTAATGTATGGCATTTCTGAGTGTAGTCTCTAGGGGGCGCTGTTGCTCTTTCTCTGATGTTGCTGCACCTTGAATTATTTTGTTTTACGTGGTTGTTTTTGTTGGTCAGCTAAATTAGTGCGAAATGATTGGAGTGCTGTTTACATACCTAGGATGCAATAATCTATAGTATAAAGACTTTACATTTCCCTCCTTGGATATGAAAAATACCCCTTGCTAAGTTTACTTTTGGCGAAGGCAATTTTAGCACATTTCGACCCACGATTAATTGGTAGGATCAATCACTGCGTATTCAATGGATAAATCCGTTTTAGTAGTGCACTTTTTTTTTTAAGTCAGCTAAGTGGAATTGATTTAAACACTAGTTTTGTGCAGTTCTTTTAAATATATATAGTTTTTGTTTTATTAGTTTGCGTGAAGTTTACAGTGACTATGTTCAGAATGTCATACTATTCTCCTGCAGTATATATTATACTGTTTTATGTACTTCACAGAATATACACTGAATGATTTGCTTGATTTGAACTTCCATTTCAGTTTGATGATGCAAAATTTATATTCGGAGATAATATATACATTTTATATAAAGAATATTGTAACAATTTCAAATATATATATATACGTTTTTATAGCTTTGTCTCATTATTTTTAAACTATCATGAGTTTGAGGTAAGATGGTTGTACATAAGATTTGAATAAAAATGATGGATTTGGGATTTTTATTGCATAATGCAAACTGTTTCACATACTATTCTACTATACTACAAGTATTCAGTTTATAATGCACAATATGGAGTACACACAAGTATTCTATTCTGAACATAGCCTCTTTATGTCTTTTTTAGGGGACATAGATGAGTGCACTGCATCTGTATTGTGTAACATGGTCTAGAGAACGGATATATGATCAGTGAAGTTCACAGAAACCAATTACCGCTGAGTCAGAACTAATTTACCAGTTTACTCAAGTTGCACCAAATCTGACAGAACAGCTGAACATTAATCTGCTCCAAATACAGACCGAATTCAGATATAAGCCTGGCTCTTCTGTGTTATGCGTCAGAAAAACAGAAGTTTGTTGTCGAGAGCAGCTGTTGAGTGTTTTCATCACTTTTCCAAATATCGCTGTCATAAATAATTTTGTTGAAGGTTTCTTCTTGTGATCCAGCAGTGTAGGATTGTTTGTTGTTATCATTGCTATTTATTTCAGACACGTACTGTATTTTCATTTTCAGAAGAGTAATTTTTCCTCTCGCCGAGTGTGTAGGATGATGCTGTAATGAGATTTCTAGCAGATGTGCTGATTTAATTCACACCAGCTTTTCATGCCCTCTCTGCCGCCTGATCATCTCTGACACTTTATTAGAGTCTACAAAACTCTCAGTGCCGACAAATGCTCATGGATGGTGTGTGTTGAGAAAATCAGTAGACCTCAATAGAGAGTGCCTAAATGTTGATATTGTTTCTGGATTCTAGTGAGCTGAGTGAAAATTTGGTATTTGTACAGAATTATTACTCAGCTCTCTGGAATACTTTATGCTTTGTAAGTTGCTTTGGCCAAATGTATAAATGTTATACTTATAATGTAGGTTTTTGTTTTTTTCTTGCACATGTCTAAAGAGTCCACCCTCAAGACTCTATAGGGCTTTATGTTTTCCTCAATATGGAAAACTTTGATGAAATCGTGGGGTCATAAAAATGAAATCTACAAAATAATGCTCAATGTCCCAGAATTTGGAAAATTGTGGATGACTAAATCAAAAGTAGGACCGTAGGACTAGTGTCTGTAAATAAATATTAAACCACAAAAAGACTGTTAAAATATGAAGTCTGCATGTTTTGTATGTCTCTGTGTGAATTTTAAGCAATAATTAATTTTAACAGTAAACCTCTGTTGCAAAGCATTTTGTTTACCAAAAAAGGAATTGTTTAATTTTTTTCAATTTGATTACATTTTAAAAGATTAAATAAATTGTTAAAATTGTATGCCTTTATTTGATTAACACCAGTTTTGATGATACATTTATATTAAATCATAAATCAAAATAATAATAATAATTAAATAAATAAAAATATTTATTAGGGTCCTATTATTGTAAAAAAAAAAAAGTAAGTAATAAATTAAGTTGTTAAAATGTTATGAATGAAATATAAAATAAAATGGAATTTGAGGGGAAAAAAATGTATTTCAAAGGGCCCTAAAAATGTTTTTTTTTTTTTTTGTTTACATTTAATAACTTTTCAATAATAAAAAAATAATAATAAATTTGTACCAGTCAGCACAAAAAAAAAAAGTTTCTGCAGTACCTGGTATATTTGATACCCACTGATAGACGCTGCTTTCAAAGGGTCTTGTTCATGTTTATTTGAGCGTCAAAGGTTTCTATTTACAGCGTGTTTTTACAAGTGTTGAGCATTTTATCGCAAATCCTTTTATTATAACCAACAAAGTGTAAACATGATGTAAATAAGAGATTCATTGTACGATTAGGACAGCTTGTGTTTTGAGAAAGCCTTAGTGATTATAAAAAGAAGGCTCTTCTCTTGCTTTGTTTATTACCCATTCACAATTTGAATATAAGTTTAGTTTTTCATGCTGCTAAGTACACTGCAAAATTTCTTGGTTGACAACCGTATTTAAACATGCAGCTGAATCAGAAACTGCGATGATTGATGTGATAACCAACGAACAGTTTTTGCTCTGGTACCGAAATTGGTACTGAGAAGCAAGAACCGCAAAATTTTGTATTGTGGCAACCCTTTATGGATGATTTTTTTTCCTGGTGTTTTTGACCATCAATATACTGCATTATATTCATCTTGCGCAACATCGTCAACACGAACACAGGCTGCGTCCGAAAACGCATACTCTCTTGTGTAGGCGGTACTTATTTTGAATAAGTAAAATTACTTTGCAACTGCTAAAAAAGTACATGTTCTTGTGTGTAGTATGAATGTAATCTAAACATACTACATTTGACATGTTGTCATTATCATGTGACTTACCAGCATCAGTTGTTTAGCTTCACTTACGTTCACAAATCCTCTCCCGTGGCCTCATAGGATAGTAAAGTGTCCATCGTATGCACACTTCAGAATTTTCGCCATAAGTACTAGGTCATCCAGGTACTTTTTGCCCCCTCTTTTACGAGTACTGTGAATTCAGACATACTTCTTTTGTCACATACTGTTTTTCGCCTACTATGTTGTAGTATGTGATTTCAGATGCAGCCTCTGTTTCTTCAGAACCCCAAAAATGCGATGCCTTCTCTGCTGTTTTCGAATATGCACATGACAACATCATTCATATACATCACAAGCACATGCACACTTTGGTCAGAGTGGAATAGATGCGATTAAAGTGTTTTCATGATTCCATACAAAAGACCTTTATGACGCAGTTTAGTATTTTAAATATGACAATTTACTATAATTAAATTAATACATAGTTCAGTCATTAAACTCTGATGTTGCAGGCTGATGGGTCTTAATGCAAGCCGATGATAATTGCAGCATTAACTACTGGCACAAGCTGATTGGTTCATGTCACTTCTGCAGCCAATGAGCTTGTTGCTCACACATTTAAATGTTTTGTTACATTCACTATAGCAGTTTGCAGCACGCTCAGAGTTCCTCTAAAACCCTCCACCTTCCCCAGCTCCACCTGTATAGATCTGCTATGGGTTATTGATATATGCTATTTGTGCAGCAGCACTATGTCTTACTTGCAGCAGCGTATTGGTGTATATATTGGCAGTAACAAGTTCCTGTACTTGCTCTACACAATCTAATTTATATTGTATTTATTTACAGAAGTGTATGTCATCATATCACAGATCTAAAAGATGATATGTCTGTCAGTGATAGAGTCGTCATTTGTTGTCATTTCTTTGTGTCAGACTGCAGTTTGACTCCAAAGTGTCTGTCACAGAACATCAAATATTTCTTGCAGGTATTTTAAGTAGGCCTGCTTTATTTATTAATTTATTTTTAAATGAGGTTATGATAATTCTCCGTGCACTTGTTTTTAGTGTCATGTTCTGAAGTTTAAGAAAACACACACACCCTAAGGTATCCATTCTCAGTCTTTTTCTGGTTCTCTCCCTCCTTCTGCTCTCTTTTATTCATCTATTCCCTGTTGAGGTATTAATTGCCATCTGCTTTTTGCCGTTTGGCTGGTCGGTGCGGCCGTTCATCATATTTCAGGTATGTCATTTTCCTGACTCCTGCTCAATGCTTTTCTGAGTGTGACCTTGTGGAGCGGATCTTTCCACTTGAGAGGGAGGGAAAAAAGCAGACAAACAGGCTCAGAAGACAGTCATTTCTGGCCAGGGATTAGTGCTTCAGTCCTGCTGATAACCTGGCTCATCTATAGAGAACCGTCTGCATGGACTCACCCAGGAGAACACTGTGGATGAAAAGAAACGCCATGGAAACAGAACATTAATAATCCGCTCAGAAGAGCTCCGTATTGTAATGCTCCCTTAGTGCAGCTCTGAATAAGCTGAAAGATGCTTGTGCTGTCACAGAGCTCAAAGAATTTATTTTACAATGTTCAGAAATGAGTGCTGTAAATTTTTATAGATGATAGTATCAAATGATAATACTGCGATATTTCAATATATACCATGGAACCAGGGCTTGACTAACTTTTTTGCTCACCATCCACCGTGGCTAGTGTTTTTCCAAAGTTACTAGTCACTCAGCATTTTCACTGGCCACAATTTTGACATTGATACCATTGGAAAAATATAGATATTTTAAATATTATCTTATAATTTGGCAGCAGTTATATTAGGCTGCTGTCACTTTAAGACCTGATGCACGGATCCATTATACTGTTACACATGTTTTTCTTAACTGTGTTTACGTGAATACTCACCAAGACCAGCATTTTGCCATTATTTTGTGTGTATTTGACATTTTAAGCACAATAAGCATTGTAAAATAACTCAATTTAGTACTGAGAGGTGGCTTTATGTGCGTGCACTTTGGGCGTGAGCACAAAATCTGTGGGAATGAGTAAAATTATGAGCAATATGTGCAATCCCACTCAAATTCAAGCCTTATAAACACCAACAATATTCATCCAGAGCAAATGAAACAAGTGAGTGAGGGGAGGCGGGTTTGTGTGTCAACTCGCTGTCGGAGAGATGAGAGAGTGAGAAAGTGCAGCTGGTATCGTGTATCTATTCTGCGGAAAATGAGTTTTGGAAGCGATTCAGATATTTCAGTATCGATATGTAAAAAATGGATATTTTTGACAACACAACACTGATCTTACTTTATTATTTCAGATGCCTTTTTAAAAGATTACAATTGAAAAATATATATATATTATAAAATTCAACCCGCCAAAGTGGCCGATACCAATTATTGGCTGATACATCTGTGCATTTTTAGTATAAAGGCTTTACAGTTCCGTTTTGATTAAGAAAAGCACCCCTATAGCTACATTGCACTGTTTACTTTTGGTGAAGGCAATTTTATAAAATTTGATCCTCCATGTTAATTGGCAGAATTAATTGATTTTCACTGCATATTTAATGGATACATCTATTTTAGTAGTGCATGTTTTTATTTTAGTCAGTTAAGTGACATTGATGTAAACTAGTTTTTACATAATATACATTAGATGATATTCTTTGATTTGAACTTCCATTTCAGTTTGATGCAGAATTCATGTCCAGAGATAAAATATAATTTTTATATAATAAACATTGTAACAATTTTCAAATATTATATATGTTTTGTTCTGTTTTTGACCAGGTTTTCACACATACACTACCGGTGAAAAGTTTTTCAAAATTATTATTATTATTTTTTTTCTCTTATGCTCACCAAGGATGCATTTATTTTATTAAATATACAAATACAAATGTCCTTAAAATTTATAATTGTTTTGTATTTTAATATATATTAAATTGTAATTTAAACCTGTGATGGCAAATCTAACATTTCAGCATCATTACTCCAGTCTTCAGTGTCACATGATCCTTCAGAAATCATTCTAATATGATGATTTGCTGCTCAATTATTAGCAATTATTATTGGTGCTCCGTTATGAGTAATGGTTTTTATTATCAAAGTTGAAATAAATTTAACCGTGATAATTTTTTTTCAGGATTCTTTGAAGCTCAGTGAACAGCATTTATTTGAAATACATTATGAATGTATTTACGAATATTAGATATTTATGAGAATTAGATGGGGAAATGTAATGAGCCTGATCAGGCACATGAGCACCCAGGGCTCATTTATGTACATGTGCTGCTAACTACTAGGCCAAGGGTCCAGCACGGTTAATGCATGTTTGAATTGTTAATGACATGAATGGGTTAAAGTAATATATGAGTCAATATTAGTCATACACCTGAGAATCCCTTCGATGCATGACATTGATGTTGCGTTGCATTTTCTGTTCCTAACCATGATAGATTAAAACTGCTGTTTTATGTTATTCTTTGAAAGCAATGCAACAGATGCTGTAGACTTGTTCCCCTGGGCTTAATTTAGGAGTAATGAGGTCCACGATACAGCATACAGTGAGTTTTTTTTAAAAAAACAAGTCTTATGCATTAAGATGAATAATAATAACTACTGCAAAGGTTAATATGGTGTACTTGCTAAGGAAGATGAATTGGATTTCTCAGGAATAATTCAGAGACCATCAGATGCATTGCTTTAGTAAAGACTTGAGTATAAATCTAATGTTTGTTTTGGGCTTTCAGTGCAAAATAATTAAAGCATATTCTCATCTGTCACTCTTGCAGCATGTGTCATATCCTTCAACGGGTTGTTGAGACAATTACATCCTGGTGATGAAATGCAATATCTCTTGACCTTGGTTAAGGCCAAAGTAAACAGTGTGTAATGCATGACTGCTTCACTGTTGAACTACTCATTATTAATTACAGTAGCCAGGAGTCATGCTGAAATCTCAGCTGCAGCTCCGTTCAGCTGTGAAACCATGTGTTTTGTCGATATTCACATTAATTTTAAAGCATTCTTCTAAGCAAGGGCTGCAAAATGCATTTCAAAAAGTGAAATAGTGAAAAAAAGTGAATAATACATTTCTTTGCATGTTAACAATTTTAACATCTTTATATAGTTTTTCATTTCATTACTTAATTTATATAACAACAACTACAATGAAGATGATGATTATAATAATAAAAAACATCTTATTGTTTATTTGAATTTTTGTAAAATGATTAATAATTCTGTTAATAATAATAATGCTTCTGAATGTTTATCATTAATATTATTATTACTTTACATTTTATACAGAATTATTACAATTTTTATTTGACATTCCTGTAATTTTACAACTTTGTATTTTTCATATTTATGTTAAAAAATAATACATTTTCCACTGCTTTGAATTTTTGTAAAATGATAAATAATACTGTTAATAATGCTTTCTAATGTTTACATTTTATACATTTTATACTGAATTATTATAAATTTCTGATATTCCTGTAACAATTTTATAAATATAAAAAATATACAAAGTTGTATGTTTAATAATAAGTTCTCCACTGCTTTAAATTTAATAATAATAATAATAATAATAATAAATACTGATAATAATAATAATACTTGCTAATGTTTATTTTTATTACTGTTATTATTATTTTTACATACATTTTATACTAAATTATTAAAAATTCTGACATTCCTGTAACAATTTTACTTTATACTAACAACTTTGTGTATGTATATATATGTACATACACTACCAGTCAAAAGTTTGGACACGGTAACATTTTTAATGTTTTTAAAAGAAGTTTCGTCTGCTCACCAAGGCTGCATTTATTTAATTAAAAATACAGTAAAAACTGTAATATTATGAAATATTATTACAATTTAAAATAACTGTTTTCTTTTTGAATATATTTTATGAAGTAATTTATTACTGTGATCAAAGCTGAATTTTCAGCATCATTACTCCAGTCTTCAGTGTCACATGATCCTTCAGAAATCATTCTAATATGCTGATCTGCTGCTCAAGAAACATTTATTGTGTACAATTGTACAAAATATTTGTGTACAATATTTTTCTTTTTTCAGGATTCTTTGATGAATAGAAAGTTCAAAAGAACAGCATTTATTTGAAATAAAATCTTTTGTAACACACTCTAAAAAATGCTGGGTTAAAAACAACCCAAGTTGGGTTAAATTTGGACAAACCCAGCAGGTTGGGTTAAAGGTCACCTATTATGCCCTCTTTCACAAGATGTAATATAAGTCTCTGGTCTGGTCAAGTTTCAGCTTAAAATGCCCCACAAATTTGCCCCTATTTTGGGGTGAGCAAAAACATGCCTTTTACTATATTAATATATTGCTGGCTAAAAAGATAAATCCAAAATTGGTTGAAAAAAATGGCTGGGTGAAAACAACCCAATCCCTGGGTTTGTCCATATTTAACCCAGCATTTTTTAGAGTGCATTATAAATGTCTTTACTGTCACTTTTGATCGATTTAATGCATCCTTGCTGAATAAAAGTGTTAATTTCTTTAATTTCTTTAAAAAAAAAAATTTAAATAAAAATTCTTACTGACCCCAAAGTTTTGAACGGTAGTGTATAATGTTACAAAAGCTTAAATGCTGTTCTTTTGAACTTTCTATTCATCAAGGAATCCTGAAAAAACAGTATACAACTGTTTTCAACATTGATAATAATCATAAATGTTTCTTGAGCAGCAGATCATCATATTAGAATGATTTCTGAAGGATCATGTGACACTGAAGACACTGAAGTAATAATGCTGAAAATTCAGCTTTGATCACAGGAATAAATTACTTTATAAAATATATTCAAACAGAAAACAGTTATTTTAAATTGTAATAATATTTCACAATATTACTGTTTTTACTGTATTTTTAATTAAATAAATGCAGCCTTGGTGAGCAGATGAAATTTCTTTTAAAAACAAAAGTCCAAACTTTTGACTGGTAGTGTATGTATAGGTGTGTGTGTGTATGTAAATATATATATATATATATATATATATATATATATATGTGTGTGTGTGTGTGTGTAATTATACAAAGTTGTTAGTATAAAGTGAAATTGTTACAGGAATGTCAGAATTTTTAATAATTTAGTATAAAATGTATGTAAAATGTGTGTGTGTGTATATATATATATATATATATATATATATACTACCAGTGTGTGTGTGTATATATATACATATATATATATATATATATACACTACCAGTCAAAAGTTTGGAAACATTACTATTTTTAATGTTTTTGAACGATGTCTCTTATGCCCAGAAAAAAACAATAATATTGTGAAATATTATTACAATTTAAAATTTTGGTTTTCTATTTTTATATACTTTAAAATATAATTTATTTCTGTGATGCAAAGCTGAATTTTCAGCGTCATTACTCCAGGCTTCAGTGTCACATGATCCTTCAGAAATCATTCTAATATGTTGATTTGATACTCAGTTATTATCAATGTTGAAAACAGTTGTGTTGCTTAATATTTTTTTGGAACCTTTGATACTTTTTTCAGGATTCATTGATGAATAAAAGGTTAAAAGGAACAGCATTTATTAAAAATATAAATCTTTTCTAACAATATAAATATTTACTATCACTTTTTATCAATTTAACACATCCGTGCTGAATAAAAGTATTAATTTCTTTCAAAAAAAAAAAAGAAAGAAAAAAATTACTGACCCCAAACTTTTGAACGGTAGTGTATATGGTTACAAAAGATTTCTATTTTAAATAAATTATGATATTTTTTTTTTTTTTTTACTTTTTATTCATCAAAGAATCCTGAAAAAGTATCACAGGTTATAAAATAATATTAAGCAGCACAACTGTTTCCAACATTGATAATAAATCAGCATATTACAATGATTTCTGAAGGATCATGTGACACTGAAGACTGGAGTATCACTTTGCATCACAGAAATAAATTATATTTTAATATAAAATGATATTATATTTTATATTAAAATAGAAAACCATAATTTTAAATTGTAATAATATTTCACAATATTATTGTTTTTCTGTATTTATTATGAAATAAATGCAGCCTTAATGAGCATAAGAGACTTAAGATTAAAAATAGTAATGTTTCCAAACTTTTGACTGCTAGTGTATATGTGTGTGTATATATATATATATATATATATATATATATATATAATTATACAGTTACATTATGAACATAATAATTATTTAATTTTTTTTTTGTAAACATTTCTTCGCTGTGAGCAAAAAGGGGGAATCGTAGAGAGCCGCTTGCTTAAAAAACAAATCACTTGGGTTTGTTTATTTGAGAAACCAAGAGGGGCATTTTAAAGGAAATTAAGGCAACATCAAAGATGAGGGTAATTGCTGCTCGCCTCTCTTGAATGTCTGTTTATTTCTTATGAGCACTAATGACTGTGGGTGGAAACATTAAGGAGTTGGTTAATGTGTTCCTCCCCGTCCCAGCATGTGTCCAGCAAATAAACAAACCATTATGGCCTCCTTTTATGATAGAGGATGACTAGAGGTTTGTTATGGGGTAATTTATGCATGTTTGGTCTGTACAGAATAGGTGTGTATGGATTTTAGGTCTTTAATGATATGGATTATGGGTTTGCATGAAGACGTATGCACACCTTAAACCATAAAGAAATTCATAGCTAGGTTTTTTTTTTTTTTTTTTTTTTCAATGGCTCCTCATGTTTTATCAGTGAAATGGTTCTGTCTTATCGCACCTTCCTGTGCTCTTTGATGCCTTGCTAATATGTGGCTATTTCAGATGCCTTTCACATGTAACTTTACTGAAAATGTGCATGTAAAGCAGAATGGAGCCATTTTTGCAGTGCAGGTCACTGGTCACTAGTTGCTTTGATGCTTCCGTCTGTGCCTGTTCTTTAAATCCACCATCTGTTCTCACGGAGCGATGCTCCTCGTTTTCAGACCTCTCTTCCTGTACGATCTGTGAACCAGCAGCTCCGGCACAGCATACGGTCCTCAGTGATTAACTTCACTGATTTGTTCTGTGCAGTTTTGTCAGGAAACATCTGTTCTTGAATCATTTATTATGGAATTATAAAGCTTAAGTTTTCTGCATGTGCAGCATTTCTGTTGCAGTGGAGATCAGATGCACATTCTTTCTATAAATTCATGAATACATAATTTATTGATGCATTAGCCATAACAGACAGGCCTATGTGATGAAAAGCCAGCCGTGAAACATGCGAGTAGCTGCTTCAATCTAAATGTAAGATTGATTTGAGTGCTGTAAACACAAAGCGTGACATGACAGCCAAACATGAGCATTTAAAGCACATTGCTGATGTCAGTTTAATTCAAAGAAACTTCAGGTTGCATTTTTCCTTCTTTACTGAACCTAGATAAAGTGCCCCTATTATGCTATTTTAAAGGTTCCTCATTTTGTTTTGCAGGTCTCCTACAATATGTTTACATGCATCAAAGCTCAACAAATTTAATTTTCTCATAACACACACTACCAGTCAAAAGTTTGGACACGGTAAGATTTTTAATGTTTTAAAAAGAAGTTTCGTCTGCTCACCAAGGCTGCATTTATTTAATTAAAAATACAGTAAAAACAGTAATATTGTGAAATATTATTACAATTTAAAATAACTGTTTTCTGTTTGAATATATTTTAAAATGTAATTTTAAAGCTGAATTTTCAGCATCATTACTCCAGTCTTCAGTGTCACATGATCCTTCAGAAATCATTCTGATATGATGATTTGCTGCTCAAGAAACATTTATTATACATTTATTATTTATTCATTACAATTGTACAAAATATTTGTGTACAATATTTCTTTTTTCAGGATTCCTTGATGAATAGAAAGTTCAAAAGAACAGCATTTATCTGAAATACAAAGCTTTTGTAACATTATACACTACCGTTCAAAAGTTTGGGGTCAGTAAGAATTTTTATTTATTTATTTTTTTTGAAAAGAAATTAAAGAAATTGATTATTTTTTCCAGCAAGGATGCATTAAATCGATCAAAAGTGACAGTAAAGACATTTATAATGTTACAAAAGATGATATTTAAAATAAACGCTGTTCTTTTGAACTTTCTATTCATCAAAGAATCCTAAAAAAGAAATATTGTACACAAATATTTTGTACAATTGTACACAATAAATGTTTCTTGAGCAGCAGATCATCATATTAGAATGATTTCTGAAGGATCATGTGACACTGAAGACTGGAGTAATGATGCTGAAAATTCAGCTTTGCCAACAGAAGAATAAATTACATTTTAAAATATTTTCAAATAGAACACAGTTATTTTAAATTGTAATAATATTTCAGAATATCACTGTTTTTACTGTATTTTTAATTAAATAAATGCAGCCTTGGTGAGCAGACGAAACTTCTTTTAAAAACATTAAAAATCTTACCGTGTCCAAACTTTTGACTGGTAGTGTACATTGCACACCACCTCATTTCTCAAAGACTCTAAAACGACTCATCCGAAGAATCAATCTCTCTAAATCCCTCCAAGAGCTACTCTGCTCTGATTGGTCAGATGCCCCAGTCTGTTGTGATTGGTCTACCACTTGCAGCGTGTGTTGGAAACTAAACGACCAATCTGAATTTCAACTCTGGAGCTTCCTAAAGCTCAGCGATTGTACACATTGTAAAGACAGTAATGATGGAGTTGATTTTACCATATCAGTACCATATCAAGCGTGAGTCCGATGATGAAATATTAGAAGAACTAGTTATTTAACCCAAACTTTATTTGCAAAGACGACTTGAGCAGGATGTTTCTCAGTTTACTCAGTTTTTCACACATTATGAGATGTTTCAACTGTAATTCCTCTACATCAGCATTAACAAGTGTATGTTCATCACATGGTAACTTTTTTTTTTTTCGTAAGGGACATTAATCATAGTGTTCATTTGACACACTTTAAGAAGTTTTGGTGAACAGCTTCTCCTCTCATCTCTCAAGCAGATCAGGATAATGCCATCGATCTGCTCTTTTGTCATGAATGATGTGTTGGATTACTTTCCAGCACCCCTTTGAACTCAATTCAAGAAGATGCACTAAGTGCCATGGCAACAAGACTACTCATTGTATCGTGAGCAAATGCGTTTGAGAAAACATCCATCATGCTACTAAGAGCCGCCGTATAGAGGAAACCTGTGACCTTGAGCATCATGTTTGGATTGTCCCACACTTGTCCTCTTGCTACAGTGCACCACTGCTTGCGTTTTGACTTTGGTTTGGATTGAAAGTCAATAGGAAAATAAAACCTGTGGTTATCCTCAACCTCTTAACTGTTTTGAGTGCACTGACTTACTACAAATGCTGCCCAGGTTTTCTTCTACTGTCTGGAAAATCTCAGTCACACTTCTCCTGCTGAGGCATGAAAGCTGAAAGCCTCTTCATAAGATTATGGCATATAATATTCCAGAGCATTTAAACAGAAACATCAGATTATTTCTTGGATCTAGGGTACATGAGACGGGTTCAAGGAGATTGTTTTAGCTACATTTTTTCCTTTTACCTTTTTATTGTTGTAATTTATTACTCAATGTACTATTTATTAGTCACACTGGTTTAATATTTTTCACATATTTTATACATTGGAATTCCACATAAATGAATTTTCTGTTAAAGACAATATATATATAATATATAACATGTGAGAGCCGGTATGCAAGAAAAATCCTGATAGCACAAATATTTAGGTTATATGCAGTTTCATAATTTTTTATTTTTTATAATGCTTGCTTATCTACAGTATATTGCTGTAACATTGCTGTCCAATGTTACGACATTCAGAGGCCATATTACAGATATTTACAATTTCAAATATATGTAAACAAACACTTTTTGAAGTATTTATCAGATGTTTTGGACATCTGTGTTGTATACTGGGTAGTAAATAGCACATGTACATTACTGAAACTACGTTTATTAGATATGTGTATTTTCAATTTTTGTAACCCCCCCCCCCCACACACACACCCTTTTTTTATTTTTTATAAAGCCCATAACACCGATACATATACTTTTGGAGTGTATTTTGCTATAGTCTAGCGCTACAGAAATTTAATTATATTTCAAATTGTGCAGCTTGTCGAGAAGAGGTGTAAATTACTTGAAAAGATGAATGATTTTTGCTTATCACATAAAAAACAACAACGACAACAAAAAAAAAAAAAACCCTTGGGTAAGTTACAAACCAGTTAAAATTCATATTCATGATGTTCGAAATGTTCATATTCATCATTATGATCCACAAATAAATGTACAGAGATTCACAAAAAAGTAATTTTGTGGTCGGCTGATTGGTCAGCTGCACCAGTGTTGTTCCAGCAATCTTTGTTAGGCCTTCAATATGGGACTTTAAAATGAAGATACCAAAAGAAAAGTTTGTTAAGAACCAGAATAAGGATGTTAAGATATCGTTAATACTTCTTGAGTTACAGACATGCAAACTTGAGGCAAAAAAAAAAACCACAAGAAGTGCTTTTTGCCAGTTTTGAACTGTCACTGTTTTCATATAATGAAACAAAGATTGCTAAAGTCAACATATTTTACTTATAGACCTACTGATCTCTGTGTAAAAAAAATAAATAAAAATAAATAAATAAAATAAAAATAAATAAATAAATAAATAAATAAATAATGATGCTGCCATCTTTCTAAAGTCATTTTTACACCCCTCTAATTTGGCTCCAAATCTCAGGTGAAAATTGTCATTTTGCCCCCCTCTACAAAATAGTGGATTACTCAAATATACATCTGTGGCATTTAATATGTTGGCTTTCATCACTATTTGTGTTTGTCTTTCTACAGAAAAAAATATTAACAAAATCAAAAATTTGAGCCGGGGACGTCTGGTTGAGTTGACACGGCATGACCCAAATACAAAATAATTCTATCCCGATACCCTAGCAACCACAAACATCCTGCTAGCATCATTACAGAGAGTTTTGAAATGAAAAATCTAGATACAAAACTTCCCTCTAGTGTGATTTACTTGTGGTATACTGGTTTACAGAAGGCAGTGTATGTATATTCAGGGCAGTAATCACAGGCGAGAGCCTCTTTTGCTTGTTGTTTAAGGTTTTGCTCGATTACACTTGGAAACCCTCAAGTTTAATGGCATTTCTGTAATTTCAGTCTCTGCAGCCCCGGACCCTGAAGAAATTGAATCCTATTTTGAGTCCATGAAGTCATTGAGATTATAAGATTTATTTACTTTTTAATCAGTGGTTACAACAAATGAAGGGCTTCCCTAATAATTCACACCACTCGTCGTGTGTTGTGACAAATAGGATTATACACTATGATGGTGATACTAATGATTTTCTGCCTAGAAAGGTCACAGTCTCGTATTAGTGCTATGAATGTACAAATATGCCACATCAAATGCCATATCAAATTAAAAGCCATGGTAGCTCACCGACAAAATCCTTTCCTGCCATGCATTTCAGGGGATGAAGTTTTGTTTTTCTGTCTTGACCTAATCTTACACAGGTACACCGCTGGCACAGTTAGCGTGTGTGTGTGTGTGGGAAGAGGGTTGTGTATCTGCTTCAGTGCTTGAGTAATTAATTCCTTCTGTAAGCTGTAGCACCAGTAGCTCTGAGGAACTGATAATTATTCAGCCTGTTTGTGGCTCGTTGTGCCTGAGCAGGTTTCTCATTTCCAGGATTAGTGGCTATTGGCTCCTTTTTCCCCCACTTTCCTTCTTATTTTGCTGTGACAGCTCTGATGTGGTTTATAGCAATCTTTTATCCGTAGACCCTGGCTAATATAAGGCTGGTCTCAGAATAACAGTAGAATAAAATCGTTCGTTATACGGTATATTTTATATACAAAAGTTTGGAGGCAGTAAGATTGTATTTTTAGAGAAATTAATACTTTTATTTAACAAAGATGCATTAAATTAATCAAAATTGTCTTCTGAACCTTCTATTAATCAGAAAATCCACTGAAGACCGGAGTAATGATGCTGAAAATTCAGCTTTGCCATCACAGGAATAAATTACATTTTAAAATACATTTAAATTGAAAACCGTTATGTTTAATTGTAAAGATATTTAACAACATTACTGTATTTTTTATCAGTCTACTTTTAAAGACAATAATAAAAAAAAAAAATCATACTGAACTGAAACTTCTGAATGGTATGTATGTTTATATATAAAGTAAAGCTTCATGATTAACCGTTAAAAGATTGCCATGTTGATTCAAACGTCTGCTCGATCTTTTTCCTAAATGACAGCAATTTGGCTCTGTCTATATTAAACCTTTGACAAGTATGATCACAATGAACATTCATTTTTGAGTTGCCGCTGACCCAGAGAGAGCAGTTGTCATGTATAGGTATGAAACGGCTTCACAAACAGTCTTTTCAACCACACAGTATCATTATTTCTGTGTTACAAACATTCAAATTATAACAGAAGCACTCAGATAAAAGTTTATAGTTCAAATATAAACACTGATGTCTACGGAAGCAATCAAAATGGAATAAATCGTGCTTTGAAAGTAACTTGAAGCATCAAACAAAGATTGTATCAATTACATTGTTCAGCCAGTAGGTGGCAACAAGTGACTGTTAATAAATTTATTTATTGAATCATTCATTCAAGAGATTCGTTAAAAAACGCTGATTCATCTAGTAATGAAACAAGTAAAGTTTTTTATGAGTGAGTCATTAAATCATTCATTCAAAGTGATTTTAAAAAAAAATAAAGAAATTCAAATTAAATATATATAACTTTAAATAGCCTGCAGCAAATAACATTGTGTCAGAACCTATAGTATATTACATGGTATTTTGTTTAGTTCAAGAATCACGGGAGAATCATGAGCTTTATTTAAAACAAAAAAAAATTGTGATTCTCAATTTATCCAGAACCATTGCTGTTCAAAGACTGAAAAACATTTGACAGCCATATTACACACATTTAATAATTCAAATGCTTGACTTTGGCTTGCATGCGCACTTGTGTTAAGTGGACATATAAGTACAGACATGTCTGCAGAACAGAGAAGTTGCAATATTCCAAGTGAATGACTTCTTGAATGAGAAGAAAATGTAGGGCGGGACCTAATTGTATCCATCTGGAAATGATTGGATGGTTGGATGGTTGTGATTTGCGATTGCTGTGATCTCATGCGAGTGACAGGTTGTCCTGCCCTCGTGCCAATAAACACGTCATCAGAGAAATGAAGAGGGGGTAGGAAAGTTATTTTGTTTAAAGATTACGAGGGCACATGAATTAAAAATATAATTATAACAAATATAAAGCAATATTCTTGGTGACTTTAAAAGTATGTACTTACATCATTGAAGTAAATACTTTTAGTATATAGTGTGGTATGCAAATTAGGACCAATGTGTCAATATAGTTTGCCATTGAACATTTTCAATTTCTGTGAAATTAAAGGCTTTAAAAAGAAATCTTTTCAACATCAATAACAATGCTTTTTTAAGAAATGTGATTTTTTTTTTTTCCCCCTTCAGTAGTATTCATGCTTTTAAATAATAAGAAATAAATGTTGTTGATCAAAGTCCCTTTATGGTACGAGAATAATATACAGTATGTGGTATGATCATCATACACTCACTATTTTCTTCAATTTCCCCCCTTTTTTTCTTCCTAATGAATAGACTAGTGAAGAAAGTGGCATTTATATAGGTGTTGTCTGACAGGCTTTGATGAGCTTTGAGGAGTGTTTGTGTCCTTTGAGGGTAAACACTCTAATTGGCAGTGAGAGTGGGTGTTTGTGGGTGAGTGAGTGTTCGTATCTGTCCTGTTAGCGGCTCAGACAGAGTGCTTGTCTCTCTCTTCCTCCTGCGTTGAGTGCTGCTCTGGTTCTGGTCCGGACGCTCATCTTTCTGCCTAATTATAGCTCTCGGTGTGTGACTGGAAACAGGCAGAGAGTCATTTCAGGATAGTTTTATGTGTGGACATGGAATATTAAAACGAATCCTTGCAGCGCTCATGTTAGATAATTTGCTGATTATGTTAGGATGCCATATTTATGTGGAATTATTGTCAATTTTTGAAATTAAGAAACCTTGCTTTGTGTTCGGCCGCATAAAGAGATCCGATTAGGCATTAGCCGTATAGGGATAATCTGATTTTTGACTCCCTGCGGATACCGCTGTGATTCCGTTCCTCTGCTGGTTCTGATCTAAAGAGATCTGCCTCAGGATATTTGTCTGTTGTTAATGAAAAATAAAATGTATGCATAAGGACTGTTGGTTGGCTGATTCTTAACTCTGAATGAAAGGAGTGTCATTTTTAGCGTCTAGTATTTGCTGAAGTCAGAGCGTCTGGCCACTGGAGCGCAGTGTTTCTCTATGACACAATGAGCTTTCAAATTCTATGCCATACCATTTGAAATATGCTTTGGTTTTGTATGCCTCTTTATGTATGTATGCATGTAACCAGATTTGTACCTATTGCACCATGCACTGAAAGTGTGATTTATAGAGTTTATGTCAAAAATACAAAATGTACAACATACAAAAATGTGACTTATTAGCTGTTGCAGTTGTCATTAGCTATACAATAGCTCCTGTTTTTTTTTTTTTTTATAGATTTATTAATATTTTGAATCAGCTTTTATTTTTATATGTTTAGTTTTTGTGTTAATTTTAGATTAATTTTGTTATTTCATTATTTGCTTTGTGTATATATAGGCTATGTATTGAAATAAATTGAAATAAAGCTGAAATAAAAGCATTTCTGGTAATTGAAATAAAGCTTATCTATCTATCTATCTAATCTATATATATATAAATAATCAGCTTTATTTCAATTACCGGAAATGCTTTTAATAGTTTTAGTTAACGATAATAACCCTGGTGCAATCACAAAATATATTGTATGACCTTATAATCTTTTTTTTTGTGATTCACAATCACTATAATTAGTTTATTGAAAAGAAAAGCATTTAACAAATTGAGTATTGCTAATGTGTTATAATTTAATAATATGGGTGATAATTTAAAATAATTATAACTTAGATAAAATACTTTAATAAAACAGTGTACGTGCTAGGGATAAAATTGTATCAAACTGTGTGAGCATTATTACAGGGAAAAGTAATATCTGGGAAAATGAGGACATACTTCTTTGTAGTGAAATTCACTGAGATTGAATCAGCGGTTATTTGATTACATATTTAAAACATAATCATATTATCTCTTGACATTTTGTATCATTAATAAAGGCCTGGTTCTTTTTCACTGCCTTGTACAGTCCACACATATGGCAATTATTAAATTCCCAAACCTTGCCAAATTTGCATAGATATTAATCATGACTTTTATGAAACTGTAGATCAGTCTTCTGCAGTATTTTGGTGTAATAGAGTGCTATGTGAGAAAGCTGCTTTTCTGGCCAGTTCTTATCAGTCGGGAAACACTTACTGTCTGTATCTCAGAATCAATACTCTGAGGAATCAAAGTGCCTGCTTTTATAGCAGATTTGAGTCTGGCCATTAAAAACTCATATAACTTTCCCAAATACAGAAATAGCTGCATATTCGGCTTAGCGATAAGTTTATTTTATTTATTTTATTTTATCATGATGAGTTCTCTGTCTGTTCATCTCAAATCACCTCTCATATCCTGTCTGCAGTAATAAGAGCAGGTTTATGGCTGCTCTGCTGCTGTAGGACTCTTGTGTTGTGCTGTGACTTACAGCCTGTGCTTTGGTTTTGGACAGAGCCAGACTCTGTGTATTCCATTATGACCAATGACTCTTACCTTCTGAAGCATCAGCATTTTTTTGTAGGAGTCCACAGGCCCCTTGTTGGGTACACCTTTTTTTTTTTTTTTTTAATTTCCATTTGAAGCCAAGGTTTAGTATTGCTTATTATTTCATCATCTGTTTAGCTATTATTTCTTTCTTTGTTAAACTAACTGTACTTTCCCAAGAAATCTCTCACTAATTACATTAGTTACATTAAGTCATTTTTTCCCCCCACAATTAAACTGCCCCTTTTATGCTATTTTAAAGGCTCCTAATTTTGTTTTGGAGGTCCTACAATAGGTTTATATGCATAAAAGGTCAAACAACACTTTAATTTTCTCATAATACACATTGCAGCATCACCTCTTTTCTCACAGTGTCTGAAACGGTTTGATAAAGGATCTGGTCTCTCTAAACTCCTCCTTTCTGAGAGCCTCCTCTGCTCTGATTGGTCAGATGGCCCAGTCTGTTGCGATTGGTTTACTGCTTACAGCGTGTGTCAAAAAACCAAACACCCATTACCATATCTGAATTTCTCGACATGTCGACAACACGAGCCAAACTCTTCCGGGCCTCGGCTACAACTACAGCGTTTGAAGGCGGGTCAGAGTAGACGTTGTTCGCGGGCAGACAATGAAGACCATAGGGTGGCATTATGCAAATTTGTTACATATAGGTTCATGCAGGAAGTAATACTGGAATTACTGTCGACTCGTTTCTTCTTTCTTTTAGGAGACAGCGACTTTATTGGTTGTGCACTTTGACCTTTAAAACTTTGAAAATAAACCTTTACAAATATTTTAATACATTTGAAAATTCTAATAATTTGGCAAAATGATGTTCACTCACAAAAGATGAAACTCCAGTCATAGACAAAAAGCTAGGTGTTGCGGATCATCACCCCTTGATGCAGGGCCATGTTGAGATCACATGACCAGCTTTTCTTGCATTTTCAGTTACTAAATACAAACTTCAGATTAACTTATTTTATTGCAGACCTTGTAAGAGATGAAACAATGTGCAAGTATGTCTCAGTGTCATTTTCACCTATCAAAATAAGAGGTCAAACACCTTCTCCTTTCTAAGACTCATTTTTCCCCTTTTTTTTTTTTTTTTTTTGTCAATTAAAAGGAACCATCCGTTCAGAATTTCTAATATACATAAGCCTGAATGATTTATTTTCATAACGTGACCTTGGCTTTGGAATTGCATGATGTTCTGATAGCATCTTTATTTCAGCGTGTTCCTTTTTTGTTTATGTCTTGGCACATTTTGTTTTTTTTTTCATAATGTTATGCAGTTCTTTCTTTCAAAGTTGAATCAGCAGATATACCCACCGGCATGGAGGTCTGATTGTGATAATGTGCACAGCTCAGATTCCTCCACTGTTCTGGATCTCATAAGGGTTCTGGTGATGGCACAATGTTAGAAAGCATTTAAAGATTTGTTTGTGGATGTCAACACAGTAGTCTGTCATGATATTTAAAGCTCCCCGGTGTGTTTTATGTGTACATTGTATGTAGAAAATACACACTTTAAAAAAAAAAAAAAAAGTTTAACTGATAACGTTTAAGTTTTTTTTTAAATAAGTCTCTTATGCTCACTGAGTCTGCATTTATTTGATCAAAAAATACAGTAAAAACAGTAATATTGTGAAATATTATTGTGATTCAAAAGAACTGTTTTCTATTTGAATATATTTTAAAATATAATTTATTCATGTGATAGAAAAGCTGAATTTTCATACTCCAGTCTTCTGTGTCACATGATTCTTCAGAAATTCTAATTCATTCTATTTTGCTGATTTGGTGCTTAAGAAACATTTCTTATTATTAAGTTGCTCTATATTTTTGTGGAAACTGTGATCAATTTTTCAGGATTCTTTGTTAAATAGAAAGAAAAAAACAGCATTTATTTGAATTTGAAATCTTTATTGAACGATGGTTGATCTTTTTTTAATTCTCTTAGTTTTGTGAAATCTCTTTCTATACACTGGCATAAAAATATAAAGAACTATTGTTGTGCAAAAGTGGAATAAGCAAAAGCAATATAAAACAGCATGAAATAGGTGATATGAAAATAATGGCAGTGTTCATGTTAGCCTACATAGAATGGACAATATGTAATGGCATTATATAGGAAGGGGTCAGGGGATCCATTCATGTAGCGCTCAGGCCTGCACTATAATTTGTGCCTGACCCTTTTCAGTTTCTCTGCTCTTCAGAGAGTGACACTTAAAAGCCCCACAAAGTGATTTGTCAAGGGCCTGCATGCTCAAAAATCAGACTACCTCCAGATAGCAAGGTGGCAAGAAGATGGATCTGGGGGTATCTCGTACTTAACTCCCTCTGATTATGTTCACTCAGGAAGAAGCGATATAGACAAGGGTGGAGGGAGAGAGAAAGAGAGATGTTCTTGGGTGGGCAACTCTCCCTCAAATAGCATTTTAGTATTTTGATCTTTTAGTATCTTTGGGAAAGCATCACAAAATATGCATCTCTGTAAAGGTTATCAGAACATTTAAGCATTTAAAATTCAATGCATTTATTAAGTTATCACTTGCTTCCTCCTTGCATTGTTTGTTTGTTAGAAATGTTTAGAAAGATCTCTTGAAAAGAACTCTTGACCAACTCAATTTTGTTTATTTTGACTGTATCAAATAAAGCAGAGACCCCTGACATAACCATGCATGCACCAAGTATGCAGTCTGTGTGATTTGTGCATGCGTGTTTAAACAAAACAGGCTCATTAAACACATTTTTAAACATAACTTGACATTTTATAGAGATAACTTGACCATTTGTGTTTGGGCTCTTCCATGCATCTGATTTTTGCATGTAAACCACATTCCTCACTTGGAGCTTAAAAGTTATAGACTAAACTCCAAAGCAAAGGTGGTCGTTAGATGTATACTTTAAAGAAAAAAGAAAAGAAAAAAAGTTTAGTCAGGGCAGGAATGCTTCATTATAAGCCTTGTAAATCAAACCAGACTTTCTCCTCTTCAGCCTGAGGATCTAGTTTCTTGAGAAATACACTAAGCACTGAGGCTGATGTTAATTCTGTCTCATTTTTTCTTAACAGAGGTGAAAGTCTATCGAGATGTTCTCAATGTAAGACGGCACGGTACTGCAGCGTTCAGTGTCAGGTAAGAGCTACACATGCTGTTGGGTCCTAATCATCAGAGCTTTACAAACAAGTTTGTGATGAAATCTTATTTCATTTATAGGTTAAATTCATTGTTTTTTTTTTCTACTTAATGTTTTACACCTAAATAAAAATATTTGACAAATGCAAAATGAGATTCCAGTCATATCAGCAGCCTAAATAAAGCTTTTAATTTCATTTCATTTCATTTCTCTAAACTGCTTAGAGAATGAAACACCCTAGAAAAACACCACATTTATTTTGTTTTATTTTATTTTATTTTATTTTAATGTGCATGAGGCCTTGCAATATAAAAGCAGCCCAACTGAGCTATCACTGTTTATTTTGTTAATTAACCAATAAACAATCATCGTTAGCTGGCCTTGATGATATTGGGGATCAAAGCATAATTTAGAACCAAAAAGTTCCCCAAGATTCTGTATAATGGGTGAAGGTTTAAATATGACTCCATCAATAGCCAAGGGATTTGGGGCCTATACTAACAGGATTTCTGTTTTGTCAGTATTCATTTTTAAGAAGTTTTGAGCCATCTATACTTTGAGATCTTGTATAAAGTGATAGAAGGGGGATGAAAAACATAATTTGGCTGAACAGTAAGATAGATTTTTGTATCATCTGTGTAACTATGGGAATTATGGGAACTGTGGGAGACCATGACGCTGAAGGATCTGACCACGAGGAAGCATATAGATTAGAAATAGAAGTGGACCAAGAACGGATCCTTGAGGTACACCATGGGAAACAGTGACAGAGCAAGATTTGTGTTTGTTAATTCTAATGAATTTTTGCCCGTCTAAGAGATATGACGTTAGCCACTGAAAGGCAGTATAATGTCATTAAAATTCTCCAGGTTCCTGTACGAACACTTATGAGCCGGCAGTTATCGGAAACTCTTGCATGAGGTCTAGTGTGACTTCTCATCAGAAGTATTTGGTGCTTGGAGCCATACACCTGTGAAATATGTTCTACATTCAGAAGATTTTCCAGTATTACTCCTTGTCTTTTAACGGCACTTAAAGGGATAGTTTAAACAGAAATGAAAATTCTGTCATCATTTACATGCCACATGTCGCTTCAAACCTATTTGTCTTTCTTTCTTCCATGGGACACAAAAGACGATATTAAAAAAAAAAAGTCCTAGCTCATTTCTGTATAAAGAAATTGAATTGTTATTTGTGAAAATGACAAAGGAAACACCATAAAACTAGTCAATACAACCCATGCACTATATGCTTTTATGGCTTTGTGAGAGGAACAGACCAAATTTTAAGTCATTATAGCTTTAATTTTCAAATCTCATTTCTTAAAATCAGGATTTTCAGTCAATAACGGCTTAAATATTGTTCAGTTCCTTACACAAAGCTATATAGTCTACTTCTATGTCTTCATTTTTGGACCTTGACTGTGTCTTTTCTCATTCAGGTTTATATAGTCTAAAAGAGCAGCATGAAAATTCGCTAAACACAGAAGAAAGAAAGTCATGCAGGTTTGGAAATGACATGAGGAGTATATCAAGAATTACATTTTTTGGGTGAAATATCCCTTTAATGTGTCTGTCAGATGCTCTCCAGAAATCTTTGCAGTTCAAGAGCATCCAGTCTATCAAAACTAGACACCACACTGCTTTAAAGTAGCAAAGCTGTCACTGTCAAACCAGCCTTGTTCTCTCCAGGCACTCAAGGTTGTCAAATTTTCTTTGTCTTTTTTTAATTGTAGGGCAGACTTTCATCATAATTCCCTCTAAAGGGAGACCACAAACAGCAAGCTCTGATTGAAGATGTGTAACTTCATCATACATGTTTGTGAAATCGTTCCTATTTATTTTCTACTTTATCCTCATCTTCACCCTTCAGAAACAAGCATGGCCTGATCACAAGAGAGAATGCAAATGCCTTCAGCGCCTCCAGCCAAGAATCCCCACCGACTCCGTCCGCCTGGTTGCGAGGATCATTTTCAAACTAGTATGTGACATCAGAACACCTCTCCATATCAGGACCAATTCTAACATGTTCAAAGCATGTTTTGCGTTTAAATCTATCACAGTTGGTGTTCAGCCACAGGGCTTACCCTTTCTGTCTCTTTCTACAGCTCAGCCAATCAAAAAGTGACCAAGAGGAGCTGTACTCGATAGCTGAACACCAGTCACGTAAGTTCCTGTTTGATTTGTATTTGCATTGCACTGACACAAGGCAAGTGGCTGTTGCTACATTGCGTATTTTAGCTTGACTGGATCAGTCAGCATCCAGGACTGAACCAATATGTTTTATAAAACCATATGTGTTATGTCTAAAAGTTGCCTTTTAGACTTTACAGAAAAGGATAATGTCCATTGTCATATTAAAAATGTGACTTTTCCTTATATAAAAAGCTATAAACAGAATAAAAGGCTGTGTTGTTAATGGGCGGCAGTAAAAAATCACTAACTCATCTATCCTGCAAAGTTGAAAGATTTGATTTCCTATGATGAAAGGTGAATAAATGTCAGATCCTGGCAGGAGTTTATTATAACATTATGAATTTTCTTCTCTTTCTCGGTGCGGACCCTCTGTGAAACCTGCCCCCGGCCTCTGGCTTTTCAAAAGTAATTGGCTATTTTGTCAAAAGAGCCTCTGACTTTTCTTTGGCCTGACTTTTTCTTATTCAGTCATAAGTAATGTGCAGCCATTAGAGAGGTAATCCCGCTGATGGTCCTTATGGAAGCAGTCAGTGCCCCCTCTGAACTTGTGCTTTCTCATCACACTAACGACCTTATGAGGCGGCCCTTGCTTTCACCTCAAAATTAACATCTCATCGCCTCATGCATTATTTCAGGAAATCCATCAGCTCATCATTTTTGAAGCAGTGCTGATTTATGTCGAGATTCATATGTAGACCAGTTCCCTTAGACAAACAGAAGAGCATTTCATTTGATCTCCTTCCTTCACGTGTCAGAGTGATTTCAGCTTGTGGTCGAACGATGGGTTTTTCAGTGGCTAATAGCCGGGTAGCCTATTTAATCCTGTATGTATTACGATTTAATGGTAGCAAATGAGACATGCAAAATTGCAGAAATTAAATAAATCATTCACCCAAAAATTGATACAACAGGTTTTATCTCAATTATGGGATATTAATGTCATTACTTACATTCCCATCTAAATTGCGAATTTGCGTTTTCATTGCACATGTTCAAGAGAAAGAAATCCGGGTAAATTTATGCTTTAGAAATAAGATGCTAATGCTCAGCAAATCTATATTTATTTGATTAAAAATACAGTAAAAGTTTTATTGTAAGTACAGCTATACTGTGAAATATATCAAAATAGAAAATAGTTATTTTTAATTGTAATAATATTTATTCCTATGATGACAAAGCTGAATTTTCAGCATAATTACTCCAGTCTTTAGTGTCACATGATTTTTCAGAAATCATTCTAATATTATGATTTTGGTGCTCAAGAAACATTTCTTATTAGTATTATCAGTGTTGAGAGCAGTTGTGCTGCATGCTTAATACTTTTTGTGATACATTTTTCAGGATTGTTTGATAAACATAAATTTCAAAAGAACTCTCGTAATGAGTCTTATATCTGTTTTGCATTATAAGTACTGTCTTTGGATTAAAAACTTACTCACCAAATAAAAAAACAACAATAATGTCTGAAATCATTGGTTTTAAGGGGCAGCTCCTTTAAGTAAATGTCCACTGTTTAGATTGGCTAACGTCATTGGCTAACAAACTCTCCATTACACTGTACCTTGTCTAGTGTAGGCAAATGTCAACCGTTAAGCGACTGAACGCCAGTGGGCGGGGCCTAAGGTGTGATGATGTATAACTATTTGTCAATGTCTTGCTCTGGAGGCAGTCATATGCAAATGTATTTGCCAGTATGATGTCACAAATCCTACTATATCCAAATAAGCTGCTTTTGGATTCTGGTTAAATGAATGCTTTGTTTATAAGGAGGAGGACATTTTAAGTTATGAAACTTGCAGGATGATTTAATGGTACAAAGACCTCTTGTATATCAAAAGATCAGGGCAAATTTGATTTCTCATGTCATGACGTCTTTAATTGTATGGAAAAGTGCAGCTTGTATATTGCAAAATATTTTTTTTTTTTCTGTTCCACAGAAGGGTTTGAAACAATACGAGGATGAGTAAATGGTCAAAAAATCTTCATTTTTGGTGAACTATCCCTTTAAGGAGACTAACACCTGGCTTCAGGCTCATAATTCTGCACACGTTCATCCTCTCATGCTCCTGAGAAGTGGGAAGCATGTATATCTGTCTGCAATTCAGCCCTGTTATTTTCTTCTCAAGAGAGGTTTTAGACCCCACTGGTGCTTGTTTACTGCCTTCTGTTTGTTGGTTTTATAATCTACAATCTATCTGTAATTTCTAAAAATACATTGTGATTATCCAAAGATTGAATTTTAATAATTTCAGTTTCTCCAGCAAGCCTAAACGGTATTATTTGGTTCTGTATTTCAGAGATAGAATTTTCAAGGAGATGATAAAAGGCACTACACATGGAGACAACATACCAGATTTATGTGTTGAATCTGCAGAGTTTTACTATAGTGTGTGTGTGTGTGTATGTGTGCGTGTTTATGATGCTGAATGTGAGTGAGAGATACGAGCTGTGAGCTGCTGCCGTGGGTTAAGCGTTTGCTCTGTCTGCCGCAGCAGCAGTGAACACACTGAAGTTCATTGATGGTGTGTTTGGAGGAAGTAGATCAGAGCAGGAGGGTTAATGGAAAAGCCCATATGTTTGGCAAAGCTGACATAAATCACACATACACACTCTCGTGCTACAACCAGACATCTTTCTCTCTGAGTAGACACTAAAACCTCCACTATCGGATATCCATTTTACTGGTACAGTCAGGAAATATGAAGCTCTCTAAACACACACACACACAGTAAACAACTGCCTAAATAATCTTCTTCATCAACTAAACACACACCAAAAGGTGACAACAAACACACACAAACCTTTTTTCCACTTCTGTTTTTTTTATTTTTTTATTGTGTGTTTCGGCTCTTTTGTGCTTCACCCTTGTTGATCATCATTAGCCTTTTTCCTGGTTCATCTCAGTGTTTATATCAGCATGTTATTTTATATGCCAATGTACGTATATGTGAACATTTTTCAGGTTAATTAGGTTTGATTCTGTTCCTGTTTTTCTATTCTTGATGTTATTTATTACTGCCTCCAGTGTAATTTATGAACAGCTGCAAAGTTGATCAATTTTAATTGAAATTACCATGAAAATACAATAATTTTGTAGGTGGAACTTTGGGACTCTAATTATAATTACCTCTATCTAGCTTTAATTTATATCTGTTTATTTCTTTTCTGTTACCAAGGCAACACTACTAATTTTAGTTTTATTTTTTTTTTACATTTTTTTTTTAAAATTTCATTTCAGCTTTATTTAAAGTAATGAAAATTGTTTTAATAATTTGTTTGTTTTAGTTCACAATGACAACTTTATTACTGGTTTGAATTATGTAGGAATTTGTTTTTAGATTTTTTTTTTTTTTTTTTTTTAGACAGATCATGGTAATGCTATGATACCATGTTTTTAGATATGTGTCACAATAATGCCAATTTTTTTTAACATGTACCATGGTAGTGCTATGTTTTGTAGACACGTACCATGGCATTTTTTACATTTACCATGGTAATATCATGTTTTTGAACGTGGGATAATACCTTGTTTGTTTGTTGTTGTTATACCATGGTAATGCTATAATTTTTGGTCAGGTGCTATGTTAATACCATGTTTTTTGTACATATTACTTAATGATAATACTGTTTTTAGTCCCACACTATAGTAATACCATGTATTTTTGTACATATAATTAGGGTTGTCAAAAGTATCCTCTAGCATTTTGAGCGCTGTTGAGCGGATTCTTAAACACCTCTGATTGGTCATTGTGTTCATGCACTCAACAGATATGTCTGTGATTGGCTACAATGATCAACGCTGATCAAAAACATGTTGTAAATAGAAATATTTGAATCTCTTCACATATCTATAGAGTGTGTGAACACAATAAGCAATCATACCATCATGGTATGCAGTCAGAGTGTCAGATGATAATACCATGGTACTTTGATATACACCATACAGCAGCAGTAATATTTTTTTAAAAAGGGGCAAAGAACAAAAAAAACGTTTCTGCTCATTCATATGCACCACTGTTGTCAAATGTTGAAAACGCTGTTCTCTGTGTCCAGATCTAGTCGACATGAGCGAAGAGAAGAAGGAAGGCCTGGGGCATCTCTGCAGGACACTGCAGGTTTATCTTGGCAAGGAGTACTGCAGTCTATCTGAGCTTCCGTCCGGCCTCAACCCCATCAGCCTCCTCGCCAGAGTAAGTGTCCTTTCATTGTCATCTCCAGCAGTCAGCAGTGGTCGCGCTCTCTGAGCGGCGGGGCGTCACACCGGATCTCCTGCAGCGTTACGAATAGTGTCAGCGTGTCACAAGTGCATGGACACATACCGAGCTGCTAGGTCACATGCTGTGAATCCATGCTGCTATTTTTTGTCTTTTCTCCTCAAAGCAGGGAAAAAGGTTGAAAATTTTTTTTTTTTTTTTTTTCCAGAAAATAGACCAAAAAGTCATTAAAGTCAGCATGAAATAAATGTTGCGATAGTCTTCCGTATTTTGACGTATATCTGAGTGAAATGGCTTCTCGAACAAGAAAAAAAAAAATGTATGGTGCAACTTGATTTTGTCCATCAGGAATTTTTGGATGGTTGTGGTGTGCTATTGGTTGATTTCATGTGAGTGATAGGTTGCCCCGCCCTCACACCAGTAAACACATCATCAGAGAAGAGAAGAGATGTCGTTGCAAGAAGGAGGGGAAGTTATTTTGATTAAAAATTATGAGAGCGCATGAAAAAAAAAAAAGATGTGCACAGACAAATTATTTATAATAAATACTGC
Organism: Hypophthalmichthys nobilis; assembly: GCA_037950665.1. Taxonomy (NCBI): domain Eukaryota; kingdom Metazoa; phylum Chordata; class Actinopteri; order Cypriniformes; family Xenocyprididae; genus Hypophthalmichthys; species Hypophthalmichthys nobilis. The sequence goes on from CM075478.1 coordinate 13,719,689, forward strand.
CAATATTCCATAAAAAATAAGAATTGTTATTGTGATTTTATGGTGACTTTAAGTAGAATCAGATCCAGAGTCATTACATTCCTCACGATTCACATCCCAAGAGGCCTATCCCGTAATTTTCTGCTATTTCCTTCGTGGACGCCTGAGGTGCATGCTAATGTACTAGTTTATTTACAGATGTGTCAGTGAGATCGCTTGTTTGGATTGCTGTGAGAGTAGATTTTATTTGCTTGTTTACCAACCGTCACTCTGTGCCGTAATTGTGAACACATTGAGTGAAAGATGCGTTCCAGGGTGAAAATGGTGATCTTCTCTTCAGGATCACATGTAAACAGAGAAGGGGTTGCACATCTGGCCCGGGACAAACAAATGCCTGTTGCATGTGAACACAAACACCTGTTTTATATGAGAGACAGCCAGCAGCCATATCTCGTTTATAAAGCATCAAAGACCCAAATGTGGATTCTATAAGCATTTCTAATCCAACACTAAACACTGCAGCAGGACAAGACTTGAGTTATGTAAAACATGCACAGATGCTTGAATTAGGAGCGTCCAATGCATTTTTGCGTTTGTTGACCTTGATTTACAAGTACATTTTTTTTTTTTTTTTTTTTCTATCATATTGTTACTTATTTGTATGTATTCTTTAGATTCCACAGTCATAGAAATCCTGTAGATATCAGCGAGTTTTAAATTGTATTTTCTTTGCCTGGATGCAAGCCATAATGGGGCCATTATGCTTTGCACTTAATACCCATCAATGATTTTCAAAATACAATTAGTTTTTTTCCGGTAAAATCTGTAAAATGGAATTCAATGCTTTGTTCATCAGTTTGTCACTCATGTTAGTCATTTATTGGATAAACACTAGAGATGGGAAAGCATATCAGAGCTGAGGTGATGGAGTTGTGACATTTTCTGTCAGACACATGAGGTAAAGCAACATCAGTATGGATGTGCTGGAGAGGAAATGCACTGAGACTCGCTTATGAATCATGTTCCCATAATGCAAATCCCTCTCTTATTCAATAATCATCATTCTCAGCATCTCTGCTGTAGATTATGTCATGTAGACCTGCAGGTAGCAGCAGACTGATACGGGCCTGACCCAGAAACATGACCTGCTCCACATAACACACCTCAAGTAAACAGCATAGTCACTAACTAAAGAGCTTGAGTTAGATGTCTGCTCAGATTTACTGCTTGATTAGAACCTTAAGGCCCTGATACACTCATTGCAAAGTTCTTTTTAGTTCTTCGCTTGGGGGTAAAAAGATCAAAATATGTGTTACTGAACATCCCGACTCCACACTGCTGAGAGCGGCATTTAAATGTTAATATGTGCCTCACGCTTTCCTCTCAATAACAAAATAAACACAACAAAAATGACAGCAGTGAGAAAACAGGAGTTAAAGGGTTGGTTCACCCAAAAACTCATTAATTACTCACCCTCATGTCGTTCATCTTTGGAACACAAATTAAGATATTTTTGATTAAATCCGAGAGGTATATGACTCGTCCATAGACTGCAATATAATCAACACTTTCAATCTTGAAGAAGGAAGGTGGGCTTTTGTCTTAACTATCTTTCTGTCTCTCAAATTATCTCATTCTTTCACTCTTCATTAATGAGATGCTGTTAAATCCAAGATGAATATTTCAGCTTGAGTGTGGGTGGAAAACAAATGAGCAAACAGTGGAAGAAGTGTGCTTGTCTTGACCCTGACTGCTGATAAATCTCCCTATTCTGCATTAACTCTGCTCGTGAGAGTCGGCTCTTGGCCCGGCGCTTCGTCTTTAGAATTACAAACATGTTCAGCCACGTTACACCAACACCCTGCCCATCACCTAATCAATTAACCAGTGTGAAAACAAGCGTCCGTGGTCCACAAATGATTTCCATTTCAAATCAGACAGATATTCTGTGCCATTTGCTGAAACTAATTGCTGAAACTAATTCTCTCATAATATTCAAAATGTATCCCTTACATGCAGTGGAAGTTCCTCAGGGGATTTGGGGATGTTTGTTGGCAGTGTAATTTATTTATTTATTCATATTAAGTAGGATTTACCCAAGAACTAGAGTAGGTAGGAGACAAAGTCTCCAATTACATTAAAAAACGTGTCAGAACATGTGAATTTAGATTAAAATCTAGATCCAGAGGGACTGTCATTCACATTCAGAACTGAAGTGATCGTGAATCCACTGATTTGTTTAAAGTTGCATAGAATGCTAGTTTTATTGTCCAGGGCTTTTGTGAATACTGTATTCTGTTCCATTAATTTTTGCATATGTGAGTTATGAAGTCAACAGGGAACTGGTGGCATTTTTTGTGAAGCAAGTCTCTTGAAGTCAAACCCAACAGTCCTGATTTACTGACTCGTGGGTTTTAAATATTCTTTAAGAATGTGTTCTGCAAAATTTTCCTCTCAATGGGCAGCATCACAGCAATCTGTTAACAGCTTTATATGAGAACTAACTACAGTCCTATTTGTATTATATATATATCTCCCTTATGTTATGTTGGGGACGTTTTCATCCACTATGGGGTGCTTTTGAGTCTTAATTTGGCCACAAATTTCTCTGTGTTTCAGCAAATGGAATGATTTTTGGTGACAAATCTTATTTTGATACATATTTTGGGAAAATGCTTTAAAAATTTTCAAAAACTCAACAATACACTGTGGGCAAATTCACTACCCTTTCATTATGTTCGGGATGAAAACATTCACTAAACTAAACTGCTGTAAAAATGTATCGGATAAATATTTATTTCAATTTTTTTTTTTTGCATAAATCTATTAATCAACCTCAGTCCTGATCAGTCCTGGGGGAACCCCACAAAATTACTTATTTTCAATATAAAAAGTGATTGTGGACTGGATATTTTTTTTACCTTTTATCACAGTCTTGGGCATGTCAAAGAGTAGTTACAACATTGGCTTTGATGCATTGTTAGTTTTTGTGCAGCATCAGATTTTAATTTTTTTTTTCTTCCTCATTTACTGTTCGTGGCTGTTTTTGCCCCATTGACTTCCATTATCATCATTCCATTTTTTTAATTGCAAAGCCATGACACCATATAATCATGCATTCTGATTGTTGGTGGTTTTCCCTGTTGGGAAGAGGTAAAATTTGTCATTTTTACTGTTGACCACCAGGTGGCACCATTAACCCTTTAGATAGGCCTGTGCAAAAAAAAAAGCTTAGTTTCTGGCTTTTATGTGGAGTTATATGGTGTATAACAGCATATTATAGCGTGTGTGTGAGAGAGAGTGAGTGTGAGAGTGAGTGTGAGAGAGAGACCTTACGCCAACTTGCCGTGATGTATCTGAGAAAATCAAAATATGCACCTCAGCTCTCAGAACTACATGGAGTAAACAAAAACAAAGTAAGTGTATTTATGCACCTGCTGCCTTTTGATGGTGAGAAGTACAGACTAAACAAAAACAAGGTAAGTGGATTTAAACACTTGCATGCCATCCTGCTGGTCATTTGATGCTGAGAAGAGCAGCAAGCAACATGAGAAAGGGCTTGACTTGTACCAAAGTTTTAGAAATGATTATGCAGCCTGATCCCTCCAGCGAGCTGCAGGATGTATTGTCTTCTCCCTCTGACACCACAGACTCAGGAGAGTCAGATCCTGATTTTGTTGTGGCACCCTCATCATCCTCTCCAGCTTCCACTGAAGGCGAGGAGGATTCAGAGGATCCTGGATCTGGGGGGATTGGGAGAAATGGTGAAGTGTGGTTTTCCACCAACGTGGAGACAACTCCCTTTCTTCAGCCTGCCAGAGGCGTGACTCCAGGGCCGACGCGTTATGCCATCGCAAGGGTCCAGAACGTGGATTCTGTGTTCAATCTGTTTTTTACAGAGGAGATGATTGACCTCATTGTCAGCATGACCAAACCGAAACCGTTAAAAATCCTCACTGGAAAGCAGTCCAAAGTCCAACACACACAGGCAACTCCACAAGCGAGGCGGCAGTAAACTCCAAAAACCAACACCGGTTAGCCGGCTACCTTTATTGTAAAAAGTTCCGTGTTATTGTCACGTGATGACTAGGCCGCATGGGACGTGCGGAATCTCGGAATCTCGCGCTAGCTTGGCAAAGTATTTGTTTGTGCAGACGAGAGGGGATGAGTCCTCATCCAGACGAGGTCACAAACAAACAAATTTTTTACTTATATTTTTCTTGTGGAACGAGCGTTTCCCTCATTTTGGTGTACTTCGCACCATCATAAGGCAGCAGGTGCATAAATACACTTACTTTATTTTTGTTTACTCCATGTAGTTCTGAGAGCTGAGGTGCATTTTTTGATTTTCTCAGACGCATCAAGGTAAGTGCGCAAAGGTCTCTCTCTCTCGCTCTCACACACACACACACACACACACACACACACACACGCACACAAACACACGCACACACACTATAATATGCTGTTATACTCCATATAACTCCATATAAAAGCCAGAAACTAAGCTTTTTTTTTTTGCACAGGCCTATCTAAAGGGTTAATTGTGCCACCTGGTGATCAACTGTAAAAATTTTACCTCTTCCCAACAGGGAAAACCACCAACAATCAAGAATGCATGATTATATATGGTGTCATGGATTTGCAATCAAAAAATGTCATTATAATGGAAGTCAATGGGGCAAAAACAGCCACGAACAGTAAATGAGGGAGAAAAACTTAAATCTGATGCTGCACAAAAACTAACAATGCATCAAAGCCAATGTTGTTACTAATCTTTCACATGTTCAAGACTGTGATAAAAGGTAAAAAAAAACAAAACAAAAAAACAGTCCACAATCACTTTTTATATGGAAAATAAGTCATTTTGTGTATGTATATATATATATATATATATATATATATATATATACACACACACCGATCAGGCATAACATTATGACCACCTTCCTAATGTTGTGTTGGTCCCCCTTTTGCTGCCAAAACAGCCCTAACCTATCGAGGCATGGACTCTAAGTTGTGAGGTGGGGCCTCCATGGATCAGACTTGTTTGTTCAGCACATCCCACAGATGCTCGATTGGATTGAGATCTGGGGAATTTGGAGGCCAAGTCAACACCTCAAACTGCATTATCCTGCTGAAAGAGGCCACAGCCACCAGGGAATACCGTTTCCATGAAAGGGTGTACATAGTCTGCAACAATACTTAGGTAGGTGGTACATGTCAAAGTAACATCCACATGGCAGGACCCAAGGTTTCCCAGCAGAACATTGCCCAAAGCATCACACTGCCTCCGCCGGCTTGCCTTTTTCCCATAGTGCATCCTGGTGCCATGTGTTCCCCAGGTAAGCGCTGACTGGTCACCCTGACTGGTCTGCGGCTATGTAGCCCCATACGCAACAAACTGCGATGCACTGTGTATTCCGACACCTTTCTATCAGAACCAGCATTAACTTCTTGAGCAATTTGAGCTACAGTAGCTCATCTGTTGGATCGGACCACACGGGCCAGCCTTCGCTGCCCACGTGCATCAATGAGCCTTGGCCACTCATGACCCTGTCGCCGGTTCACCACTATTCCTTCCTTAGACCACTTTTGATAGATACTGACCACTGCAGATCGGGAACACCCCACAAGAGCTGCAGTTTTGGAGATGCTCTGACCCAGTCGTCTAGCCATCACAATTTGGCCCTTGTCAAATCCTTACACTTGCCCATTTTTCCTTCTTCTAATACATCAACTTTGAGGACAAAATGTTCACTTGCTGCCTAATATATCCCACCCAATAACAGGTGCCATGATGAAGAGATAATCAGTGTTATTCACTTCACCTCTGTGTGTGTGTGTGTGTGTTTGTGTGTGTATGTGTGTTTTACAAACATTGCCTTACAAACATTACCTTGTTTGCCCTTCATTCACAGCTGTTATATTGAGCATCATTAATATTTTACATGTCCTCTATTTTGTTTTATTTGTCTGTAATTTAGAATGGCCTGTTGTGCCGAGCCGAGTTGTCTGAGGTACCTAATCACAGTGAAAGCAGAGGTCCATCTGTGCATGATAGACCTCCAATTAGGGCAGCATTTCAGTGCTGTATTAATACATAATGCAGGAACACTTCATGTCATTAACCGGCAGCCGAACAGGTCTAAGGATCAACATCCAATTTTGTTAGTTGTTATAGTTACCAAGATCACTAGAGACGGTCAAATAAATTCTGTTTACATCATAAATCTTAAAATCTATAAAGCCTGTATACATCATAAGAAGACATTTGTTTTGCATTATAATTCAATAGTAAATATGCCTTAGAATTAGAGTATACTATACATAAAAGTATCTTATAATTTGGGTTGTAAATAAATAAATCATATGAATATAAATAATTTATATATATTCAGAATTTTTCCAAAAATGTACGGAATGATGTTTGCTGTGTGTTCAACAGCACTACAAGACCACCGAGTCTAAAACAAAAGACTCAAACCAGTTCTTTTCTCTGGACTGTTGTGAGTGGGTTCTCTTTAGTTAATCAAAAACATACAGTACAACATGTGTAGTTCAACTCCCAAACAAATGACTCTAATAAACCATTTTTTTTTTTTTTTGTGAATTAAAAACATAGCTTGACCAGAGTTGCCTGACTTCCCAATAATAATGATAACTCTGCCTCTTTTCCTTTCCTTTCCTTTCCTTTCCTTTCCTTTCCTTTCCTTTCCTTTCCTTTCCTTTCCTTTCCTTTCCTTTCCTTTCCTTTCCTTTCCTTTCCTTTCCTTTCCTTTCCTTTCCTTCCCTTCCCTTCCCTTCCCTTCCCTTCCCTTCCCTTCCCTTCCCTTCCCCTCCTCCTCCCCTCCCCTCCCCTCCTCCTCCTCCTCCTCCCCTCCCCAACGCTCTTGATTTCAGCCGTCTTTGTCCTTATCTCATATTTTAAAATAAGTATTTAACATTGGACCCACTTATACTGCCTTAGCTAAGATTTGGCCTTTAAACTAGAGTGAGTCATGGTTTATTCAACATTCTTCTCAGCAGCTCCAGTCCTCATGTCAGCAGATTTTGGAAAATCTTCACCTTTTCCCCTCCGTTTTACGTATGGCAAAGGAAAGATGATGTTAGATGACATCTCTCCTCTGTCAGCCCTCTGCAGACATTGTCATTGAACATATGTTTCAATTCTGACTTTAAAGGAGCAGAGGTCAGAGGTCACACCGACAGGTCTCTGGGTGGTCTGCCCCTGCCACTTAATAAGAGAACCCTATAGTTACTCAGTTCCTGTCATTTTCCATTGCTTTTTTTGTAGTGCCCACCAATGACCCCAGTGTCCTCAGGGTAATGTCTGGATGTATGATTGTTTTCTCTCAGTCTGACTGTCATTTCACTTTAAGTTCCATGGTTGGTCAAATTACCCAACACACGATAAAAATACATCTGTTATACATTCTCTGATAAGTAACAAACAGATGTCACAGTTTATTTCCTGTTAGGTTAGCCTTGCAGAACATAAAGACAAAAAACATGGAAACTTTATCATCACATGACAGATGGTTTATATACAGCTCTGAGTCTGCAGACTGAGACTAAACCATGAGTATCCCAAATGTTTAGTAATTATTTTGCTGAAAACATGAAGGTCACATTGCATTTTAACCTCAGACAATGTGAAGAGTTTTACTACTGTTCTCTTGATCACCCAAAACTCATTTCGCCTATTGCTGTTCTGATATAAGATATATTTCTAAAGTTATTCAATGGTTCTTTGCAGCACCTTAAGTAGTGTAAGTACAAAATATATACACAACCATTCAAATTTTGGGGTCAGTAAGATTATTTTTTAAAGAAATCAATACTTTTTTTCACCAAGGATGCATTAAACTGATCAAAAGTAACAGTAAAGACATTTATAATGTTACAAAAGATTTCTATTTCAAATAAATGCTGTTCTTCTTAACTTTCTATTAATAAAAGAATCCTGAATAAATGTATCACTGTTTCTACAGAATAATAAGCAGCACAGCTCTTTTCAACATTGATCAAATCATCATATTAGAATGATTTCTGAAGGATCATATAACACTAAAGACTGGAGTAATGATGCTGAAAATTCAACTTTGCCATCACAGGAATTAATTACTTTTTAAAAATCTTTTAAATTAGAAAACAGTTTATTTAAATTGAAATAATGTTTCACAATATTACTATTTTCACTTTTTTTTTTTTTTTTTGATCATATAAATGCAGACTTGGTGAGCCTGCAACTAACTGCTGATTCACATTAAAATCAACATTTAGGCTGAATCACACAGACTAAACCAACAGGGGGCAGCGTGCTCTTAAATATCTCTATCTTATATATACAGTTTGCACATAAACAACTGAGTATACCATTTGTTTTGTATGTTGGAACTCTTGGCCTTGAATGAACTGGATTTGTGCCTTCTGGCTATCGCTGGGACACTGAGGGTCCTGCTTCAGTGGATATATTGAATATTGAGTTGTAAAGCCTTTCTCTTTGGCTTGTAAAGTGTACGTGCCAGCGTCTACATGTGTTTAGTCTTCAAGTGTTCATTCCTTATGAGTGTTTGTTTGGGAATTGTTCGGAGGAGTGTGATTGGAGGTGTTAATTGAGAGTTTGTGTATTTGTGGGCTCCACAAGGATAGTAAAACCTGACATTACTCACATTGGTACCAGCCAATAGTCCCCATGAGGAAAACGGCTTAATAGACTAACTAAATTATGTCTTAATGAAATGTATAAATTCTAAAAGGTTTGTGTGAAGGTTGGTTTACGGGGAGAGAAAATAACATTAGCTCAATGTAGAACAGTAGAAGTCAATGGAAAGTCCCCATCATGATAGAAAAACAAACGTGTGTATGTGTGTGATGGGCTGCAGTCTAGAGGAGAATGTGGGTTATTGGAAGGAGAGCCAGTAAAATGGCCCATTACTATTCTGAGCACTGTGTATGTGTGCATCAGTGCCTTTCAAGGAGGCTGACACAGGCTGGTAATATGAAACAATTTTGTATTCAGTATGAAACAGAAGTTTCAATATTCTTGTCTTCCCTGTTGTGATGTATATCTGAGTGAAACAGCTTCCTGAACATAAAAAAATGTAGGGCGGGACTTGATTTTGTCCATGGGGAATTAATTGGATTGTTGAATGGCTGTGGTTTGGTATTGGTTGATCTCATGTGAGTGACAGGTTGTCCCACCCTCGCGCCAGTAAACACGTCATCAAAGAAGAGATGTCGCTGCAAGAGGGAGGGGAAGTTATTTTGGTTTTTGTTTATGAGGGCACTTGAACCTAAAAAAATAAATAAATAATGATGTGCACGGATAAATAATTTATAATAAATATGGCAATGTTCCATAAAAAAGAATCATCAATTTTGATTTCATGGTTTAATATGGGATATTCAAAATATGTACAACTGTTCCTGATATTTAACCTTAAATTAAGGGTCTCGTAATTTATTTCAAGTATTTACCTTCAACAAATTGTGGCCAAGTGCATCTATTTTAAATTCCATGCACATTCTGTTTGCAGTTCTGTTTACATCAACAACACCATATCACATTAACAAGAGGGCAAAGATCGACAATCATATCCAAAAGTAGCTTTCCCTAATATAGTTCTTGAGCCTTTCTGAGTTACATTTCTTTCTTTTCCGCCCTGTACTCAATCAGTTGCTGTATTCCGCTGATATGGAGCAATAAGCAGCAGTTATTGAGCTATGACAGAGTTTAATTGTGTCCTCCTGCAGCAGACACTACAGCTGCATCACCTCTCTGAGACGCCCACTCAATTCCTCATCCTGACCGGACTGTAACCCTGCAATACACACCGCAGAGGTATTGTGCTGCATCCACACACTGCCATCTCCAACAATCACCTCCTTCCCACTGCAGGGAAAGATAGAAATGGAGAGAGACAAACATTCATTCACGTGCAAGACAGGCTTCCCGCACCTTTGGGAATGCTGCACCAGCCTTAAAGACAACATGATTTCGGAATATACTTTCTGAATAAATGTGCTTGGACTTATTGTGGATGATTTTTTTTAGTCGCTATGGCTGACTTACCTTGCCTTTTAAATGCCTTGGGTTGATAATTTGGCTATTTTGAGATTTTTCCACTTGCCAGATTTTTCAGGATTTTGGAGTGAATTTTAAATAAATATTATATAAAATAAAAGTTCAGATAATCCATTTGTTGTTGTTTTTTATTAATTTTCCATCCTACTATCTAGATATTGTTATTTGCTATATTGAAAACACTTGGAGATTGTGGAAGTTAAATGGTTGCTAAATGCCATTTCATGTTGTTTAAAGTCTTTTTCTTACATTTTCTTTATTTTATTTTTCTTCATTCAGTGAATAACAAAGTCAGTGAATGTTCAGACCCAAATTTAAATTGCCTTGAAGATTTTAGTCACTCTGTAGATGTTTTCATAACTCGTTAGTCTTTACAATAAAATTCTATTTGGTAACATTAGTTTTCAGGATTCCTTGATGAATAGACAATTGAAAAGAATGCATTTATTGAAATTAATTAGATTTTTTTGTAACATTATAAACGTCTTTACTGTCTCTTGCGATCAATTTATTGCATCCTTGCTGAATTAAAAAGTATTTAAAAAAATCTTACTGACCCCAAACTATTAAATGACAGTACATAAATTAACATTTATGATTCCAAAAATGCCATAAAAATGGTTGTTCATTGTTAGTTCATGATACCTAATACATTAAAGGATTAGTTCACTTTAAAATGAAAATTACCCCAAGTTTTACTTACCCTCAAGCCATCCTAGGTGTATATGACTTTCTCCTTTCTGATGAACACAATTGGAGTTATATTAATAAATATCCTGATGCACCAAGCTTTATAATGGTAGTGAACGGGACCAAAGTGTTTGAAGCTCAAGAAAGTGCATCCATCCATCATAAATGTACTCCACATGGCTCCGGGTGGTTAATAAAGGCCTTCTGAAGTGAAGCGATGCATTTGTGTAAGAAAAATATCCATATTTAACAAGTTATAAAGTAAAATATAGCTTCCACCAGACCGCCTTCTGTATTCAGCTTACAAAGAAAGTGTAATTTTGCTACGTCCTACACCTTCCGTATTTGTCAGTTACGCTGTTGAATATAAGGCGGTCTGGCGGAAGCTATATTTTACTTTATAACGTGTTAAATATGGATATTTTTCTTACACAAATGCATTGCTTCGCTTCAGAAGCGCTTTGTTTACCCCACGGAGCCGTGTGGAGTATGTTTATAATGGATGGATGCACTTTCTTGAGTTGGTCCCATTCACTGCCATTATAAAGCTTGGATGCATCAGGACATTTATTAATATATCTCTGATTGTGTTCATCAGAAAGAAGAAAGTCATATACATCTTGGATGGCTTGAAGGTGAGAAAAGCTTGGGGAAATTTTCATTTTAAAGTGAACTAATCCTTTAACTCATACAGTGCACAGCATAAATGAGTACACCCCCTCTGAAACTTCTGAAAGTCAGCAATTACTCAGTTACTCAGAAGACATGTTAGGGTTCTTTAGAGGTATAATGTTCCAGCAAGTCTGCTTAATCAATTACCAAAGAAGCATGTCAAAATTATTCAGGAAAATAAGATTTTCTTATCAAAGTGATAAAATGTTGTGTAGCAAAAATGAGTACCTCTTAAAAGTTACTAAATAAAACAAAATAAAAATGTTCTGGTGTAAGTTTAAGGCAATGTTTGATCAACAGGTAAGTATGTTGAACCAAAACATTTAAAGAGAAGTAATTTCTTGACAATTAAATCATTCTCAGACTTAATGCTGACAACAGTGGAAGCACTTGGGAGAGAACTCTCAGGAGATGTATTTATTAGCACAAAAGAGGACAGTGGTACAAGAGGATTACCAAATCATTGTTTTAAGTGTGAAAATATAGCAAAAGTAACACAGAAATTCAAAAACAATGGACTTGTGACAAGGCCCCTGAAATAATCAGGCCTTCATTTTAAGCTTTCATTTAGTGATGAGGGATTTTTTTGCTAGACAAAGAGCAGGAGAAATACCAAGCGAGTGTCTCAGAGCCAGCAAAAGCTATGAAAAGAGTGACTGTTTATCTCACAGAGTAAGATGCAGCCTGCGGAAATGACATGCATGGTTGTTGTTCTCACTGGAACTATCTACTATAGCCAAAGCACAATAAAGTCAGTTAGCCATTTCCATAGCCCATATTTACAAAATATAGATTCTGGGAATCAATACTCTGGTCTCATAAGACCAAATCAATCATTTTTGGATCTAACAGCATCCAAAATGTTATGGTGTTGCTAGAGGAGGAGTACAGTGAGAAGTGCCTGGTTCCCACAGTAAAGTTCAGTTGAAGTAAAGCTCTTATATAGGGATGTATGAGTGCTGAAGGTGTGAGGGATTTGTGCTTTATCAATGCTGTCATGAATTCCCACACCACTGTGTAATTTAATACACAAACTTGAAACAGAAGATGTTACCCTTTCCTCATTCCCTTCATTGTTGGGCATTTTTTCAACATGACAATGAGGATATGCATTCTTCCAAGGTGAGTCCCTGTGGGGGATTCTGTAGAGACGAGTTGAGCAACACTCCCCATTAAAGATCAGGGCATTTAAGGAGCTCATCATCCAGGAGTTAAAAAGGACAGATGTGACAATTTGTCATGAACTTGTACACTCTGTGTCAAGAAGGATCAGAGCAGTATATTCAAAATTATGGAGGGCATACTAAGTACTAGAATATTATACATTTGTTGAATTAAATCTAGAGTGTACTCATTTCTGCAATCAAGTCAAGTCAAGTCAAGTCACCTTTATTTATATAGCGCTTTTTACAATGCAGATTGTGTCAAAGCAGCTTTACATTGATAACTGGTATATAATTTTGGCTGCACAGCAGCTCTTAAAGAATAGTGTCAATGTTGAATATCAAATATCAAGTGTCCCCAACTAAGCAAGCCAAAGGCGACAGCGGCAAGGAACCCAAACTCCAACAGGTGACATCAGATGGCAAACAGGTGGCAAACAGACTTCTGTGTTAAAATGGAGAAAAAAACCTTGGGAGAAACCAGGCTTAGTCGGGGGGCCAGTTCTCCTCTGGCGAACAGTGCTTTGTTACGATTCAGGTTGCTATCATATGTCCGATAGGATCGCAACATTCAAAGTATTTATTCCAGTTCAGTCCAGTTGAGGATCGTATTCATCACACCGGTATGGACGGTTTGTTGAGGAGCTGTGCCACTGGCTGTCGTGTTGATGAGGCCTTCACAATGGATGATCTAGTTGACTCAATGAGGATATGCATTCTCCCAAGGTGAGACCCTGTGGGGGATTCTGTAGAGACGAGTCCTTAATTTAATCTTTAATTTAAACAAAATTGGCTTATTTTATGGCTATTAATGACATATATTTCTCAGTTTTTATTATGTATATGTTTAATACATTTTAGTTTTGCCATCTTTCCATGAATTGTATTAGTGATCATAAAGAAAATACATCTTTTGTATTTGTTCAGAGGTGGTGTACTCATTTATGCTGTGCACTGTATTTCAGAAGTGGACCTTATTGTAAAGTGTTAGCAGTATTTCACTATCATAGATGGATGATGTTCTGCTCTGTTCTGTTCACCTATCTCTGCTGTAGGACAGCAACTTTGTCCCTGAGAGCACAGGGACAGTATTGATGAATGTGTGTCGTGCGCTGCTCAAAGGAAAGCAAACGCTAATGGATGAGCTGTCTAGTCCTGTGTACTCGAATGTCACTCTGACGTGACTGGTGGTACCTGCGTGGTCTTTAGGGCATGTTCTCTCAATCTGTTCAATATCTGGACACCACTATGTGTTTTCTACAAATCAAAAATGGAAGTACTGATCTGATAGACATTCATTGGTTTGTTATCGATCAGTTTGTTAGGCCCTGTTTACACCTGGTATTAAGATGCGTTTTGGTTGATCCGAGTGCGTGTTAGAAATCAAGAATGGTGAAAGAACATTGTACTTGGTATGTTTTTTGTCTTCAAACCAAACTTAGGTCTCCAGCTGACAAAGTTGACTAGTGCACTTCCCAAAATGTTTAGCATTAGGTCAATAGGCGGAGAGTATGTGGTCTTTTTGCCCTCTAGCGGTTGCATGCATGCATTTTGCGGAAGAACATTGTTTTTGGTTGTGCTTCGGCTCTGCGTGACTGTGTGGATAAATATGGTTATCCTACTGCTCATAAAACATTCACTACTAGGCTTAAGAGATATAACGAATTTAAATGAGTGGATCTTGACCAGCTGAAGACGTCACTATACCCATTAGTAGACATGGTACTTCCTTGAAAATAAATTCCTGCATGGCGCAACAACAACCATAATGAAATAAACCTTCACAATAGATAATGCTTTACAATGAGCTCTGCTAGAGAGCTACATGTGGCAATTTATCTGTTCAAAACCTTACTCAGCTGTTGAGTAATAACAACGCCATCTCCGTGTCACTTTTACATTTCAAATCCCTCAGTTCTCGCCATCTCCGAAAAGCGAAGCCGATGTTGATTCTTGTTTTATTACAAGCTCTGTCGCGTTCTCTTTTTGCAAGCAAAAGCTCCTCTGTTCTGCGTAAAAATGGTGATTTCATTTAGCGTATTGCAAGTCAGCCTTTCTTGCTCGTTGTGACAACTAACCTATGCCACTCCCACCATACACACATCAAAGTAGCCGAAGCAACTTTTCTATATTTACGGATATTTAAATTTTGTTAATTTTGGACGAAAAAAAAAAAGGTTACATAGTTCACCTTTAAGAAAAAAAATCTTATTTGATATACAAAAGCAAGTGGATATATTAATTATTTTTCTGTGTTCTCTCTAAAGACCTCCAGTAACATTTCCTTTAATCTTCACTTGAAGTGTCGATCGTCTCCTCTATCCGCTGAGAGAGCCAGATGTAAGCTTGCATTGTGTATTTTCCTGTCTGCCAACTGGCTCAAAATGAAGTAAGAAGTGAGATTTTCATTACACCTTGTTCTCCAATGACACGCACAGATTACAGTCATCCTAAACACAAGATCTCACACACATTTTGTCTGTATGGACCCCCACAGTGCTTCTGTCACTGTGTAGCTGTTTTACACCACGCTTCCTTCTCTCTCTCACCCTTGACTCTAACCGTAATAAGATAATTAGTGATTTATGGTCGCCTTGCTTTGTTTGCTCGAATTTGATGCTTCAGGCTGAGGGAGTTTTTTGGCAGCATTCTGAGTTTGTAATTAATTATCTTCTGACGTTTTTCCTTTGTAACGAGCCATTACTGTAATGTGCTGAAGTGAGAGCGGAGTGTAAATTTAATGACTGTGTAGCTGTTGCTTTATACAGCGTTTCCTCTTAATTTAGAGCATCTGAAGCTAATATAAGTGGGTATTCGGTGTGTAAATGGGTTTTTCAGAGCCAGTCTGACTTGTGGTCTCATTCTGCTGTATAAATCACTCTAAAAAATGCTGGGTTGAAAATGACAAAACCAGCAATTAGGTTGTTTTAACCCAGCGGTTTGGTTAAATGTTTGCCCAACCTGCTGGGTTTATTTAACTCAACTATTGTTTAAAATTACTTAAAATGAACCCAAAGTATGTTGGAAAGTAACATTTATTAATAAGTTTATTGAATAATAATTAAACAATAAACATCTATTAAATTGCTTATTAATAAATGTTCACCTTTTGATTATTATTGCTGCCTCTAGTAATTGTGTGTCTGAATTTTACTTTCCAACCTATTTTGGGTTCATTTTAAGCCAGCCATATAGTACTTTTTAAACAATAAAGTTTTAAATAAAACTGCCCAGCATGTTGGTCAGGCATTTAACCCAACCACTGGGTTTGTCCATTTTTAACCCAGCATTTTTTAGAGTGATGAATGTGTTTTTAGACATCCATCCGTCCATCCATCGTCAAATTTAACTCTATAAATACAATACCATTCAAAACTTTTTAACTCTATAAATACCCCATTTAAAAGTTTCGGGTCAGCAAGATAAAAAAAATAAATAAATAAATTCATCAAAAGTGCAGTAAAGATATTTGTAATGTTACAGAAAATTTCTGTTTAAAAAATGCTGGTCTTTTAAACAAAATCAAATAATCCTGAAAAAAGCATCACAACTATTGTCAACATAAGATAATGTCAAGAAATGTTTCTTGAGCAGCAAATCAGCATATGATTTTTGGCATAGGATCATGTCACACTACATCTTTGACATCACAGGAATAAACTACATTTTAAAATATATTAAAATGGAAAACGGTTATTTTAAACTGTAATAATATTTCACAATATAACTGTTTGTAATGTATTGTTGATCAAATAAATGCAGCCTCAGTGAGAATAAGATGCATCTTTAAAAAAACATATATATATATATATATATATATAAAATACATTAGGAAAAAAATACACACTTCACCTTTAAATTCTCATTTTCTCTGTCCTCATTCTTCCTTTCTTGTTTGAGTTGTTTATTGTCTTTGGTTTTCAGTTTTAACTAACTGCTACGGGCAGCAGAGTAGAGAGTTTGTTCCCACAGCACAGCTTAGACATGGAAAATATTACAATAGGAACAGCAAATATTTAATGAAACAGCAGAAAAGAAAAAAAAAAAAAATCATCTGTTTGAAAATTTTGTTCTGGCAGCATTCCACAAGGCATAATTGATATTGAAATACTCAAGTGTTGACGTGTTATAAAAATGAATTTAGTTCATTTTGAGCAAGATGTTAGATTAGGCTTTTATTTTACTATGTCCTCCGGCCTGGTTCTTCCATAATGAGCTGTTATGAAGCAGTCTGTATTTGTCTTATGTGCTTGTGTACGAAGTGTTTATCCTCGGATTGTCTTTTCCCATGTCTAGGGTCTATGTTTAGTTTGGTCAGTGATTTGTCTGTGGTGCCCTGTGTTTGACGTGCCCATGACAGATGCCAGCTGTGTGTCTGAGGAGGAGGTGAACGCTGGCCTGCTGTTACTGTCAGATCCAGCCCTGCTCACAACCTTAGCCCTACTGAGACAGTTGTCTGATAGAGAGAGCGAAGCAGAATTATGTTTTAGAAGCAGTGTAGGATGTCTATAGTTACTTGTGGGGACAGCACTATTTTAGTCATATTTTTGCCTCTTCAGACAGACTCTTCATTATCAGATTTATTGTTGATTGGTATTTTTTTGTATTTTAGTGATTTGAATGTCAGAGCTTGTGTATGGATGTGCTGTTATTTCTGTAAGTGATTAAACTTGTGGACTAAAAAACGTGACTAAAAATCCACCCTAGCATTCACACAAATCACCTTAGTAACCGTAAAAAAAAAGCAAAACTCTAAACTCCCCAGAAGCTATATACCGTGGCAGTTATATATGTACGTTCCGGTTATTTACTTCGCCAGACAGGTCTCTGTATATTCATGATTACAATAACTTTTTCATAATTGGTGCATTCAGGTTTTTTTTTTATGACAGTTGCTCATACAACAGCAGCATGTAATTGCTCCATCAAAGTAATTTTAATCATAAGTCATGTAATTTTCTTTCTTGGGCTGTCTTTGTCCTGTAAGGCAGCAATTTCCTCTTTCTGTTCTTTTCTGTGCATTTTCTGAATTAATCTCTCAGTATACCATCCCATTAATAGGTTTAACCCTGTCTGCCCTGACCTTGTCTTCATGGGTTAAAAACAATGCAAGAAAATTGTCTCTGTATAGATCAAAAACTATCCTGGTTTACAGTTTAATCCTGGAATAGGGAGGAAATCTACACTGTAGTACACAATGGTTTTTGCTGAAAGCTGAAAATATATATATATATATATATATTAGATGAAAATGGCAAATAACTGAAATAAATAGGTGTAGATTGAAGTACTAAAATTACTAAAACTAAAACTGAAATAAAAATAAAGTTAAATAGAAATATAAAAATGACAAAAGCATAGTAAAAGTATATAAATAATACAAAAATAATCCTGGACAAAGTCAACCAAAATTCAGTATTCAAATAAATTCAGTAAAGAAAACTAATTGCAAAGTAGTATGCAAGAATTATGATGCCATAATTACTGTTGGTTACATTTTGAATGCTGATTTTCGTACAGAAATCAGAAATCATACATTTCTTATGAATTAAGTTGATGTACAGAAATCATACATTTCTTATGAATTAAGTTGAGGAAAAAAGTAGATCAAAATATCAAAAATCAAAATATAATATCAATACAGTGTTGTGTAGCAAGCACCAGAATAGGCCTAAAAGCCAGTTCACGCCAAGAACAATAGCTATAAATATAACGATAACAACTATATCAACGTCCTCACCAACGCATGATATTGTTCTGTTTATTCTAAGCGCGTGCTACAGTTTTGTCTTCTGCTGCTTTAAATGCTCAGGTAAAAGCAGGATGTATTCTGACTGGCTGACAATTTTTATCAACCATCAGCTGGAAATAATTTATCTGAAAGTGATTCCAACGATATGATTTCTCTGTGTCGTCACCGTTATAGTTGTGGTGTGGACTCTGCTATTCGTTTATGTTTAGAACGATTTTTAAAACTATATCTTTATTGTTATCATTATAGTTATCATCCTTGGTGTGAACAGGCCTTTATTGTAGTTGTTTTAAAAATAAATTATATTTTTTAAGGGGCCTTAT